>BPQB01000014.1:0-614468 GCA_019973155.2 Phanerochaete sordida | reverse complement strand
TGTATAAGCTTTCAAAATATAGTCTCATTTGATACATACTGCGAGAGAAACAAGGAAGGGATAGGGAATAAATGAGATGAAGAAATCGTGCCCGCCGAGCGCAGCTTCGGCCCGTTTCCAACCTAGTCTGAACCAAGCGCCAAGAGGGCGAAGACCGCTTCGAGCAGCCGCCATAATTCCTCTATCTTGTAGGTGCACAAGAAGACGCATATTTCCTGCTAACCTATCTATTTCAGGTACTCCGCTCTCAATAGCACCGCCTCCGCCTTGCCAAGCACGACCGCTACGGCACCAGCAGCCCTCTCGACGACTCTCCCAGACAATAGCATTTCCATTTCGTCGTCGACGGCTTCTGTGCACCGAACGGCCCTACCGCCGCTCTCTATTCCTCTCGTCGCCCCTTCCACAGGCGCTCCAGTCGTCTCTCCGGTCTTGCCAACGCCTGCCTCCGCTTCAGCGCCGCCTAGTACCACCGCTACGAGCCCTTCTCCCCTAGCATCTGCGACGCTGTCTGCAACTCCGCCTGGCTCTGAGGCTCTTGGTGATAGTAGCTCGGCGGTCCCGACTCTGGTGGCGCCAACTTTGGCCTCCTCTACAGCTGTGGTCCTGTCGACGTCTACCCCTCCGGCTCTGTCTGCATCCCTACCTGGCTCATCTGGGTCTATGCCGCCTGCTGATCCTCTGGACAGCTCAGTCTCCGCTTCTGCCGGCAGCACCAGCGCTGATTCCATAGTCGAGCCGGCCCTCCCGAATCCTGGCGAACCCTCCGCTCCGCTTGCGAGCGGCGTAGCAGGCCCTGCCGACTCGGATGTGAACGGCGGTTCAAAACAGCCGTTACCCGCCAAGAAGCTGCGGGTGTCCAAGGTCTTTCAGCCTACGTCGCACACGACAGCTAAGTGAGTGTGCACTGCAATTAGCCCTGGCAAATGCTTGATTCGCGCTAGGGGATACTGCGGTCGTGAATGGTGCAAGGAACACCCCGAAGGGACCGTAGACGCATTCAATACCTTTTGGAACCAGGCCAGGAGCGATCCAAATGCCCTTGAGGTGCGTCTCACAAGTCTCTGTACCCAAGAGTACCGGAAACTTATCCATGGACATGCATCTCCTCGTCTAGCAATACAAACGCGAGGCTGCTATCGAAGTGAGTCTCGCATCACTTCTGCAAAAGCGTGTCGCATACTTACTGTGTATCGATGCAGAAGCTGAAGAATAAATCCACGTAACTGCACTCTGTGTAGTGTACAGCGACGGCGCAGGGAAGGTATGTACTACCTCTGCGTATCATTCACTTGCGTTCTGCTCACGCGACTGGTACATACGCTAGATATACGTTCATATGCGCAGCGAGAGGTGCCAGAATGCGCGGGAGTGGACAGAGATGCAAGAGGGTGTGCGAGGTACCGCAGGCGTGTACGGCGATGCACGACGATGCGCGAGGCAGTATGGGGATGCGCAGCGATGCATGGCGATGCACGACGTGGTACGGGCTCCCGGGATAGGGTGCAGGGGGGTGTACCGGGATGGACAGCATTGCGAGCACTGTGTTACACTGTATGGAGATGAAACCGAATGCATTTTGTGGTCTACCGAAAGCAGTGGGCTATCTACCGCGGTCCTCAGCACATCCTGGTGCATCCTCGGCGTCTCGCGTTGCACCAGACGCGACCGGAATGCAGCAGGATGCGTCCTTGTTCCCGATTCTCATTCTGACGCATCCGGTGCCAGTCCGGTTCATCACTCCGACACGGCTGACTCCGGATGACTCTCGATGCAAGACACGGAAGCCGTTTCTCACTGGGAAATTTCAAGATGAATGATATCAGAGCACGATGGGACTCAGGATGTACATGGGATATGCAGAAGTGCGCGAGAGTTCGGGCTAAGAAGACGCGAAGGCAAGACGGTGCGGAAGGGACCTAGGATAAAGAATGGGAGGCTGGTGAATACCAGCAGGACGAGTATGGCTAGGCGGAAGGAGAGGAGAAAGGCGACGATGCCGTGGGGCAGAGAGCCGGCAGCGGGGGAGATAAGGCATAGAGCGGGAAAGACGAGGAAGACCGGGTAATATTAGAATGCCTGCCCCAGAATCCCTTGCTTGTCAAGGTACTTACCTTGCTTCACATCAGCTTGGGGAATGGATAGCTATCGGACTCGGCGGGGGAGACTCCGAGAGAGAGCGTCTACCTCCTGGCGAGCTGCTTTGAACTGGCTGCTCCAGCTGGTTGTCTCATCTGCCTCTAGATGCGACGCCCCGCCTTGCGCCATATGATCCGCCCAGTTCTCCAGGTTGCCTTCTTGGGCCTCCAGAGCAGTTAGGAGTTGGGACACCCGCGCAGCTGCCCTGTCTTTTTCATCGTACCCTCTGAGGTCAAACAGTGCGCGCTGGTGCATCATCTCGCTCTCGGCCCGTCGTTTCAGCATGTCGCGCTCCTTGGCTTGCAGCGCTGCCTGCAGCTCTTGAACCTGTTGATCCGCCGACTCCTGCGCAATGCAATCAGCGCTCTTGCGGCCTATTAACTCCTCCAGAGGGCGCAGGACCGTGTTGTACCACTTTGCCTTTGTCGCATTTCTCTTTGCCTCAACGCTTTGCTGGATCTGGCGCACCCGTTCATCTGCTTCCTCTTTCTCCTCAGCATACTCCTTCCACAGCCGAGCGTGGTCGCTCTGGAATGTCGCGATGCTCTGCGCGAGCTCCTGCCGGACCGTCTCAAGCTCCTTCCTCACCTGCTCGAGCACCTCCGCGAGTGCCTGCGTCATCTCATGCCGGGTTTTTGTGAGCTCTCCGGCATGCCTTTAATATTTCTCAGGCGCTCCTTGTGCTCCGCTAGCTCGTGCTTCTCCGTGAGTGTCTGCGTCGTCTCCTCTCGGATTTCCGAGAGTGCGACGGCATGCCTCCCCAGGAGCTCCGCCAGCACGCGGTCGGTCGCCCGGCTTGCCCCCGTCTCCGCGAAGTTCTTGCGCTCGTCAACGAGCTCGCGCTGGATGCGCAGCGCACGCGGGCTGTTGTCCACGAGCCGTGCGAGCACGGCCTGCGCGCCGGCGCGCGTCCCATCGTGCCTGAGCATGACCGCGCCCGCCCTGAGCACCGGCGCAAAAAGCAGGTCGTCGGTGCGCAGCTCGGCTTCGCGCGCTGCGCCGAGCTCGGGCTCGACCTCGCCCCACATGTTCGTGACGAGTGCAACGTTGCGGAGCGTCTCGTCGCCGCACAGCTTGCGGAACATGCTAAAGTTGCGCCGCGAGATGCCGCCGACGCGGAAGTCCGAGATGCGGCGCAGGTAAACGATGCCGCTCAGCTTGTACCCGCTCTGGTATCTGGAGCGTGGGTTAGTCTGAGCCCTGCGCGCGCATAAGGCACACGTACGTGGTGGACAGGAATATTGCGATCATCTTGAGGATATCTGTATCTGACACGGTCGTGCCGTCGAATCCGGGCGTGTCGATGAGCGTGATTCGCTTTCCACAAAGCGAGAAGGTGCCCGCGGCGTCAATGGTCGGCGTGCACGACCGAAGCCCGTCTCCGATGGGTAGCGTGGAGCTACTGAGTAAATTGATGAACTACCTCCCTCGATGTCAGCAAGCGACGATAACGTGCGTTCGTAGAAATTGACCGTAGTTTTACCGACGCCTGTAGCACCCATTACGCTGATATTGAGTGCACAGTGAGCAAAAATTAGGGAACCCGTTGTGAACAAACACATACGCGATTAATATCTCCTCCCCATTACACTCACTCTCGTCTTCAAGGTCATGTCGTCGAGTCTGTGTTGATTCATGGCCGAATAGAGTAACACTATTGGCCATTTATCACAAAGAACGAGACGAGGAAGAGCTCAGGGCGAGACAGTTGTGCAGGAGGTAGGTATGTGCTGGGTGTGGACACGGTGCACTAGCCCGGCATGCGGATACAACGTGCACTGCGCTTCGTTGACATGACGGATTCTGTAGCAAGGCTGGACCGGTACCACGATGGCAGAAACGTGGAAGGCGGTGAAATATAGTTTAATGGATGACCCAAGACACGCAAGTCATGATTAGCAACAAAGTGACTTCGAGGGGATTAGGGAAGCGGTTCTCTGCATCGGCCCAGCACTTCGCGGCGACCATGATCGCAGCCATTGCTTGGCAGCGCGAGGTCGAGGTCAGAACTCCGAGGATATAATACACCATGTTTCAAATGCGAATGAGACAGTATGGCGTTGGATCTAATGGCCGAAGACATGGTGCCAAGTGAGGTGCACTCAGAAGCCGAAGAAAGAGTCAATGGCCCTCCCAATCTTGCCAAAGAAACCACCCCGCGAACGTTGCTTCCTGAGGTCCACGAGCTGCCGCTGCATGTCCTCCCGCTCCCTCGCGCTCAGCGTGCGGCTATTGGCCATCTCGTCCGTGAGCCGCGAGATCTCGAGCTGCCGCTCCGCGCGCGCCGCCTTCTCGAGCTCGAGGTCCTCCTGGATCTTCGCGACGCGCTCGTCCGCGCGCGCCTTCTCCACCGCGAACTCGCGCGACAGGCGGTCGCGGTCGCCCTCGATCTGCGCGATGTTCGCGAGCAGCTCGCCGCGCACCGCGCCGAGCTCCGCGCGCGTCTGCTCGTCCTTCTCCGCGAGCGCCGCCTCCATCTCGCGCTGGATCTCCGCGAGCTGCGCGACGTGCGCCGCGCGCAGCGCCGCGAGCTCGCGGTCGAGCTCGACGCCCGCCGCCGTGTCCGCGATGTCCTTGTGCTCGTCGACGAGCTCGCGCTGTATCGCGAGCGTGCGCGGCGTGTTCCGCGCGACGTGCGCGAGCACCGCCTGCGCGCCCGCGAGCGTGCCGTCGTGCCGCAGCAGCGTCGCCCCGCCGTTGATCACGGGCGCGAAGAGCAGCGGGTCCGTGCGCAGCTCCGCCTCGCGCGCGGCGCCGCGCTGCGGGGTCACCTCGCTCCACATGTTCGTGACGAGCGCGACGTTGCGGAGCGTCTCGTCGCCGCAGAGCTTGCGGAACATGCTGAAGTTGCGCCGCGAGACGCCGCCGACGCGAAAGTCTGAGATGCGGTGCATGTAGATGATCCCGCTCAGCTTGCGGCCCGTCTCGTATCTGCGGCGGGGCTCAGCAGGCGTGCGCATGCGGAGGAGCGAGGACGACGTACGTGGAAGAGAGGTAGACTGCGATCATCTTGAGGATGTCCGTATCCGACACCGTTGTGTCGTCGAAGCCGGGGGTGTCGACCAGAGTGATGAGCTTCCCGTACAACTCGAAAGTGTTGGCCGTTTCGACCCTGGTCGTGCAGGACTTGAGGCCCTCGCCGACTGCGAGGTCGGAGTCGCTCAGCAGGTTGATGAACTAGCTTAAATTCAATGAAACGTTCTCGCAGTGGTAAGGTAGGACGAACTGTTGATTTTCCAGCACCTGTGGCCCCCATTACACTGCATGATTTGTTAGTCACTGCGAGATATTCACAGCGATTAGAGTAAACATACGCAATAAGGATCTCCTCAGGCTCCCTGGACGGCATCTGCCTCTTCGGCGTCCTGCCCCCAGCATACTGGGACAGGGACTGTTGTTGGCTTTGCAAATATCGTGGAGGGGGCTGGCGGTGATCATGGGCACCCGCCGTCGATGACGCGAACGGCCGGGACGATGGCAAGGTGCGAGGACCGTGGGTATGCATGATGAAGGTGAAGTACGTCCTCCAGATGTGGGCCCGACGTCTGCGCAGAGGTATTTATGTACGCTGCACGTCGTGCACGCTGGCTCAAGAGATCTGGGAAGATCGCCTTCTGTCGTGCACCGAGTTTACCACACGAGCTCCGCATGTGAGCCAAGAAGAACAAAGCGCAGCACCCGAATGTCGATGGAAAATGCTGAGACTGCGCGTAGAGCCTCGTATCGCAGCCACAGCTCGCTTCTCGACCCGCACGGTACTGGGATTGGCCATGTCTGGGCTGTGCGTGTCGTCAGGAGGCTATTAGGTTTCATTCATCTTCCAAAAGGCGAAGCCTCGCGCACCCATGTTCTTGCACCACGCGCTGCGTGTCGTACCGATCTGCATCGCACCCTTCAGATCATGGACGCAACCGTAAACTTCAGACCCCAATCCTGCTCCAGCGTGTCCAGCACGAGTTCAGCTGTCTGTCTGGCTGTACTCGCCTTCATCCGCCAGTCGAGTCGCCGCGGAGTGCTCTGAGGCCCGCACAGCCAGCGGTCGCGCGGCAGGGCTGTGGATGTTGGAGGTGCGGAGGTCGCGCGGAGCGGAGAAGCAAGTTGGGTGTTGGACGCCGTAGAGCGTAAGCGCCGTATCTGATGCGCCTGTTGGCGCATCAATCCCGCCTGATCCAGGCCGTTCTGACGTCAACGATGACGAAAGGCTTGACGAACGACAGCCGTTGACAGAAATATTGTCCTCCAGTCTGCGAGCACCCCTGGCTCTTATTCCCGGGGCTTGGCTCTTGCCACAGCTCGAACCGTCGTACTCAGGCTGCGCGGACTCGACGCTGGAAGCAAGGTATGCACTTCATTCACCGCAAATTTGATAAAATAAATATTGAACACTGCTTCTAGGACTTGGGGAGATTTTGTTCAAGTGATCCAGGCAATTCAAGCTTCATGAGGTCAGTCTGCACCTCCAGACTTCCCTTTGGCAGCGAGCTGGCTCACCAACCGGTGATCGGCGTCTTCAAGTTTCCTGGGTTCCGTCCTCGAGCCCCACCGTGCCACCTGGCCTACGCCACGAAGCCCATACAACTTCCCATACAGCCCGCTCACTCGCGGGCCCAGGTAAGCCAGCCGTGCAACGACAGTCCTGCCTCCAGGCTCACGAAGCTGCACTGGGGCAAAGCGGCGCGCTCAGCCGCCTCGAATATCGCCCCCGACGTTGAACCAGTGGACACCCCAGACGCACGCTGCTGCACATCTAGCCGAGGCGTGCCCCACGGAATCACGCCATCGCGCGTGCCCGCCGCCATCCTGCGCTCGACGGCGCGCCTGGCGGGCGCGCAGGTCGGCCCAGGCGCGGCACCGTCCTCTACGTCAGAAGTGACGCCGGCGCTACCGGCCGTGTCGTCGCTCCCAGCTCGCCCCCGTCGCTGCGGCTCGCTCTCGCTTGGAACGCGACCACCACCTGCCATCGTCGCGCTACTGCTTGCCGCCTAGGCCCCGGTCGCCGTTGTGCGCGCTCGGCCCCTATCGCCTTCGGGATCTACTAGCCTCGTCCGCCGACCCAGGGCCCGCGCTGGACCGTCGTCCGCGCCGCAGTGAGGTCCGTCGACGAGGTTGATAGGGAGATGGAAGGGGGCTGGGCATAGCGGCGGCAGGATCTCGATGCTCAGGAGGCTGTCGTCTCTGTGCAGACGTCGACACGCATGGTGAGCGGGCCGAACGAGCAGGTCGCTCTGATTTTTTGTTTTTCCAGGGCTCATATCGAGCACTCAACTCCATCCCTTCGCATCTCGCATCGTCAAACATCTCGGCTATTTTGAAAGACATCTTGCCTGCAGCCTCAACGTCTTCCTACACGTGTCATTGCCGTGGCTGGTCTAACTTTGCCCACAGCTCCCGTAGGGGCGACAGGACGTTCGAATTTCGCCCATCTTTGGATAGGTATATTCAGGTACGCTTCATTATGTCTTCGACTGGCATTTTTGGGCTGCTGTATACTCTGCCCATTTATTCTACTTGGAATTCGGCGGGTGAAGCCTTTGTGTTTGATAATCATGTAGCTGTACTACATAGCCTCGCTAGAACAGGATCGCCGTATGTCTCCCCACTGACGTCTGCCTGAACATCTCCATGGGGGCGGGTTAATCGAACAAGTGTAAGTCCAACATATGTCGTCGGATTACAGGCGTCTTGTACTGCATGTCCGCCACTTCGCCTCGCACAATACCCTTCACTAGACTTGTCATTACCACTGATGCCCATAGTTATACCTAGCAGCACAGTCTGGGGACGTTTTGTAGTGCATGATAGCATATGAGCCTCTGCGCCACAGCCGGCAACACGACTCGCAGGCCTGGAGCAATCCTGTCCCCAGAATCCACAACACCACGCCAGCCGCTACTCACAATCAGGCGACGCCCTCCTGCCGCCGCCCATCGTCGGCACCACCCCCAGCACCGGCACGCCCCGCGGGAACAGCGCAGCGGCAGCTCCGCCCAGACACGCACACACCGACGCGGCCGCGCCGTCGCCGGCGGGGTGCGCCCGCCAACGCCAGGCCGCACGCCTCGGCGCGCCATGCGCGCGTCATGCGCCGAGGGCAGCAGGAGCCCGGTATGCGTGCCGCGGCGCCCGCAGGAAATGTATGTGTATGCAGGCTGAAGACTGCAGACGAGAGTGCGCGGGCTTGGGATGGCGGTAAGGGGCGACGTAGAGCGTGCGGGTCGGCGTCGCGAGGGCAGGAAGTAGGCGGCGCGCACGGTCGGCCCACGGCCCGCATAAAATGTGCGCGGGCGTAGGGCTGCTGCCGGGCGCGCGGGCGCGATGTGCGGAGGCACAGGACGGTGCAGACCGTGCGGATCGGCGTGCGGCGGGGGCAGGTGGTGGTTGGCGGACGCGGTTTGCCCGTAGATGTAGGCGAGTGTTGGCGCGCTGAGACTCCGAGGGTGGTGTGGACGGGCTCGGGGATGGGCAGCTGGAAATGCTGCGTCTGAGGAGGAGAAGGCGGGTGCCGGGTGCTGGGGGCGCGGCCGGGTCGATGTTGTGCAGGATGGAAGCTCGAGCGCGGGGGCACCGGGTGCTATGGCAGGAGTAGCTCTGGAGCGTGTAGGATTATGTGCCTTGTCGTGACGTTATTGCGGTTGTCCTGGTCCCTGTTGGGGGTCGTCTTGCACGGCGTGGAGGCTGTTTAAAAATGTTCATGTCTCCGTTCCTGCCCTCGAGATGCCCGGATGCCGGGGTGTTGGACCAAGGACGGGTGTGTGGATCGACTGAGACGGCTGCCGCTGTGTTGGTAGGTAGAGCTATCGTAGGCGTCGCTAGTAGCATGGAAGGCACGAGATAATGTGGAGGAGGAGGAGGGCTGATGATGCACCGGTCCTCGGGTTAGAGAAAGAGCATCGAGGACCCATTCAAGCAGTGCTGGGTGAGACATACCTAAGATGTTTGAGGATGTGGGAAGACGATCTCGATGTTCGACTAGGCTGAGGTGTAGGGGAGAGTCCAGCGGTTGAATTATGGGTTCGCGCTGGGCCGGGCCTTGGTAAATTGACTCCACTGAAAAGGATCGACTGGCCCGCTTCTTTCCCTCGTTGCCTCTTGCCTCTGCCTTCTGCCATCGTTTAGCTTCCCTTGGCGGTCGTTGCCTAGGTATACAATTTTGACCGGTCGACAGCTAAAACTGGGCCTGTCGATAATTCGGAGAAGACGTAGTGACTGCTGGCGTTGGTAGATAATTCCAGCGAGGATGGGAGATATTTGTTTGGCGATGATATGGTGTGGATGAAAGTGTGGTTGAATACGCAATGGTCTGGAGTAGTCGGAATCCTCCGCTTACCTGACGCGTGCGTCCATTCCCTCCTCTCCTTCCTCACTACGCCTTCACCGTGTTCCTCCCATTCCAGCATTCGCCCTCGCACATGCCAATGACCCTCTGATTTTCTCTGCTGTACCTCAGGGTTCGTTGAGCTTCCTGGCGTCCTCGAAGGCTTCGAGGTTTCGAACACGACCTATCCGACAACCTTTACGCTGCGGTCTTCACCCAAAAGCGGGCGAATTATCGACCGAGGCTCATGGAAAGCCCGTGGTACAGCTAGAGTGATCTGTCTATAACAGTGAGTCAGAGGTGCTACAGTAATTGCCCAACCGTGGCCTCCGAACTCACTGGCACGAGCGCATGTCTTTCTATATCAGTTGCATCACCTTGCCGCCGTGTCTCCTCGTCCAGCGCACATCCAAAGGCCCTAACTACACCCCCAAGTGTCAGCCAGCATGAGCGAAAGATCCCCTGACATGCCTCCTACCATCCCTGTCGTCCCTGACGAGGTCGACATCCACAGCCAGAGCCGGTCCTTGCGCGTGCAGGACGACCTCTTCCCTCCCGAGCTAGTCGTAAAGTTTTTCGAGCACCTCCACGACGACAAAGATCTCCCTGCGGTGAAGGTCGCATCCCTCGTCTGTCGCTCCTGGCGGGCCATCAGCTCCCCGTACGTCTTCCGCCGGGTGGTCGTCTCTAGCAAAGGGAGCCTCGAAGGGCTTGCGGCCTTTCTCGAGTCCGACTTGGGCATACATCGATACGCCCGCACGCTCGTCATCTGCCCCCGCCCCGGCGAGGTGCCCGCCTCCGCCGACTGGGCCTCAGACGTGCCCGCGACGCTCGCCGCGCTGCTCCCAGGCCTGCAGGCGGTTGAGCTCGCGCAGCTCAACGAGCACGACACGCACCTCGGCACAGGCTTCGTGCGCGGCCTCGCCGCCTTCGCCGCCGTCGGCACCCTCACGCTCCGCCAGTGCACCATGACACCGCGGCTGCTCCACGCCCTGGTCTCTGCCCCGCCCGCGCTGCACACAGTCGCCGTGCAGTCGCTGCTCACGGCGCAGGTCGGCGTCGACGCCGACGTTCCGCAGCTCCGCAACCCGGCCCTGCAGTCGCTCGAGGTGCGCCCGACGGGTGGCTACGTCGCCAGCGCGGACAACATCCTCCCCTGGATCGCGACGACGGCGACCGCGCAGTCGCTCCGTGCCTTGAAGTTGACCGTGCGCCTCGTCGAGTCCGTCGGAGTGGGCCGGTTCGTGCAGGCGGTGGCTGGACGCCTCGAGGAGCTCGAGCTCGACCTGGAGCCCTTCCTTGATCTGCCGCTGGAGACGCTAAGTGAGCCTTTGGTCACACACTGCAACAGGATGCTCACCTGACAGGACTGCAGCGATGAAGCAGAATATCAGCATCACGTCGTGCACCCAGCTCCGCTCGTTCGCCGTCTACGACCCCGACGTGCTGTCGCCCGCGGTGGCCGGCTTCCTCAACGAGCTCAACTCCCAACGTCTGGAGACGATTTCGCTCAGGGTTACCGCAGAGGTCACCGGCCCCGCGCTGCTGCCGGACCTGTCTTCGCTTGCCGTACCGCTCAGCCAGAGGCTGGGTTCGCTGAAAGCGGTCCGCGTTGGCTACCGTGGCCCTGTGGCCATAGGCGAGGCTCGGAGGCAGATAGAGGCGTCCCTTGCTCCGATCCATGCTAAGAATATTCTCGTGGTGCACCGTGCCTGAAAGAGTATCAAAGCTGTAAGCGTCGTCGCTGCTGCTAAAATCTATTGCGCTGACGACCACATTCGTCTTAGGACTGTGCCTCTTTGCGAGTATGGCCACATTGACGTTTCTCCTATAGTTAGTACGGACTGTATCTTCCTGCAAAACGTATGGTCTGCCCAGAAAAACCAGAGAGTAAACGAGTATTTTTCGTCGAACTTGGAAGATAATGTGATCCGCCTATTGCCTTGGCACTTTGTTCCGCAGAAGAACATACCTTTTAGAGATGCCGTGCAAAACGCCCCATGTGCTATATGGACCCTGCTGGTGCGTAGATGCTGTCGGGATGCTGGAGAGCAAGATGTTTGCGACGGACTTCGAGGCGTGGCTGGCGCGGCCCAATCTGACAACTTGCAGCAGCAATATCGGGGCCGCACCGGAAGATAAAATAGACAAGGTCAGCTTGCAGCTAGTGTGCTGTCGCGTTGATGTACGAGATGAAGACGCGCAGTGCGTCAGGTTCATCGTTGGATGAGCTTTGGCCGTCGTCGCAAAGTTGGTTCGCCTCTCCTAGCGCCGGCGCTTCAAGCGATTCGCAGCTCCGTTTGGTCATCGCCTCTGCCTTCACGTCCAGGACACGACAGAGAAGTACGAGTCTCTTCAAGTGTCTTTCCCAGAATGCCTTGGTTTTACTTCTTGCCCAGACCTGCAGCCCGAGGATGCTCGTGACGCCAAAGTTGGCTCTAACGCCCGGAGCCGTAACCTTCACCCAGCTGCCAGTGGCAGAGATTGCCTGCAGGCGTATCTCACGTCCCGCCCCCGCCCTTCCTGCCACCCCTTGCTGAACACCCCTCACTCCGATACGACATGCAGCAAGTTGCACCCGTCGCCCCTATGCCTGTCTGGGAGATGCGGCCGCTGCAGCCTCTGGGACAGGTCCGTAATGACCCACATCCACTTATCCCCGTTAGGATGCTCAAGGTCGTTGTGGCTCCCAGATCTCAGATCAGGATCCCGACGCGACCCTCCCTCTCGCGCTGTGCTCTATCGCGTTCGCCCACGACGCCAACATGCTGCCCTCGCCGCCCGACCTCGTCCTAGTCTCCTCGGACGGCGTCCACTTCTACATCCAGTCCCCCGTCCTGCTCAGCGCGTCGACCAACATGTTCAACGCCCTCGTCTTCGAGCGGAAGCAAACCGACACCCATATCATATCGGTCCCGGAAGCATCTGCTGTCATCAACGTCCTTCTCCATGCAGCATACCTCATGTCCTGTGCGCCCTACCAGCCCGGTGCTCGTGTCCTGCTCGACGCGCTCGATGCATTTCCGAGCTACGGCTTGTCGTTCGGGGAACACCTCGCGCCGAGCACCCCTTTCTACGACGCCGTTCAGCTCGCGCTGCCGGACGCCCCCATGGACTTCTACCTCATCGCCGCAGAGCACGACCTCGCCCCGTTCGCCCGCGCCGCGGCGCGCCACCTCGACGAGTTCGAGGTCACGCAGATCTCAGAGGCGCAGATGCAGCGCATGGGCGTGCTCTACTATAATCGGCTCATCGCGATGCTCGGGCGGCGCGCGAGCGCCGTGAAGCAGCTTCTGCGCTCGCCGCCGGATGGGCATCCGTACTCAGCCCTCTGCGCGGAGGAGGACCAGCAGGTGCTTCGGGACGCCTGGGTGCTGACCGCGTCCCAGTTTACCACTGATCTGTTCAAAAGTTTGTCTCCAACCTTTTCTTTTTCCCTCTCGCCTTGATCAAGGTGCTGGACAGACACGTCCAGTGAGGTTATCGTGGCCCAAATTAGGCTCTTACGGAGTTCGCTCGTATGCACTGACTGCAGAGACGCCGTCACCGACCGCCTGCAGAGCCTGCAGGCGCAGCTGCACGAACTGGACCAATAGGATACCGTGGAACGGAGTCGAAAGCGGGATCTCTGACTTCTATCGCATCACCGTTTATCACCGTTCGAGTATATGTATTTACGCGCTGACCGGAGCTCTGGACATCCTACGTTGTATCTCGTACCGCTGCAGAGGGACCAACATCAGCGCTGCGAAACGAATAGACATGGATTATTTTGGACAGATTTGTTTGAAACACCGCGAATTGTGTAGTCGGGTGTAGCATGTAGCGCGCATCAGCAGATAAGTTGCTTAGGGGCCGAGGGTGTACGTCCGCGCCGTGCGGCAGCGTCGACAGGAGACCGTGCCGCCAAACCTCTAATACAAATTCACGAAAAGCCAGGCCTAGTGACATCGTGTTTCCCAGCGTCATTGTGCTACTAGTACGCGCACGTGTCCTGCACTGCAAATGTGACCGGACCCCGCTCGTGCTCCTGCACCGAGAAACTCACGGAAGACAGAGCCTCACCTGCCGCACCTTCGCTTCACACCTGCGCTGCACGGAGTTCGGCAGGCGTAAACCAATGTCTTGGCCATACAACTGGAACAGGGAGCAGCCGGGCCTGGTATCGGCAGAGAGTTCGAGCGTATGTCGCCGCTGAGATTCGGGGACGCCCCTTCTGATGATGCCCGCACACATAGCCCGCCACAGCACTTACAGAGAGTGCCATGGACCACGACGAAGAGCAGAACGTCAGCGTGTCGGCGGTCTTCTATCCAACTGCCACCCTCCTTCCCTTTCCCCCAGATATGGTCCTGGTGTCCTTCGATCGCGTCTTCTTCTACGTCCACTCCGTCATGCTCCTGCAACAGTCCGGAAACAAATTTGACAATCAGCTCCCCGTACCGATTGCCCTGGGCGAGTCCGTGGGGGTGCTGGCCGTCCGCGAGTCCTCGCACGTCCTCAACATTGTCTTACACACGATCTACGGCCTCGCCTGCGTGCAGTTCCACCCCTCTGACGACGCGATTAGCTCCGCGCTCGTTGGCCTGCACAAGTACGGCATTCGCTTCGACGCGCACCTTGTGCCGGGGACGCCCCTGTTCGCCCTTCTCGCCGAACGTACGTCCGCCGCCCCGCTCTTCTACTACACCCTCGCGGGCCAGTACGACCTGTACGCGCTTGGCGCGCTGGCGTCTGGATACCTGCTGGCGACCGACGCGAAGGAGATTCCGATGGAGAACGCAGAGCGCATGGGACCCGTGTACCTCAACCGATTGTTGTCGCTGCAGATGCGCCGCACGCAGGATCTGAAGGAAATCCTGCGCCCGCCGCCGCGGCGACATCCGGCGACGGAGGGATGCGACGAGGAGTCGCAGGCGTCGTTGGAGAAGGCGTGGATGTTGACGTCGGCGTACCTCATCTGGGAGGGTCGTCCGGGTAAGCTGGAGCCACCTTCTCCTATGTCGATATCGTGCTGATCCCGACTACAGAACTGACGCCGACGTCGGTCGAGGTCACCTTCGAGCGAACGGCGAGGAGTATCCAGTGCGAAGATTGTAAAACCGTCTTTAAGGAGCGGCTGACCCAGGCGCTGACAGACTGGGCACAGTCCAAGGTGAGCCCTCATGTCGAGCAGCGGAAACATACCTCAATCGACCACAGAGAACGATCTGACGGACCACGTCTACGAAGGAGGGGATGTAACGTCTTCACGACTTTGAACGAGCTCTCATATGACTTCGACGGTCAATTGGACATTTATTTTGACCATAATAGCAATTCGTCTTTCTTCGGCCGGGAACGTAGGGTAGCAGTTGTGTACATAGGTCACCTACAAAATATGCTTGCGACTATCTCCCATGAGCGAGCATGAACACTTGACCACAAGCTAGTCACGTACCTGGACGTTTCCCCTCTACCATCACGGCCATGGCGTCGCCACAGCCGAGAAACCCAGAAGCTGCCCCATCTCACGTCGACGACCCGGCTGCAGGTGAAGAAGGGGGTACGAGGGAGAGCAGGAGTAGATGTTGGACATGTTTCGGCAGCTGAAAGGGATGGAGGAGGGTTCAAAAAGGGTCCGAGCGCGTTGTCTTCCGCTGCCACCTTCAAGCAGGCGGATTTCGGTGGCGGACGATTCGTCGGCTTTCGGGGAAGACCATGAAGCATAGTGTACGTGGCGATAGGCCGCGGCAGAGGAAGGGATTCCCGCTGAGATAGCGGGGGTCTGGGCGCAGACCTGTAGGCGTCAAGTCCCCCGCCTCATGGCTCTGGGCGACGAGGCGGCGAAAATGCATCATTAATGACGACGCTTGCCGCCAAAAATCAGCAAAATCCCCGGATTGTACCCTGTCATCCACGACTCACCGGAGACACTCTCTGTTCCATTCGCGACCCTAATCAACCAGGCATCGACTCTCCAGGTGGCCGCGGTGCACCTCGCACTGCTGCTCCGACGTCACGCGTCACGGGATGTCACAGGCCGGCGGGTCACGCGTCCGACGACGGAGTGAATAGCTCCAGCGAGGACGAAGGTTTTGGTTTTAAAGGAGCGGTAGGGCGGCGCAGATCCATGGGGCAACGCATTGTACAGTAATGGCGGGGATACGCGTCGGCCGGAGATATTGGCGGGGCATACGTCCGGATGGCAGGCGTTCGTCAGCCGGCATCGCCCTGGACCGTTAAGTCCAGGTACACCTCCATACAGCAGGACGGCTAGCCAACAGACTCTTCTTGATGATCATCTCCCACAAACCACGATATCGGGTCGCGGTCACCGACACTCCCAGCAGCATTCCGCAAAAGCCAAGCCAGTTCGCGAAACCGATTCCTTGGCTGCGAGGCGAAGGCGGGCACCCACACCGCACCGGAGATAGCGAGACGAGGGTATACGACGCGGAGGCCTCGTGAAAATAAACCGGTGGAAATCTCGAAACGAAGGATTCGCCCCAGCGACCGTGTTTCCGGTACCGACCCAGGAGAAAGCCTTCCCGTAGCAAGCCCCAGGGAGCGCGAGGACCACATGGGACCCAAACGGCTGAGGCCCTGGCACGAAGCTTAGCTCCGCAAGAGCGATGGTTGAGCAGAGGGAGGGTGGTTCAGGGCGCATGGCAGGGCTGTGAGCGGGATGTGCGAATGCTCGTACGTGTCAACTTGGCCTCTTGGTTATGGTGCTCATCGTGGACCTCGCGACGACGCAGGCCCGTCGACAGCGGTATTCTGCAAGAGCGTACCGTGAGCTCTGGCTTTGCATGCTGGTAGCAGCAGTGTCGCAGGTCGTCCCGTTTTGTCGCTGAGAACCAGAACCGGCAGTACTTCTTCATCGTCCTTCGGGTGTTCTACCTCCAGGCGGAAGGCTTGGACGAAGCCGAAAAGCAGCTCCGTAGTCGGCGGCCTAGAACGGAATGGCTCTTGTCGCCGCCGCAGGTTGCCAGAGGTCGGGGAGGTCAAGGATCGCGACCAAGGATCCCTGCCGAATGCACCGTGGATCGGAAGACATGCGAGCCCTCCACGACGACAGTGTCATTCCAGCTAGCCTCGTCCGCGATTTCGGCACGAAAATCTGTCGCGAGCCCTTCGTCAACCAGCCCATCAGGAGTCCACCTGGATCTTCGTTGGCGCCCCGAACCTGGTACAGTCTCCATTCCCGCTGCATCTCTGGCCAGCGATCTTCGGCCACGACCAGACCAGGCTATCCAGGAACAGAGTCTCCCCTGTGACCGCGCGAGACCGCCTGAGCTGCGCCGCTTGGTGGGCGCGAAGGGTTCATGCAGGGCTCCCTAGCGTAGGTTTCGGGAGGAGGCGACAGGTTCCTAGATGACGCTCGGAAGTCGAGCCCCCGCCGATACAGCAGAAAATCTGCCACGGGGCTCTATACGACGTCATCAAGACCAGCGCGCCAAGGCGCAGCGCTCTGCCTTGCATTGGGTAAGGGCGACTCTTGTGGAGAAAATGGACTTTTACTCACGGAAGATCCAGCACAAGCAGGTTAGGAGCATCGACCTGAATCGCGCGAATGAAGCCGAGTTTTCCGTCTTGAGCGGGAGCGGGAAGCAGCAGCGGTCATCGCGAAAGCACCCGTTTCCGATCACCGTGCGCCCTCGGGTTCTGACGTCGAGCCTCTGCGTCGGGCAATTTCTGTGCCTTCGGCTGGTTAGTCGGCAAGCCACCGCACGCTCACACGATATTTCCCAGCCGGCCGGGGATATTATCGTCAAGGCGAGGCTCTGCCAGAGGACCATGACGCCACCGCTTGGCCTGGCCGATGTGTCCGACGCGGGGGGACGCGGTGACGCGGGCAGATCTGCACGGGACGCGCTCTGGCGGCTGCGCCTCGAAGGCGCCGGCGGCAGAGAGGGGAGTGCCACAGAGGCATAGGGAGTCGGCGGCGCATCCTACGCAGCCTTCCTACGGTTCCTAGCAAGTTGCTAAGGATCGTCGCCGTTGTCACTTCGCCCGGATCGCTGTGGCCAGTGGACTACCTCGTTTATCCAACCGCGAGCAGTGCGTTTGGCTGCGGCCTGGGGCACTCGCGCTGCTCTTCAGGCGACACGAAAGAGCAAGAGCCGTTAATCGATTCGCCCGAAGAACGCGAGACGACGCAACATACCAGAGGCCCTTCGACGACAATCTTCGCCAGTGCTCCACCGCGACACCTCCGCTGGCGACGCGACAGCTCGTTCCCCACGTCGATCGCCTTCAAGGGTGCCCATAAATTTCTCAGCCATTCGCTCGTGGCTCTTGACCAGCACCACTCTCCCCGCCCCGTCCTACGACCCCTCTTCAGCCTGTACGCACATTCGCTGCATGCAAGGGGACTCGCGTCGCCATAAACGCCCTCCTGAGTCGGAACCGCCGCCTACTCTCTCGATGTTGAGCCGTCAGTCCCGGTGTGTAGCGAGCGACATATTTTGCGACGAAAGAGGCTGGAATCAACGACATTCTGGACGGCAAAGGGTGCCAGGCGAGGCGGTGGTGGGCGTCCTGTCGAAGTTGCGGTGGTCGGAATCAGCCGCTGGGCCTGGGGAGGTCCTGCCATTTTTTGCCGCGTTCTCACTCGCCCCTCCCAATTCTACACCTCCCTCGCCGCCCTCCTGACCTCCCAACCTTGTCATCTCCTCCGCGGTCCCGCCGCGCAGCGTTTCATGCACAAGTAACGGCAACCCGCGATATTTCGTCCCATGCGAACCGGCATCTCGTCTCAAACAGTGATGCTTACGGGTGTATGCGCTCATCTGCGGCTTGACTCCCGGCATTGCCTCCTACGCTGATAAAAGGCGACTGCGATCTACAGACTCTCAAAACATTCTCTTCTCTCTATTCGCTCCACGAGCTGAGAAACAGCGAAGTCATACGGTCGTCACAGCTCCACCGCCGCCAGCGAGCCGTTTTTAAGGCGGAACCATCTCTTCCTCCCTTCTTCCCGACACCCACATGCCCGTCGAAGACCTACCCGCTGAACTCCTGCATGTAGTCGTGAAATTCGCATACGGCGGAACAGACGGCCGGGCGTTGGCCTGTTGTGCTCTGGTGTGCAGAAACTGGAGAGCCGCAGCGCGGCCACTCGTCTTCGAACGCATCAAGATTTCCTCGGAAGACCACCTCACTTCTCTCGAGGACCTCGTCGAAAATGACAGCGATGTCGGACCGTTTGTTCGCACGCTCACCGTGCGTCCTACGGCCGAAATCAACCCCGTACCGTCCCCGTGGCTCGGCAAGTTGGCGAAGAAGCTCCCTGCTAGGCTCGTGCGGCTGCACGCACTCGAGTTCATCTGCATATTCGAGCTCGGCGACGCCTTCGAGCCCGGGTTTCTGCACGAGCTCGCGGGGTTCGCCACGGTCGGCCACCTCACCGTGGACAAATGCGGGATGCATCTCGCACTCGTCTACGCGCTCGCGGCGACCCTGCCAAGCATGCGCCACTTCCACGTCGGCGAGATTCTCCCTGTCCCGCTTGTCTCACCCGCGGCTCCGTCGCAGCTCTATCCGCCACGCCTCACTGGCCTCGGGCTCGACGTGGGCGACGTCTACCCGCACGGCATGCGCGACGTCGCGTCCTGGGTGCTCGGCACGCCCTCGCGGCACACGCTGCGCTCGCTCGCTCTCGTCGCACGGCTGAACAACACGCAGGAGGTCGGCCGCGTGCTCAGCGAGCTTGGGCCGCAGCTCGCGGAGCTGGACCTGAGGCTAGACATCGCCTTTCCTCCGCCGCTCGAGGCAGAAAGTGGGTAACCTCTGTCCCCGCGGCGCGCCCTTTGCTGACCGCACGAGCCCGTCTCTCTGCAGTAATTAGGACTGATATCAGTCTCCGGCCCTGCACGGCGCTGCGCACGCTCACGCTGCGGCATCACAGTCCGCTCTCGCCCGCGGTGCTCGAGCTCGTCGCGGGAGTGCGCTCGCCCGTCCGCTGCATTACGGTCGGTGTGTTCGCGCTCCCTGACGAGAGAAGTCTCCCCACCTTTGCGCTGCTTGCGCAAACCATCGGTGATGCGCTCGCAGGCCCTCTGCAGAAGATCCGTGTGCTCTTCACCGGGCCCATTGGGCAGAGGGCGGTCCTAGCGAAGCTACAGCAAGACCTTGCTCACGTAGCGGACGACTTGAATGTAGAGCGCGTCTGAATCAACTCAGGATGGAGTCTGTCTGTGGGTGCGGGCTTGATATTCTCCGCTCGAAGACGGTCGCTTACGTCGTGGGTGTAACGTTTCGTCCCCAGCGTTGCCCACAAATATAAACACACTTAAACAACTCTGTCGAAGTACACTGCTCGAGCCAGATTTCTTCCGCGAATTAATTTGGTTTTACCCCGCATGTCTGAGGCGGAGCTTCTTGCGGGACGTGGCCAGGAAGATGCGTAGCGCCGTCACTATCTCTGCTTATATCTGCGTATTCCCATCTGCGGCTGATGCACCAGTCACTATATCTATGTCCATATAGGCATACCCTTAGTCAAGGCGAACGGTAGCTCCGGATGGAGGGGTCTAAGCCTTTCGGACTCTCGTCCTATCCCGCAATGCTAGGCGCCAATCCAAGTTTCGCTGGGGACGGTTTTAGGCGGGAGCAAATTTCTCTCCTCTGCCCATTCCACATCGTCACACCGGCGCAAACAGAGGCCCACTACCCCGCAATCAATCGCGCCATACACGACCATCGTCAAGCGACGCCCGGGGACGTGGTCTCGCGGAGAAGCCCGTGTTCGCGGAAGCTGATTGGCCACGACTGAACTTAGGCTCATCGTACGAAAATGCGACCAAAGAGTACCCAAAGTGACCTTCAGTCTCGTCGCATTGTTTTCCATCTTACCTGCGATGATAAAAATATCATGTTCGCGTTCGGTTCGCGTTCGTCTCAAAGACTGGCGAGCAGGAGACATTCTCCCGTGGATTGCCCCCACTCAGAACCAAATATTCATGTAACATGGACAAACCATAAGGCCTGACACATTCAATTATTCATATCATGTACTTGTCCTGAGCGCGGAGGCAACTCGCAGCGAACAAGCAGTTGTTCTGTGCGACGCTTTGAAAACGCCACAAGTCACAAAGCAAGCGCTTAACGGCGGGCGGCGCTCGAGTTATCTCGCTGGCCTCGCTGAACGGCCGTCCGGTGATTTATTGATCGTATTCTATGATATATGGCCTATACAAGCAACCAAACCATCTACAGAGATGCTTAGACTGCATTTTCGAGCCTCAGTGGTAGCAGGATCGATTAGCTTTCTTGCTCGGAGAGCAAGCTAGCCCCCAGCGGAATGACGGGCGGCTGAAGCTCTATTTGGCACTGTTTGCCTCCTTCCCGGCCTCGGTAATCGCTTCCCACGATTTCCACCCGTCTCGAGCTCCTGCTCAGCCTCTCCGAGCAAGATATCGCGCCGCACCGCAGGCGCCTTTCGAGTCTGCAGAACTTTTGTCTCCGCGGCCAACTCTTAACGACGAATCGGCTCGAACGGTCTCACGCGGGGTTTACATCGCTCGAGTCAAAGCGAAAGAAAAGATGCAGCGCGGAAATTAAGACATTCACTTCGCTCGTCGTCGGAGGGGGAGATCCATATACATCCATAATTTATCCATGGTGGCTAGAGAACATCGGAGTGTAGAACTACAGTGGCGGGGCATGCATGCACATGGGAGCTGAGAAGATATGTATCATACAGATATACAGATGAGGTGGAAAGATGGCTGGACAGCAATAACACAGAGGGGCATGAGAAGCGAGGAGGCGAGACGGGCAGTATAGAACAGTGTCCGGATGCAGAACATGGGCAAGGGTGAATTCCGATGGTCGCAGAGACCCAGGGGAGGGAAGGGACTAGTGCACATAAGAGAGGTCGTGAAGGAGTCGTCAACACAGGTGTACAAGCGTTTTACGCGAAGGTCGCCTCGGACCACCACCGCTGCTCGGCGCCGCGCACCTTCCACTCGGCGATACCTCCCGTGGAGGCGACGTAGACGTATTCGCCGGAAGGATCGAAGCACGTCCCAGCAAGGTCGAGGTCGATGTCCAGGTCGGCCGCTGCGTCGGCACGGCGTTGGTGTCGCCGGAGCGCCTGCGAGGATCCGCGGCGCGCGAGATACGGACTCGCGGACTCGCGGCGCTCGAGCAGAGTTGCGCGGCGCACGGGGTCGAAACGCGGCGGCCCTGAGCCGGACGGCGCGGGCGCACCTGACGGGCCTGAGGATGGCGCGGGAGATGCCGCGCGCGAGGGGGTGTGGGAGGAGACGCAGTCTGGGTCGAGTTCGTCCACGTCCATCTCGTCATCCCTCGCGTCTTCACGAACGCCTTCGTCATCTTCGGAACGCGAGGACCCGTGAATACGCCAGGTGATGGCATGCCGGCCTTCGAAGAGCCGTCGCACGTCGTCGTCCACTTCGCGATCGCCCAAAGGTGGAATGACGACAATGCCCTCGCTGTCGTCTTCGGGTACGCCGTGGATTCGCTGTCGGCGACGGCCAGTGGTCTCGATAGATGGTATACGGAATGTGTCTTCCAAGGCACCGCTGAAAAGCATGATCCGCGGAGGTGGAGGAAGTTGTGAAGAGGACACATGGGTGCGCTCCACTGTCGACCGCGATGGTATCGAGGCTAGCGAATCTGACCGCTGGCGTACAGGAGGAGGCCTTACGGCTGGTGGTGGGTCGAAAGCTGGTACACGGATGATCTCTTCCGTCTCAAAGGTTTGCGCGTCGACAACGTGCAGTAAAGAGGTGTGCTGAAATGGTTTCAGTCGCGTGACTTCAAAGACATTAACGCTAGGCTCACTTCGGTGAATGTCATCACCTCACGGCCGACACCGCGTGGGCTAAACTTGACGCTCCGTACTCCCCAACCCGGGGCTTTCTGGGTTCCTCGTGTCCAGTCGAATGCAGAGTCGGATATCCACCCGCTTGCGCTACCGTTACCGTGTGAAGGGGTATTTGATGACCGGTTCTTGTCCGTCTGAATGACCTTCAGTGGCTTCGAGCTTCGCACATCCCACACCACTACTACTCCCTCTTGCGACGCAACTGCGAATTTTGAGCCATTTGCGGAGAATGCGGTAGAGAACGATGCTGGTACTGGGGTGCCGCCAGAGTATGGTGTTACCAGACCATAGCTATACGTCGGGTTGAAGGTGATGTATGGTGAAAGCGAGAGCTTCATCATGCGGGAGAAGGTTACGCGTGCACCTCCAGTTATTCGATGCAGGTACACGTCTGGCGAGTCTCCCACGGAGAGGAGTGTCCGGCCATCCGGAGATATTGAGGCTTGTACGAATGAGTGAACGCGCAATTCAGCCAAGATACCAGCACTCACAGTGGTTGACAGCTACGTCCAAGCGAAGATGTCCCGCGTGAGACAGGTACTGGTCATTGTGCCTCGCCTTACGTGTCGCGATGTCGAAGAACTTTACCGTGCGGTCGTTATTGCTGACCACTATCCGCGGTTCCGCGCTACTCTCATTTGAGCCAGTCAAGCTGAGAGACGTAAGGAGCACCGAGTTGTTTATGGAGGCGCCCTCGAGAGTTACTTCGGTCTTCCACGTCTGAGTGCCGAAGCGATGTGCGGGTTCGCGAGTCGCGATGCCGCCGCTGGAGTACGATGGTGCAGATCTGTAGAGGGATAAATGCAGCTCTGCTTCTTGTCCGCCAACAGCGAGGAGTGTATCCCCGTTGGCGAGTACAAGGGATGACAAAGAATTCGGTTGGAATGATAGCTTCGCGATCTCGCGTGGCGGCTATAGAGCTGTGTGTAAGCGATGCGCGAAGGAGGGGGACGTGGTGCACTGCTTACTGCGTTCGGGACAAGTAAGTCGTGCTCCATGATAGCTTTCGCATGTGGGTAGCTGACGATCCCCCGTTCATGAGGACATATTACCACGTCCCTGAGCTGACTGTGGCGCGGGTAATCAGGACGCGCATGTACAGGAGATAGTACACGACTCACATGTGCCCAATAAAGACCTTGGCGGGAACCGCAGTCCGTGGTTCCGGGGAGGCCAACAGCGACGGCGTTGAGTGTGTCATGGTCATAGCGGTGGGGGGTGGCGTAGAGTGTATGCTCGACTGAAGGTTGTAGAGACGTGTCCCTTAAGAGTGGTATGTGGGGGAGTGTAGAGATCGACGGGAGTTCATGCCATCCACGGAAGCGAGCCAATCTGGGAGGCGATGCAGAATTTAATTTGATCGCTGCGTGGCACAGCGTGCGGGCGACAGCAGAGTCGTCGTACGCGGGGTCGTGGATCGGGGCCCTGCGGTGTATGGAGCAGGGACGGACTTGACTGGACGTCGTTCAGGAGAGAGATGTGAAGCGGACGAGCCACGGCCCTACGGTGCCCAGTCGGCCCTAACCTTAACCTTAGCTGCCGCGCAGATTGTCATCGGCGAGAATCCTCGCGGGCTCCTTGTCGGCCCCCGCCATCCTCTGTCCCTACCACTTTGCCTCACACCTCCCGACACCGCACGCTATGCCGCCAAAGAAGCAGCAGCAGCAAGGCTCGAGCTCCAAGGTCAAGGACGACAAGGTATTTTCCGTCCCGCCGCACATCCCTTGTCAAGCTGATGGGACCTTCATTGACGAGATTTTAACAGACCTTCGGACTGAAGAATGTTCGTACACATCTGCTACGCTCTGTGATAACAGCATGATTTACACTGCTGCAGAAAAACAAGTCGGCCAAGGTCCAGAAGCATGTCGCTTTGGTCGAGAAGCAGCAGGCCATGGCCGGCAAGTCTCGTGCGGCCCTCGAGAAGGAAAAGGAGAAGGCTTTGCGCGAGAAGGCCAAGCTCGAGGAGGAGAAGCGCAAGAAAGAGGAGGCTGCGCTGCTCAAGCCTGTCCAGGTCCAGAAGGTGCCGTTCGGCGTCGACCCGAAGACTGTGTTGTGCGCGTTCTTTAAGGCGGGGAACTGCGACAAGGGCAACAAGTGCAAGTTCAGCCACGACCTGAACGTAGGCCGCAAGGTCGAGAAGAAGAATTTGTACGATGATACTCGTGAAGACAAGGCCCAAGGTCAGATCCTGCTGTGACCGCTCGCCTTGGTGGTACTGAATGATGTGCACCACGCAGATACTATGGACACGTGGGACGAAGAGAAGCTTCGTAGCGTCGTCCTCTCAAAACACGGAAACCCACGAACGACAACCGATGTACGCCTGCGCATTCGATCCTTAGGACCCTACTCACACGCTCCCCCTTCAGATCGTTTGCAAATACTTCATCGAAGCTATCGAGACAGAAAAGTTTGGATGGTTCTGGGAATGTCCGAATGGCGGCGAAAAGTGTCAATATCGACACGCGCTGCCGCCAGGCTTCATGCTCAGATCACAGCGCAAGGCAGCAGAAGAGGCGGAGAAGGCGAACCAGATCAGTCTGGAGGAGTTCCTCGAGGTCGAGGCAAGTGTTGTGCCCTCCCACGAGCTCCATAGTCCGCTTACCAATACTTTCATAGCGACACAAGCTGGGGACAAACCTCACGCCCGTCACGCCAGAGTCATTCGCAAAGTGGAAGAAGACGCGGATGGACAAGAAACAGGCAGCGGACGAAGCTCTCAAGAAGGCCAAGGAGACACAGGCCGCCGCTGGCAAGAACAACGGTATGAGTGGAAGGGATCTGGTCAGTCACAGTCATACTACGATACCGGGTCATGATTCTCATCGCCGCCTCAGTTTGCATACAACCCCGAATGGTTCCTGGACGAAGACGAGGAAGAAGAAGACTGGGATCTCGCCAAGTACCGCAAAGAGAAGGAGGACGAAGATATCGCGCGGGAGGAGGAGCGCATACGGGATCTTGGCCTCAAAGACGACAGCGATGATGGCTCGCCAGGTTCGACAGGAGACTGATTCCATGCATCTACACCCCATCAACACCTGTATTACGAACGATCATTCGCCCTGCCTCTTTCATGACCATATATCTGCGTCTGCTATATTCCATGAATGTATGAGGATGGTGTAACATGTATTATAGATACAGTCGATCTACAGAGCGCCCTAGTCGTCTTCGTCGCTACCGTACCCACCGAGGCCAAGGCCTGTCGGCGGCGGCGGCTTCGGTGCCACCTTCGCAGCACCATTCGCCGCGCCGCTCCGCTGACGGATCTCTGTGAAGTATTTTAGGCTTTCCAGCGTGTCCGCGCTGAGGAGGCCTTTCGGCTGCGGGGGCTCTTCGGGGAGCTCTGGCGTAGATTCGGCGTCCTCGAGCTCGAGCTTCCGTCGCTTTGTCGGCGGGGCGTCTTCGTCTTCCTCGATCTCGGGTTCATCGTCGAGCTCAACACCCTCCTCCAACGCCCGCACTGCGCGCACCGCGTCGATGATGCGTGGATCCATCTTCGCCTGAATCGCCTCCCGACCCATGGCTTCCAACCGCTCCCGCTCTTCGACCTTTGATGTCGGGTTCGGGTCTTCGGTCGCCCAGCGCACGTTGAGGATCTCGTCGTTGTCGAGCGACTGACACGCCATAGCCTCCTTGGCGAACTGTGCGTGACCTTCGTGGACGTAGGTGACAAAGGCGACGCTCCGGTACTGCAAGACGCGGACTGAATGAATGTCAGTAAAGCGTTTGCAGGGCAAATATATAACCACGCACTCTTCTCGATCTCGCCCCACTCCTTGAAATGCCGCCGCACGACCTCTTCCGTCTCCGGACCAGTTCCTGTCTCCTTTATTCGACCAACGTACAGCGTCCGGTTCTGACGCTGGAAGCTACCCACACCACCCATGTCGTCGCGGTAGTCGGCGAACTTGTCGCGCGCGAAGCAGTCCTTCGATGTGTCTGGTACCGACTGCGAGGGGTCTGGAAGGGTGTGCAGATATTCGCACTCCCAGCCGTATGGGCAACACCCGCGCGCGAAGAAGAGGCAGCAGTACTTCACGCCGGTGGTGTTTGCGCGTGTCATGCCCGAGTCCCGCTTGATGTTACATCTTGTCTGCGACTTGACTTTGCTGTGTAAGGGTCAGTAAGTTGCCACGGCTGAAGCCATCGTCTACACGCACTTAGAATAACTGTCCTCCCTATCTCCACCAGCCCATTTGTTGTACCAGATATCTGCACACAGCTTAGTCAACCGCTCATTACAACACTGCACGGCCATACGCACTGTACTCCTTGCCGGTCTGGGGCGCCTCCTTCTTCTCGACCTCTCCGGGCTTGACCTGCTTGCGAGCAGGCTTGAGCTTCTTGGCTTTCTTGCCGGGTACGACCTGGATTTCGGCCTGGGTGGTTGAACTCATCGTCGACGTTCGTCCCAAGAGTGGTTTGTTTGGTCTTGTTAGAATCCAAAGCCCTCGCTCTCCCAAATGCGGGGTGGCGCCTATGTTAGCGCTCAGATACTGACGAGCAACTTGAATGACGGGCAATTTCTGGGACGACTGAGCTGGACTCAAAATTAGGGCCTCGAGGTTATGTTGGGTACGAATCATCTAACTTCATGTATTTTGTGCTGCCTCTGTCTCTAATGTCAATATCTTTTATCTCAGGAAAAGTGTGGCCGTAATTTGATTGCAATTTGACCACGATGGCAGATCGTACGCGGTCAGCTCGAGATAGAAAAGCTGACGCAGAGTCGCAGACGGTCAGCTATCCGAAAACCTGCCATTGAGACGTATGGTATTGTATATCTGGTGACCAGAAGTGCTTCACCTCGCTGTTCGCCGGTTGATTGCCCTAGGAGAAGGCGAATGACGACGGTGAGAACGACGGCACGCGCCACGCCAAAACCCTAGAGCATCACGGGGACCGCAGCGAAGCGCCATAGGCTCCCCTTGAGCTTGGTCTGAAACTGTGCGTTCCAGCGCAAGAAATGCATGAAACCGCAGATGGCCGACAGCAGCGTCGCGGTGGCACTTGAGCGTATAATTGGACGGATACCGCGCCTCTTGCGATCTGGTGATATCTGCAGACCGCACTGCGGCGTGGCGTAAGGCATATCCAGTAGCTCTAATGTTGCCACCGACAGACCGTAGCGCTGCATGGCCGAGGACGCCTGGCGCCATCTGTTGCCATCCGCCGCACGAAGCGCGACTGGTTCGAGAGCCACGCACGGTTGTGCTTGCCATGCACTCGTGATACGGCGTCTTGCAAGGCGCATTCGGCATCAGTTGCGCGGGTCAATAGTTGTGACGGATCTCATCTCTACGAGCGACTGAAAGAATGTCGCGCCGAACAGAAGGTCCACTGTCTCCTCGGGACGACGCATCATCATGAGCGCGCACTGTGAACCCAGGAATCGGTTAAATTCGCCCTTTGGTCACCCTCTAGGACCCCGTGCACCGGCCAAAGTGGGTGAAAAGTGTGAGTAGAGGGTGAACATAGCCCACTGGCTAAACTGGTGAATGTCACGGTGTCACCGTCCGCAAGCCTGTGGACGGTATGACGTCATGCTGATGATTGCCGCGACGCGACTCCAGCGGATGTGAAGTCGCAAAATTACGATTCACCCCCTCCTTCACCTCCTGCGTGTGGCTATAACCGGGCGACACGTCAGCGTGTGCCGCTTCGCTCTCTCCTCCTCTCTCCCATGTCCCCAGCGCCGTTCGGACACTGTCTCTCCCTCGGCTGACAGGTGCGTCTCAGCTGTTCACCTAACGGCGGCCCGAACAGAGGCTCAAACAGTGCAAACAGGCGAGGCAATTATGCCCACACAAGATTCGGCTGTCACGCAGTGCGTCAACGGGCTGGGTTTGCAGTGGAGAGGCAGGAGGCTGGGGAGAACTGCGCAAGTGAGTCGACCTCCTGCTACACGGTGCTCATCGAGCTGATTCCCCGATGGTCTGGCCGCGAGGTGCGTTCGACAGCTTCCCGCCTGCAGTGATACTTTTTGAAATATGTACTGGAGGGCTTCGCAAGGCCCTCCACCCCAATGTAAGCCTTCCTCGTTATCCGCAGCAGCATTTGCTCACGCCAATGCTTCACTCATGTCAGGTGCATCGATCTCTCGTTCATAACACGGTGTCGAGATGGGTCATCTGCCTGTACCATCTTCTCGAGCTGCAGGTGTCTTGCGGTGATAGCTGGTGTATGTGCGCTGTGTCTAGATGTTCCCCGAGTATACTATGTGTTTCTGTACCGAATATATTGTATTTATGGTCCACAATATCGTGCGCGACCGTGAAACAACGAATGATTGGTCGAAATGAGGATTATATTTCATGAAAATTACTATTTTCGCGCTTACGTCACATCACGTCGCTTGCAGCTGGGGGGTGAATCTTTTGACCGAATATCAGCCCCTTGCTCGGGGGGTGAATTTCACCACCTTTCGGTAACACAGTGGCGCCGGCCTCGCGTGCCTCTTTGTCACCGGCTAGCGTCGGCTCTACTACATTTAGGGGGTCGGTTTTTCCAGAGTGCGTATGCGACAAGTGTGTATTCGTGTGATCTCGAGCAGGCTCGGCTGCAGGCAAACTTAGTGCAGCCTAGCGATGCCGCAGTTCGCGCAGAACCAAGTGAGATGCACCAGTAGCATTGCTAGACCCAGACTGCTTGCGCTTGTACGATCAATGATTGTGGTCTCATAAAAGTCCGTGAGGAGGTGTGGATGGTGCCGTACGAGGAGACGGGCTCGCCTGGAGGCAGGTAACTTAGTATGCGAGTTCTGCCTGGCGAGAGGGGCGCGCACACTTCTCCGAAACCGCTGTTAGCAGCGCAGAGTCAACTGGTAGCAATAAAAGAGTGGTGTCTCTCAGCTGTCGCCGCCACGGCCGCGCCGCCACGCTCCAGCGGCGCGAAGACGATCGCGCCGGTGAGTCGGCCTGGTGTCTCAATATTCAATCCTGATCGTGCTCAACACCCGGATTATAAAAAATGCACGCTGAACTGGAGGCAACTTACATGTCCATGTTTTCGTTTTAGACCCCAACCTGAGCAGTCGGCCGAGAGAGCGTAGCCGCATTTTTCGCTCGTCCCATTTGCAAAATATTTCACGCTTCGTACATGACGCATGACGCTCTCCGCCTTTGAAATTGATAGGAGGATAAATATGTCAATGAGAAGAAGCTCGGGGAAGAAGAGAGCTTCCGGCATCCACATAAAACCATCGGTGAAGGAGCGAAGCCTGCCGGGCCGACAGGTAGGAGTGAACCACGCTCCAAACGCTGATGACCACGGCGTTGATGCAGGACAAGACCCAAATAGACCTTCGCCACATCGGCTCTGATACCCAAAAAGGTGGCGAGTTGTCTTCGATGGATTGTGTGGCGTTGATATCTGTGATTCGCACCTAGCAAACCAAGCTCAGAAGGAAGCATATGAATATATTCATGATCAACTCACCTTTTACGCTACGCAGGTTCTTACCCTATAGGCAGGAGTGGTAGCATAGCTGAAAAAATCTTCTGGCATGTATCGCACGGCCGTAAGCACCGACGCGGTACAAGACTCCCGAATCCGGTTCTCGCCTGTTCGTCAAGTTCGTATACCTGCTACTGTCCCTACGATCGCGCAGCCCTAGCATCATGCGTCGGTTACGTGCGCAACAATCATATGGAGCGCGTGGTCGCCGACGCGCCGCGATGCTGCGATGCCGAGGTCGGGTTCGCACTCTCCAGGACATAACGGGCGACATCAGCGTCGCGGCACGTGTCGAGCTGGCGCCGCGGCAGGCGTCCACACGCGCGCCCTCTGTGGGACAAGGTGGGTGTCCCAAACGAACGCGGGAGTGGCGGCAACAGCTGGCGAGGCGGTGTCGGCTGGGGTGCGTTTGTGGGATCTTGTTCATCATGATGGGGCATAAGAGGAGGCTCCACGGCCCTTTGTCCGCGGTACTGGCCCCGTTTCATGCTATGCCGGCAGCGATTAGCGGGGAATAGAGTGTACGCGAGACGTGCTGTTGGATGGCCTGGATGCAGAACGGCGAACGGCTGGTCGTGGCAGCTGGTTTGACCATCGTTCGAGAGCCGTCCGAGTCGCATCTGTCGCAATGTCATTCTCTGCGTCACGATTGAGCGATCGCATCGTCGGGAGGTATCTCCAGCAGAGAAGAGAGCCTGGACCTCACGAGCACCTCCGCGCGCCGAAAAACGATTCGATGCTGACCGATGATGGGAGGGGTTGGCAGGGGAATCTGAGATGTCTCGGATGCTCGGTCTCGAGGTCGTGCGAACTGCGCAAGGATGCAGGCACAATGTCAAGGACACACCTGCCCAAACGCCTCGTGCATCTGCACCGCCTCCGAACGGTCGTCAGCGACATCCCCGATGCGCTCGATTGAATGACAGCGATCGCTCCAGCAGCTTTGTTCGTGTTCGTGGCAACAGCGCCCGAGGGGCACGTCGTTTCCCTGTGCCTGACAGCGGAGGCAATCGCGTCCGCATATCCGCCCTGCGCGCGACATCAATCAACGGAGGAAATCAACTGAAGTTTCCCTTGGTACACGTAGTGGGCAGTGGGCACCCGCTCTGTTTACACATGTATTGCACGTACACAAAGCCAAGGTTGCGTGCCTGGCGCAGACCACGCCGTGGCTGTTGCGCCCGCTTGACATCCTATGAACGCGCCGCCCTGGCCTAGGAGGGCAAGGTTCGCGATGCGGTGATAACAGGCGGCGGGGCGTCCTGGCTCCCGCCGGCGCCGCGCCCCGAGAATGACGCAGCACAGGCTGGGATCGGCGTGCACGACGGCCCATTGACAGCATCGAGGACAACGGCAGGCGGTGCACGCAGGCGAGGAGAAGGCGCAGCACCGGTTTGCACTTCCTAGGACGCTACGCACGCGGAAGCCACGCGGCCCCGTGAAGGGCCTACAGCGTCCGAACCATCAGGGCGCCCTGTCCGCAGCGGCGCGGCGGGGAAGCATGCTGGCCCTGGAGAAGCTGGAGCACCGACAGGCAACAAGGGCGGGCGGGACAAAAGCGTGGGAGGCCCGCGGCTCGTGTACACATGGCCGCAAGGTTTGCGACGATGACGGGATGGCGGTAGGCGCCGCCGCCAGGCTAGTCAGGCGACGTGGTGCGTACCCTCCGGGAAGCACGTAGCTCGAGGCCAATAGGTTTGCAAGCCCCGAAGTCACCGTGGAAAGTGTACTCTGGTCCAGTGGATGGTGTCGGACAGAGCAGGAGTGTGGCACCATGCACCGATACCACCGATAGCAGGGAGACAGAAGCTGGGGAGGGACAAGGATGAGGACGACGCCTTGCGGTGCCCTGCAACTAGGAAAGGTATATGGGATGCAGCTGGGAGCCCCGAGAAATTCGGGCGCACGACAAGCAGTGGAGAAGGTCTTCGGAGGCGGTCCATGCTCTGCCTCGGCGGTGAAAATTGGGCGGTTTCTCAGGGTCGCTCGCGCCCAGCTACGCACGTCCTCTCGCCTGCCAACCCGGTGAAAATCAGGCCTACGATCCCGAGGAGCGGTGGCGAGTCCGGTGGCGGCATGTGCGACGCGTTGGCCCCGCCGGTGCTCCACAGCCCGGAGGAATAGGCTCGAGGGCACGCAGCTCTAGCTGTCGGTGGTACCAAAGCACCGCCCCCGGCGCGTCCCGCCACGATGGCGCAGGAGCAGCGCCAGCGGAGCTGGCGCTCTAGTGACCGGCCTGCGCGGGGTCTATCCGCCCGTATACTGTGGTGACGGACACAGTATGTTGCGGTCGACCGTGTGCGTGCGGGGGAGGAAGCGCTTCGCCGAGGAAAGCCAAGAGCGGCCGCGAAACGATCCGCTAACAGTTCGCGTAGCAGACAGGGTTGAGCGCGGTGATGGCGCAGTGCTGGACCATACGCTCTGCATACACGAGTATGCGAAACTGGACGACCGGCAGTCAGTCAGTCTGGCATTGGTAACAGAGATACGAACTTACGCGAACCTGGCGTGCATGCGATGATTGCCTCTGCCGAATCGACGCTAGTGCATGATGCGACGCCGACGGCGGAAGCTTTGGTAGCAACACAACTTTGGCTGTGGGCGCGAGTAGCAGGTTCGACAGAGAGTTTGCATTAATCAAGGTGCTCGGAAGAGGTGCGTCGTGGGTACAGTGAGCTGGCGGTTGAGGCAAGTCCGACGCTGGCAAACGGCGGCTCAGCAACGTGGACGACCGTCTAGCACCTCCGACCGCAGCTGAGAGCCTTTATGACGCCGCGGAACGGACCTGTCAGTGGTTGTACGAATGCCACTAGACTGCAACGCTTACAGTTTGGGATTATGCATCCGAAGATGACCCCGTGTGACATCTCAAGGGCGTCGGGCGCAGCAGGCGATATTGCATCAGCTATGTGTAGGTCCAGCAATCCGCGAGGCTCTGTAGGAAGCACTTCTGCTGCGATGATTATTCCCTATATGTCAGGGACATTCCGACCCAGGGAGCTTCATTCCTGTGGCGTCTGAGACGTGGTCGTTGGGCAACCGGTGCCAGTTGGACACAAATATGGCAGCTGGTTTTCGAAATACACCCTGGCAACGGCAGTGATGAGGGACGGTGAGGAGGAGACTTCGTCCGGCTGTGATGTCCCGAAGGACCGTTCAATGAAGCACCCTGACACGCTTTCCAAACAATGACAGATGACAAATGCAGGCCTGCGAAGCGAGTTCGTCAGTTCCAAAGCAAGGAAATGAAGACGTGGCTCCTGTACCATCTTTCAAAGGGCCGCACCAGCGACGTTCGCTGCGCCGCGCAATCATCGACCGAGACAGAAGTAATTGGGCTTTGTGGCGCGCTTGGCAACAGGCTCTCCTATCGCAGTAGGGTTTAGCGTATTCCGTGAGGCTGAAGCGTGAGATCCCTGATGATGCTCACTGATTGTGATTAGGCGACTGACAGCGGGCGGTGTTTGATGAGCTGCGTTGCCCTCGCCAGGTGCGAGTCCGTTCCCGCCGCGGCGCACGGGTGGCCCCAGCGCACCATCTTCTCCCACTGCGAACGATCTGCGGACATCTTCGCACGCGCGTCCGCAGCGCGAGGAGCACTGAGCCCAAGCAGGACCCCTGAAAGCGCCGGTAAAGGCTGGCCCACTCATCCGGACAGGATTTGGTGAAATGCGGCCGAAGGCCGCTCCGAAATCCGGACATCTTGCTCGCCTTTGCGGTCGAAGGTTGGCCGAATATCCGGACATGTTGGTCGAGAAAGTGAAGGGGCTGGCCGGCCATCCGGACAATGACTGTCGGCAGCGGGTAACCAAGGTCCATATATAGCATGTCTGAAGCCGAGACAGGTAGGAATCGGGGCCAAAACCCTAGATACAGTGCGATTGGTTTTGCGCTCAGTGTCTGAGCCGTTAGACGTTCCCGCTAAGAAGCCAAATACGTCTCTGATTATGTGGAATATCACAGATTACTCCCATCAGCCATTCAGCGGCGGCGCCGTGGGAGGCTGTTGACATTGCCGCAGAATTGTCACTGTGCCGGACGAGCCTGCATCGCCAATAGACTGGGGCATTGCGGTACACACCATCTCAGTAAAGCGGTCTGACTTACTATGGCATGCTCACTCACTTGGAGGCGCTAGCAAAGAGGTGTCGCGGCATCGGACATTAGAGTAGGGGGCGATATGACGCGAAGGTACGCGCTGAGCATTGGCGAACGCCTTGACGAGCAGGGCGCGGCGGCCAGATGACGCGCGATTTCGAACGAGTGGCGGTCACTGTGCTCTCGACGGCCCCAGTGCCCACGATCACCGTCGTCGTCGCAGGCATGAGTTTTGTATAGTCTTTTGCGTGACTGGGCGCGCTGGCGGCAGGTCGCCGTAGTGCAGTGCAGAAGTGGACTTGAGTTATGATCTTGTCGCGCAATAATCGTACGGTCAGGTCAGTAGCATGGTAATGAGCACGAGCGACATACTATCTTGAACAAGGATTACTTATCCGTATTCCGTAGTGTGGACTCAGCCTAATTCACTGACAATTGAACGTACCTACGCTGTGTCCAAAATGTGAGTGAAAGAAACGTTAACGAAGCAGCGATAAGATTGGACGCACCTATCTGTCTCTGTCAGATTCACAAGCAGCGCCGTCCCGTACGCGTACTGGCGCGACCGAGCGCACTTCCGCGCGTGATACATATATACTCGCCGCCGAGATGCTAGACGGCTGCGTTCTAAATTGTTTTGGTGCGTTCAAAGGCTCCTTTTCTGTGTGAATTCGTTGTTCTCGTCGCTGCATCGGCCCCGCAGGGCCCTAGAAGAAAAATCGAGATTTATCCGAGCCATCCGGATATTTTTTGGCGAAAATTAGGCTGGCCGGCGCATCCGGACGAAAAATCGCGACTTTGGCGAGGCCGATACGGATCCGGACAAATCTGACACAAACTCATCCGGACATGGACCCCTCCAAATCGACCAGATTTCGGCCAGCCTCTACCGGCGCTTTCAGGGGTCCTGCCCAAGCTTCTGGCAGCGTGCGCGACGGAAGTTCGCGCGCGTACGTAAAGCCCATGTCATCCCTGCGACGCCAGTGTCGTGGCATCAAGCAATATACAGCTCGGGCGGACCGAAAGGGCACAATGAATGCAGTGCCATCCGCTATCAGTGATACTCGCGGGCTGGAGGAGCCGCAGTCCTCCGCGGACAGAGACAGGTCGGGAACACCAGGGCAGGAGCGTACTGGCGAGAGTACAAGGGGCAGTTCGTATCCCGGAAGCGAGCCACTTGCCGGCGGGGAGGGCTATGTTTTCTGCCCCGCCTTCTCGAAATCCAGGAAGCCGTTTACAGTTGTGCACCTCTAATGAGTGCTGTGCGGAATACGTCAATCCCGATGCTGGTCCGCCGCCGCAGCAGCAGCGGAAGCGGCGCAACGCGCGGAGGCTCGCGAGCGGTGGTTTGTGGTCGCAAAGCGCGCAGATATCATGATGAGTTGTTACCGTTCGATGCCGACTGAGAGAAGGTTCGTGTTCCGGGCAGCCTCGAGCAGGAGGGGCTGATGGAGGCCGACAGCTTTGTTGCTATGCGGCATTTGTTTCCGCTCGTTGGAGGCCAAACATTGACCTCGAGGGTCAGCCCTGGAGAGAGTTTATCGGCTCGGGGTCGGCCTGCTGGTTAGGAGTGATACGCATGATACGAAGGGATGCAGGGAAAGACATCGCGGCTGAAACGCTTCTTCCGAGCTCTGGGCGTGCTAGTGCGTATTCTGAAGCAGACGGTGGATGCTTGTGCGCGGGCGACGGATGCGTCGGTGGACGGGGGCAATGTCCAAGCGTGCTTCGGGAGGGGAGGCCAGACTCTAGTCCCTCTGTCCCAGTCGTCCTCCCGCACGTGGCCGGCTAACTTCCGGGCAGCCGCGTGCAGGCGCCGGCAGCGTGGGCATCGCCTCAAGGCTGGGGGCAGTGTTTCGAGTAGCAGAGCATGCACCGCCTGCGTCATGCGCAGGATTTCTGGCTGTCTGCCCGCACGACGTCAGCGACGACGTTCGAATATTTTTGTGAATTTCGTCGATGGGGCGGACGGCGGCGGGGCTGTCGGCGATGGTGAGTAAGCGGAGCTTGAAGCTGGCTGATCTAATTAGGGCGATTTCGTAAGCTCCTGTTTGCTCGCCGGTTTTGGCGTGCGTGCTGAGGCGGTTAGTCCCTCTCACTTCGACCACAGCCTCGCGCAAGTGTACCGTCTCCCAAATTCCTCTGGCCATCTCGGATAACCTGTCAGTTATATTATAATTCGACACTTATACCAGCCCCGCCTTTGCCAAACAATCGGCATCATCCCCTCTCCCTCAAAGTATCATAAATCACAGCCCTGGCGAATATGGATCCCCTACTCGTCTCGTCGTCTCCTTACATACAGGAACAGCACGACTTTCAGCCTTCGTCCTCTGCTTCCGCGCACTTTGACATAAACCACTCCGAGTCGCCCTACCTCGTCGACTCCTTCGCGTTCGATCAGGACTACCAGCAGGACAGCGGGCACTTTCCTCATACACCCTCGTACAACGGTTCCTATCAAAACTCTCCCTACTCGGTGCTTTCAGACCTACCCACCTTCGACAACGCAGACGATCCCGACGCGCTGGCGTTGTTCGAGGATAACCCGTCCGGCATCTCGATAACAGAAGAGTACGACCCCGCCGAATACGACGTTCCAGACCCATCCGGTCTCCTCTCCTTCGACGGGCATTACATGTCAGCGTTGGACTCAGCGAACCCGCAGGTCTCTGTCTCGATTACGCCACCTTCCTACGAGAACGCCCCATCGCCCTCCGCTTACGATCACCCCTCGCCCGCATCCAGTAACGGCGCAGACGACGACCATCGCTCCAGGGCATCCTCTTCTTCGTCCTACATGCCCCCGAACTCCCCACCGCTGAATGACTTCACGCAGAACTTCGAGAGCATGCACTTCGAGTCACCGAGCTGGTCGAGCTCTCAGCTTCCCCAGGATAGGCGTTCGCCACCCGCGCAGCAGAAGGCACACTCTCCTCCTCAGCTCGTTATCCCGGACATCGCAAGTCCTGCGACGACGGTGCACGACGAGCCGCCGACGATCAACGCTCCGGACGGCGACGGCATGCTGACTGGGCCCCAGCTGCATATCGTTCCCGCGACGCCCATCAGCGGTGGCGGCGGAGTCACGCAGAACGTCGCATTCCTACAGCAAGGTATGTCCTCGCACTCGCTTTCTGTGTCCCGCTTTCGCCCTTGTGTTTGGCCCCTCCTTCCGTTGTGCCTCTCGACGCTGCGGATCTGCTCGCGGGCATAACGCGAAGGCAGCCCCTAGCGTCGGGTTCCGTGTCACCGGTGTGACCGTCACGTCCTAGGCGTGACGCCCGTGTCGGCCTACCGTAGCGTCCGCGCCCAGCTGACGGGCGTCGACATCGGAGGATGCACCTCCGCCGCCGCACATCGGTATAAAGTGCAAAGCGATTTGCTTTGTTGCTATGCACCTACCCTTCCCTCTCCTGCGTCCCTGGGAATCTCATTGACCTGTCGCTGATCCTGTCTGGCGTTTCAGGGAACACGCAGGAGAACAACCAGCAAAGCTGGGATCAGCCGCAACATCTCGCTGCAGCGACGGCCAATCAGTCCATGGCGTCTGCATCTCAATACCCCGATCAGTCTCAGCCTTTCTATCCCGGATCAAATCACTCCTCGCCGGGGATGTCCTACACACCTATCCCCCAGGACTCATCATCACCTCCTGCACGATCTCGCCCAGGCCCAAACTTCCTCATCCCCCAGGTACCCCTTGCTCGCAGTCGCAGCCTCTCCGATACCTCTCTTCGCCCTCCAACTTGGGATACCGCGCCTATGTCCACCACCGTGAACATGAACGACGTCCTTCCAGGCCCTGGCTCGTCCTCGCCATCGCCGTCACCGATGATGGGCACGCAACGGTTGCCCTCGTCGGCTGGTGCCCACCAGACCACCTTCGGCCAGACGCTTGCACCACCCGGCCGTCTCCAGCCGCACAACTCCTTTGGTCCGCCGAACACTAACCTCCCGCCGTCGTATGGTTCCTCCATGGGCAACGACTTCTTGTCCGCGGACATCCGCGCAGCTGACCTTCGGCGCGCCAAGTCAGACAGCATGCGCGGCTTTGGTCATCGTCAGGTGCGGTCCGAGGATCTGCGAAGCTACTCGCCGTCGTCGCTCTACCCTCCAATGGGGCAGTCAACGCAGGAGTTCATCCGCAACGCCAGCCGACAGCAGTTCCTTCACCCTACTCAGTCCCTGATCCCCTCCATCCGCCAAGGACACCACCGACGCTCGTCGTCTGGCTCTCGCGAACGTCCCATCGGGTGGCAGAACGCTGTCGGCAGCTCGCGTGCGAGCCCGTATCCCAGCCCCAGTGCGAGCCCTCGTCCGGGGTACCCTTCCCTCCCCGGAGGCCCTGAGCTGGGCATGGGCATCCCGCGGCACCCGATGAGTGCGGAGCTGGGCATGCCCATGGGCTTTGACACCGCGATCAACATGCAGGTCGGCGTGGGCCAGGAGGCGATGACGATCACGAAGGTGAACGTGACGACCCCGAGCACGGCGGACGCGAGCCAGAAGCGGCGCAAGCAGCCCGCGAACTTCGCGTGCCCTGTCCCGGGGTGCGGCAGCACCTTCACGCGCCACTTCAACCTCAAGGGACACCTGCGCTCGCACGCGGAGGAGAAGCCGTACCAGTGCAAGTGGCCCGGCTGCGGCAAGGGCTTCGCCCGCCAGCACGACTGCAAGCGCCACGAGCAACTGCACCTCAACATCCGCCCGTATCCCTGCGAGGGCTGCAAGAAGAACTTTGCCCGCATGGATGCGCTTAACAGGCACCGTGAGTACCGCGTCGTCTGGCTCCGTCGCCATTGATGCTGATGCCCCGCCGCCAGTGCGCTCCGAGGGCGGCGCAGAGTGCCGCAAGATCCAGAAGGAGATACGCCCCAACGGCGACGATGCCCCCGAGGCGTCCGACGGGTCCACCTCGTCCTCGCTCAAGCCCGACCCCGACGCCACCTGGAACAGCGGCAGCCTGGTCATGTAACCGCTGCCGCCCCCAGCATCACGACACGACGACCGGCGCAGCGACGACGTCTGGCACGGGTTGTGCGCCTGCAATGCATACTACCATCACGACGACGACGCACTCGGTTCTCATCTACCACTTTCCAATGTACGTGTGGCTTCTGGACGGGATATTCTTTTTCTATGCTTCTATCATATTCCAACTGGACGCTCCCGGGCGTTTCTTGTGCTTATAGTACCATCGTTTTACACGTCGCCTCGCTTTCCCCTTCGCCCCGATCTCTTTCATACATGTCTTGCTTTGGGCTATTGTTGTGAAAGGTCACCTCCCCCGCCGCGCACGCATGTGCGGGCTCGCCGCAGCCGCGGCTGGGCCCGCTCCTGCTAATGCCCTTGTAACGTTTCGCTCATCGTCGAAGAAGCTGTCCAACCCATTGTAGCCTAGATTGTCGTAGATACCAGCCGCCTGCAGTATTTATGGACCGCGTTAAATAAATAAAAGGGTTTGATGATTACTTGCGCGGCGTGTGCCAGCAGCACTGTCTGCGCTGATCTGCAAAAGGGCGCGAGCCGCGGCCGCACGGTGCACAAGCTCAGGCTCGGCCGCTGGGCCCTGGGCCGACTGGACGCAGGGCAGCGCGAACATCAAGGGTCCCGCGGATGCGACTCATCGTGAGCTGGCGTGCGTACCGCCTCCGTGTCTATCACCACGGGCGACGCACTAGCCAGAAGCGACAGAGGCGACGGCGGCCCTCGTGTGCGCCGCCACGGGAGGGGCACAGTCCCTGACAGCAACACCTCGGCCACCTACGCCCGCCACCCGCGCACAGCGACACCTCCGCCCCCGCCTACGCATCCACATCTCCAAAGTGCTGGCGGTGCCGCACGGGCAGCATGTCCCGGCGGTGCGTGGCGCAGAACCTACTCTCCGCCATCCACCGCCGCCCAACACTCTATCACGCACGCCCGCGCACGAGCGAGCCGCACAGGCAACTCGCGCTGTCGCGCCCCTTTTCATCACCATCGTTCTCAGCCCGACCGCCTTGCGTTGCGTCGGCGGGGACTGTGACGACCGCACATCGCGGGGCACAGCGTCGCCTGGAGGCTGCGAGCCCCCGCCACGGGGGGCCGTGGGGCCGCGCCACAACGGCGCGCGAGAACTCCGCGGCGAGGCAGCATCTGCGGGCGGGGGCGGTGCCGCAATCAGCGATGGGAGCCCCGTCCGCCTGCCCTCCCGCGTCCGCGCGCCGCGCGATCGCTGCCGGCGGCAGCGTGCGGCGGGCACAGGCACAGGGTGCGGCAGCGTGGGGGCAGGCTGCTGTGCGGGGCGGCGCGATCCGCACATCGTGCATCACGGCGCTGCGGTGCGTGCTGTGCTGCTGTTCGCCGCGCGCGCTGCGGGCCTGCAGGGTTGGCGGGCTGGCGAGATGGGGGTGATGGCGCGGATGGCGCGTTCGCTCCGGGCGCAGACGAGCCGGGTGCTCGCCTGTTTGGAGCACGTTGACGAGGAAAGCAGTGTATTCATTAAGCCATAGCGTAGTAGATTCTAGCACACACATGCGCGGAATAGTCTAAGCGCGTTAGAAGAGGAAGACCTGGAAATAGACGTGAGCGTCCCGCGCTGCACAGGTGGAGCACAGACCGTACCTGGTCAACGAGCTTGCTGACCGTGCGCGGTGCAGGGTAGTCAAGCTCCGCGAGATGTTTTCTGCGCCACCGTGGTCAGTAATGCCCGGCGCGGTGATAAGAAGGGGCTCACTTCATAGCGTTCATCATCGGCGGCGGGCCGCACATGAGGACCTTGATGTCCTCGCTGGTGGGAGGCATGTGCTCCTGGATCTGCTCCTTCGTGACGAAGCCGACACCGCCATTCCAGTTGTCAGGCGGGTTGTTGAGGACGTAGTACACCGTGAAGCGGTCCCGGTGGTTCTGCGCGAGAAGGTCGAGCTCCTTCTTGAGCAGAATGTCCTCGTAGTTGACGTTCGCGTAGATGAGGCTCAGCTTCGTCTTGTCGGCGGGGTTCTTGAGCGCGGCGCGGATGATCTGGAGCATGGGCGTGATACCCGTGCCGCCAGCGATCATGCCGAGGTGGCGGGAGAGCGTCGGCGAGTAGGTGAACTGGCCCTTGGGCCCCTTCACGCGCACCTTGTCACCGATCTTGAGGAGAGAGATGTACCGCGAGATGTTGCCCTTCTCGTAAGACTGGAACATAATTAACAGAGCGTTCCCAGAAAACAAAGCCTCAACATGCGCGAAGACCAAGACGTCGCAGTAATTCCAACGGAGGCCGTTGCATTAATGGCCGCAAACTAGAAGTGGCAGCCAATAGCGACGAGTCCGAGGAGAAATAGTCGGACACACGGGTGTCAGGACTCGCGTCATCCGCCGGCAGCGAGGAACTGAGCCCCGGCCCGAACGCCGACGCGACTGCTCTCCATGGTCTGCAGCGCAGTGGGTTGCAGCGGACGACGGAAGAAGCATTGTCTCAACCATGACACAGGCGAAAGGGAAGAAACCTAAGGGTCACGGAGAAGATGGAAGCACAACTATGCAACCGCGTCGCGCACAGGACCGGTCAAGTCGGACACCGAGTCCCGCTCTGCGTCCAGAACGGTCGCGACGCCAAACGCCAGCTGACGCGTTCTGTATGCTGCAACTGCAGCGTCACTACGCTGCCACGAGACTCGATGCTGCGACGGAAGCATAAAGTACGTGGGACTACGACACACACCTTGATGAGCAGGTCAAAGTGCCCGAGGTCGTCGTCGCTGCTCGTCGGGGTGTAGCTGCGCATGATGTCCTTACCGCCGATCTCGGCCTGCACGGAGATGTGCTGGCCGATGGGGAGCCCGAGCGTGTCCTGGGGGTGCGGCAGGCCGAAGCGGTAGCTGTCGGGGTGTCAGCACACGGCGCGCGCGCACGCTGCAGCACGGGGCACGCACATGGCCGTGTTCGGCGAGATGACGATCTTCTCCTTGAGCGGGAACTCCTGCCACTTGTCCGGGTTGAGCACCGGCTTGCGCTCTGACACGTCAAGGCGTGAGCTGCGCGTGTGAGAGCGGATGGCGCGAGACACGTACTCGCGCCGAACTTGTAGTAGATCGCGGCCGACGTGAGCGCGGCGAGGACGAGGGCGAAGAGCTGGGCGAACATGTCGGAGCGTTCAGAGAGCCACGCGGGTAGAGCGAGGGGTGTGGGCTCGTGTTCTTTGTCTTTGGGGAGGCCGATGAGGATGAGCTGGGCGGGGTCGTAGCCGGCGGCCTTGAGCTTCGACGTCACGAAGTTGGAGAGGAGGACGAGGCCGGTGAGGACACCAACGAACGACACGAGGAAGGCGACCTGGAAGCGGTTGGGCATGCGACGTGCAGGTCCAGGAGAGACCAGACACCCGTCGTACGTTTGGGGAACGCGCGCGAAGTGCGGCAATTGCAAAAACTATTTACGCGGCAACATGCCCTGATACGGTACTTGTCAAACAAAAGTAAGTTACGCGCTTCACCCCGCTGAGCCGCTCTCATCTTCGGATTCCTCCTCCTTGTCAGCAGAACCTGTGAACACGCTGCTGGACGTACCACGAAACAATTTAAATCGTGTCTCGCTATCGCGGCTGTCAGTAGGCCCTGGCGCGACCCCAAAGATCTCCCCAAGCTTTCGCCAAGTCGCCTCCGTCCGTCCGTCGATAGTCTCGAGCAGGGCCTGGTGGCACGTCTGGCACGGCCTCGACTCCGGGCTCTGCGCGTACCGGCCCTCCAGCCAATCGTGCGTCGTGTCCAGTGGGAACGGCGCCGCGAACAGGTGCCCCTCGGCCGCCGCGAGCGCGAGACGCTGCACCGCGATCCGGCACCGCGCCGCCCGCGCGCACTGCGCGCCGGCGAAGTCCGCGGGGCGCACGAGGGACTCGAGGAACATCTGCATGACGGCCGTGTTCTCGTCGATGAGCCGAACGCGCCCGCGCAGGCAGCGTCGCAGCTCGCTGTCGTCGAGGCGCACGGCCTCGTACGTGACGCCGGCGAGCAGGCGCGTGGTGTCGAGCCTAGTCGTTGCAGAGTCGCAAGACTCAACCGGCGGGTGAGGATCGTCTGTCTGACCCTCCGGGCGTCGGGTGAGCCCATCCAACAACAAAATTGACGCACCACGCGTCTTCGCCAGGTACGTATGCGTGCAATCATGTCGAGTAAAGCCTGATATTTTGTATCTTCCAGGCGCGGCTCGAGCAGATATTCCCGCCTGCAGATCTTCAGCTTGAGAGTGCGCCACGAAAGTCTTACTCTCCAGCATCGCAACCGCATCTATGGGCCAGCAGGGCCCGTACAGCTCATGGGGTATGCTGTGTTGCACGTCTTAAAGATACACCTTTCTAGCGGGGCCAATATCAAGGGGACAATGGGAGAACTGCATTACCATTTGACGCAGAAGACTCATCCGTTCTCTGGTTATGGCGGACAAGCCATTCCTTCTGCCAGACTACACGGACAGAACTAATCAGAGGAGAGAATATTATTATGGGCATATGAAGAGTCGCGCCTAAGGATACATAAAATAGTCAGTTCGGAACATGCTCAGCAACCACGATACTCACAATTTTCGTATCCTTTCAAGCAGCGTACACGGCAAGAATCTTTCTAGCGTGGAGCGCAGCAAGAGACACCTCGAACTTCTTTTGGGCTACGTCGATGGCGAGGGGGCCGTGGTAGCCGATACAGACCGCTTTCAGCGAGCTCAGCCGCCGTTCGCTGAGCGATGCGGCGAGCGAAGACAGGTCCGGCAGCAGCGCAGGATCGGTGACGTCGCTTGTAACCTTGAGCGAAATTGTCTCCAGACGTTGGGAATTTAGCTCGTTGATGAACCCGACGACCGCAGGCGACAGCACGTCGGCGTCGTAGACGGCGAACGAGCGCAGCTGCGTGCAGGACGCGATGACGATGTTCTGCTTCATCACTGGAGTTTGGTCAGGCCAGTATCAAGAGTGTCTTGTGCGACCAAAGACTCACCTGCGGTCTCCAGCGGTAGATCAAGGAACGGCTCGAGCTCGAGCTCGAGCTCCTCGAGGCGTTCACCGACCGCTAACACAAACTGGCCCACCCCGACGGACTCGGAGATGCGCACCGTCAATCTCAGAGCGCGGAGCGATTGCGCGGTCGCCGTCGTCGCGATCCACGGGAGGATGTTCTCTGCGCTGCTGGTGTATCCGGCCGTCGGGCGCACCTCGAGCGAGCGGAGGGCCGGGCTGCGGAGGCAGGGCAGGACGGCGCCGGTGCCGACCTGCGTCGTGATCAGGGACCGGACGGTGACGGTGCGCAGCGCGGGGGGCGCAGAGAGGAGGGCGCGCAGCAGCGGTGGGGTCATGGAGCACTCGTGGAGCGTGAGGCTGTCGACGGCCGCGAAGCCGGCGAGGCCGCGCACGAAGCCCGCGCCGAGGTGCGTGTCGTGCTCGTTTAGCTGCACGAGCTCAAGCACGCGCAGCCGCGGGCCCATCGCGGCGAGCTTTGCTGGCACGTCGTCGACCCAGTGCGCAGGGCCGAACGGCTCGGTCGGGCGGGGGTGGATGGCGAGCGTGGAGATGTATCGATGCGCGCCCTGGTCGGGCTCGAGGAAGCCCGCGAGCCCTTCGAGGCTGCTTTCGCTGATGACGACCACGCGGCGGAAGATGTATGGGCAGCTGAGGGCCCACCAGGAGCGGCAGACAAGGGACGCAGCCTTCAAAGTTGGAAGGTCCTTGTCGTCTACGGCGTACCCGAGGAACATGTCGACCAGCTCGGGAGGGAAGAGGTCGTCTCTTGCGGTCGAGGACTGACCCTCGCTGAGGATGTCGGCCTCGCCAGGGATGGGAGAGATGGTAGGAGGCATGTCATGGGATCTGTTATTGATGTAGGCTGACGCTTGAGGTGGTACTTGAGGTCTTCAGCTTTGTATCAGACGAGGGAGCACAGCGGCAAGATGGCGCTGCGATAGAGGAAGATGTGCGCTCGTACCGGTAGGTTCAGAACCAATGCTTGGTCACTCACTGCAGCATCGCTAAATTGTCCCCACAGAACGGGGCTTCTATATGTTGAGGTCCATCCATGGGCCTCGGAAGATAACATGCCGGTCGGCGGAAGACGATCGCAACTCGATGGTTTTCGGACGGATTATGCTTCAAGGCTAGAAGGATTAGAGGACACCATGAACCTCGATGAACCTTGGGGCACGGCAGAAAATGTTGAGAGCACTATCGCGATGTACCACCGTGAATGTCGGAAGGAGAGGGTGTAGCGAAAAAGAGGGAGGTGAGGCAGGGCGCACGCGCCAGGTAGGCGGAAGACTCCGGCCACTCCATACCATCGCATATTGAACTACACTTCCAGCCCCGCCGCAGCCGAGTCAAACACCTGTTTTCCACCTTCGCCGGCATCGTCCATCCACACTAGCAGATATTCTGCACTGCAAGCACTCCTCGGCAGGCCCAGCAACCGTTATAACCCGGCTGGAACCGCAATCAGGCCACGAACCGGCACGGAAGGGTCGATAGGGACAGAATGCAGAGACAGGGGACAACAACGGCAGACGCAGGACAGTCGACCGTGCCCGACATGTTCCAGCATGAGCCCGTGAACTCTACGCCTCTCCATCGCTGGAGAGACCGCCTCCCCCACAGCTCTAGGCCCTTGAGGTGCGTCTCCGCCAACACGACCTTGCTGAGTCCCTGATGCCCTTTCTTCGACCCGCGAACCGGGCCAATATGGGCCCCCACCCTCCACGATACCGCCCCGTGCTCGTCATGTCACTGGCGCCGCCCAAAGCGGACGTGCCTGTACACGACGGTGGCCGCCTTTTCGCATATTCGTGCTGGGTGATGCCCCGGCGCCCGGCCTGCTCTCGAGGACGAGCTCACGACAGCGAACGCGCCATCGTCCGGGCAGCCTCCAGGCCACACAGGACATCCTCCACGAACACAACGACGGCTGCAGCAACGCGACGACATATGCGTCTCCAAGCTCTACAGACGCCGGTGCCGCATCACACGGCGCACCCGCGCGAAAGCAGCCGTCCTGCGCAACATCGACCCGGCCCCGCCTGCACCCGCCTGCAGCACCCGGCCGCTAGCCCCCCTCCCCGCTGCTGTCCGCGCCGCCGACAGCCGCAGCCGCAGCCGCGGACCGCGCGCTGGCGCCGACGGACGGGGGGGGGCGTGGTGGGGCCGCTGACTGCATACGGTAGCGGTCGTCGCGCTGCTGCTGCTGGCTGGAACGCAATAGCTGTCGTCGCTCGCTCGCGTGCACGACGGCAAGGGCGGTCTCGCGAAGCGCCCGCACTCGCGGAGGGGTCTGGCTTAGTAGGCTGCCGCCACACGCAGCGAGATGTCCGCTTGCTCTGCCATTGGGTACGATGCACTTGTTCGCTGCTAACGACGCGCCTGGCGAGATCGCCCGTGCAGAATCGAAGCGAAGTGAGGGGCGTGTGGTGCGAGCGCCCACAGCGGACGGAACGAGCCTCAGCGAGAGCTGGGAGCGGACGACAAGTCGGCTGGCGCCGGCGTCATGACTGACGTAGACCGTGGCGACGCTGGCCTGCGCCGCGTCGCGCGGACGCGAGGCGCACCAGGGAGGCGGCCGCAGATACGCGCGGTGCCGTCATTGCGTGGGGCGCCGCCTGTCTTGCGGGCTTACCGACGACCGTCATACTCGGATCCCCCACGTCTCGAGGATTTGCATGCGCCTCGGGCGACGCCGACGCAGCAGCTTGGCTTTGACACGCGGAGATCCGAGGTGCGCCCGCGTATTCCATCGCATCATTGTGGCATGCTTACCGCCGTTGTGCTCATCTAGGTCTGGTGCAGCCCGCTTGCGACGTGCAGGAGGATCCCAGCCGTGGTATCCAGCGGTGCCCCGCGACCACGAGAGCTCTGCGCGGCATCGACTCCTGCCGTCTACGTCATAATCCCGCCCCCGCGATGTACGACGGCGACCTCCACGGCAGACTGCTGTGACCGCAGGCCTCCGAGTACCGTAGCAATCCAAGTTGAACTGTGGTAGAAGCAGCCTGGCAGCGATGTGCCAACTTTTCAGATACCACTCTGGTAAGATACTCCTGAACCCGTAGGTTGCACGTGTTCCGGACCAGATTGGGCCCTGCTGAAAGAGTTTCTACCCAGGCTTCAGCGCGCTACGTCGCTATCTCCTACACCACCATCTCTACGACGCCAGCGACACTTGACAGGGTACAGTTCCGTGCCAAACGCCAAGAATTGCACTCATGTCTGAGGCGTCAGGAACTAGCGACAATGGTCAGCTGGCAGCACGCGCCAGTACAGTACGTGGCATGATATATTCATCTCGGGAAGCTCTCACGTCCAATGAAACGTGCCATCCTAGCCAATCGAAGAGACGAGAGAAGGGGGCGACGAGCAGAGAGCGAGGGACGAAGAACAAGTTGTCGCTGTCTCGAACGTCTTCCATCCTAGCGCCAACCTCCTGCCTGGTCGAGCAGACACAGTGCTGCTGTCGTCGGACCACGTGTTCTTCTACGTCGCCTCCAGCGTTCTCCGCCAGCACTCCACGAACAGTTTCAGCCACCCTCTGCCCGACGCAACGCTGGGTGGCGACAGCGCAGACGACGGTCACCTCACGATGATCGCCATGCGCGAAGACAGGCACACGGTGAACGTGATGGTGCACACACTCTACGGCCTGCCGTGCACGCAGTTCGAGCCCTGTCTCGATGCGCTCGCCGGGGCGTGCGCGGGCCTGCACGCACGCGGGGTGCCGCTCGCGGCGCACATCGCGCCGGGGACCCCGCTCTTCGCGCACCTAGTCGCGCGCGTCCCCAGCGCGCCGCTCTTCGTGTACACGCTCGCGGGCGAGCACGACCTGTACGCGCTCGCGCAGCAGGCCGCGCCGCACCTGCTCAGCACGAAACTCGACGCGATCCCCGACGCGTGCACCGCGCGCATGGGGCCGCTGTACCTGCACCGGCTGCTCGCGCTGCAGATGCGACGCGTCGCGGCCCTCCGGGCGGTCCTCGCCGCCCCGCCCCTCCCGCACCCTCAGCCCGTGCTCGGATGCGACTCGGATGCGCAGGAACGGGTTGCGAATGCGTGGCTGTTGACTTCCGGACATCTCATTTGGGATGCGCGGCCAGGTGCGTCGGGCTTGGGATGGTTGATCCAGCACGCTGACACTTTGCCAGAGCTGACGCCGACGTCCATGGATGTCACTTTCACGAACGTTGGAAGGAGCATCAGATGCTACTACTGCAAAAGAGCCTACACCGACCGCTTGACGAAGGCGTTGAACGATTGGGAACAGGTCCCGGTACGCTTAAACCTGCGACCGTCTTGCATGATTCGCTGAAGCTGCTTTGCGCAGAGGACGATCTGATAAGACATACACACGAAGAGATCGAAACCAATGTCCACTTCGCTGTATATATGTATCGTGGCACGGGACGATGCAAGCGCGTCGGTGCTCCGGCGAGCCCCTGCAGCCTTTTGCTGCAGGCTTCCAAGCTGAGCGCTGGCAGACGCAACCCAAGGGTCCAGACTGTGCAGCGACGTCGCAGCTGCTCAGGCGTCGAGCCTCAGTACTCAAGGCAAGTCGTCGAGGTCAGAGCTAGTACACGAACTAAGCGGGATGGGCGCACCTGATCCGGCGCTTCCACTGCGCCTGCGGGGCTGCAGAAGACCAAGTTCACGCTCTGCGCGATCTCCATCCCTTCGATGTCCACAGCTCTGCCTCGCTGTCCCTCGCGGTGCGGTCCTCGGAACGCTCTGCGACGACTAGACATGCGGACGAGATGAGCACAGCCAGGACGGCGGAACGGCACGCGTGCTGTACACGCTGGCGCGGGATTGGGGCCCGAAGCTTGCGGTCCCGTCCATGATATGAAGCGTGCGTTGCGTATCGATATGACACGCAGCGTGTTCTGCGAGAACATCGGTGCGCGAGGCTACGCCCTGTGGAAGATGAATGAAACCTAATAACCTCCTGACGATGTTCACAGCCCAGACATGGCCAATCCGAGTACCTTGCAGGACAAGAAGCGGGCTGTGGCTGCGATACGAAGCTGCACGCGAAGTCTCAGCATTTCCTGTTGACATCTGGGTGATGCGCGATGTCCTTCGTGCCCTACATGCGCTCTCAGGCTGTGGAAAACGAATAAAACCTAATATTCACCTGGCGACGCTCACAGCCCGGACATGGCCAATCCAAGTATCTCGCAGGGCAGGGAGCGGACCATGGCCGCTATGCGATGCTTTCCGCGAAGTCTTAGCATCTTCCGTTGACGTCTCAATGCCGCGCGTTGTCATTCTTGCCCTACATGCGGATTCCGTCAGGACGACTCAGCGTACGATAGAAGGCGATCTTCCCCGACGCTTTCAGCCTGCGTGCGCGACGCGCAGGATACATATACACCCCTGCGCAGACGTCGAACCCGCATCTCAAGGACTCGCTCCACCCTCACCATGGCTGCCCACGGTCCTCGCTCCATGCCGTCCCCGCAGCCGTTCGCGTCGTCAGCGATGAACGACCGCGATAGGTACCAGCCTCCTCCGCAATACTTGCAAAGCCAGCAGTCGTCCTTGTCCCAGTATGCCGGAGGTGGGGCCCCAAGGAGCCAAATGCCGTCCAGAGAACCTGAGGAGATCCTCATCGCGTATGTCGACTTTGGCTGCTGTGAATATCTCGCAGTGACTCACCAATAATGCAGTGTAATGGGTGCCACAGGTTCTGGAAAGTCTACGGTTCGTCCTAACTTATCACAGCGATAACGTTTTATCGAATTTCAGACAGTTTACCAACCTGCTGAGCGACTCCGACCTCGCCGTCGGCGAGGGCCTCAAGTCCTGCACCACCAAGGTCGAAACGGCCAACACATTCGAGTTGTACGGGAAGCTCATTACTTTGGTCGACACCCCCGGCTTCGACGACACGACCGTGTCGGACACAGACATCCTCAAGATGATCGCGGTGTACCTCTCCTCCACGTACGTTGTCCCCGCCCGTCCCCACGCGCGCACCCACTGAGCCCCGCCGCAGATACGAGACGGGCCGCAAGCTGAGCGGGATCATCTACATGCATCGCATCTCAGATTTCCGCGTTGGCGGCGTCTCGCGGCGCAACTTCAGCATGTTCCGCAAGCTCTGCGGCGACGAAACGCTCCGTAACGTCGCGCTCGTCACGAACATGTGGAGCGAGGTCACACCCGAGCGCGGCGCCGCGCGCGAACGCGAGCTGCGCACGGACCCGCTGCTCTTCGCGCCCGTGATCAACGGCGGCGCGACGCTGCTGCGGCACGACGGCACGCTCGCGGGCGCGCAGGCGGTGCTCGCGCACGTCGCGCAGAACACGCCGCGCACGCTCGCGATACAGCGCGAGCTCGTCGACGAGCACAAGGACATCGCGGACACGGCGGCGGGCGTCGAGCTCGACCGCGAGCTCGCGGCGCTGCGCGCACAGCACGTCGCGCAGCTCGCGGAGATCCAGCGCGAGATGGAGGCGGCGCTCGCGGAGAAGGACGAGCAGACGCGCGCGGAGCTCGAGAGCGTGCGCGGCGAGCTCCTGCAGAACATACAGAAGATCGAGGGCGACCGCGACCGCCTGTCGCGCGAGTTCGCAGAGGAGAAGGCGAAGGCGGACGAGCGCGTCGCGCAGATCCAGGAGGACCTCGCGCAGGAGAAGGCCGCGCGCGCGGAGCGACAGCTCCAGATCACGCAGCTCTCGGAGGAGATGGCGAACAACCGCGCGCTGCACGCACGCGAGCGGGAGAACATGAGCCGTCAGCTGGCGGATCTCAGGAGGCAGCGGTCGCGCGGCGGGCTGTTTGGGAGTATTGGGAGAGCCATCGACTCTGTCTTTGGCTTCTGATGTGACCTTCGTCTTTTCTACAGCTTCAGATATAGGACTCAATGTCGGCCTGTTTGGTTCGCAATTCAACGTGTTGCTATCGAAGGTTCGCGGTTGCCGAGACACGCGACCTCGTTCGCTGCGTGCGTGACGCCCACGAGCAGGCGCGTGCCGCGTGCAGATCTGCGCGTAGACCCCTTAGGACGTGCGTACCGCGCTTGCCTCCACACCACGACGTCTCGCGTCTAGCCATGACAGATCGCACGCCTTCGCACCTAGCACTGACTAGGACGATGCAGCCGACCTTCAGACGAAGGCCAAATTACCACGGCAGCGGCGACCTATCCACGCCCTCCAGCATCAGCTAGTGAACCTCAGAAGGCGGCGTTCGCGTCGCGGCTTTTTTTCTTTTGGCACAATTACACATGCCATGGCCACTTTCCCCGGATTTTGACTAGTCGTTGTTTGCTATGTGTATCCAGCCAAAATTTAAAGGCTGATTGAATTCTCAAGAGCTCTGTTCTGTCCTAATGATGTCTGCGCTGATAAGAGGGCACGAAAAATCTGTACATCGCCCTGAGAACAACACCATCTTCTCGTATCACATCTTTCTCACCTAAGGCAAACGTGCAGCTCATCGAACGACGAAGAAATTTGGAGCCCTGTGTAGCCATTCCGATCGAACTCAATATTCTTATCATTGATAAGACCTCCAGGTATTTTGTCAGTGCAGTTTGCCCACTGCGTCCAGGAACTCATATCTTCACCTCTCAACAATGCTCCACGAGACACATCAAGACGTCCAGCATGCAGAAGGCAACGAGCTGCAAGTGTCTGAACAGCTTGCAGAGGCTCGCGACGGGAGCGAACTGGAAGAAGTCGTAATCGCGTACGTTCATTATCGGCTACCTGTCGCTCAACTTGACCGATGTTGTCGTTAGTGTGATGGGTGCCTCGGGCACCGGGAAATCAACGGTATGCTGAAGGGACTCGCCTACAGTATACGAGCTGACTGCGGCTAGTTCATCAACCTCTTGAGCGGCTCCAATCTCAGAGTGGGCGATGGTCTGCGATCCTGCACATCGAAAGTCGAGACTAGCTGTAGCTTCCCACTCCTGGGAAAGCTCGTGACCCTCATCGATACTCCCGGCTTCGATGATACCATTGTCTCAGAGACAGACATCCTCACGATGATTGCGGTATATCTGTCTGCTTCGTACGTATATTTTACCGTGCGCAGACATGTAATTGACTTGTAGTAAAGGTACCAGGCCGGATACAAGCTCAATGGAGTCATATACATGCACCGTATCTCCGACTACCGTGTCGGTGGCATCTCTCTTCGCAACTTTAACATGTTCCGCAAGCTGTGTGGCGACGAGACTCTCACCAATGTCGCAATCGTCACAACATTCTGGAGCGAGGTGGACCTTGCTCGCGACGCGGAGCGAGAACGTCAACTGTCCACAGACAATCTCCTGTTTGCGTCTATAATCCAAGGAGGCGCAATCATGCTCCGTCACGATGGCATGCAGGCTGGCGCGCTTTCGGTAGTGGAGCGGTTTACCGACAAGAAACCACGTATCCTACGAATCCAGCGCGAGCTCGTCGAAGAAGGCAAGAGCATTACGGAAACAGCCGCGGGTATGGAGCTTGTCCGCAGGCTTTCGACACTCCAGGAGAGCTACGTGGACCAACTCACGCAACTTCAAACTGACATCGATGACATGTTTCTGAAGAGAGACATGTCCTTGGAGAAAGAACTTGAGCACGTCCGCCAAGACCTTCTGCGTGCCCTAGAGAAGACCACACGCGACCGCGATCGAATATCCCGAGAGTACGCGGAACAGCGAGCCGCTGCCGATCTCAAAGTGCAACGTTACAAACAGAGCTTCATGAGAAACAGCTCGAGATGGTCAAACACTTAGTTGAGAGCCGCTTGGAATACCGCCGCGCGCGGTATGCTTTTGACGAATACGCGGTAGAAAGAGAGAGAGCGGCCGTCAGGATGCCTCAAATCCAGGAAGCACTTGCACACATGGAACAAGAAATGCAGCAGCTGGCAAATAAGACGGCGCCCGTTCGCAGTACCTCGAACGAACATTATTGCTCCTTGGTGAGGGAGTACACCAATCGCGATGGGAGCAGACCTTCAAGGGCCCATCTTGGGCCATTTGCTAGAGTTGGACAGGCCATTGACCGTCTGTTCGGTCTCTCATCTTCCGTCGCTACTCATTCCACTGGTAAGTATAGAACCAAAATTCTTGTGTTTTAGTGAAGTCTCACTGTCAATGTTTAGGTGCTACCGTATGATAGGGTCAACGAGTGCTTGAGCACTATCATATATACGCACAGACAGGCTCTTCTTTTTGCCTTGTCGTCCACACAAAAGAGCTCTCTGACAAGATCAAAAGCATACATAAACATCTACCTGTTCCTCGTCCTTTCCTTTCTGCCACGGACCACATTAAGTACTCGTCCAACTGCGGAAAAGAAGCTCCCCCGCTGATCTCGTGCAGCGATAGCTCTCCTCAAATCCTCAGCCGCCCTTTCATGTTCTATGCGCTGCGCCTTCTCGCGCTGCAGCTCCAGCTGAAGTTCGTCGACCTTCTTCTTCTCTGCAAGGTACTAGTTCTTTGCCAGCATGTCTCGATCTTGCTCTAGCTTCCGAATCCTCTCTTGAAGCTCTTGGCGAACACGCTCGATTTCCTTTCTTGTCTCTTCCTCTTTCTCCGTGAGTGCCTGCTGAAACTCCCGCCTTATTCTTGCAAGCTGCCTATCGTAGCTTTTCCGGAGCTCGTCTATGGCTCCAGCTATTTGCAAGCCTGCAGAGGTGTCGATGATATTCTTCTTCTCGTCGATGAGCTCCTGTTGGATGAGTAGTGTGCGAGGACTGGCGTCCGAGAAATGGGCCAACACTGCTTGGGCACTAGCAAGTGTTCCATCATGGCGCACCAAGGTTGCGCCTGCTTCCAGGGCGGGTGCAAAGAATATGTCACCCGTGCGCAGCTCCGCCTCCCTGGCATCTCCTCGTTCTGGTGTGACCTCGCTCCACATGTTCGTGACGATCAATACGTTGCAGAGTGTGTTGTCCCCACACAGGTGGCGGAACATGCTGAAATTCTGCCGCGAGATGCCGGTCATCCGGACGTCGGAGATTCGATGCATGTAGATGACACCGTGGAGTCTATGTCCGTTTTGATATCTGCGCGGAGGCTCTAGGTCATGCATGAAAGTGTACGAGGGAGGGCGTACGTGCTGGATAGATAGCCCGCTATCGTGCTCAGAATCTCCGTGTCTGGGACTGTGGTGTCGTCGAAGCCTGGCGTGTCCACGAGCGTTACAGACCTTCCGAAGAGACTGAAGGGTCCCGCGCTCTCGACTTTGGACGTGCGGGAACGGAGGCCTTCGCCTACTGCTAGGTGAGATCCACTCAGCAGGTTGATGATCTACGGAGTCTTTAGTAACTACTCGTCATATGTATACAGCGAGACGTACTGTCGATTTCCCAGTGCCAGTCGCTCCCATGACACTGCGCTGCATGCTTCAATATCCGTAGCGTATTATTAAGTACGCAGACGTACGCTATAATCATCTCTGTTTCGTCCAGATTGAGCTGTCCATCGACTTCGCCTCTGAGTTCCTCGGTGACTGGAAGCACGCGGCTGCTTTGAAGATCGCTGTCCGAAGCAAGGTATTAAGCAAATTATCGCTGCAAAATAAGTGCACCGACCCCATATTTTTTTTGACCTGCCAAAGGGTATTTGTTGCTCCAGCGACGAGGGTAGCGCACGGCAAAGCGTTCATCGAGCGGGAATCAGTCTTATTAGTGTTGAAACACGCTTGTGCAATGCGCTCGAGACCCTAGTTGTACCGTTCCGCTGAAAAGCACCAGGCGAATCCATCGTGGGCAGCTGCACATGAAAGGACTCGGGATCCGGCTCCGTTGCCTGCCTGTTTTGTGTTTGGCGTATCAAGGAGGTTTGGAGATTTCCCTTGAGGCAGTAGTAGATCCTTAAATGTTCTAGAAGCAGAGGAGGAGGAAATGGATCTCCGTCACCCAAGCAGAGACTTTGTCTTGGCAGAAACGAGCCGCATACTGTCAAGCTCGCTCGCTGCGGTAAACAGCATCCGGCCGCGGCGCGCATGCAACCTCCAACTCTTGTTGTATTAAGGCGATAACATAACGTCGGCCAGTGCATGCCATTGGCTCGGCCTAGATTCGCGGTCTCAAAAGCTGGTGCCACACGCATCCAGCAACAACGCGACAATTATTCACATCTGCATCGTGTGAAAAATAGGATTACTCGTGTTCAGGGAGCAGAATGCGCATGTCATAACGTTCCAGCAGTACTATAGCTAGTTTGGGAACCAGAAAGGTCCAGGCAGCACCTATGTGCACATTGCAGGCTAGGCTCATGCCACGCTATAGCGCTCCGTGCTGGCAGTGATTCATATCTACGCGGACATTAATGGTATTTCTTTTTCTAACGTTCTTCGTGCAGGGCCAAAGCGGCGTGGATACGGCGCTTGGCTTCATTTGAGTACAGCCTCTCACCTCTCCGTGCAGGAGGCAGCGTTGTCTCGACGCGGACACGGGGATCTCATGAGAGAGCAGGAAGATTAGTAGCAAAATTCTTCCAGTGTGGTCCTAAGCAGCGTTGCCAGGAGCGTGTCTGGGACGCGAACTTGAAAAGACGAGCTCTGTCGCTGCGAGCTGGCCATTGACTCAAGCACTTCCCTCCTACCTGCCGATACACCACTCGCTAAATGCGTAGTACCACGTCTACACCCCAAACACTCGTGCCTTCCACCGGTCACGCGGCTAAATTGCCTCGTCGCAAGCCCAAGGCGCAAACACTTCCTCCCGAGAGAAAACCGCCTTCCAGGTCCAGCCGCAGAGCAAAAACATTACCCCAGCCTAGTGCTGGTGCAGGGGCTTCCAGGAAGCACGCCGTAGCTCTAAAGGGGCATGGAGGGGAAGGAGGGCTTGTGACCGTTGCGTACGTGTTAGCCGCACGATCTTTCGCACTGTTGCTAATTATTTTGTAGTGTCATGGGAGCTACGGGGACAGGAAAGTCGACCGTGAATACGTTCAGTGCATCCAAATTTCACCCGCTGAGAGAGCGTTGTAGTTCATCAATTTATTAAGCGGCTCCGCTCTTGCTGTCGGGCAGGGACTCCGGTCCTGTACGTCGAAGGTCGAAATCACCAGCCCGTTCGATTTTCTGGGAAGAAGTGTCGCCCTAATCGACACACCGGGCTTTGACGACACTTCAATCTCAGATACGCAAGTTTTAAGCATGATCGCGAAATTCCTGTCTGACACGTACGTCAGCCTTTGCGCGTTTTCTGCATATTACCTAGAATATCTATACAGGTACGAGCGCGGATAAATGCTTCACGGTGTCATCTACATGCATCGCATTTCCGACGTCCGTGTGGGCGGCATTTCGCGGCAGAACTTCAACCTGTTCCGCCAGCTGTGTGGCGACGCCACCCTCGGTAATGTCGTTATCGTCACGAACATGTGGAATGAAGTCCAGCTCGAGCGAGGCGAGGCACGGGAAACGGAACTGAGTACCGGGGATGTCTTATTCGGGCCCGCCATCAGGGCGGGGGCCAAGATGGAGCGGCATAACGGTATGCGGAGCAGCGCGGAGGCTGTTCTCACTCACATTCTGGGTAACGATCGTCAAGCGCTGCTCATCCAGACGGAGCTCGTCGACCTGCACATGGAGATCAACGAGACCTCTGCTGGTAAAGAGCTCAGTCGCGAGCATATAGCCATGCGCGAGAGGTACTCCAGAGAGCTCGCAGCGGTTGCCAAACGTCTACAGCAAGCACTCGACGAGAAAGATGCGCAGACCGAGACCGAGCTCGCCGCTGCTCGAGACGCTCTCGAAGGCAACATCAAGGCATTGGAACACGACCGCGAAAGGCTGTCGGAGCAGTATAGTCACCTTAAAACACAGGGAAAAGAACGGAGCAGGGGACAGAGCCGCTTACCCATTCCGCCTGAGGACGGGCAGCCGACCACTCGTGGTGATAACGGTAACTCCCTTCCGAGAGTTCCGGGCTCGGGGCGGGGAGTCTCGTTTCGGTCACTATGTATCAGGTTATTCAGGCTTATATTTGGACATTAATAAAGCATTCTAGACAGTCGCGTAGACGGTGATGCAGTATATATACTATGCTAGTGCAAAAATGATCCAATTTCTCCATGCTCGTGGCTATAAGAACAGAAGAAATGTAGAACGCTCTCAAAAATGGCGCCTCAAAACAATTGCACGCGACCGAATAAATTGCACGTACGCTGCCGTCGTCACACTCGGGAGCCACCGATACACTCACTCGCTCGCGCCAACGCAGGGCTGTATTAGGTAAGCATTTGATACATTCGCGTCCGTGCGCCCTCGTCGGGCCGCTCTGCCTCGGAGCGCCGCCGCTTGCGGTTATGCAGGAGCAGCGCGGCCGCGGGCGGGAGCGTAAAGTAGTCCTCGACGGACGGCTTGTGCACCGCCTGCGGGTTCGGCAGCTGGTGCGGCAGCGGCGGCGGCAGGTGCGCGAGCGAGGGCGTCGTCGCCTGCGTCGAGCCCGGCCTCGCGGGGCTCGTCGGTTTCGAGTGTATGGGCGACTCGATCTATATCGACGAGCGTGCTTCGCAGATCGCCATGAGCAGGAATTCAACAGGGAGGAAGGCGAAGCACTGTCTCTAATGCCAGCGCGCCGCAGCCTATTTGCCTCTGCGTAATATTCCTATGCCAGATCGTCCATACGAGTCGCAGCGCCGGGCGTAGAATATACCTGAGAGATAAAAGCTCGGTGACATTATCTGCATGGATCGCATGCATGTCTGCCTACCGTCTCGACAGCGAAATATTTAATCTTGCCGTGTTCGTCGCGAGCCTTCGCAGGCTGAACCTACGCGCGAAATTGAGCGCGAGATCAAGCTACGCACCGATGATCTGCTCTTTGTGCCAGTGCTCCAGAAGAGTGCGGTCCTGCTCCGGCACGGCGGGTCGGGCGCAAGCGCCCAGGGCGCCGTGCGAGCTCGGCCTTCGTGCGCTGCGTATCTAGCGCGAGCTCATCAACGAGCGAGGAGGCGTCGCGGAGACGGCTGCGGGCCCGGGGTTGAGCGCAAGCCGATGGAGGCCCAAAGGAAGCGTGCCGGAGAAGTCGCGGAGATCCAGCGGGGGATGGTGTAGGCGCTCGCAAACAAGGACGGGCATACGAGGGAGGAGCACTCCGTTCGATGGTGTAGAGAGACCTTGGTTGGTAGGCGAAAGAGTAGGATGAGAAGAACGAAGCTGCAGGAGATGGGGTGCATCAAATCCGAAAATGCATCGAATCGGTTTGAAGAGCAGGAGATGGAGGGCAGTGGGTGAGCAATTGAACGTAGGATGAGCGCAGGATCAAAGCGAGGGGGACATTAAAACGCTGGATTCGCCGAGGGAGCTAGGAAGCTCGAAGAGATGGGCGATTCGGGGGGGCAGCCGGCGTATCGCCAGATTTGTAAGCTGCAGGAAGCTGGAGAGCGCGAAGTACTGCGACGGCTGGCGAGAAGCAGGATAACGCACCAAGATCAACACACATAGAGCATGACGAGGGAAGGATCCGGAACAGGGCCGCTGTGCGGGTGCTCCAACCCTAAGTACTCGAGCGAGCTGAAAAAGCTAGCCTGAAAGACTTGACAAGTCAAATGGCGCATACAGGCCCCTGAACCCCAGATGCTTGAGCCCATCTGGCTGACGAACCGCAAAGGGGTACGCAAATTAGATGGAGGTGACCAGGAAGGAGGCCAGAAGCCTGGGCCTTTCGCCGGACCTAGGATAGATACGCCCCACCGATTATAGCTGGTTATCTGCTCTCTGCAGCTGTGTAAGACAGGTCAGAACCACTAAACTGTCGTTGATGCAGGGATACCTACAGTGTTTGCCTTGTTCTTGGAAGTTTTGCAACCTCGACGAGGCTCTGGACAGCCCGGACTAGCACACTTGTGAGATGTTTGTGTATGTTTGTCAAGTCTACGATTTAGGCGCCATGTTTCGATGTGCAGATCGTCCATCCGACGTCCCTTCTCGAATACCTCCCGCGTGCATCGTCTCTGGCCACTGCCTTCCGCTCTGTACATCTTTTATGCCAAGAAAGCCACGTTAGAATCGCTGCGAACGTTCCTCAGTCGTCCCAGATTCAAAATTGAGGTGAGGGACAAGGCAAGAACAGCGATCACGTCAAGTGGATTAGGAAAGCGTGAAGGGGTTTGTTCAATTACCAAGACGTAGGTGCATGGGAAAGCAAGCCACAACTCTGGAATCCGAAGCCTACGGAACCTCGGACATGTGCTGAACACGCGGCAGGCGGAAAGGGTCCTCAGGGTGATAGAGTTCGCGGCGTCGGTCGTGGCTACGCCACCGGGGTCTATCTCGTCAATTTGTCGCGAGCTTACGCCAACCAAGGGGCGCTGATGAACGCAGACGAGTACGGTGCCCAGCTGCAGACCGAATCGGCGGACCAGGAAGATTTCTCAAGGACAGTTGTACACACATATGCCAATGCCACAACGCGCATGACAGCTTCCCTTGGTATGTTCTAACCGTCTTGCTCACGCCCTTCTGCAGTTATTCTCTTCGCCGCTATCGATTTGACTGAGGCTGGAGATTATTCACAGGCACGTCCGCTCTTGCGCGGAGGTCCAATCGTGCTATGCTGCAGAACGGAGGGGTGCACAAGCCGATGTTTCGAGATGGGAAACGCGGCGAGGAAGGCATGAGAAGGTACGTGTTTTCAGCCTCTTTAGACATTCGGAAGATAAGTTGACAACTCCCAGAAGCGAATCGCGTCTCAAACGTGCGTGAGACATGCGGAGTATGTCTGTGTCGGAGATGTGAGCGATGCGCTGGGAAAATGCGGGCGGACATCTGAACAATTCGCAAACAAACATACAAACCTACTGACCACGTTTATTCAACGCTCATCAGCGCACAGGGAAATCGATGGGCTGGGATACGTCAAAGCCTCAGGGCCGCTGGAGGGACTCATTGTGTGCTGCCACCAATCGGAACCTGAGCGGTCAGACAAATATACTGAGCGCAACACGGTAGGGATACGTCCAGCAGGTATGATTAGGACCTCATACTGCTACTCGAGGTTCTTCAAATCGCTGCAGTCGATTGCACGTGGACAGTTTTACATAGCTACTCGTTGAAAAGCTGGTGAGTCGTCCGTGGACCTTCACCCGTTATTGGTCCTTTGACTTTTCGTGTCCAGCCCCGAAAATTCGGTGTACAAAGTCAATGCCTAAGTTCAAGTCTCGTGTATCACGGCGGTGACTTCGAACCCTTTCCGCCCAGCGCTGGGATGCTGGGAAGCCCTGTGCGTGCCTGCGCTTCTTCCGAGTTTGAGGCAGTGTCTGCGAGCAGGAACCTATCGCACCGAGGTGTCAGATAACTTATAACAAGGCGCAGGTGGCACCTCCAGGCTCCCCATCCTTCAAAGCCTCGTCCCTCTAGCCATCCATGCATAGTACCCCCGAATCAACGATGTCAAAGCGTTCATCCGCCAAAGGGGAGCCAAGGGCAGCGAACAAGCGGGTCAATGAGAAGGAGGTCCTCATAGCGTACGTGGCTACCACTAGCAGTGATCTCTCCTGAGCATGGCTGACGGTGTCGTTAGTGTAATGGGGGCGACAGGTACTGGGAAATCTACAGTAGGTCGGCTAGCCGTAGCTGTCCACTATATCTCACCCTGTGCAGTTCATCAATCATCTGTCCGGTGCCAAGCTACAAGTCAGCGACGGTATCGAGTCGTGCACGTCCGACGTGCAAGCCACCCCTCCATTCCAGATGTTTGGCATGACGGTCAAACTCATCGACACGCCGGGATTCGACGATACCACGCAGTCGGACGCTGAGATCCTCGAACGGATCGCGACCTATCTCACCGAGACGTGAGCGATTTCTTCCCCGACAACTGTTCTTCTTCTCAGCATGACCACAGGTATAAAGAAGACGTGAAGCTGAATGGGATCATCTACCTCTACCGCATCTCCGACATGCGCCTGGGCGGCATCGCGCGGCGGAACTTCGGCATGTTCCGCAAGCTCTGCGGCGACGACGCCCTGAGCAACGTCGCCGTGGTCACGACCATGTGGGACACGGTCGAGGAGAGCATGGCGACGCGCCGCGAGGAGCAGCTGAAGACGAACGCGCAGCTCTTCGCGCCGGTGCTCGCGCAGGGCGCGAAGATGTACCGGCACTACGGCAGGGTCGAGACGGCGCAGGCAGTGCTCAGGCCGATGACAGACATGGCGCCGCGCGCGTTCCTCATCCAGGAGGAGATCGTCGACGAGGGCAAGAAGCTCGGCGAGACCGCGGCGGGCACCGAGCTCGACAGCAAGCTCGAGGCCGCGCTCAAGCAGCAAGTGCAGCAGCTGCAGCGGGCGCAGGAGGACATGCAGCGCGCGTTCGAGGAGCGCGACACGGCGATGCAGAAGGAGCTCGCGTCGGTCCGCACCGATATCCAGGAGAACATCACGCGCATCGAGGGGCAGCGCGACAGGCTGGCGAGCTCCAATGTCCTGGGCGACCTCCAGGCAACGCTTCGCCGCGTGGAGAACGGCATCTCCGCAGAGCAGACGCGTCCTCGCGACTATGGGCGTCCGGCAGGCACCTTTTCTGACATCGGTTCTGCTGTGGGAGGGTTCTGGGACAAGGTGCTGCGCACGGAACGCAAGGGCTGATGAAGTAGCGGTTGTATAGTTTGCGTCCGTGTAACGGCATAGAGGGTTGAAGACAAGTTACGGAATATTTTCTGAGCACCGAGTAGAATCGCATGAGGCATTTGCTCTTGTATGCCTACTTGATGACGGACCTTGGCTGCGCTGAGGTCAGTTAGCGTCAAGCCTTGGGTATTTGCTAGCCACTTGCGACAGCATGTCACCTTCAAATACCCAGTGACAAGGGCAGGCTAGCTGAGAAGGAATCGAAATCGAACCAACCGGGGCCGACGCGAGCCCGCCCACGTCTCTGACACCATCTCTCCATACAGCGTTCGCCACATCTAATGAACGGGGTCTGTTGATTGTACGCTGATGCAACGATTACGAAGTGACAAGTCCATGCTCATGCGAGGAGGGATGATAAAACGAATAAAGAGCGCCTCCAAGAAACGCGGCCCAAAACAATTACACACGACCGAATAAATTACACGCACGCTGCTGCCGTCACACCCAGAGCCACCGACACACTCGCTCGCTCGCGCCGACGCAGGGCTGTATTAGGTAAACATCTGATACATTCGCGCGCGCGCGCCCTCGTCGGGCCGCTCCGCCTCGGAGCGCCGCCGCTTGCGGTTCTGCAGGAGCAGCGCGGCCGCGGGCGGGAGCGCGAAGTAGTCCTCGACGGACGGCTTGCGCGCCGCCTGCGGGTTCGGCGGCTGGTACGGCGGGAGCGGCGGCAGGTGCGCGAGCGAGGGCGTCGTCGCCTGCGTCGAGCCCGGCCGCGCGGGGCTCGTCGGGTTCGAGTGCACGAGCGACTCGATCGACATCGACGAGCGCGCGTCGCGGTTCACCGTGATCCACGTCGCCTTGCGGTACTGCGCGGTGTCAGCGTGTGCAGGGGCGCGCGAGAAGGGGGGTGACGCACTGTTTCTAATTCGGGCTTGCCGCGCCACCGCGAGACGGCTTCGCAGAATCTACACGCGGCGCGCTCTACTGCCTCTGCGGGGTATTGCCAGGCCAGATCTTCCATGTGGGTCGCGACGTCGGGCGTCGAATGCGGGACGTCATAGAACTGCAAATCCGCGTGAGTGTGCGCAGCCCGGTGAGACACAGCGAAGGACACAAACTCTCGTGAGCCGCTCCTGCATCTCGATCTCATATTCCTGTTCGGCGCCCTCGGGGCGCGGGGACATGCCGCCGCGCGCAGGGTTGACGTCCCGCAGCGAAGGGAAGAGGATCTTCACCGCGTCCTCGAGCTCGGGGAAGTCGTCAGGGTCGAACTCGGCGAAGGGATCGTCGGCCCTGCCCGGCGCTGCACCAGGCGCGTTCTTGTCCTTGCGCTGCTGCTGCGCCGCTGGGCTCGTCTTTGGCGGGAGGCCAAGCCCGACGCAGAGCAGTACCTCGATTGGCTCCGTCCCGCGCCACATGCCCGTCATGTAGCCCTCGAGCGCCGAGCGCGTGAGGAGGCCCGCGAGCAGGAAGTACCACGCGCGCGTCGGGCGCAGCGCGTTCGCGTGCAGGTCGCTCGACGCGCCGGCCGAGGTCGGCTTGCCGAGCATGCGCGGCGCGAGCAGCGGCGACACGGACGGCTGCGGGTTCGAGCGTTCGCCGTCGACAGACGCGCGTTCCTCGGTTGCCTCGCGGCCGAGCTCGATCGCGACGAGCGCGCTCAGGCGGAGGAAGCGCACGATGAGCTCGGCGAGGCGGGTGTTGGCGGGAGGCGGGCCGTCGCGATCGCCGCGAGTGGAGGGATGCGGAGGGCGTCGGAGGGCCGTGCCACCCTGCCCTGGGCGCGTTAATCCCGAGCCAATGCCGCTGCCTTCTTGCCAGCCAGTGACGCCGCCACCGAGGCCGAAGACGTTGCCTGCACCGGAGAAGCCAGCGTTCTCGCCAGGGCTGCTTCCTGAGGTGGAGCCCGCGCGTCCTGACTGACTGCGCTTCTTCTCGGCGGACGGCCGCGCGTTCGCTTTGGCTTCGACGCAGATGTCGCAGCCCATGAGCAAGTGGCGAGGGCAGCGAAGGGCAGGGGGAGAGTTCTGGGAGTCTGGATCGGCGCCGATGTTGTATAATGTTCGGATGTAGTCGCTGGGTATGGGCTTGCGGGGGGATGGCATGTTACGGGGGAGTGAGACGGCGAGAAGAGGCTCGAGGACGGGAGGGAGTGATGGTGGCGGGAGTTGACCTGAGCCGTGCGAGCTAGGGATGTGCCGCGATGGCGGAGAGGGGGCTCGGCGGGCGAAGACGTCGTTGATTACGGTCCCAAGCGCTAGGCGCAAGCGGACGCCGTTGGGCAGCGAGTGCTCATTTGGACGGGGTGGGCTCTGGGGATGGAGCTGTGGTGATGTTGGCGGCTCCAGGAGCTCTTCGGGAAGCACGGGTGGGACTTTCGGAGGTTGATTAAGCATGGAGGTGATGACCTTCTCGACAGACTCCGCGCGCTGGCGAAGACTCCTAGCAAGAGCTAAGTCCTGCATGTCAAGCCTCTCGTCCTCGTCTTCCTCATGAGTATGGCCGGGCCCACCTGAACGCGCAGTCAAAGAGCTGATGTCCTCGCCTTCGCTGAAAACGTCCTCGTCCTCCTCGTAGTTCTCCGGTCTCTCGCGATGGACGTAGTTGGGAGCGTGCGTGCCACCGGTGCGATCCGCCATGCCGAGCTCCGCGCGGGCTTGTGCGGTGCGTGTCCGAGCGTGCACCCAGAGCATGTGGTCGAGGATCAGGGTCCGCGTCGACTTCTCGCGCGGGGGGATCGAGTGGAGGTGGTGTGCATGTTTGTGGGCGGGCGGCCTGAACGGCTGGCCCGGCGTGCTCGACCCTGGCTGGCCGTTGTTGGACCTGTTTGAGAGAGGGGATGAAGGTATATGTCTCTGGTATGCCGCGTTGCTGCTGCTTGGGTCAGCGACGAGGTACGCTGAGGAGGACATGACCGTGCAGATGTGAGTTTCGCGGCGAGCGAAGCATTGGCGGCTATCTTCGGCGCTCCGGGTCTTTCCACGACTCCCGCCAAATTGGCTCCGGCAAATATCACCTTGTTCCCAACGTCGACGTCTCCCTTTCCCTGACGCTTCCTGTCGTGGGCCTCGCCGCCCGCAAAGCTTACCATCGAAGGCACATGCCGACCTCGGCCAGGACCAGAGTACGCTGCCTGGCATTCAGCGAAGAGGGCGCGTGGAGAGCTTTGGCTTTGGGATGGAGAACCGGGTGAATGCGTCAGCGTATGGGCGGTCAGGTGCAGCAAGCAGCATTGAGTACGGATGGGCGTGGGAGTCGGCCATGCTGGCAGGAAGCAGGTGTGGATGTCCATCGCCGCTCAGAGGTTGAAATCTTCCAGAGCCGCTCCCCAAGTTGAGCGCTGAGCCTTGCCGACTTCTCGGTGTCTTCTGTTCGTAATGTTGCTGCGGGTGGCTGCATGCAAGGCACGCTATGGCACCCTGAAGATCTTCCTGTGTTGGATAGCAGACCCATTGGGGCGAAGTTGCATTCCCTGTCGCTCCGATGTTCGCGTCGCGTCTAGCCTCTTTGCTCGGGAGCAGTTGAGATGGCTTCGTAGCTGCTTCTGCTCACAGCATGCTAAGTTGGAACCTTGCTCTACGCACTGCAGTCGTTGTGATTGGGGCAAAGTGTAAATGATCATTTGAAGCTGGGGAAGCGGGATGCGAGAGCTCCGACGTGTCTTGACAGCGACCACAAACATGGAAACAGCGCATACAACGACGTACACACTGCATCTCTGCCACCTCCGTCGTCCCCACCTCTTTCCGCAACGTCCGACATCCACGACGAGACCAACGCCCTCGCCAATCCACCACGACGTCGCCGCGAGCACGCACGCCGTCGTGCAAGAGACCGCCCACGAGCGAGGTCGACGAATCCGGAGACGGTGGTGTGTGGGAACGCCGTGCGGGGGGCCATGGGGATGGGGCGGGGACGGAGACGGGGGCATAAACTTAGGTTCGCGCTCCTTATATACGCCAGCGACGCCAGCGACTTCGGCCGTCCTTTTTGGAAGCGATGACGGAGTGCCCGGGATCGCCTTCGGCCCAGCGTCGGCCCCTCCAGCGCGAAGCCCCCGCGCGCGGTGCCGCCGCCGTCGCCAAGCACGCGCACGCTGCCCACCACCGCGAGCAGCGCGCGCGCCATCGCACGCCCGGGCGGCGCGGCACGCGGCCGGCGTCAGCCCCGCTGACCGCCTGCGCAGGCCCCCGCCGAACGCCCCTCGCCGAACACGCCTGCATTCTCGGGCAATAAATAGGTGACAATGAGTGACAGGTATGTACACGCTAACGGGACATATGTAATACGACCGCCAGGGTCGCCGCGCGTGGAGGGCATCCGTCGCGCCTGGCACCTGTCGCGGCACAGCGGAGACAGGCCACGGCGCGCGCGCCATTCAGAAGCTGTTCGCGGGCGGCGTGGGCCTCAGCGGGGGCATGAAATACGGCCTGGCGCGTTGGTGAGTTGCTGATTATACACGGCACACCGAATCGAGGCAGTACTCACGGCGACCAAGGCTCTTCGCCCGCACAAGACGCGTCGACCCTGGCGAGCCATGCCGTCAGCGCCGTCTCACGCTCCGCCAGGGCCGCGACGTGTTCGAGCCACAGCGCCTTCTGCGCGCGCGCGAGCAGCCACGGCCGTCCGATAGCCTTCACGTACGCCACGACGCACGCGTCATCGCCGCCGTACCACGCGTCGAGCACCGCGCGGATGCGGCGGCGCTCCGACGCGCACTCTCGCACGGCACCGGCGCCCGGCATCGAGCGCGTCGAGCCGCCCGAGGAGCTGGACGTGTCTTCGTAGCAGCTCGCGGACGACACGTCGCTCAGCGCCTCCTCCTTCGCGCTCTGCGCCAGGAAGTGGGTTCTCCGCTCGATGTCTTCCGCCGCCCAACGCGCGCGGACCGTGCGCTCGTACGTGCGCGCCTCCCAGGAGGAGACGCGGTATGTGCCTGTGCACGGCTCACCGAACAGAGAGGTGCCTTGGCACGAGAACCGCCCGGAGGCGGCCTGTGGCGGGTTCGCGTGCGTGCACTTCCGGTTGTTGCAGAAGTACGTCGTCGGGCTGCGGAGCACGCGCGTACTAGGACGGCGCGACGGGGGCCGGGGGAAAGATAATGAGGGAAACGCTGGGTGGCCACACGTCAACTATACAACGTCGAGACCGAGCCGGCGGCCACTCACAAACTCGCAGTCCACAGATGATCATCACAGTGTCGTAGCGAGCAGCACAAAATGTAAGGAAAAGCTGCGATAAATGAAGAACGAATTAGAACATAGTGGTTGGTGAAAAAGAAGTGACTGGCCTACCTTTCGGTCAAAGGCTGCCTTCAAGTACCCTTCGGTAGTGGCCCATCAGGCGGGGATGTCCATATATGGAAGGACGCATCACCTTTGTGGCGCTTTCCCCGCCATCACCCCGGATCGGTGCTAGGGCGCTGACGCTCCGAGAACCTCGGAGTACAGCTCCGTCCCGCGAAATGCGCAAAGGCCGAACAGGGGCGCCACTGTGAAGTATATATACGACGGCATTAACACGCACATCTCGGAAAGCGAGCCTTCTATTGTCAGAGTGTGGAATGCGTGGTATGGTATAGGCAAAAGTGCGGCACTCCGAGTAACTCTTCGGCGACGACGTTCCTGTCATACAGATGTTGAGACGACCAAACGAAGCCGCATAAAAAGAAGCTGATCACTTACCTCACGGCGAACCGTCGCGCTCCGGTGGCCGCGGCCATGGCACTACGCCGTAGATACCTCCTAGTCTCTCCCAGACCTCCGCCTGCCGTCGGTCCATCATCTCTTCAAGCCTATATTGGCAAAGCTGACAGGGCTGTGCATCGGGTTTATCCTTGTACTTCCTTTGGAACCACGCCTGCACGGGAAATATGGGATCAGGTTCCGCTAGCGCACCATCCTTCATGGCCATGTGGAGAAGTTTCTTCAACGCAGTGTCGCACTGGGTGTAGGAAGGGTGGGAGGGATCTTCGAAGAGCGTGCTCATGACGTGTGTATTTTCCTCCATTAGTTCTGCATGGCCTTCGAGACACAGCTTGAGCTCGTCGTCGTCCAGCTTCACGACTTCGTCTTCGTAGGCGACACCCTTGACTTGATACTCAGGGTCGATCAACGCGCATACCACATACGCCGTGGGGAGAAGGAATGGCGCCTTGAGCAGCTTTGCAAGCTTGATGACCGCGACTGCGTCCTTCTCCACGATGCGGAGCGGCTGGCTGGACTGGTCGTTGAAGTCGAGATTGCTCCGAAATCGGGCGCGGAGGGACGGAAAGTAGAAGGACAATCTTCGTACGGCTTCGTCAATTACGTTCTGGACGTTGTATTTAGAGGCGACAATAGCGACGCCGCGCAGCTCGGCGAAGGGCAGCGGCTTCGCTTTGCGAGCGAACCAGTTGCTGTACGGGACAGCGTAAGAAGGCAGGAAAAGGAGCAAAACGCAGCGCACGCACCTATTGCTCCCGTCATACACAATTCCCACCAGTTTCTCAAGATACTCCCCCCTGTCCGCCGTCCGCAGCACCGGGCAGCCGTTGAGCGACTCCGGGAGCGCAGCGAGGGCGGCCTCGCTCAAGAGCCCGCGGAAGACGTCCGAGTGACGGCTGAGCACGTCCGCGTGGACCTTCAGCGACCGTCCCACCGCGGATATGATGACGTCGCCGCGCTCGAACCACAGCTGCTCGCTGCGCGCGGCGAGGCCCAGCGGCGCGTCTTCGGGCTGCAGCGCCGCTTGCGGCTGCTCGTCTTCGATTTTCAAGCGCTTCCTCGCAGGCTCTGAGTCGTTTTCGGAGGCGCGGGCGCGTGTTGAGATCGGCATGGGAGGTGGTGGTGGTCGGAGACGACGATGTTGAGCGCCCTCGCCGCGACGTCGAGCGACGACGCGGTAGTCAGCAGCGCCGCGTCACGGGCTGTGCAGATTAGCGCGGCGCGGCTCGTTACTCTTTCTCCCTCCACTCGCTGGCACATCCTGGCAAGCATGCCTGCCAGTACTCGTGGCCGCTCACGCACAGACGACTCAGATGCTCCGAAGAAAAGACAGAAAATCGAGCCACAGGAGCGCGAAGGCGTGCCTTCCGTCCAAATTCCCAAACGCGCGAAGGAGTTCTGGTTCGACGAAGGGAACGTCATCCTCGCCGCAAAGAACCGGTCCTTCAAAGTGCACACGAGCGTCCTTATGCTTCGCTCGGAGGTTTTGAAGAAGATGCTGAACGGTCCAGCTCTGTCCCGAGTGTCAGAGAAGCTCGACGGCTGCGCAGTCGTGCGCCTGGACGATGACGACCGCGACATCGAAGGCCTGCTACAGATAATATACCAGGGCGGAAATAGGTTCGTAACTCAGCATTATTAAAGTTTATCTCTGTGCTCGCAGACGTTGCTCATGCGTACTCTGTATGACAGCCCATGGTTTGACAGCCAAAAACCACCGATTTTATATGTCGAATTCCGCGCGATCGTCCGAATAGCCGTGAAGTACGAGGTCAAGGACGTGGTCAAGGAGGCTAAACACAGATTGTCGCGCGTGTTCCCCACGGACAGCCTGGACAACTGGGACGAGTACCTTCAACCCGACGGCAAAAGGACATCCATCACGCTGGTGGACACCGACTGCATCGATGTTCTGAACCTTGCCCGCTTGCTGAACATGCGCGCTATACTACCGCTCGTCTTCTACGCCTGCGCCAATATGGGAGACATAGCAGTTCTCACACAAGGGTGGACTTTCGACGAGGAAGATGTTCGGCTGAGCAACGACGATTTAACGCTGTGCCTAGATGGCCGCGACGCCCTCACCGAAGAATCGACCAAGATCTTGAGACCATTGCTCGAATTGGCCGTCGCCTCCTCCCAACGCCCGCCAGATTGCAGCACTCCATCCCGATGCCGTCTCGCTTTCGAGTTCTTGACACTTGCGGCCATGGATGCGGGATATTTGCGGGATGCGTCGGCGCTCGGCGGGCTCAACGACTGGCTGGACGAACAGGGTGTGAAGCCAAACTCGAAGCCCTGCAAGCACTGTGATAAAGCCCTCAAAAAGGCTATCGACGAGCGACGTGAGGAGACTTGGCGTACGCTCGGGACCATATTCGACATCCCAGAATGGCCCGCTGGACAGCAGGTGGGTCGTACAATCGCGTCATGTTGGAGGAGCTGTACTCAATGCTCGGACTCAGCAGAATAACAACGCTCCAGTGGCTGCGCCTGCCGCCTCTGCCGCCGCCGCTGTCTAAAATCCGCCTCCTGTTGGTTCTTGACAGGGATCATTCACGCCACGTACGACGTTGCCCCATACTTAATTCGTCTATTTCCGCTGCTCACGTCAAGTATCAGACCTCCGCGCAATCGTGCCGCTCCCCTCACGGACAGACCTCCTCACATCGGGGAAGCGCTTGCTTTTTCAGAATATTACGCTCTGTGTTCACGTTCAAATTACATGTATACATCACGTGTAATGTCCTAGTAGCCAGGTTTTCTGGCTGCGGCGGCCCTATCCCACCTCCTCGTTCTCGCACCCTGTTCGCCCAATTCCGATCGATGATCTACGCCTCAGATGGGTTGTACGGCAACTCGCTCTCGTGCACGCAATAGCGTCCTTCCTGATGAGATTAAACGGCTACGATCAGCATAACGCAGGCATGCAATGGCGCGAGCTCTTACGTCTGTCTCCGAAATACCGAATAGGGCGGGCACCAAAAGTCGGGCATCCGCACGGACATCGTTGTACTGGATGTTGACCGGCAGGCGAGGGCCGATTGCACGTTGGACCGCGTCTTGGAGCTTCGCAAATGCCGGCTTCGTTCGCGCGTGGCCGCAGAGAACGTGGAAGCGTTCTAGCTGCAGGAAGCCGAGTAGTGCTGATGAGAGGCCGTCCCAGTCGCGGTCGGCCATGTAGTCGGCCTGCAGCGGCTCGATGTCTTGAAGGCCCTCTGCGAGGGCGATTTCACGGATCGACCACATGCTGCTACCATTTCCTGGGGCCTCATTCCTTGCGGAGCGCACTGCAAGTTCGGCAAGGGTTCGTCGAAGTGGGTATGCCCCCTGCCCAGCCTGTGTGCGCAAGGACGCGACGAATACATATGTGTCTGTACCAGGAAGTAATTGGGATGGAAGAATACATCTCAGCATCGAGTCTCGCACCTGCGTCCGCCTGGAATCGCGCACTCTCGATGCCCGTGTCGCCGAGAAGCGTGTGCACTATGTTGATAACGGCCGATGTCTTTGCAGGCAAGGAAGCCTCAGCGGTGTGTCGGACGAACAGGTGGCCGGTGCTCGTGGAGGCAAATATCCAAGCAGGGATGACCAGGTTGTCTGTACAAGAGAGCATATGAACGGAGCGTACGTGAGGGAAAGAGCCTGTACAAATATTATTTGCGCCCTCTGTTGTCGACAAGAGAGCTCTTGGCCACGTAACTTCACGAAATAAGACGTCTCGGAGGCCTGAGATGCTCGCCAGGAGACGAAGGACGTGTCGGAGTGACAGGAAGCGGTGGTGAGATAGGTGAAGCGTCGTGACAGCCCGCAAAGAGTGCCTCAGTGGTGCAGTGGGTTGAATGTGCGGAAGGAAGGTATAGTGAACCTCGTGTTCGCCCGACGCGTGGACGAATGTACAGTTGGATAGCATCCGGAGGACTGTCATTGACAGCGAAAGATAAAAGGCGTGCCCAGAGAACGTAATCCCCGTGATGTGGTTGCTCAGCCAGGCTGAGGTTGGAGATCGAAGGATCCTCTCGAGTTCCAGGACGTCACCAGAAGTCTTGAGCTCGAGCGTATCGAAGAGCCGTGGCCGAAATCGTCGTGACCAGTCCTTCGAGACCAGTGCTAGCTGGGTTGTCCCATCTGTGGCTCCTTCCTGGCTTTCTAGATAATCCAGGACATAGGTGCTTAGTTCGAGAGGTAGCTTATTCCAGGCACGTGCAAATGCGGGGAAGGAGCCAGGGCTTTGACCTGCAGGAACGTGATTAGAGTGTGCCACGCAGCAGTACAAATGCACTGACAATGTGCTTTGTATTCGTCGCATATAGTCATGTGGGCGTGCAGACCTGTTTCCCGTGAGTTGGGCGGTAGGTCACGGTTGCCAGATGGCGGTTCTCCTTGGGTAAATGCTGCAGCGATGGTCACCATAGTGTCAGTGCCACGAGGATGGAACATTTATAGCTGCAAAAATGTCCCGAGACAATGGCCATAAAAGCGGACTCACAGAAACCGCCCAGTTCGTGTGTGCGAGCGTGAGTGACATTGTTCTTGCACCCCTCGCAGCGTAGATACGATTCGAGTCTTCGAATGCACTCGCTACCTCCCTCTGAGCGCCCTATCACAGACTCTTAACACCACTGTCGCAGAATCCAAACATGATTCGACCCACAATGTTTGTCCAATGCTTCCATACGATCAAAATGCTTTCCGCATGCCTCACATGGATACGGGCGGAGGTTGAGATGCAGCTGCTCGTGGCGCTTGCAGTCGTGCTGGCGGGCGAAGTTCTTGCCGCAGCCGGGCCACTTGCACTGGTACACCTTCTCTTCAGCATGCGAGCGCAGGTGTCCCTTGAGGTTGAAGTGGCGCGTGAAGACGCTGCCGCACCCCGGGACAGGGCACGCAAAGTTCGCGGGCTGCCTGCGCCGCGTCTGGCTCGCGTCCCCGTCCGCCGTGTCCGCCATGTTTGGCGCAGTACCCGCAGTCCTCGTGCGTATTATTCCAGCGCTAGCCAAGCTCTGTGATTCGGAGTGCACGTCTTCGAGGTCGCGCGGAAAATCCTCTAGCGTTGGCGAGTTCGGGGGCGCGGAATGCTGCTCGAAGGTCAGTGGACCGGTTGCGCTTGGAACGTCGTAGTCAGCGGGTTCATACTCTTCCGCTATAGAGGTATCGAGTGGCCCGGAATTATTCCCAGAGAATGCCAGCGCGTCGGGATCATCTGCACTGTCGAAGGTGGATGAATCGGAGTGTCTCGAGTAGGGAGAGCTTTGATAAGAGCCGCTGTACGAGGGACTCTGAGTCAAAGCCTCTCTGTCTTGGTCGTAGTCTTGATCGAGTGCGAAGGAGTCGACGAGTGAGGGCGACTCGGAGTGGTCTATATCGAAGTGCGCAGAGTCGGTAGTATTTTGTCGCGTAGCCTCACGTAGGTAGTGGTTGAGGGTCCGGTCCTTAGGACCGGCTAGGACTGAGACTAGGACCGAGACCGGACTGCACAGGACCGCTGGCAGTCCTAGTCCTAACCGGTCTAGTCCCGGTCCTAGTCCTCGGTCCTGGAAATAGTCAACATTTCCAGGACTGGGGTGGACCGGTCGGGACCAGTCACGGACTGCATTATATAATTTCAATAAAGCAGCGCCGAAAATACACTTTCCACTTACCTGACAGGTCGAAAGATTCCGAACTCATCATGTCTGCTAGTGTCTCGAGGTATAGGAAGTCAATGAGCGCCGCCAGAATGCGCGCGTACCTTGCACACGCACATTGCGGTTTATCTCAAGCGGAAATGTGCTCAGCGGCAGCGCTATAATTGGTGCATAGTGCTGAGCGAGAAGAGCGCGAGGTGAATCTCAAAATGCCGTAGAGGCGAAACATGCGTGAGCAAGGATACCTTCCGAGGGGGTAACGCCATGCTAGAGCTTAAGAACGCAGCGGCCGTGCGACGGCGGCTAGGCCTCGAGTGTGTGTCCTTTAGCGGCGGCGGCGAAGACATTGTCATCTCATGAGACATCATCGATCATCGAGAGCGATCGCGCGCAGCGCAGAGGACCCATGCGCTGTCGCAAGAACGTATGCCCCACACAGCGATTCGGACGGATGTGCCACGATCTTGCCGTTCAACCTAAGTGCGAGCTCACTGCGGGTGCTAAGGATATGCCGCATGGCATTGAGCAAAGCGAGGAGGTCCGCAGCCCTGTCACCGAACTGCTCGGAGTCGCGCATGCGGGAAGGTCTTTGGAAACAAGTTTCTGTCTGTTAGCAAGGTGCACAGTCGTACAATTTTTCACGTGGCAGCGTAACGCTGAGTGCGCGTTCAATGATACAGATTGGCTATCCGACAGGCTTATCGCCTGACTGCAGCATGGCTGCGCTGCTCTAGAACGGCACGCTGCTGGAATCCCTCCGTGCGAAATATACTGCTGACCGCTTTGTGCGCCTCTGAAGGCCAGCCGTGCCGCAGGCGATCGCACCATATAAGCTATATACCTGTATTCAGTCACGAAGGAGACTGGATATAAGCATCGTAGACTGGCCTGAACCAGCCTGAACCAGTCCTAGACACTCTCGGTCCCGGACTAGTCCTGACCGGTCCTGGACTGCGTATAGGACCGCACAGGACCAGGACCGGGTCCTAGTCCGGTCCTGCTGGGTCGGTCCCGGTCCTACATGCAGTCCCGGTCCCAGTCCCGCCAAAATCAGCGAAAAGACTGGACCGGACCGGACCCTCAACCACTACACGTAGGTCAAGATGGGAGCCTGTAGAGGGCGCCATTCGTGGAGAGCTAGGAACGCTAGGAGATGCGGAGAGCTGCTGGGTCTCCGCAATGGGAGATGGCAACATCGCGGTGGACATGAGCTCGGGAGTGGATTGCTGAAAGCCGCAGCACGCCGGGACTGTGGGCGGGCGCGAATACAGGTGGTGGAAACAGCTGTCTGTTGCAGCTCGCCTGGTGTGACAAGAGCTTCATGACTCTCTGATACAGGAAGATGTTCCGAGCGACCTACAGATGAATCGCGAAGCGCGGAGACCCGAGCTTGATGTGCTGGTTGGTGACAAGGTACGCACAGCCACCATGGGGAGGTTCACGGCTGCAAGCGCTCCCGTCTCTGCTCAGCTCTGCTCCGACTCTGTCGCCGTGGCGTCTTCTCTGATTACGCCGTGGGCAAGTACTGTTGCCGGCCTCGAACTGTAAGTGGGCCGATTATTTCTGATCTACGTAAGGCGGCGGGAGCATTTCGTTAAAGGCATAAGCCTGGGACGACTCTCAGGGTCTGAACCCTTGAGGCACTGGGAGGCTTAGACGGGTCATTCAAGACGAGTGACGAGGAGATAATTGGCGCAAACCTTTGAGGACCTCACACAACATCTCGAAATGATCCGCTGTGCAGCAGGTATATCATTCAATTGTATCCTGTTGCACCAGCTACACTGAACTTGAAGGCTGGAATGCCAACTCCGAAGTAGCTGTGCGCGCCGCCTCTGCCTCCCCTGCTGCGATTGTTCCTCAAATCTGCCTCTGGCAGGCTTTTGATAGCAGACATCCGCGTCCTTAAGACATAACCGCGAGTTTAATCAGCGTAGCTTCGATGTTTATTATTACTCTATTATTATGCACATCGACCGTAGGTAACAATTCCATTCAACTGTTCATCGCGAGGTCTATTGACCTGGGATGCCCGTCTGGCCCTCAGCCAGCTTATATATTACTCTGGTCACTCCGGTCCCGAACCCGGGTCTCGTGTGTCCAATCATGCACCACGGTCACGCTCACGGCCGCCAACGTGGCAACCCAGCTGCAGTTTCTCTGGGTCAGGACAAATACGTCCAGGGCAGCCGATCCCTCGAGCTTTCCCTCTTCTCTCTCCCTTCACCTCCTCGCCATGGCCCAATGCCCCGCCATGCTTTCCAGCAGAGGTGTGTTCCGTCTACAATCCTGGCTCTGTTTTCCTTGCTTCACAAATGACTATTTGCGTGGCACGGAAGGGGTGCGGCCCATTTATAGTATCAGCGCGGCGTGCGCAAGCGCATGTACGGGGCGCTGGGCCAGCTGCTCGCCGGTTCGTCGTGCTGGAGGCCGGCAGTAGGGGAAGAAATGCCCTCGACGGCGGTATCAGTCTCTGACTCCGAGTTGGAGTCAAGGACGAGCCCATGTGCGGACCGCAGGGGACGAAGAGGTGGAACCGTCGGCGCACGGCGCGCAGGACCCGGGTTATGCAGAGCGAAGGACGTACACGCCCGGCCCACTGACGGGCGTTGCCCAGCCCAATCCGCTCGCTCTAGCCGCCGCCGCACACGGCCTGCGGCGTCGCTTGCGTAGAGCTCGCCGGAGCGTCGCAGTGTAATGCCTGACTCCGCCTACATGGCGGCAGCATTTTTGGCGACGTGGCTCCGACATGAGCTGGGTCCGGACGATAGGGCTCGTGCCGGTCGCCGCGGCGATTGAGCTCGCGGTGCGCGCGCCTTCCAGCGCCGCGTACAATGCGATGGACCCCATGAGGCCGCGGACGACAAGTGCGCGGTCAAGCACGATGCGGCGTCCGTCGCGGGCACCTTCGTGGGCGGCGCGATTGCTGTGCCGCTTGCCTCACTGGCAAAAATTCGCACGCGCTAGCGGTGCAAGGCGTGGCTGTGCCCCTTCGTGCTGGCTTTCGTCTGCGCTCAGCTCGAACCACAGCTCTCCGAGCGCGGCTGCTGCCCTCAATCCAGTGGCACCTTCATGTGAGCCGCCGAGTTCTCCGGACAGGTCTTCGGAGCGCAGCTCGCCATTTTCTTGCTGGCCATACTGATCGTACACGCAGGAATCGTTCCGAATGTTACCCAGAAATCCATGCAAGCCGTCCATCATGGGCCTTCTCGTCGGGCTTCCGGTCAGAGATATTACTGACCGCACCGCCGCAGCACGCAGCTACTATGGCAAGCACTCTCGGAGCGCTCGATGGTGACACCTTTTGCAGCCGTTCCGACGATCTCTTTCGGTACGCTGACTGCGAGCATGCTCATGAGAACCGTCAACTGCTCCTGGCTCACTTCGGACGGCGCGCATCATGAGTCCCAATCGCGGGTGCGTGCTCCTTCTATCTGACGGGAATGAGTGCTAATCCTCAAACCAAGGGATCGAGACGCAAGGTCGCGTGCGCTCTCCTTGATTTTCGATGCCGTGACCGTCGTGTCAGCAGCTGCGTACCACGATCCCCGGACCCACGCTTGGCACAGGCTGCTACACGGGCGATTGCACGCACCGTGCATGCTACTACCACCTTTCAAAGTTGCGGCCTACCTTCTCGACTGCGTGTACGATCGAGGCTAGGATCTCGCTTCATTCCGCATCGTAACGGTCGTTCACGTTGTGCACAGTACCCCATGTATTGTACTCTGCTCCTGTACGTTTAATAACATTTACTCTCAATATACGTACGGAGCAGCATTGTTGGAACCTAATCAAGCGCCATCGAAGTTCTGGAGGGTTGCCACAGTCTAAGGACCTTGCCCGGTCTACCGCGACACGTTTGGCTACAGTATCAGTGAGCATTGTACACCGCAGACGGCGCGATGGGATCGGAGCAGGACAGGAAAATCACAGTATTCTTGGTATGTAAACGCAGAATTGGAGGTATCATGCGGTCCTGACGGTATCTAGCTATGTCTACCGATATTGGCGTGCGACGTTTGTTCCCGAGGTTGCTGCGTTTGATTTGGAGCGTGCGGTCGAATTTCCAGCCGGAGCGCAGCAAAGGCGTTTCGTTGTAAGATAGCCTCCTCCCCGGAGCGGAGCGAAGGGATTTCTTGTGTCAATTATCAGGCCTTCACGCGATCGCTACGGGTCCATTCCCTTGCGCCAATACATGTTCATGCCACACAAAGGCTCGTACTTTGTCACGATAAATATTACGGTCTGCGGCCGCATTCGAGATACATAGCCACATCTCGTAGTACGTCCTATTCGCTGATCCTTTCAACCGCGGTAGCCCAATTTTCTGCTCTCACACGCGCTCCCGATCTGCTCATATCTGGACGAGCTTCTGGCCGTATGGCAATTCGCTCTCGTGTACGCAATAACGCCCTTCCTGATGAGAGCAAGCGGCAATAATCAGCATGATATAGACGTCCAGTCGAGTGAGCTCTTACATCCGTCTCCGAGATACCAAACAGCGACGGCACCAAAAGTCGTGAGTCCGCACGGCTATCGTTGTACTGGACGTTGACCGGCAGGCGAGGGTCGGTTGCACGTGCGATCGTTTCTTGCAGTCTGGCGAACGATGGTTTCGTCCGTGCATGGCCGCAGAGAACGTGAAAGCGTTCGAGCTGCAAGAGGCCAAGTAGTGCTGATGCGAGGCCGGTCCAGTCGCGGCTGCCCATATAGTCGGCTGCCGGCGACTCGATGTCGTGCAGGCCCTCTGCAAGGGCGACTTCACGGATTGACCATATGCTGTCACCGGCCCCGAGGGCCTCGTCCCTCGCAGAACGCATCGCAACCTCTGCAAGGGTTTGTCGCAGTGCATACGACGGGTCTGACATGGCAAGTGTGCGTAGGGACCCAATGAATACATATTCATCTGTGGCCGAAACCAGTCAGTGAAACATGACACGTCTCAGCATCAAGTGCTGTACCTGCATTCCTTTGCACTATTCGAAATCGTGCGCTATTGATCCGCATGTCGCCGAGGAGCTCGTGCACGATATTGATGACAGCAGAAGTCTCCGCAGGCAAGGGAGCCTCGACAGTGCGTCGGACGAACCGGTGGCCAGTGCTCGTGGAAGCAAAGATCCAAGCAGGGATGACCAAGTTGTCTGTACAAGAGAGCATGTGAACGGAGCGCACATGAGGAAATGAACCTGTGCAAATGTTATTTGCGCCTTCTGTTGTCGATAAGGGGGTTCCTCCTGACCACGTAACTGCGTGAAAGCGTACGTCTTGGAGATTCGCCATGCTCGCCAGCGCACGAAGAATATGTCGGAGTGATAGAAAGCACTGATGAGACAGGTGAAGCGTGGCGACTGCTCGCAAGGAGTGCCTCAGCGGCGCGGTGGATAGGATGTCCGGAAGGAAGGCAGGGTCAACGTCGCAAAATGCGTGAACGAAGGTACAGGTAGGTAACATACTGAGAACCGTCGTTGACAGCGGATGGGTGAAGGAGCGCCACGAGAACGTGATCCCCGTGATGTGGTCGCTCAGCCAGGCTGAAATGGGGGATCGAAGTATCTTCTCAAGTTCAAGGACATCATCGGAGGTATCCAGCTCAAGTCGATTAAAGAGCCGTGGCCGAAATATCTGTGACCAGGCTTTCGAAACCAACGCAAGCTGCGCTGTCCCATCTATGGCATCTTCCGGGATTTCTAGGTAATTCAGGACGCAGGTGCTCAGTTCGAGCGGCATCTTGTTCCAGGCTTGCGCAAACGTCGCGAAGGAGCCAGGGCTGCTGCCTGTAAGGTCAAGGTTAGATCATAAAGCTGAGGAGTGTAAATATACTAACAGTGCGCCTTATATTCATCGCATATATCCACACCGTCGTGCAGAGTTTTCTTCTTGGAGCTCCGCCGTCGAGACGGATCGTACTTTGTGAACAGTGTAGCCTTACTCCGCGGGCCTGTGAATGCTATAACGACAATGTCAGTACCATGAGTACGAGACATGCGTCGACGGTCGTTGCGAGAAGAACTGGGATAATGGCGGTGAACGTGCACTTACAGAGACGATCACGCACATGCGTATAAGCGCAAGTGACGTTTTTCTTGCACCCCTCGCAGCGCAAATAGGATTCAAGTCTCCGAAGGCACTCGATGCCACTCTCTGAGCGCACTGTTCAAGGCATTCAATGCCGCTGCTGTAACATCGAAGGGTGACGCTACTCACTATGTCCATCTAATGCTTCCATGTTGACGAAACGCGCTCTACACGCGTCGCATAGATACAGGCGGGGGTCAGTGTGTAGCTGCTCGTGGCGCTCGTAGTCGTGCTGGCGGGCGAACCTCTCGCCGCATCCCGGCCACTTGCATCGGTAGGGCTGGCACACCGCCCTATGAGAGCGCAGATGTTCCTCGAGATCGAGCTCGCCCGCCAATGTGTTGCCGCACCCCAAAACGGGGCACGCGAATATCCTCACAGGCCGGTTTGGCTCGCTCTTGGAGGCCTTGATATACACTTTTTGCGGCGCAGGAGGTCTCACGGCGATAAGTTCGGCGCTTGCCCTCCGGCGCAGTAACAGCAGGTCCAGGTTTTGTGGATTCTGGGCAGGACCATCCGACGGCCGGGTCAAAAGAATGTGAGGGTTCGCAGTGGATACGTTCAAGCGATGGTCGTCGTCTGCGCTAGATGTGAGAGGTGTACGTGAGGAGTGATCGTAAGCCAAGGATAGTGAAGCGTTATCCTTAGCTGAGAGCGACGTAATAGAGACGGAAACCTTGGAGTTCGCCGAATCCAGTGCTGGCATGCGATGTTCGTTGAAGGTAAGAGATCCAATTGTTTCTGTAACGTTCCAGTCAACGGGGTCGTCTGCGCTGTCAGAGATGAGTAGGTCTGAGAGCGCCGGGGAGGGAGAATTGTTCTTCGAGACGTTGTGCGAAGGAGTATGAGGACCACTCCCGCTACCCTGCTGGGAATCCTGATTCAAAGCGAAGGAGTCGAAGAGGTCCACCAAGTTGGAGTAATCAATATCGGAGTGCACAGGGATAGAGGTATTGGTAGCATTCTGCTGTGAAGCCTCGCGTTCGCTAGGTTGGTAGTCACTTGAGGAGGCCGTTTGGAGAGATCTGAGGGAGGTAGAGGACTGCCCAGTCTTGCCCTTGGGCCATCCCAAAGGCGCAGGAGACATGAGCACGGCAGTGGGCTGCTCGGGTGCGGGTGCAGGTAGCGGAAGCATGGTGCAGGTGCGGTGCGGCCGACGGTCGACCTGACGTGGCAAGACACTCATAAGCATAAGCCGCAGGAAGACATCGCAGACGACGTACAGATGATTAGCGAGCCAGAGAGTCTCGAGGGCGTGCTGGACGGTGCCAAGCTGCGCACAGCCTTCATGGGAAGAGCCTTGAAGGGAAGCATGGTCGACGGCCCGCTGCAAGCGCCCCCGTTTCTGTACGCGTCGCCGCCGATTATCCTACCATAGTTCCTGCGACCATGTACGGGCTGTGCGTGAGCTAAGATATTACTGCTCTGCTCTGGGGAGCGGAAGCGTTTCGGTGCAGAACGCAGGGACGGCTCCCGGGATTATCAGCGATGCGCGCAGCGTTATCTCGCTATTACCGCTTTTGTGGCCGATCCGGTGTCTCTGATTGGCTGATGAGCCGACGTTTGCGCTTTCTCTTCGCTGCGCACTGCGAATGGAGCATCCTGCAAAGACATGCAACATCGAGGACTTGAATTTAATTTTGAGACGTACCTGTAGGTGTAATGTACTTTTAAAACTCGCTTTAGCGTCCTTCTATGGCAGATTCTGGCGTGACTGGGTTTTGATGTGCGTATTCGAGGCGATCCTGGCCTCTGGGAGTAGCGAGTCCTCGGGATTCCTCCGCTGACTGCATGGTCAATCCCTCAGCGTGGGAAGTAGGTCTGTGTACATGTTCGCATGTCAACGCATGAATATTTTCAGAATCACCCGAACGCAGAGTTGAGTCACAGGAGAGGTTCGGAGGTGACCACTGTTAGCGGACAATCAGGCCCCTGCCTTTGTCGCCGGTATCCCACTGTGATCTGGCAAGAGGCTGGGAGCGATATAAATGCGATTACTGAAATCCATGCAAAACTAATTTCAGCATACATAGCGGTACATCATTGCCTGTGAGGGCGCATGAGTTTCACTCGTCCACGTCCTAGAAGCGCATATGGCGTCAGCGCAAGCCTTCTCTCGTCTCAGAATAAGTTATGGGCCTTACCACAGCGTCCTCGCCATGTTCGCCATCTTCAGTGACTTGGCGGCCAAGGTTTCACCTGGAATATTTCCCCAAGCTGATCCCACACCTCTTTGGCCCGCTGATCAACCGCGTGCATGAGGGCTTCCCAGCAGTCAGTGCACGGTTGTTCTATGCCATCCGAGTTCAGGAAGGTGTCTATCCCGTCGGCTCCAGTTACACACAGCCATGTATCGGCCACAAGTGCATTAGAAGCCAGTCTGGCGAGGACCGTCCGGCACTTCGCTGGTTTCATGCAGCTCGCTGGCTGTATGCTGTTCGTCTCCATGAGGCCGAAGTCGAACAAGATCTTCAGTGTACGCCTGTACTCCGCGGCCAGCTGGTCCCGTGCCTCTAAGCACAGCGCGGTGTCCACGTCGTCTAGGAGAACGAGCTCTTCTCCGTAGCGCACACCATCGATCAGCGGCGTGATGTCGGGCAGGGTTGCGCACTGGTAGAGGGCGGTTGGGAGCATCTCGGTCCACTCCATGAGCCTGCAGAGCTGCACAACAGCAATCGAATCTCTGTAGTGAACTCCGCTCTCCGGTTGACCAAGTGCTGGCCCGTTCAACGACTTGAAGCTGTCGGACGGGTAGCACCGTGAGAGTTTGGCCTTGGCGACGTCGAGCACCTCCTGGACAGCATACTTGTGTGCGATTATGGAGACGGAACGCAGCTCGGCGAAGCTGACTAGCTCTTCCTCGGCGCGAAACCAGCGACTGCAGGGCGTCAGCACGAGCTTAAAACGCAACATGCCGCGGTGCGCACCTTTTGCCCCCGTCATACATAATCTGCAGCAGCTGCGCGAGCACTTCGCCCTCGTCCTCCACCCTCAGCACCGCGCAACCGGCCAACTTCTCGAGCGCTGCGAGGGCGGGCGCGCTGGTGAGCTCCTTGAAGACGTCGGAGTGGTGCGCCAGAACGCCCGAGTGCAGCCGGAACGACCGCCCGCAGGCAGCGACGATGACGTTGCCCTCGTCAAACCATAGCACTGGATGCCTCTGCGGGAGAGCTGGCTGTGCGTCAGCCTCTTCTGCTTCTGCGGGAGCAGCCTGCGCAGGGGCGACCTCCAGCTTCGGCCGTTTGTTCGCGCGAGCGCCGTCGTCGTCGGACCGGGCACGACTGCGAGTTGAGATAAGCATGGGTGGATTGACAGAGTCAGGGAGCAGAGCTCGATGGTTGGCCGGGGCGGTGAGGATGTTGTTGCAGAGTGGTGGTCGGGGAGCACGCGCGTTCGCTTGCTGGTATCACGTGGACACGATTATAACCGCGTCGCGCGCGAGGACGCGGTACTAAGCATGCTGACGTTGAGAGCAGCTGGAGCAGAAATGTGCTAGAACTCGCTGCGGACGAAGACAAGGCTAGCTTGATTACAGCCTGGGCGGGAGATCCACAGGGCCATGATACAAGCGCCTTACTTTACACTGACAGACCGTGATGCATGAAGCTGGGGAAGTTACTGTAGGCGACTGCATTTCCCGTCCGAGACGTCTCCATCCTTGTGACCCTCACGCTAGTCACAATTCCACGCTGTCGTTCCCTCCCTCCACACCAGCTCGCCGCCCGACCACCGCCCGCACCAGCGATGTTGCGCGAAAGCTTCGCGAACGACCCAAGCTTCGCCCCCACCATGCCGCCCCCAGGCTCCGAGCCCAAGCTCTACAAGTGCTGGCGGTGCAAGCGCGGCTTCTCCAAGCCGCGCGGGCTCAGCGGCCACCGGCGCCACTGCCAGGCTGAGGCTGCCAGGCTCGAGAGAGAGGCGGAAGAGAAAAAGGCGCGGGAGGAGCGCACGCGCAGGAGAGAGAGGGAGGAGCGCGAGCGGAGGGAGCGTTACCAGGAGCGCGAGCGGAGGGAGCGTTACCAGGAGCGCGGGGTGCAGACTGAGGTGCTTGAGGACGCGCAGGTCGGTCTCGTGTATCGAACGTGCGTGTTCTTCATTGACGGTATCTGACTGCAGCCCCAGACACTATCAGGTCATGCCATGGTCAAGCTTGAAGTGAAGCGCGAAATCTGAAAGAGAGCATACCGCGTTAGATACCGCATACAGGACTTGCACAACTGGACTCGCACGGACTTTCAGCACTTTCAACTCACTTTCATGCATGTAGCCGTCACCTGCGGCGCTATACGGATTACCATAGCGTATCGTTATCGTATTGAGAGTTTATTCCAGACTATATGCTACAGCTTCTGCGTCAAATTCATTTTCTAAATTAACGCGCATACACCCGCGGAAACTCACAAGAAACGATCGAACAACCCAGCGCGCCCCTCTCATAAACACAATCTACACGCGCAAAACCCCCGCCTGGCGCAGCCGCGGGAACAGCTCCAACACAAACTCCTCACACGGATGACGGCACCCCTCGCGGAGCCCGCTCGCCGCGGGCGCCGCATACACGCCGACCTGCACGAGCTGCACACAGCGCCCCCGCACAAGCCGCAGCAGCACCTCCTCGAGCGCGCGCACGCCCGCCGCGCTCCTTTTGAGAGCCTCGCACAGCGCGGCGCCCGTCTGCGCCTTGTCCGCAAGCGCACGCGCCGGCGCGAGCTGCACGCGCAGCAGCTTCAGCGGCGCCTCGCGCGGCCGCGCGTGCAGCGTCTCGAGCGCGCCCGTGAGCCGCGCCCACGGTGCGCCCTTGTCCGCGTTCGCGCCGCCCGCGAGCGAGCGTGCTCGCACGCGGCTGAGGGGCACCTCCGCCGCGACAGTGAGCGTGCGCAAGTGCGCGAGCGGCGCGAAGTCGAATGGGGGGAGCGTGACCGAGGCCGCTGAATGTGATATACGGTCAGAACAAGACGACGCGACAGGTGAGGGGCGACGCACCGGCTTCGCCCCCTGCGGCGACGGTGCACTTGAGGTCCTCGATCGAGCGCGCGAAGGACACGAGGAGGCCCTCGCCGCCGCGCGCGTCGGTGCCGCCCAGCGCGCGCACGTCGAGGCGGCGCAGCGGGCGCGCGTGCGCCTCGGCTGCCTCGAGCATGTCGCAGATCGGGTGCGGGCACGCCGAGTCGCAGAGCACGAGCGAGGACACGGCGGGGTACTCGCCGGTGAGGTCGAGGCCGTCCGCGGGGAGCCACTGCGCGAGGTCCTCGAGGTGCAGCTCGCCGATCGCGCTGAAGCAGCGGAGGAGGCCGAGGAAGGCGCGCGGGTCGTGCGCGCGCCCGTGGCAGACCCAGCCCTCGAGGGCGAGCGAGTCTAGACGGCAGAGCGGGCGTGGCGGCGGGAGCGGGATGGGGCGCCCGAGGAGACCGCGAAGCTTCAGCGCGCGGAGGGCCGGGAAGGACGGCAGGAAGCCAGGGAGATCGGCGCCGATGTACGGGTCGAGGTCGGCGACGCTCCAACGTAGGGTGAGCTTTTGGATGTAGCGTTGCACAGTGGGGAAGAGAACAGACTGGAGGAAGTCTTGCAGGAAGCAGTTCATCCGGACGCGTTGCTCGTGCGGGTTGCCTGTGCGGGCGAAGAGCGACACGGAGTGGAAGCGGTGTCTGAGCGTAATGCTGTGCCATGCCCGCGAGACGCGAGAGCAGGCAAAGAGGGATTGCTTGTTGTTGTGTGCCCGCTCGTCTTCGATGCGTACAAAGTCGAAGACGGCATCGAAGACTTCGACAGGAAAGCGGTTGGTGACCGCGAGGAGGTTGGAGACAGGGGTGGTCATACCTGTAAAGCTGGTCAAGCAATCTAACAGACTCAAGACACGAGCGGATACTTACTTGAAAAAGCTTAGACCTAAGACTTGGGCGAGAAGGTAGTGTACGGGGTGCGAACGTTGTGCACGAAGATGCGGCGAGGGTCTACATCCGCTGGCAGACCGCTAGCAGGCTTACATATCGCAGCTTGGTATTGGCGGGGATTCAACGTGTTGTGGTGTATTCGCGACACATTTGTGTCGCGTCGTGGAGCGGGAGGCGGGGACGTGCCCGGGACTTGCTGGCGGAGGGAGCGGGAGGACATGGCGGCCGAGGCGGAGGAGGGAGACCGCCCAAGCGCCTGCCTCATCGTCATCCGGCTGTTGCCGACGCCGAGCTGTCGGTCGGAGCGTCTGGCTGCGCATGGCCGAGTCTGACCCAGACCTGCCCCTCGTCACTCCGGCCAGTGCAAGGGTAAGTTTACATCCCAAACCTGAGGCTGAAGCCCACGGAATTGAGGCTGAAATGATGTTATAGAGTAGTAATTCCCCAACATGGTTTCAGTGAGTTTTCCCCGCTCGCGATGGCTCCAGAGCTCACGCAGAGTTCAGCCGCTTTCAGCAGAGTTCTACGCCCCGTTCCGCTCAAATGCTGCCAAGGAATGCAAGCCATCGCCCAGTTTGTCGATCAGATAAGCTTGCGCGACGCCAGCCATAGCCCCGTCTCCGCCGTTCACGGCCTGTAATCCCAACGTCACGACCTTCCCGTTCACCGTCATCATCCTCAAGGCCTCAAGGCGTGCTCGCCCACGGACCCAGATGTCAAGATCGCGACTGAGCTCGATGGCCCCGCGCTCGCGGAGGGCCCGCAGTACGGCCCGATTGCGGATAGGATACTCCCGCGCTCATTGAGTGGGTGCACCGCCTCCAGAAGCGCAAGCACAGGCGCAGCAAAGGCGAGGGCTGGAGGGTCAGCATCGCATCTAGGTCACAGGATGTCACTTGCAAGGTGTGCCTAGCGTTACCCTGTGGACTGCTCGGAGGCTGATGCTGCGGAAAGGCTCTCAATACGAATATGAACCCGGGAGACTCGCTGCTCGTGAGGTCTCCCGTATACGCGTTGGTATCCCGCTGAGATATGCTCTGGAAAAACGTTGACAGCGCACAGAGGCGTTTTCTCGATGTCTACGGCTTCGTAGCTCAATCTGCTTGGTGCGTCATGCCGCTTCCACCGTCGCCGTGGTCTCTAGCGACTAACGCGCTCCGCAGAGGTGAAGACCGTTCCGCAGGGCCTCTCCTCCGAATCGCTCCGCTCCGTCGTAGAGAACTGGAATGCGGACAAGCCGAAGCACAACGCTTTGTAAACCTTCCCGGTACGTTCTCCCGTCGCCGCGTTGATAACGCCGATGATAACCTGTAGGTCCACGTGGGAACGCCGAGCCGACGCGCGCTTTGGTTCGACTTCACTCCGACCCAAGCTTGTGCCCATCCGAAGGCGCGGGCGACCTGCTTAACTTAATGGCCTGCACGGTGAATTGCGGACTCTGTTGTGAGCTGCGTACACCGAGCAGCGCATCCTAATAGTGTGTCTTTGCCCTTCGCTGTCTGCATACGCACTGACAAGAAGCGATGCACCATGTCGCCTGTCTTGACGTTTCAGTCTGGAACATCAAGGTCGGCAACATCGTGCACCGCTTGGCGGGGAACAAGGAGGCTGTCTACCACGCCGCATTCTCCCCGAATGGCATGCAGATTACGACCCGCTCCAAGACTCCCTGAGGATGTGGGATACCTCGAGCGGCGATCTGCCCCATACCATTACGGACCTCAAGACAATTTACGACGTCGACATCTTTTTCTCTCCAGATGGTACCCGCCCCGCTGCAGGATCATATGGCTCGAACGAAGACGAGCCCCTGGCGGTCTCCGACGTGACCGTGATGGTCTTCGACCGTCATACGGGAGATGGGCCGAGCGCATCGCGGCGCCGCCCAAGCAAAGCGTCCATTGCGTCGCGTTCGCGCTCGAGAGCGCCCGCATCGCGACAGGGTTTGAGGGCGGCAGCGCGTGCGTGTGGGACGCGGCGAGTGGCAAAGCGCTGCTCGAGCTAAAGGAGCACACGGATCATGTCTGGGAGCTGGCTTTCTCGCCAGATGGCGGCGAGTTCGCGATGGCGTCGATCGACGGGATGGCGCTCGCCAGTGCGCGAGTCGCACGTCACGAATCGTGATGTGCGACTCGCGCACTGGCGAGCGGCGGTTCACGTCCCGTGTCGAGAGCGTCAGGGGCAGGGACAATGAGGGGGTCCTCTCTGTGGCGTACTCTCCCAGAAACACCTTCATAGCGTGCGGCGCGGGCGATGACTGTGTCCGCGCGTGGGATCACAGGATCGGTGCTTTTGTCGCAGTGCTCCAGAGGGATACTTCTTCGGCTCGTCGTGTGCTGTTCACCTCGGACGGGTGCCTCGCAGATCTTAGTGTACAGTCACATAATTCCGTTGAGCAGGCCACTGCTCAGTGTAGTATGCGAGGATGCTCACGCGGGAAGGCAGATTTTCTGCCGTAACGGACAGGTGACGGATGGCCGTACCACGAAGGACGGCAGGTGTTGTAGACGGATATATTCAGCGAGGATATCCGCGTCGAGCACGAGGATTATGGCGTACAAGGCGACGAATTGTCGTGTTATAGCACGACTTGGGCAGAAGCGTCTTCAGGCGAGCCGGTATTCCGCGGAGGACACGGTGTGTGTTCGTTACGTAATGAATAGCGTACGTAAGCAGGCGCCTCCCTGCTCGCGTCGCGGCGAGGACGTTCGTCTTCTTCACCCATGTCCCCGACATGACTTCCCGCCCGCAAAGCTTTCCGAGCCCCAAAGTTCCCCTCTGCGACCAGCCAGACTCAGTCGCTCTCTTCGCGATGCGGACTGCTCTAGGCGTGCGCGAGCCCAGGAATAATGAAGTCGGTGCCAATCGCGTCTCCAGGTGAGTTCCGTATGCGACGCTCGCGGTTTGGTATGGCTTCGGTACCCCGGGTTCTCATGCCTCAAGCTCGAGACGGCAGGACAGGGCTCGTCAGGCGTGGCGAGGGCCCTGGCGGCGCAGGTCTTGAGCTGGGGGCTGGGGGCGGTGGTCACCTCCGCATTTGCCTGCCTTTCATGTTGTCCTGCAATGTGCAGGACAAAAGTTTGGCACGTGGAATCGACCCATGACGTCATAGCACGTGCAGCAACTTTCCCCGACATCTGCTGGAGAAGTTGCTTGCATGTGATTATACCTCGCGCCCCCCTGCCTTGGCCTTGGTGTCCGACGTCGCTTCGCTGTCGTTCCTCATGCTGTCGTAATTGGCTGTCGCGCGTTACGCCTTGTGTAAGTACCCTACCGTGAGCAAAATACGATTGATCCACGTCCACGTCGTCGCCGGTATAGCGTGCATACACTGCGCGTTCTCATGTAGAGACAGCCCCGACATCTGTAAATAGTCGCCGCAGTCGCAAAGTCGTGAATTCTCCGCTTATAACCGCCGCGGCGGCGACTAGCGAGACCTCATCAACTACCGTTCCGCTTGCCACAAGCTCTGAGGTGACTATGACCGCTGCCGCATGCCGTCCGCTCGCTTTGCTCACCGAGCATGAGCGCAGTCTTTGCATCTCGAGTCATCCCGGCATGAGTATCTTCTGGCAGCTGCCACTGCTGGCGGTGTTTGCTCCTCGCGGCATCCGTTGCTGCCGCAGGCTGCAGTCCGACGTGGGTTGTGCTCCCTGGTGGGACTCGAGCCTTCCGCGCGACCGTCCCGCGAGCATATGACCGGTCATAGCTCACACGTACCCTATGATGAGGCTCTCCTCCAATTCACGTCTTGCGACATGCGCAACGATTCTGAGCTTGGCCATAGCGCATACATCTCCTTGCAGGTGGTCTCGCGTCGACTCGCGGTGAACCTCGCGATCGGTGTCTCCATCCGGCCAATGCCCTCCACCTAATATTCCATGGAGGTCCAATATTCAGATCCTGGCACAAAGTTCTGGACGACCGACTCGCTCGCCGGATGCGTGGCTGTTCCGTGGCCAAGGTCCTTGAGCAGCGGTAGGCCTATGTCGACGAGGTTGCCAGATAAGGTTCGACATATCCCAAATACGGCATGTCTCAATGATTGCGTAAGCTACCCTTGCGCGCCCCGCACAGCGTCCAGCTCACGCTTTCCTTGCCGTCCCCTTCCCATCCTCGCACCGCCTACCCTCTCACCTATGCATATCGCGGCCGCATGATTCTTCGCACTGCAAGGCAGAAATTGACAAGGTCCGACTCGTCCGCGTTCCGTCGTCCTGACAGCTGGAGCCCTGGGACTGCCAGGCCGTGCGCCGCTTCGAACATTACCTGCACGACGAGGGACGACGTGTCGACACTGCACCTAGCGAGCGGGGAATAAGGAGCGTTGATGGAGAAGTCAAAGGAATGCGGTGCGTCGCGACGTTGCTCCGACGTGTTCACGAGAGGCTGATGTTACCTTCTTGCAGCTTCCGCCTAGCATAGCTTCGCTCGACGAACACCTGAGGAACGTCGAGGGCGAATCGCTCGTATGCCTGCAAACAGCACTTTGGGTACGTCCGAAACGTGGTGCAATGGAATACTGAGGTCATATTTGGCAGCTTTTGTGTTTTCTGCACGGCACTGGAAGCCCTCAAGGTTCGACGTGGCCAACGTCCCCGTACACGGCTCATCAGCACCACATACTCTCGGTCCCACCCAACGAGCCTTTTTTTGACTAGTCCAGCGCCGTTCTATCTCGCACATTTCCGCGGCCTCGTATAGTGACTCGCCAGATGGCTGCTGGTTGCAGAGGTCACGTCGTTCTCCCGACACTCAATGCCCTCGGCCTCACGTTCGTCCACAAAGTGCTCCCTCTTCCCTCTGCGTCGTCGCTGTTACCATTCTCTTCGCTCGTGTACTTATATCCTGCTGTCCTGGGCCGTATCAGTCGACATGTGCCGACTCCAGCGTACCCACCTCGCCGGAGACTGCGCCTGCTAGCCACCCGCAAATCGAAACTCGGAGGAAGGCAGCTGGGATAGCGCATCTACCCACAGGCTAGGTCGCGTTACGGAGGTACGTTTATTATCTTGGCTGACTGGGACACCCTTTCCACATCCGCGCAGCCATGAGACGGGATATTCCTACTAGGCGCAGACCGAACTGGCCGCTGTCAGCAAAACGTGGCGGGAACGCACGGCGTAAGGACGCCAGACGCTGCGCAAGACTCAGGTGAGCATTCTTGGTGGTGAGTATATCTGCGCCGTGCGCGGCGGCGCGGAAATGCTGATGAGACCTTATCAGCTGCGGACGACGGCGAAGCCGAGCGCACGGCTGAAGCCATGACACGCGGTAGACAGATACGAGTGCATTGCAGGGCTCAAAGCATAGAAAGAGTGAGATACTATTTTCTTCACTGGAGCCCCGGACTTCCAGATTTCTCGAGAAAGAACTTCATCCGTTATATAAACATATAGCCCAGTTTCTCGTACCCTACGAGAGCCGTAGCGCGTCACGAATGCTCCACAATCGTACAACACGGTCGTCCCCGTACGACAAGACATCCCATCCATCTGGTGTGAACATCACATACTCAACCCAGTTAGTCAGTCCCTGGAACGATGCAACGAAAGCGCCAGTCTTGCGGTCCCATACGTGGACACCGCCATCGCCGGCGCCGCACGCTATGAAATTGTTTGTGGGCGAATACGACACAGCGTTGACGCTCTTCACGGGACGAAACGTGAAGCGATGCTTGACAGCGGCGGTGTGCGAGTCGCACATCACGAGCGTTCCGTTGGAAGACATTGTTGTCACCTCGCTGCCATCCTGCGAGAAAGCCACCTCGCGGAGGGAGCCAGTGTGCTCCTTCAGCTCAAGCAACGCCTCGCCGCTCGCCGCGTCCCACACGCACGCGCTGCCGTCTTCGGATCCCGTCGCGATGCGGTCACCGTCAGGAGAGAATGCCATGCACAGGATGCCTTGCTTGCGCAGCGTCGCGATGCGCTCGCCCGTACGGCAGTCCAAAACCGCTACAGCCGTGTTTGAGGGCGAGGCGTCCAAGCGCGCAGCAATGTGGGAGCTATCTGGTGACAAAAGAATCTCGCTGCTGTCTTCTGACTTGATATCCGTGACGGCATGGAGCAGATCGCCGCTCGAGGCGACCCACATCCTCAACGAATTCTTGGAGCGGGTCACAACCTGCGTGCCATCGCGGGAGAATGTGACGTAGTTGACAGCATCCTCGTGTGCCTCCAAGCGGCGCACGACGCTGCCGGTCTGGACGTTCCAGACGAGCGCAAGCTTGTCTTTGGCTCCTGAGACAATGTGCTGGCCGTCGGGCGAGAAAGCGACCTGATTAATTTCCTTCGTGTGCCCGTTTCGCGTGAGCCGCTGGACGACCAGAGCGTCCAGAAGCCTCCACACGGTAATCGTGTTGCCGTTCGCTGCTGCCAGCAGCTTTCCGTCAGCGGATAAGGAGATACAGGAGCTGTATTCTACTGTGACCGCGAGACGGAATTAGCATTGCTTTCGAAGGTTTTGTCCGCGCCCCATCTGGAAGGTAAATGAAACACCACTTACTTCGCATCCTGGTGCGGTCGCCGAACACCACTGCCTTGTACTTCATACGGCACGCCTTCTGCTCCGTCTGGCCCAGCCCAATTTGGCTGTCTGTCAAGGTGCCTGCGTCCTTCCGAGTGATATGCGGCCACTCGTCACGGTCAGCGGGCGTAATAAGTGGATGCGCGAATCTACGCTCCTGCTGGTGGAACACCAGTTCTTGTACATCAAGTGATCCGACTGCATCAGCCAAGATCAGCGCCAGGCATTGAAGCTTTGGACTTGATACATACCTCCGTCATCGGATATCTCTACCGGTAACCGTGATTGGCGGAGCCAGCTCGCGAAATCAATTACTTGCTGACCGGCCTTTCGACAGGTAAGCAAAGGTGAATGAGCTCGAACAAGTGAGCACAACGTACGAGCAGACTTTCAACCTCCTCGTCGCTCGCGATTGCAACAAGAACACCTGGGAACTAGAAGACTCTTTCATATATAGCCGAGCAACTGCACAGAAGTGTCAAAGCACTGACCTGAAGTATGTAGGCAAGGAGGATGTCGAGGTGGTCGGGAGCTGTTCCCTGAATGTTATCATCAGCGAACAGATCGATGCCCCGCTCTACACGTAGTACGGACATACCTCGTCGCCAGAATCAATCCAGAGTCCCACAGCTTCTCCATTGATGTCCTCTGCCGCAGCACCCTCTTCACCCGAAGCACCATGACCGTCGTCGAGATGGGGAAGACGGTGATATCCTGCACCCGCGACAATCTTCGTGAAGAGCCGCCGTCTGACCTTCAGCCGCTTCATGAACAGGCACTGATCCCCCTCGGCATTCTCGGAAGAAATGGGCTCCGAGTCGGGCGTGTACTGTGTTCCCCATCGCGGAAAGGGCGAAGTTGTCGTCGATCTTGCTTTCGAACCGCTCATGCCGGTGCCTGCAACGCCGGCGGCACGGGCTTCGAGGGATCCGCTTGAGCTCGAGCTCCCATGGAAGCTAAGCACCGTCGCCGCCCAGTTTGGCGTTGTCTTCGTCCACCCGGTGACGAAGATAATGTCTCGTCGCTTGATGACGTGTCCGAGCTCTTGAGTTGCGTACTCGTAATATCGGTCGACGCTCTTGAGGATGTAGCTGCGCAGACGAGAATTTGGGATGACTTCCTTTGCATGCGCGGCGCTCTGGAGGGTCAGCGCTGCACCGTACGCCTCTCTGCATATAAACCTGGCTTGCAAAGCTACAGATATACCGGACCCGCTCGTCCTACACTCAGGTGAGTATCCCGAACACGCCACACTTGCAACAATTTGGTACTCACATGTCTACCGACAGGTGCACGTTGCTTTCCTCGACTCCGTGAGTGCGGAGCGTACAGGGGAAAATCTTGTTGGGAGTGCGTTTGACTGTGACGACGTCGTTGTCCAAAGGAAAGGGCTCTATGTCTTGGAGCTCCCGCCTCGTCTGGACCCTGTTTGCAGGGACCGAGGTGTCGAAGTTGAACAGCCGGATAAATGCGCCCTCGTGGGTGAATCCTACGTCTCCAATCTGCACCTCTCCTACGTCAGGATCGGGCTCCGGAAACAGTAAGGGGTAGCCGAAGCCGTGTGGCTGAAAGCTACGCGCGTATATGTCGTGCGGGCGTGTTGGTGGCTGATTGTACCAGAAGACCATGGTAGGAAAGGTCGATTTTCGTCGGCGAGGCTTGGATGAGGCTTGAATGATTCGATGGGGAGCAAGGGATGAAAGACCTGTGCGGCGTCGATTCCGCTGTGTATTAGGGCTCGTGGCGTGGCTGTGGGATGAATGGCCTGGCACGAGGTCGCCGAGCAAATCTTGCGCGTGCTTTGAAATGCTGCATGTTATGTGCGTGGCCTGGTACGCGTGGCTTTAATACTTCCCTGTCACGGTTTAGGAAGTATCGCGGCGTGCCTGACGACCTGGACCAGTCTGCGCATCTTCAATAGTCCCCAAATGCGTCTCTGTACGAGCGCGGTCAATAGAGGGCCCGAGGCGTCAACGAGTCCCTCTTGTGGTGACCTGGAGTCGCTGTCGAAAATAGCCACAAGGTCATGACGTCTTCATCCTCAAGGGCCTACGCAGTTGCGGAGCCTAGCACAGAACAGCTTGTTGGCGTTACTGAGTCTCAGGCAGCACAAGGATACGAGTCAGCGCCAGATATGTATACAAACACGAGACGGCCCCCGAGCACCAGCTCGAAGGCTGGAAGGGGAGGTAGGAACTGGAGATGTGATGGATAGGCGGTGACGGAGGGGGAAAACGTCTACAGTTCGTATAAATCAGTCAGTGGCCAGCATTGAGAGCATTCGGCGAGGTACGCACCGCCGCTGACAAGGAAAAAAAAAAGTCAGCAATTGGACCATACAATTCATCCTACCGGTCAAGTGTCGGATATGAGGGTTCAGCAAGAGTATGGGCCGTGCAGACGGTTTGGGCGCGTCTAGGGCATTTCCTCACGACTATACCACCTCTATGACGGAACCAGGGATACGGGAAGCAGCGATAATACAAGCAGCATTTGTATTTGTATAGTCTAGACGACATGGAGACTCCTGATGGAGCGGTCAGCGTGGATATATGAAGCTAAGTCAAATGTGTGCTCACCAGTCAAACGCCATAGGACGCTCTCCAGCTTGGCTCGCGCACGCACTCTAAGTTATATGCCTAGCATTCTGGAGTCGCCCGCTGGAGCTTTGGCTGTCGGCTGTGCGCAGCGCACAAAAGATCCCGCCACAGAGTAGAAGCTTGGCGACCCATGATAAGGGTATCCTGGCTTATGAGATCCGGACACTGCATACAGAAGCGGGGTCATAGTAGTTCGCATGAGTTCCTGGCAGATATCGGGGCATCTTCTCTGGAGAAAAGCGTCGAAGGACGACGGAAGGTGGAGTTTGCACTGGGGCACGAGGACTGCATTTGTGATCTTGAAAGACTACGGGTACGTTGTTGAGAATGTAGGTCCAGCGAGGCACTACTCACTTTTGTAGAGCTCGGGTCCCTCAGGCCCTCACTCCACTATGCAATCTTTCGCGCATCGTGCGTGCCTGATAGCGGACCCTCGTGCTACCCCATGTAGTCGCATGGAACCGCGACGCACGTCGCCGAGCTGGAAGGTCGTGGAGGTATCAGTTCATGGCGAGGGGCGGCATCCCGAGATGCTCTCCTCTACCCGCTGTCGCCCGCAGAACCGGGCAGCCGGAGAGCCGGCTGAGCACGTTTGTGTGTAGTTTAGAGACCGACACTCAGCGAATAAGACGACTTCTCTGCACTCGAACCACAGCTGGACGCTGCGCTCGGCGATGTCCAAAGGCGCGTCCTCAGGGTGCAGCACGACTTGCGACTGCTCGTCTTCGACCTTCGGCCGCTTCCTCACAGGCCAAGGTAAGATTCGGAGGCGCGAGCTGGGAAGAAGAGGAGGAGGAGAAGGTGGTGGTGGTGGTGGTGGTCGGAGACAACGATGCTGAGCGCCCTCGCCGCGACGTCGAACGACGACGCGGTAGTCAGCAGCGCCGCGTAAGGACGGAGGCGTGCGGCAGACGCGCTGTTTCGTTTCTTCGTCTCCGTCCTCCACGACGTCGCAGACATGCCGGCAAGCACTCGAAGCCGTTCTCTTGCGGACGACATCGGAACGCCCAGCATAAGGAGGAAAGTCGAATCTGAGCAGCCCGAGGATGCACCTCTGCTCCCCGCTGCAGTCGAAACCCCCGAGCACTCGACGGACTTCTGGTTCGACGAGGGTAACGTCATCATCTCCGCACGCCAGAAGTCCTTCAAGCTACACACCAGCATTCTGATGCTTCACTCCGAAGTCTTCAAGACGCTCTTGAACAGCGCAGCCCTCGCGCAGCTGCAGGAGAGGCTGGATAGCTGCCCTGTCCTGCGCGTAGACGACATGGGTACCGACTTCGAGGACCTGCTCCACATCATATACAACGGGGCAAACAGGCAAGCAAACACACCTCAACTTTGTGTCTGTGGACTGTGACGATACTTTGTGCAGCCCATGGTTCGATAGGCAAGAGCCACCTATCGGATACAACGACTTCCGCGTCATCGTGAAGATAGCCGTCAAGTACGAGGTGAAAGAAATCATCAAGGAAGCGAAGCATAGACTATCATGGGTTTTTCCCGCAGATGCGCCGGACAAATGGGATCCCGATCTTCAACCCGATGGCGACAACACATCGGTTGCCCTCACATATCCCGATTGTATCGATGTCCTGAGTCTGGCTCGTATGCTTGACATGCGCTCCACCCTTCCGTTAATTTTCTACGCATGCAGCAACATTGACGACGACGACATCTTTGCAAAAGGGACGATTTTTCACGACGAACATGTCCGGTTGTCTACCTCTACTGTCCCTGAGGCGACCGCTCCCTAAAATCTGCCTCCTGATCGTTCTTGGTCGCGAATATCCGCGTCACGTAGGATGCGACCCCGAGTTTTACTTCCGTATTTCCGCTGCTAATGTCCATCATTGGGCCTTCCCACGATCTGACCCCTTCTCTTGGGTGCAGACATCCTCACGCCGCAGCATCTCATGCTTTATTTAGGATATTACGGCCTGCGCTCGCGTCCAAGCTACATGTCTACATCGCGTGAAATGTCCCGGTCGCTAGTCCCTCCTGCTGCAGTAGCCCGGCTTCCTACTATCGCACTTGTGCCCGATACGCTCATGTCTATGTCTGGTCGAGCTTCGGGTCGCATGGCAGCTCGCTCTCGTGTACGCAATAGCGTCCTTCCTAATGATGTCAAGAGGTCACGGTCAGCATGTTACAGATGTTGACTCGAGCGAGTTCTTACGTCCGTCTCCGAAATACCGAACAGCGCCGGCACCAAAAGCCGTGCGTCCGCGCGGGTGTCGTTGTACTGGATGTTGACCGGCAGGCGAGGGTCGATCGCACGTGCGAGTGCGCCTTGAAGGTCAGCAAATTCTGGTTTTGTTCGCGCGTGGCCGCAGAGAACGTGGAAGCGTTCGAGCTGCAAGAGATCAAGTAGTGCTGACGCAAGACCGGCCCAGTCGCGGCTGCCCATGTAATCGGCCGTCGGCGACTCGATGTCTTGAAGGCCCTCTGCGAGGGCGATCTCACGAATCGACCACATGGTGCTACCGTCCACTGGGGCCTCGTCCCTTGCAGAACGCACTGCGACCTCTGCAAGGGTTTGCCGAAGTGCATATGGCAATTCTGACATAGCCCGCGTGCGCAAGGACCCGATAAATGCATATCCATCTGCAGCCAAGGATAATCAGCAGGGTGGGACACGTCTCAGCACCAAGTACTGTACCTGCATCCCTTTGCGTCGTGCGAAATCGTGCGCTGTCAATCCGCGAGTCGCCAAGGAGCTTGTGCACGATGTTGATGACGGCCGAAGTCTCCGTGGGCAAAGGAGCGTCGACAGCGCGTCGGACAAACGGGTGGCCAGTGCTTGTAGAAGCAAAGATCCAAGCAGGGATGACCAGGTTGTCTGTACAAGAGAGCATGTGAACGGAGCGCACGTGGAGAAAGGAACCTGTACAAATATTATTTGCGTCCTCTGTTGTCGACAAGGGACTTCCTGGCCACGTAACTTCACGAAATTGTACGTCTCGGAGGCTCAAAATGCTCGCCAGGACACGAAGAACGTGTCGGAGTGACAGGAAGCGGTGATGAGATAGATGAAGCGTAGTGACAGTCCGCAAGGAGTACCTCAGCGGTGCAGTGGGTTGAATGTGCGGAAGGAAGGTATAGTGAACCTCGTGTTGGCCCAACGCGTGGACGAAGGTACATAAGGGTAGTATTTGGAGGACTGTCACTGACAGCGAATGGGAAAAGGTGTGCCCCGAGAACGTGATCCCCGTAATGTGGCCGCAGAGCCAGGCTGAGACAGAAGATCGAAGTATTCTCTCGAGCCTGAGAACGTCGCCAGCAGTTCTGAGCTCGAGCCGATCGAAGAGTCGTGGCCGAAATTTCTGTGACCAGGCCTTCGAGACCAATGCAAGTCGGGCCGTTCCATCTGTGGCTCCTTCCGGGCTTTCTAGATAGTCCAGGACGTAAGTGCTTAGTTCGGGGGGCAGCTTCTTCCAGGCCTGTCCAAACGCGGAGAAGGAGCCAGGGCTGCGACCTACAAGGGCGTGGTCAGAGTGTACCGCGCAGCAGTATAAACGTACTGACAGTGCGCCTTGTATTCCTCGCATATAGTCATGCTGGCGTACAAATCTGTATCCTGTGAGTTGGGAGACAGCTCTTGTTTGGATGGCAGTTCCCCTTCGGTAAATGCTGCAACGACAATGTCAGTACCACGAGCGTGGGACCTGCATCGCTGCAAGACAGCCCTGGGACGATGACAGTAAAAGTAGACTTACAGAAACCGTCCAATTCATGTGTACGGGTGTGAGTGACGTTTTTCTTGCACCCCTCGCAGCGTAGATATGATTCGAGTCTTCGAATGCACTCGCTGCCTTCCTCTGAGCGCCCTGTCGAAGGCTTTCAACACCACAGCCGTGGAGTCAAAGTATGCTTCGACTCACAGTGTCTATCCAACGCTTCCATGCGCGCAAAGTTCTTTCCGCACGCATCGCACGGATACGGGCGGGCATTGAGGTGCAGCTGCTCGTGGCGCTTGCAGTCGTGCTGGCGGGCGAAGTTCTTGCCGCAGCCCGGCCACTTGCACTGATACGGCTTCTCCTCCCCATGCAAGCGCAGGTGTCCCTTGAGGTTGAAGTGGCGCGTGAAGGTGCTGCCGCACCCAGGGACAGGGCACACGAAGTTCGCGGGCTGCTTGCGCCGCTTCTCGCTCGCGTCCTGTGTCGTCGTGTCTGCCGTGTTTGGCGTAGTACCCGCAGTCTTCGTTGTAGTCGATATGTCTATTCCTGCGGCGCCAGCCCAGCTCTGTGGTTCGAAGTGCACGTCCTCGAGGTTCTGCGTGAAACTATCCAGCGGTAGTGAGTTCGGAGGTAGGAAATGCTCGTCGACGGTGAGCGGACTGGTTGCGTTTGGAGCGCTGTATTTGGTGTGGTCGTACTTTTCCGCTATCGAGATGCCTGACGGGTTATTCTCGAACAACGCCAGCGCGTCGAGATCGTCTGCGATGTCGAAGGTGGGCAGATCTGAGAGAACCGAGTGGGGAGAATTTTGGTTCGAGCCGTTGTACGAGGGAGTATCAGGAACATGCCTGCTATCCCGTTGGTGGTCCTGATCAAGCACGAAGGAGTCGGCGTGATACGGCGACTGGGAGTGGTTTATGTCGAAGTGCGCGGAGCTGGTATTATTCTGCTGCGTAGCCTCAAGTAGAGCAGGATGCGAGTCAGGAGAGATGGGAGAGGTGGAGAGCTGCCGAGTCTTGATCATGGGCGATGGCAAAGGTACCGTAGACATGAGCTCGGTGGTGTATTGCTGTAAGCCTCCGCACGGGAGTTGGCGCGCGCAAGCACGGATAGTTACTGGTGGAAGCCGCCGTCCGGTGCGGCTCACCTGGCTTGACAAGAGACTCGTCAGTATCGGCCACAAGAAGGCATCCCGGGCAACCTACAGATGAATTGCGAAACAAGGAGACCGAGAGCGTGCTGGTCGTTGCCAAGCTGCGCACAGCCACCACTGTGGGAAGGCCAAAGTGCTGCAAGCGCGCTTGTCACTGCGCATCTTCACTGGTTGTTACCGCTGCCTTCTTCGAGCTATGCGTGAGCCAATTTACTACTGCTCTACTCAAAGCAGCGGCAGCGTCTCGGCGCAGGCAGAAAGCAGGAACGGGTCCCTGATTTATATCTCTGCACGTAGCGTTATCTCGGTATTGCCTATTTCGTGGCTAATCCAGTGGCTCTGATTGGTCTATGAGCCGGCGCTCAGGCCTGCCCTCCCTGTCTCGCTGTACACAATGAGTGAAACATCTCGTAAAACCAGGTAGCATTGAGAACTCGGAATCAAATTTGGATGCATACTTCGAGATGATATCTACTGCCAAGAGCCGTCTCAGTGCTCCTTGATGGCAGGATCTGCCAAGGATGTGCGGTAGCTCGCTTTCTGATGCGCAAAAGGGACGAGATCCTGGCCTCGAGGAACGGCAAGTTCGCATTATTCAACTTCGTTCACCGTCGCTCACATTTGTATGAGATTTTTGAGGCTATAATGGTATTTGTAGTGCGGGTGCGTGCGATTTTTCTTTCACCACGTTCCTGAAGAGACAGTGTCAAGAGAGCTCGCAGGCACCCGTGCCATGATCCATCCGATCAACTCTAAGTTGCTGCCACTGTTCGGAGACAAAACAAACAAATATGTCATAGCCATTTTACCAGCTAGAAGACACACCGGATAAATTATCAACGGTCCTTCCTTCACGTACGAGTGTATCTACAGCGTGTAAAGGTGGGAATGAAGGTATCTGGATGGCGAGCCCCGGACGCAACTAGCCATACAAATACCACCACACCCAGGTCCTACAGCCACCGGTGTCCGGTCCCCGCGGCGGTCTACTTATAACACTTCGGCCTTCCCTAGCGCCTCCATTTGTGCTATTATAGAAGTAACATGCTCTATCATCGTCTTCGCGAGGCACTCCTTATTCTCTCCATTGAGGGTGTAGCGAAATCGGATTTACTCCGTCTTGCGATGTCCTTTCTGCTAGATGGAGCCGTTCGCTTGTTATCGATTTATCAGGCGTCGCGTCTCGTCTACATCGCGAAGCTCGTTGATGATGCGTCATAATGGATGACTTCCCGTAAGCCCTGAGACAATAATAATAGCGAAAGCAGCGGGGGAAAGGGCCATCGGACCTTGGATGCCTGGATCGGCACGACCGGCAGGGCCTATGCGGGTCGAATTCTCGAGCCTGAGAGCAGCTGGCAAGAGTCTGCGACGGCGCCTTCGTCCCGACTTGCGGGCGTGAAGCCCTTGGCGCATCAGCTCCGAGTCCGAGGAGGACGTACACAACGAGCTGCCGTTGCTGCCTCGACAAACGAAAGAGTTGTCAACTCTACTAGAGCTCTAAGAGACCTGTACAGTCGTTCGGAGATAACTTCGAAAAAAAATCGATCTGTGTCGTCTGAGCCCAACCGCGCGACGCATACCGTGGGCGGCCATCCGAGAGCGTTGCACGACGGTATCGAGCCGGTGCGAGGCTCCCCAATGATCAATCCCTCTTCGCCCCATGGTCATGTAACTCGAACTGGCTCCAATAATGCACTAGAGCTTAGCCGCATCATGCAAAGCGTACACGTTCATGACGAGGGTGGTGAGAAGTCGACCGCAGCTTGACCGGACGTGCTCATGCATGAGTACATAGATTGTGCGTAGACATGCGGGTTATGTAGATGTATGCGCGAAGATGTAGCAGCAGCCCTGAAATCGAAGGGACGGATCTGACCTTCCCGCTCTTCACGGCGTACATTTTATTGCACTGGGTGCTTCTCGAGTCGAAAAGGATCTGTGAACGCGGGGATCTTGTGCTAAGCGAGGGCCATTCCATTGGCTGAGAGCCTCAGACTGCTACGGCGCTCAGCAGGGTTGAGAGGACGCGCTGAACTTTCGTCAGAACGCTGGTACCCAGCTCGCTCAGAGTCTGGCATTCGGAGTCCGCTGCTACCTTAACAGGGCAAGGACAGCCCACTTCTGTCCAGATTTTGACGTGCCGAGGACGTGCCGACCCGCGATTATTCGTTCTGAAGCTTTTATTATTCATTTGAGGCTTACGGGAAGTCATCCAATCTCGGGGCGGACAATGGCTTGCTTTCACAGCAATTTCGCGGGTCTCTCTCGAACTCTCCATCTCAAGTCGCTCGGAAGGTCCAACTATGCGTCTCCGAAGAAGCCATCCGTCAATTCGCGACGTTTTCTCAGATTTTCGAAGGCCACTCTATTCTCCGCGTCCTTTGCCCTGGTGGATCTCGCTGGATAAGCACCGAGCTTAATTGGAACCCTGGCCCTGTCTCACAAAAATGCGTGGACATGGCATCGCCGTGTTAAAGCCACGCTGAGTGAGTCCCTGGTCCCATGAGCTGTATAGCATTGCAGTCCTTCACCGCCAATACTGGCTGATACTCTTCTGCACCGTGCCGGGATCTGCAGAGCGCAATCGGCCTCCATGATCGCCTCGCCTCGCCCTGCAGCGCGTTCAGGGTCTGTCGGTCCCATGGGACGCAGATGACAGCTGGTGACAGCACGGTTCCTGGCGCATCACCGGGCATGCACGACTCCCGGCAGCACCACACAGCGGCAGCTGGTGCCTGCGCGATGGCATTAGGAGCTCTCAGGCACGGTGCGGGATGCAGTGCGTCCATCGCCAACTCCTCCCGAGGACTGCTCAGGCGCATATAGTCACTCGGAACGCCAGCCAGCCAGCCCACCACCACCCACATCAGCACCCCGCCCCATGGCCACCGCAACATTCACAAACCCATTCCCCGACTCGCCCGTCGCGGTCGTCATCAGCCCGCCGCTGAACGCCAACTTCGCCGTGCTCCCCGGCGCGTCCGCCGTCGCGCCCGTGCTCCCCGGCACCTTCCTCGTCATGTTCACGAAGCAGGAGCAGCTGCAGCCGGTCGTCAGCGTGAACAAGTTGCGTCTGCCCTCCCCTACTCCCCCTCTGTGATCAACCCTGAGTGAGAGCAGCATCGACCTCGAGCCCGACGCGCAGATCGACATCGGGATGTACTTCCCGCCACCCTTCCCGCCCGCGCGGCGCGCCCCCGCGGGCGTCCCTGACACGGCACAAGTGGACTACACGGTCCTCAACGACACGCCCGCGATCGCCGCGGTGCGCTTCGGCGCGGCGGCGCACGGGCCGAGCGTCGCGGTCGGCGTGGGCCAGAGCGTCGCGATGTGCTTCGGCGCGGAGGCGCTCGCGAGCTTCGGCGTCGCCGTCGCGGGCAGGAGCGCGCGTGTCAAGTGCGTGATTGTGTTGTGGTCGGTGCATTGTGAGGCTGATGACGGGGTAGTGTCACGCCGGCCGAGGTGCAGGGCCCCGTCACGCTGCGCCTGTCGTCGGTCTTCCCACAGCTTGTGCACGGCGCGCTGGGGTACACCGTCGACAGCTTGGAGCGGGCGCCCGCGCTGCCGCGGTCCTACGTCTGAGCCGCTGTCAGGCACGCACACCAGTCCAGCGAACCCCCTTTCGTGTTGTACCCCAATCTTCTAATCAAGTACACCGTTTTCCCTTACCACGCGCGGCCCTACGCCGCGCCCTTCTTCGCGTCGAGCACGACGTCCCTGAGCCGCTTGACCGCCTCGTCGACGTCCGCGGGCGCGAGCAGGCTGAACGACGCGCGCACGTACGCCGTCGCGCGCCCGTTCGGCAGGAAGACCGTGCCGGGCAGCGCGAGCACGCCGCGCTCGACCGCGTTCGTGCGGATGAGCGCCGCGCTGTCGCCCTCACCTCCCTCATCACCAATTAGCAGCTTGAACCTGCATGTGCGTCAGCGTCGCACCGCGACAAGGAGGTGGCGGGGAGGCGCACCAGAAGAACATGCCCGCGTCGGGCGTGTCCCACTCCGCGAGGCCGGCGAGGTGCTTGCGCATCGCGCGCTCGAACACGTCGCGCTTGGCGCGGTAGAACGCGGACACGCGCTCCGTGTGCGCCCTGAACCCGTCGTAGCCCCACGCGCCGAGCACCGCGTGCGCGATGCTCTGCGTGAGGCTCGGCGTCTGCAGGCTCGCGACCGCCGTCTGCGCGCGCGCTCAGCATCTCGGTCGTGAAGGCGAGGAGGAGAGGATGGGAGAGGGAGGAGGGGGAGGGGGGACGCACGTGCATGTCGATGGCGGCCATGAGCGGCTCGGGGCCGCAGAGGAAGCCGATGCGGATGCCGGCGCTGAGGATCTTGGAGAGGCTGTCGAAGCGCAGCACGCGCCCGGCGTCGGGCGCGGTGCGCTCGAGCGCGAAGTACGAGGGCACGCGCGGCGCGGCGCCGTAGTACAGGTAGTAGTACGGGTCGTCTGTGGTGAAGGGCGTGAGTGGGGTTGCGGGTGGGGAGGGGGAGGGAGGACCTTCGAGGATGAGGAAGTTGTGCTCCCGCGCGAGCGCGAGGACGTCTTGGCGCCGGGGGAGAGAGGCGGTCATGCCGGTCGGGTTGCAGCCGTACTGGCGGGCAAGGCGTCAGTGGCGTCCAGGACGGCGCGGCGGGAAGACGCACCGGGACGGTGTACAGGGCCTTGGGCTTGGGCTTGCCCGCAGGCCAGTTTTCCAGGACGGAGCGGAGTGACTCGGAGGAGATGCCCTGCGAGTCGGTCTCCACCTCTGCAGAGCCGTTAGCGTCCGTAGACCACGACGATAGCGGAGCGCTGCGACGCACCGATTAAGTCGAGGTGCAGAGCTGTAAACATCGGGATAACGCCACTGTGGAATGTCAATATTCTTGCGCGGCGTGTTATTCAAGTAAAACACCGACGCGTATACGGGAGACTCCACGAGCAGCGAGTCTCCTGGGTTCATAACCGTGTTGATGGCCTATCCGCAGCATCAGCTCCTGAATCCTTCCTATCAAAGCTATACGCCCACCTTGTAAATGACATCCTGGGAGCCCGATCCGATGCTGACTCGCCAGCCCTCGCCCTTGCTGCGCCCGTGCTCGCGCTCCTGGAGGCCGTGCACCCACTCGATGAGCGCGGGGATTCCCGCAGTCGGGCCGTACTGCAGGCCCTCCGCGAGCGCGGCGCCGTCGAGCTCGGTCGTGATCTCGACGTCGGGGTCCGTGGGCGAGCGCGCCTTGAGGGTGATGGCGGTGAGCGGGAAGGTCGTCGCGTTCGGCTTGCCCGCGAGCAGCGAGATGAGGCCCGGGCGTGCCTCGAGCGGGTACAGGCCGCGAACTGCGGAGGCAGGGTCATGGCAGATGTCGCAAAAGGTAGTTTGATAGACATACTGGGCGACGGCTTCCGTTCCTTGGCGGCCTCTGAGAGGAACGGTGTGTAGAACTCTGCTGGAAGCGGCTGAACTCTGTGTGAGTTCTAGAGCCCCCGCGAGCAGGGGCAGACTCACGGAAACCATGCTTGGCAACTGCTCCGCCGAAATAGCCTTCAGCGCCGTGGAGTTCAAGCTGAAGTCAGGAGAGTGAACTCACTTTGCACTGGCTGGAGGAACGAGGACGAGGCCTGGACCTGACTCGGCCGACGCGCAGCAGACGCTCAGAACCGACAGCTCGGCGTCGGCTCCACCCGGCTGGCGATCAATTGGGCGCTTGGGCGGCCTCCTCCTCGGACTCCTCTTCCGCCCCGGCCGCCACGTCGTCCCGTCCCCTCCACCCGCACATCCCAGCCTCGTCTTCGCCGCCTGCTGCCTCACAGCGCGGCATCGATGTGTCGCGCATGCATCACAACGTTGGCCCCACGCCCATCTCGTCCTGCGATAAGCCTGCTGGCACGCTGCCAGCGGGCGCGGACCGCTCCTCTTCGCGACCTAGTCTGCCTACCGCCGATCCCCTAGGTTCGCCCAGCCTGGACCCGAGGTTTCACCTGTGACCATCGCCCACTCTCGAACGTAACAGCGACGTCTATATGACTACCGCGTAAGTCATTCAATTGCCATCGATATCGCTTCCTGACTATATCAAGCGCGTCTTCCTAGTATCTCGTTGTATTACACCCATCTATTGCTTTCGGAACGCGTTGTCCCCCTGCTGTGCTCCCGTTTCTCGCCTACAGATGCTCTCTCTGTATAAGAAGTTGCACGTCCTTGTGCAGGCCTGCGCAAGAGTACACGCCTCGCTACCCTCGAGCCCCCCGTCTTCGTGACAGCGTTCACACCCCACACGCCACCTCCCCGTCCAAGTCTCAGGTCTACGCTTCCCCAAGTGAGTATTTGCTCGTATGTTTGATCTCTTCAGACTGTTTGACGACCTTTACAGGTATGACCACCCCTATCCCGACCACCCCTGCGGTCACCGACCGCTTCCCCGTCGAAGTCTTCGATGCCGTCTTCGACTTTGTGCGCCTCGAAGACGAACGAGCCCACAACGACAAGCGATCCCTCTTCGCCTGCTCTCGCGTCTCACGGGCCTGGCACAGCCTCACGCTCAGGCACCGCTTCCACTCCGTGTCGCTCTTCGCCCGCACAGGCAACCCGCACGAGCAACGCGTCCGGAAGAACTGCTTCCTGCAGGACTTCCTCGAGTCCGCGCTCTTCCCCACCGTGCAATGCCACATCCAAAAGCTCACCCTCCGCTGGGGGATCGCCGACCTCGACCCCTACATCGGCGCCGATCTCCCCGGCTTCCTGGCTTCCTTCCCCGCCCTCCGCGCGCTGAAGCTTCGCGGGCTCCTCGGGCGCGCCCTCCCGGCGCCCTCCTCGGCCCCGGCCCCGCCGCCCCGCCCGCGCCGCGCCCTCGACACGCTCGCGCTCGAGGGCTGGGTCTGCCACGGCCGCGCACACGACCCGCGCGCCTTCCTCGGCCTCCTCCGCGCTTTCAGCGCCCTCGGCGAGCTGCACCTCGAGGACCTCGCGCAGTGGGCGCCCGCGGACGACTGCGACCCCGCTGGTGAGGACTACCCCGCGGTGTCCGCGCTCGTGCTCCGCGACTCGGCGTGCCCGCACCCGGTCTGCGGCGTGCTCGAGGCCGCGGAGGCGCACGCGCGCCCGCTGCGCCGCCTCGACGTGCGCGCGCTCGGCGGCGGCGACGCGCGCGGCGAGGGCCTCCTCGTGTCCTTCGCACGCTCGATCGAGGACCTCAAGTGCACCGTCGCCGCGGGGCCCGACGCAGGTGCGTCTCGCTCTCACCCACTGCTTCCTCATTCTCACCATATCGTCTCATCCACAGCAGCCGCGGCGACGCTCCCCCCATACGACTTCGCGCCGCTCGCACACCTGCGCACGCTCACCGTCGCGGCGGAGGTGCCCCTCACGCGCGTGCGCGCGCGCTCGCTCGCCGGCGCAGACGCCGACGCCGACGCAGACAAGGGCGCGCCCTGGGCGCGGCTCGCGGGCGCGCTGCGCACGCTGCACGCGCGCGCGCGCGGGGCGCCGCTGAAGCTGCTGCACGTGCAGCTCGCGCCGGCGCGCGCGCTCGCGGACAAGGCGCAGACGGGCGCGGCGCTGTGCGAGGCGCTGCGGCGGGGCGGGGCGGGCGTGCGTGCGCTCGAGGATGTGCTGCTGGGCCTGGTGGGGGAGCGATGTGTGCAGCTCGTGCAGGTCGGCGTGTATGCGGCGCCGGCGGCGAGTGGGCTTGGGGAGGGGTGTCGGGAGCCGTGTGGGGAGTTTGTGGTGGGGCTGTTTCCGAGGCTGCGCCAGGCGGGGGTGTTGCGTGTGTAAAAGGTGTGCGTCGGGCCAGATTATTTGGTAATTTATTGTGAGTTTCTTTGGGTGTATGCGCTTTAGTTTGGAGGAAATGAGTCTGATGCAGACGCTGCAGCATATATGTAGCTCGGAACGCAGTCAGAATGCTATGGAATACACTAGCAGTCCATATGGAATGCTTGTATGCGTCAAAGCGAGGCGAATTCCTCGAAGGCCCGTCGGAGTCCTCTTGTGCAAATCTTTGAGTAGGTTGTATGCGGTATCTCGTAACGCAGTATGCTCTCTCAAGCTTCGCGTCTTACTTCAAGCTTGAAGACATGGTCATCCGATGGCGTCTGAGCTTCGTCAATGCAACAGAACCGTGTCAAGTACGCGAGACCAACCTGCAAATCCTCAAGCACCTCAGCCTGCACCCCGCGCTCCTGGTAGCGCTCTCTCCGCTCGCGCTCCTCCCTCTCCCTCCGCGCCTCCCGCTCCCTCTTCTCCCGCTTTTCCCTCATGCGCCTGAGGACCTCAGCAAACTCCCGCAGCGACGCCTTTCTCGCCCTGCAGCAGCGCTCGTGGAGGCTGAGCCCGCGTTGCGTCGTGAAGCGGCGGCCGCAGCGCGCTGCCGAGCACTTGTAGTGTTTGGGATCGGAGTTCGTGCGCCGCATGACGGTGGCGGGAGCGGGCGTGAATTATTCGGGCGACGCGGAGATGCGCGGTGGTGGGTGGACGCGAGGGGCGGGGGGAGGCCCGGGAACGGTAACGTGAAGTGTGACCGGCGTGAGGGTCACGAAGGGAGACGACGTCTGGGACGGGCAATAGCATCACCCCAGCTTCATCATGCAGCGCTGGTATTCCGAGCTCGTACGAAATGCGGCAAAGCGAAGTGCTTGTATCATGGCTCGCAAGAGGCGAGCGGCTGCTACACGCAAGTCACAATGAAAGCTTGAGCGTGTTGTTTGAGATTTTACTTGTCGTGGTGCCGAATCTGTCCTAAAGCGTCGATGCGGAAGCTGGCGAGCCATCGATGTCATCTTGTCAAGGGCCCGAACGAGCACACGCCGACAGACGTGGACTTGGACTAATATATGACGCGTCGTCCACGGGCTGCTCCATTATGCAGGCTTGACGCGTCGCCAAAGAACAAGCTCGTGCTCATACGCAGTGATGAAGTCATCGCATGGCGGAGTCAATACAGTCTCGCTGCTCCCTTGAGGGAGAGAAAAACGCGTGCGGCATCTCGCTCGAACGATCTCCTTATAGCGCATTATATTGTGCTCTTTAACAGCCTATATCAACAACAAAGACAGCAGAGGATACGAATGAAAATTGTAAGTAGACCAGCCGTCACGACTCCACGAGGACAGGGCATTCGTAACGACAGGAACTGAGAGGGGCGGTATCCTTCCAAGATCAGGGCACATACACACCCTCAAGGGACCCCAACAAAGTTGCTACAATGACGCTTGCAGTAGGAAATGCGCAAAACATGAACGACTCCCGGATCATCCTGGATGTCGACCGCGTTCATGCGGTATTCTTGCAATCTCGGTGATGCTGGACGAACTCGAAGAGGGACGCGAAGCGCGCTGAAGCGCGCTCGCACCTGGGCGGGGCGCTCACCGTGGGCATCAACATTTCCATGTATTCCTTGGCGGCAGTGCATGCGCAGCTCACGTTTAACAGTCACAGCAACCGACCCGGGTCACCTCGAGTCCCTTCCTCTCGCCCTCTACCTGTAGGTTGCTCAGGAGCTCTTATTGCGTACAGCGCTAATGCCTCCCTTGGCATACCAGGCTGTCACAGGCTTCATCGACGTCGGACAGCTGTCGGACAGCGGGTTTCCATCGACTGTGATTTTGCTCTCGCGGCGAGGACTCGAGCAGTTCGATGTTGAGCTCGTATTGACGACATTGCGAAGACGTATTTCTGTCATTTACCGCAGGTGAGAGCGAGCAGCTCTCCGCTACTCCCTCTTACCCTAGTTTCCACTCAGAGTGAGCCCAGATCCCGCGCCGGCAGCTTTCCAGCTCCACTGTATCCGTAGCCATGCCGCTATTTGGCACCAGGGAGACCGTCCAGGCGATGACCGCGGCGTCTGTCACGAGCCTAAGCCCTCTGCGGCGCAACCAACCCGCGAACTTTGCGTGCCCTGTCCCGGGGTGCGGCAGCACCTTCACGCGCCACTTCAACCTCAAGGGCCATATGCGCTCGCACGCGGAGGAGAAGCCGTGGCAGTGCAAGTGGCCGGGCTGCGGCAAGAGCTTCGCCCGCCAGCACGACTGCAAGCGCCACGAGCAGCTGCACCTCAACGTCCGTCCCTATCCCTGCGACGCCTGCAAAAAGAATTTTGCGCGCATGGATGCTTTGAATAGACACTGTGAGTCGAATTATATCCTTACCTTGCGGCGACGGGATTAAGTGCCTCGGGCAGTGCGCTCAGAGGGCGGCAGCGAGTGCCTTCGCCGGCTTGAATCATACCTACGCTGCGAGGGTTGCACACACAACGTCACTCACACCCATACGCACAAACCTGAAGATTCGTGTAAGTCTACTCTTATCGTCATTTTCGCAGCACTTTTCTGTAACATGATCGTGATGCTGACAGCGTCGTTCTAGCATTTACCGAGGGCAGGCCGGCTATAACGCAAGATCTGTCACCCAATTCCGGGGATTCAGCCTCGTACGCTGGTATACGTCTATGCGAGGAATACAAGGAATATTGTTAGTATATCTGCAATGCTGCGTTGCGCCTTCTGACCATGTCCTTCCAGGTCGCAGTCCTGGCTCCTTCACCGCATTTGCACAGGCCTGGAATAAACTGCCTCTCGAACTAAGCACCTATGTCCTGGATTATCTCGAAAGCCCAGAAGGGTCCCTGGATGGAACAGCTCAGCTTGCATTGGTCTCGAAGGCCTGGTCACGGATATTCCGACCACGGCTCTTCCATCGGCTAGAGCTGAAGACTCCCAAGGACGTCTCTGAGCTTGAGAGGATCCTCCGATCTCCTGTCTCGGCTTGGTTGAGTGGCCACATCACCGGGGTCACGTTCTCGAGGCACTCCTTCGCCCATCCGCTGTCAACGACTGTCGTCAGCATGCTACCCGCGTGTACCTTTATTCACGCATTGGGGCGCACAGACTTCCGTCCACACATCCAACCCACTGCAGCGCTGAGGCATTCCTTGCGTACTGTCACCACTTTTCATCTGTCTCATCACCGCTTCCTGTCCCTCCAACATATTCTTCGTATCTTGGCCAGCATTCAGAACCTCCGAGAGGTACAGTTCCGTGACGTTGCGTGGTCGGGAGCCCCCTTGTCGACAACAGAAGGCGCAAATAATATCTGTACAGGCTCATTCCCTCACGTGCGCTCCATTCATATGCTCTCCTGTACAGACAACCTGGTCATTCCTGCTTGGATATTTGCTTCCACGAGCACTGGCCGCCCGTTCGTCCGACGCACCATTGAGGTACCCTTGCCTGAGGAAACTTCGGCCGTCATCAATATTGTGCATGACCTCCTGGGCGACACGCGGATCGACGGTGCACGATTCCGAATGGCGAAAAGTAGTGCAGGTACGGTACTCAATGCTGGGACATACCCTACTGCTCTATTTACCCTCAGCTGCAGATGGCTATACATTCATCGGGTCCCTACGCGCACGGCCTATGTCAGAGCCTCCGTATACACTTCGGCAAACCCTTGCCGAGGTCGCAGTGCGTTCCGCGAGGGACGAGGCCCCCGGGATCGGCGGCGGCATGTGGTCAATCCGAGAGATCGCCCTTGCAGAAGGCCTTCACGATATCGAGCCACCGACGGCGGACTACATGGGCAGCCGCGACTGGAACGCCTTTGCGTCGGCGCTGCTTGGCTTATTGCAGCTCGAACGCTTCCACGTTCTCTGCGGCCATGCGCGAACAAAACCAGAGTTCGCTGACCTACAGCAAGCGGTTGCACGTGCGATCGACCCTCGCCTGCCGATCAACGTCCAGTACAACGAGAGCCGTGCGGATGCCCGACTTTTGGTGCCGGCGCTGTTTGGTATTTCGGAGACGGACGTAAGAGCTCGCGCGATTGGATGTCTGTACCATGCTGACGGGGACTGCTTGACTTCATAGGAAGGGCGCTATTGCGTGCACGAAAGCGAGCTGCCGTACGACCCGTCTGGATACTAGAAGATCGTTCAGACATGGATGGGTTGAGCGCGAGTGCGACGGCAGGAAATAAGCCTATCGTAGCCAGAGCGGCCAGCGATTGGGACATTTCACGCGTTGTATTCACGTAACTTGAATGCGAATATAGGCCGTGACGCGTAAAACCGTGGTAAAGCGCGAACCCCTGCGGCGCGAGGACGTCGCGCGCAAGAAAACTTCGGAGCGGTTGTGTCACAAAATGAAGGCGTCCGGGACAAGCGATGGTTTCCGAGGCACCAATACTATTGTGGCGACGTCGGCCTTCGCTCGCTGGCTGCGGTATATCGGCGCGGGGGTTTGGATATACGCGTGATATTACTACTGCTACTAGTACTACTACGATACTGGCCAACTTATGCTCTCCCTGAAGTTAAATGTACTGGTAAAGTCGATATTGTCCGTTTGACGTCCGGCGTCCGAGTCCGCAGCTATTCCCGTCACTCTTCTTCATTGTCCTCCTCGCATTCAGAGCCGTCTTCTTTCTCAGCTTCGATATCCAGGAGGTTGGCAGTCGACAGCGGGATAGTCGAGCATGCCTGGTGATGTTTTGCACACCAGCTGTCAGCCTTCCTCATCTGTTCAATGTAGTCTGCATAATTCTCCTCCCTGACCACTCGCAGACGCTTCGTATTCGCGATCTCATCCCACGTCACTGCAGATGCTAGTATCAGCTACCGGTTTGGACGCATATAATGATACACATACATGGTCCGCATGCCCTGTAGCATTCCTTGGACGAGAAAATCATCGGCTCGCTGGGCTTGGGCACCTCCGTGACGATGCTGACGACGGATTCAGGCAGGATTCCCAGCTCTATCCCAAGGGCGGCCACCATCCGGGTCCACATACGATAATTGATGCGGGTTATGGCGGGGTCCCTGAGATGCTTGCCGGTCAGGCCGTCGGCCAAAGCATGGACTTCATGCATCTCTCGCGCCATCTCCTCGAGCCTCCGGGCATCGTCAACGGTGATATCGGCCAGGTCGACACACAGCATCTCGTGGAGGTGCACTCCTCCTGCCTCGGTGTTGGGATCCGCGACCTTCGCATGGGCGAGAGAGTCCGGCCACGGATAGCCCGGGATGTCCGCGGCGCGGAAGTGCGCGAACCAGGTCCGGGGCTTATGTTCGTACACAAAGTGTGGGCCAAAGTAGTGGGTTTCTGTGCTACCAGGGTGCTTCCAGCCAAAGCCCCGCGGGGTGTGGTGTGAGTCCCACGAGTTGCCGTAGTAGCGCGCCGCTTTCGCCTCCTTCGCGCACATGAAGAGGCAGAGTGTCACCGTCGGCGCGACGGTAAACGTTGTGCTTGTCGAAGGCGTGTTCAGAGTGTCAAAGTCGTCACCACTGGGAGCGTGTTCTGCCTTCTTGTCTTGGGTGGCGTACGAGGGAGACGGTGGCGCAAGGAGGCCAGAGTACGGTGGTGGCGCAGAGTCCCGGAGAGATGGCTCGGGAGGTGGAGGTTTGGACGGAGATTTAGATCTACACTTCCAAAAAGACATAGTGTCGACGTTAGGGGATATATTGTCGTCTGTTAGGAAGGAGAGGGGTGTGTTCTGGCTCCTCAAGGGTGCCGCAAGCGCAAGCTTTTATGGTCTGCCGCTAACAGAAGCTGTGTAAGTCAAACAACGCACCAGAGACAAACAGCATAAGCACTTACCTAGATACGCGTTATACACACGACCGTGGCGCTGCCTCTGGCATGGTAAAACTATCAGCTTCTATTTTCTGAAAGAAAAGTCGTGTTTGTTGACCATCCACTTGGCGCCACAGCCCGGGCAACCAGACATATCCCAAAGACCTGCGTCTCAGCGTCGCTATTCCCTTCTCCTGTGCAGGTACATCAAAAGCAGTGAACAGAATGCTTGTGGCTGCTTCAGCTCGCGTGCTTTGGGCGTGTTGCGAGCACTACAAAAGTCGCCGCTGCTTCCATGGTTGGTAGTAGCATATTGTCGCGCCTTCCAGCGAGTTCTGGAAGACGAGATAACATGATACTACAAAATGATGCTACTGTACACGAAATGTGGCCTCCGCCCGCGAAAATGGGGTGGACGGAAGTGGCGCAGCTGCAACAAAGCTGCAATATTTGTCAGTGTGAGATTTCACAAATGAGCGGGCTGACTTGGCGAGTATAGCACCGGGCAGGCGTCGCACATCCAGAAAAATTTAAAGCACTCGGCCTCGTTTCCTGCACGAAAGCTGCTCGTCGGCGGTATCTTCATCGATGGATGGAGGTGGATGTGGCCTAAGGCCAACCCTCGTCGCGCAAGCGCTTCGGCCACGTTGGGTAATAGGCGCTGTCTCGTAATCTGAATTTCCAGAAGAGCCCAAGGCCTGCCTCGCCGCATCCGCCTTGTCCTTATACCTCCACCTCTGCTTTTCGTCCTCACATCTCTCTCCGTTGCCAGTACCACCACTATGTCCATGCTCGCATCCAGGCCATCCGCGTCGGCGCCCTCCGACGGTTCGCGCACTATCACGATCCAAGACTCGCAGCCTCGCGGAGAGGATAGCGTGCCCTCCGGAGAGGAAACAGAAGCGGGCACCCTGCGTCTGCGCGGCGGCCCCAGGGAGCGCCGCCGGAACAGGCCCGGCGTTCTCTGGCGGGAGGACGTCGTCGACAACGAGCACATGGGCAAGAAGTCGTCGAAGAGTGAGTCGTGTGCGTCTGCGCCATTGTCTCACCTGGGTTGAGCGAGGCCGCACAGTCTGCTGCATCTACCACAAGCCCCGCAAGTTTGGCGAGTCGTCGTCCGAGGAATCGTCCGACTCTGACTCCGATACCGACTCCCACCACCACCGTCATCGCTCATGCTCGCACCGCTCCCAGCCCCGCGATGGTGCGGATTCCGCAGCGGGTGGAGAGGGTACTGCAACCCGGGATGGGAGCAGCTCAACAATCGTACATACTGTAGACCGGCCTGAATACGAGCCAAATGCGTACGAGCGACAGCCAGGCCGAAAGTCGAAGAAGGGGAAGGCTCCGGGCCAGAGTACAAGCAGTACGTAGTCTGTCGACAATCACCTCGAACAAGACTCTGACAAAAATCCAGGCTGAAGTTGTTAGGTTCATGGATTATTGTATCATAGCTGTAATTGTTTCTCGGTATGGCATACTCTTGTGGGTCATCATCTGAGCATTGGACGTCTATTCCGTTTGCCCTGCCGTCTAGGGAAGAGATGTTGCCTCTTCAGTCAAGTTGTAGAATCAGAGGCTCCAGGCCGAAGGTATCCCAAAAGTCGCGGCTATCCAAAGCTCGGCCGAGCTGCTCAGGAGACCTTGGAAGGGCCCTGACCCTCTCCTCTCTCATCAACTCCCTAGCCCATTGTGGCTGGAGTCCCCTCTCTCCCCTCGCATGGGGCGACGGAGCCTGTCCCTTGAGCGTCGCGAACTCGGTCCCCCACGTTGCCGCGATGTCCCACCAATCGTACACGCGGTTGTTCGTCAGCAGCCAGCGCTGGCCCGCAGCGAGGGCAAAGTTGCTGTGAACGGCAAGGATCACGCGCGCGACGTCGATGCCGTGTATCATGTGTATGCTCCCCTGCACGCGCAGCGCGTCAGTTTCCTCCCTGGCCCAGACCCGCTCACACGCCACGTACACTTCGCCTCAGGGCTTCCTTAGTCGGTGCGACACGTCCCACGACATGCTTCATCGCGCGCGGGCCGCCGTACAGGCCCGACAGGTTCAGCACCGTCGTGGGCGTGCCGGGCGACAGCGCGAGCAGCTCCTGCTCCGCCGCCGCGCGCGCGTCGTGCGTCTTGTACGGGCTGTGCCGGTCGAGCCACACGGAGTCCTGGCCGGGCTGCAGCTGCACACCGCGCTCAGTGCGGCGGCGGGCGCGCGGAGAACGGGCGGCGCACCTCCCAGATCCCGGACGAGCCGAGCTGCACGAAGCGCGGGGCCGCGCCGGGGTGTGTCTCCTCGTAGAGCCGCACGAGCCGCGTCGCAGCGCCGGGCGCGACGATGGGGAATGTGACGAGCACCGTGCGCGCGCTCGGCAGCGCCGCGAATGCTCCACGGTCGGGGTGCGCGGCGTGCTCGTCGAAGTGGAAGGGCACCGTCTCTGGCTTCGGATGTGAGGGGCGCGAGGTCGCGGCGTACGAGACGCGGCGCTCGACGCAAAGCGGGATCAGGAACGTCGACGTCCAACCCGCGCCCAGGATGAGGACCTCGACGTCGGGCTGTGCGGCGAAGGCAGGGAGCTGCATGGTCGAGGAGGTAGAGAAGGACGTGAGAGTCGAGACAGGAGCAGGGGAATTTACCTTCGGCGTCTAAGTGCGAAACCGGCAGAGAGCAGGACGTGGGCCGAAGTAATCTGGGAACTGGATTCATTGCATGCAGTGAGTCTGGTAATAGTACACATGGGCATATGCGTATAAATAGCAAAACTTAGTCCGTGAGTATATGTATGAGACGACAATCATGAAACTTCCTCCATGTCGTCGTCATCGTCATCGTCGTCGTCGTCATCCTCGCCGTCGTCGAAGTCCTCCACGTCCTCCATCTTGACGCCTTCGAGGTTGAGGTTGGGATTGGTGATGGGGACGTCCTCGCCTTTGATCTACGGGAAGAGATGAGGGGGGACAGAGATGAGCGTATTAAGAGTTACTCACCCCATCGCTCTTGAAATTCGGTAGGAGCTCCCATGTTCCATTGTGCTCACCGCTCCGGTGCATAGCTGCAATCTCTCCCAGTACATCCTTGAGATATACTTCCGGCTGCTGCGTACGCGCACGCAATTCCTTGACGGACCAAAACTCGCGTTCGCGGAATGCGGAGAACAGCGCGTCGAGCAGCTGGTTGCGCGGCATACGCGCCATGCGCTCGAATTGTTTTGATTTCTGCTTCGGCTTCTAGGAGGGGATGAGCAGCGTCCACGATATGGAAAGACCAAGCAACGTACGATGAGATTTGAGAAGCCAGTGGTGTTCGTAACGCCACTGGTAAGCCGATTGATAGTGCCACGGTCTCCTGGATGCTCGTCCTCGATGCGTTTGATCGTCCGCGTCGGCATATTGGCCCTCATGCTTCGCATCTTGAGCCGCTGCCGGTACTTCTCCGTGAGCATCGGCTTGAGGTTGCACTCGTGCTTGACACGGCCGGTCAAGATGGTGGTGCGTGCGCGACTGGCCGTGCCAGGCTCCTTTGCTCGCTCGGCGATAACGAACTGGTTCTCGACGGCCTCATTGATGATTTCGAGCTCGTACTGGTCGCCGGGCTCATTGGGGTTCTCCGCAGTAGGGGGCAGGATGAGCACGATCTTCGGGCTGCGACCTGTGGCCTCGCATTTCATCTGGTGGTACACGCGTATAGTCGCGAGGTGCACGTTCTCTGCGTCGATGCTGGACCAAAGCTCCATGAGGTGTCGAGGGATCTGGGCCACGTTAAAGAGGGAAGGCTTCGCTTGAGCGCTCTGTATACCTTTACAAGCCATACCCTGCCGTTCCCCGCGTCCATCATGAGGCTCTCGTCCGGGTCAGGTTGTGCGTCTTCGTCATGTTGGCCGTTCTCGGCGTCGAAAGGCTTCTTCTCATCTTCCACGGCAGCATCTTCCATTGTGCCCGAACTTGAATTTGAAGTGTGGAGGTGATAGTGTGGGGCGACGAGAGTGGTGAGGAAGAAAGGCAAAGCAACCAATTCTGACTTGCAGCGGTCTGCGCTTCCCAAGCCACGTGGAAGGCCGCTTGTTTGGCCATGTTAGGATCGGAAGTCAATGCCTGCCTAATTCGAACGAAGGCTCCGGAGTGACGTAGTGCGATGATTTTTTGGATCCTCACGCAGGACAGAATCGCGTGAATGGGGTGTGTATGCTTAGGATATACAATGGTGTGTCTAATACTACGCCGGTGGTATTAATATAGTGTATGCAAAATAAACAGTCCAGAGTCCGAGAAGGTTTTTATGCGGTCTACGGACGGAGTTTATGAGTAAGAGCGGAACAAGCAGGATGCCAAGAATACATACCGCCTCCTTGAGGTAGGTGATCAGGTCGTTGCGGTCCTTGTCCTTCTTGAGACCAGCGAACGCCATCTTGGTACCGGGGATGTACTGCACCAGCCAGAGTCAGCATACACCGGAGAAATAGAAGCGCGTGGTACGCGCCTTCTTGGGGTTCTCGAGGTACTCGAAGAGGGTCTGCTCGTCCCAGGTGATGCCCTTGGAGACGTTGGCAGCGGTGTAGGAGTAGCCATCGGCCTGGCCGGTCTTGCGGCCGAAGATACTGAAGGGCAGCAACGGGTCAGCCTCTGACGCGTTCAAAGCGCGACGGCGACTGGCGACTCACCCGTGCAGGTTGGGGCCGACCTTGTGGGGCTCGCCAGCACCAAGAGTGTGGCACTGAGCGCAGCGGGTCTTGAAGAGACCAGCACCCTTGCCAGAGTCACCTACACGTCATGGGCGGTAAGAACGCGTACATCCCACAGCGAAAGACGCGACTCACCAGCGGAGTAAGGCATGTCTAGGAGTCTAGGGTCGTGAAGAGACGGTGTGTAGAGTACAGGGACGTCTGAGCGACGGAGAGGGCGGGGGAGTTGTAGGTGAAAGAGTGAAGACCTCGAAATACGAACTTCGCAAAATATAAGTTGCCAGCGACGCCGGTTCTTTCCGGGCCAATCGGCGAGGCGCCATTATATCCGGGCCGCGCCGGTTTTCAGCCGCCCGCTCTGGAGCTCGGGTTAGGGCCACGCGGGTTAGGGCGATGTCACGGGACCAAGTTTACTGGCACGACCCGTGGGAGAGTGCGTTCAAAGTCCGCCTGCTGGTCGTTTGAGTCTGCGCCGCCATCGCGCGCGACGCCCGCACGCGTTTCCTCATCGTTCCTGTCACAGTGCTCGCTGTCCTTCACGCCGCCGCCGTACATGTCCTCTCTCGATGAATCTGCACTCAAATACAACGACCACTGTGACACAACTACTACCTGGCGACGCGGCAGAGACTATGCACCCTTCACACTCTGGACCCCCAACATCCAAGCGGAAGGAAACCGATGGGGGGAACCCGCTGAATCAGGTCGTTAAGAAGGCGAGGAAGGAGGTGAGAATATGCTCTTCATGTCACGAATGAGAACAAAATTCGATGACCTGCCGCGTAGTCTTCAGCCCAATCTTCCGCGGCAGCCAAACGCAAGCGTACGTGATTCACGCGTGTCTTTTCGCGTGTTTCGCGCTAAACGGCATCTCCTGTAGTCATAGGAGAAGAGAAGCCCGGTGGGCTGGTCATCGTACGCGCAGGCTCCGCGCGTCCTCCGCATTCCCAAGACGCCGCGCCCACGCGCTCCGAACCTCAGCCACTGCCGCGGCATTCCTCAGTTCCCCCACCCAGCCGCACTACCTCCAACGGCGACCTTAATGGCGCCCATTCTGCGCACCCTTCCAAGAAGTTCAAAGCCGATGCAGGCCCCGCGTCGAGTAGCAACAAAGGGAAGGGAAGGGAGGTGTTGGGTGCGGTGGCCGAGGCTGACGAGGATGAGGACGTCCGACAAATGCAGTCGGAGACGGACATGTTGCGCCGCAAGTCCCTCGCCGCCGCGGCCGCTGCCAGTTCGGACCCGCGATTCCAGTTTCCTGCGCCGGGGACGAGCTCGCGGACGACAAAGCCCCCGTCACAGCCGCGCGGGCGTATACGGGAGATGTCGCAGCCGCTTCCGTCGCAGGAGACGCCGCAGCAGGAGCGCAACAAGCTTCTGCGAGGTCAGACTGACCACCGGCGCAAGAGCTCGCTGACACGTGGGAAGCGGATCAGCTCGACGTACCAGAGTACGGGGGTCATCGGTGCGTCTGTCATGGATCGTGGCCACTTTTCCAATCATCCGACCTGCTTACACAAGATCCAGCTCAGCCACACACGTCAGTGCGGAACTCGAGCTTCTACAAGCATATCGACGTTGAGCTGCCGGAGCCACAGCGAGCGGCTCAGCTGTTGATATGGTGTTCGCACCGTGCCATGAACGAACTCGCAGATGAGATCACCCAAGCAGCGTCAACGTCGAAACAAGGTTCCAAAGATGCTGGGAAGGATCCGCCACCGTTGTCGGAGGGCGATCTGCAGCTGCTGAGGGGGGTGGGGGAAGATCTGGTCAGGATGTTGGCAGAGAGGAAGATCGACACGAACGTGTACAGCGAAGCAGGGGAGGAAGATGAACCCAGACAGCTAAAACCAAACGAGCAGAATGTGCGGAACAGAGAGCGGGAGGTCAAGTTTAACGCGCATATACAGAGGTGAGTCACGGTTTATTCCCGCTCATGGACACGCGTATAAATCGTGGCCACAAGGCTCAAACAGGAAGATGAGGCCTGGGTCGAGGTCGGCGCATCCTACAATTCCTTTCGGTCCGCGGTTCTTGCCGAACTCGAGGACCGCAAAAAGGAGTTTCCGTCTGCAAAGGCCAAGGGCAAGAGGCCAGCGACTGCGGCAGATATCGCGTTGTGGGACATTAGCGAGAAAGATCTGCCGGATCACCTCCGCGGACGCGATGGTCTTGCTTTGGCCAGAAGCTTCGTGGATGCAGGAGCCGAGACTCAGAGTCCTTTGAGGAAGCGGATGGATGATCTGCAAGAGACGGTGCGTGATGTATCTGACGCTCAGTTTCCCGTTATTCATTGTCCGTCAGGCCGATTGGGTACGGACATTGGCCCACTCTGCACTCGAGAGCACGCGACTAGCGGAAGCAGACCTCAATCAGCGTTTCTCTCTGCTCAGCATCGCCCTTTCCTCGCGAATACAACCTGGCGCGCTGTCAAATGCGTCGACGCTCGCCTCTTACCTTCCTCCAACCGCCTCACGCCCTCCACCAACCGCAGATCCACAGGCAGTCCTCCGAGCTATGTCACGTGTGGACGCGGAGCGCCCGCAGACGCAGGTCGGCGACGCAGCGCGGCGCGCAGCTCGGGAGCTGCAACGAGCCCACGACTCCTCGAACGGCATTACGGAGCGCAGGTTGACAGGCGTGCCACCACCCACGCCGCGCAAGCCTCCAGGAACTCCACGACGCGCGACAACGCCTGCGAGGGGAAGATAGCGCCTTTATGCATCCCCCACTGCCATGCCACACTCTATGCGATACCTTCACGCCACTTTCTAACGAACCTCTGTCCTTTACGGTGCACCCACTATTGCCGCTGCTTATATCTCATGTATTGGGCCCATTCATATGTTTATTCACCACAAGCTCGCTTTGTCTGCGGCATACCTGGAAATCCCCTTGTATTGTACTTGTTCGGGGCGCGGCGTAATTGCTGCGCTCTCTGCGGGCGTGTAGGATGAGGAGACTTACATTTCTGAAGATCTGTCGAGTGCGCTCGCTGCCTGTGAGAGACGGTGTCGCGCCGCCAGGACGCGTGGGCTGCGCGAGCGCCGCGTTTTGGCGTCAACGGTGATGCAGATGCCGCCTGCTGCTCTTCGCACCGCCATGTCGCCCGCCCTCTTCATATTTTACCTCGACGACGATTCCGCCTGACGGCCCTGTCCCATTTGCCTTCGCATCTTGCGTCCGGCGCAGCCTTCTGAACGACTGCGGAATCCCTGATCTCGCGTCCCTGCGCCTCCTAGTCATCTCCTCCCCGACTGTGCACCACATTCACTGGCAGACGACCTAAGCCGTGAACACTATGATCTGTGCCAAACAGGTCTTCCGATGCTTCAAGTGGCTTGAACGAGCCGGCGACGCACTGACGGGCGCTGCGGGTCCGCTGTTCGTCGGCCTCGCGTGGATCCTGCTGTCCGTTGGCGCTGTGTGCTTCTGTGCGTGTCATTCTACGCTCGCAGCTATACGTGTCGCTGACTTAATCTTCTCTACCAGTCGAGGTCATCCTCCCAACGCTGCGCTGGCCATGGCTGGCGACGCCGGTGTGCCTGCTCATCGCGGTGAACATGTTCATGCACTACTACTACGTGTGCACCGTCCGCCCGGGCTTCGTCACGGACCCGCCGGTGCAGAGCGACTCGGGCTGGCTCTGGGCGAAACGCAGAAAACAGTCAAGGTCGCGGCCGCCGACGGGCGTGCGCTGGTCGGAGGAGCTCCACATGACGAAGCCGTCGCTCACGAAGTGCAAGCGGTGTGGCGAGATGCGGCCAGAGGTACGTGGTAGTTCCGCTCAGAGTCTGTTCGTCCTGATGGCGGTTTTACATATTAGAGGGCGCATCACTGCAGAATCTGCAAACGCTGCGTGCTGAAGTACGATCACCACTGTCCTGTACGTCCGCCCGTCCCGCTGCTCCAGAGAAATGCAATTGACGGGCTTAGTGTAAGTATGCAGACATCGTACCCAGGGACCTCGAAGTCATGATATCTTCCAGGGATAAATCAATGCGTGGGTCTGCACAACGAGCGACATTTTGTCCTCTTTCTGTACGTTTCGCTGCCGAGTCGTAATCGTGATACTCGATGCTGACGCGTATGCAGTGTATATCTCAGTATATCCTCGCTGTGCTATGCTTTGTTGGGATGGGATAGCGCCTGGAAAGCACTCGGATGGTACAACGTACGTTCTTCGCTATCGTGGACGCGTACGTTCTCACCATATAATTTTTCAGGACGAGTGGGATAGCTACACACCAGAAGTCGCATTTCTTCTGATCTATCTTCTCGCCATGGTCATGGCTTTTGCCGTCACTGTCATGGGTGGCTTCCAGCTGCTGGCAGTCTCGAACGGTGAAACGACGGTCGAATCTCAGGATAATGACCAGTACCGCAAGATAGCACGTTCCCGTGGAGAGGTGCGTCTGCCGGTAACTCTTTGTAGATTTCATGCTTATAATCGCACTCGCTAGGCCTTTGCCAACTCTTACGATCTTGGGTAGGTCCAGTGTGCGCGCTACCGCCCTCACGTCTGACGTTTCAAACAGGAGGCTCAAGAACTTGGAACTCTTCTTCAACGTCGGCAAGGATGCATAGTAGGTGTCTGCCATCTACGGCGGGCCACAATTCTAAATAATCTCGCAGCCCACTATACACTCTCGTGATACCGCTACGGGTCGAGCCGTATACCGACGGCCGGTCCTGGGCCCGGCGAGCTGGTCTCGACCGACATCCAGGAGTTAGAATCGGCGAGGAGCTCACCGACGAGGACGAAGACTGAGGTCGACCGAGTGCACATATGGTGAGCACTTTTCCTTGCGTGGCCTTGCATGATGACAGTTTGCCGGGGCCATATGACGCTCCGGAGGCGCTTGACGGAGTCGTGCTTGCGCGTCGCCGTCGCCCTCGGGGAGCAGCTTGATTTACGTCCGGCTTGGGAGCGCGCAGCGTTCTCCGTGTTTCTGACTTGCTTGAAATGTACCCTCCAAGATCTTTTCTGACTGTTTTGCGACTAGATTTCGCATCTGCGGAGGGGCAGTCGCTCTTGCGACGAGCAAGGCTGGGTACGCTCGATTCCGCCTGTGTGGTCATGACAGTCGTAGGGCTGTATGTACTGTTGTATCTACAACGTGGAATGATATTTCAGTCCCAGCTCGCGGCCATCCTGGACTCGTGGACAACAAATTGAGCGTAGCTCAACGGTGCGTACCGACAGCATTCGGCGAGTCTGTTTACTATTTGATGGATACGAAGGCGTGCTGGTCCACAAGCCTAGCAGTTATCCGCGCCATTTTTCCAGCACCGATGGGTTGACGTGATCCCTCAAGGGGAGGCCTCCGGCTTTCATCACCACATTCGTATTGGAACCCGCCCCTTCGACGTGCTGACGCTCTCAGCGATGCTGCTGAGAGTAATCGTGGATTACTGTGCGCTAGACAGCGTCGGACAGACCTTGGTTCTGAACGATGAGAAGCTTCAATCAAGCGTCGGTGATAGCAGTAAATCGCCTGGAATGGTCTCTTCCTCGGACGAATTGCAGCTGAGTCAGGCGCTGTGAGAAATGCCTCGCCGTTGCCCTACAGACGAACGACGACCTCAGCACTGTTGTCAATGTATATGACCACCAGATACTGTGAACTTACTCAGTTTCCTCGCACGTCGCAGGAGCGCAGGGTCAGCGACATTGACTCGAGCTGACTACAAACGGCCCGGGGGCATCTCCCAGGTGGCAGTGACACTTCGCCACTCAAGGACTCGACTACAGTGCTGCTCGCGCCATATCTCTCGATTTTCCAACGGATCCAATGTCGCCACGGAACCGTATAAGTAGAAGATTGGCTCGAGAGCCGTTCCTGCATCGACTGGACATCCTCTCGACCTCCCTCGCACACAGAAATCAGCCACCATGGTCCTCAAGCTCTACGGCAACCCCATCTCGCCATGCACGAAGCGCGTCGCGACCGTGCTGCACGAGAAGCGCGTTCCGTTCGAGCTCATCACCATCGACTTCACGAAGGGCGAGCACAAGCGCCCCGCGTTCGTCGCTGCGCAGCCCTTCGGCCAGGTGCCGTACCTCGACGACGACGGCTTCATCGTGTACGAGAGCCGTGCGATCGCGCGCTACGTCGCCGCCAAGTACGCGTCGCAGGGCACGCCGCTGCTCCCGCCGCCCGGCGACGTGCGCGCGACCGCGCGCTTCGAGCAGGCCGCCAGCGTCGAGACGAGCAACTTCGATGCCTTCGCGAGCGGCCTTGCCTACCAGAAGGTATTCATCCCGTGGGTCGCTGCGCTGTGGAACCGACGTGAGTTATGCTGACGAGTCAATAGGATGCGCGGCGGTGCGACGAACGAGGCGCACGTCCAGTACCTCGCGCAGACCCTCGCCACGAGGCTGGCCGGCTACGAGGCGATCTTGACCAAGCAGAAGTACCTCGCTGGGGATGTGAGTCAGGCGGCGTTAGCGACTCTGGCTTGTTTGCTGAACGTGCGCAGGAGATCACCCTCGCGGACTTGTTCCACCTGCCGTACGGTGCATTCCTCAAGACCCTCGACTACGACTACCTCGAGGACGCTGCGAAGTGGCCGAACGTCGCCAGGTACGCGCATTGCACCTCGACAAAATATGGTCACAGTACTGATCGTCTGTTATCTGTAGGTGGTGGAAGGACATCACCTCTCGTCCTTCCTGGCAGGCTGTGCAGGAGAAGGTTGAGTCTTCTCTCTGATTTCCATGTGAATGAGCAGAACGTTACGAAAATGTTGCTTGGACTACGTACCAGGGCCTGAATATTGTATGCTGATATTGAACGAGATTTCGCGCGCGAAGGCCGCTCCTGTTTAGTGCCGGGTACAAGACGGCTGATTCACAATATTGTTCGTGTTGTGAAGGTAAGCTGGGCACAGGTATAAATCTATAGAAGCGAGATCGCTATAAGATTGCCAGAAAGTGTGCAGCAGCTGACGCAACCTACCAGATACGTCGACAAACCCAGGCTTTGTGGCGCTTGATCGTATCATAGCGTTCTATCGCTTCAACTGGTGAGCAGGCGATGAGCAAGGGGTTACCACATAGCGCGATTGCGGTTCCCCAGTTTACAACCGCGAAGAGGCCTGGTTACTGGATAGAATCCCACAATTTTTGGGGCCTAATAACGAGGGCGAAGCTGGAACGGTATATGTTTAGAGGGAAGTTACAGATACAGTGGGTGCAAGGCAAGAGAGGTACATCAGCGGGACGTGCCCGGGGATCTTGGCCGCCCATCTTTGTTTGCACCTCGTCGTGGCGAGCGGGAGCGGGAGCGATTTGCGCGTGCTCGTTCTCTTGCTGGGCTGCGCTTTCGTCTACGACGATCATGCTCCGAGTCAACCCTGTTATCTGGCTGGATGACGTTGCATGAGCGGGAAGGGTCTACGAAAACGAGCATGTGCAGCGCACCATAGCCCCAGGTTCCATTCTTGACCTTATATCTCGGCCCTCAGATTGAGCTATTCCCTCCGAGCTTCCCTTCTGCCTCGCCTTCTCCTTGTTGCGCTTCCACATGAGCTTGTCGCAGCATTTGTCGCAGAGCACGACCTTCACGAGAGCGGACTTGGTCTGTCCATCCTCAATATATGCGAAGGGGAGCTCGAGAGTCTTCAGCGGCGGGCTCGGATCGTCAGGGTCGATATTGCGCGGCGGGTGCAGGGGGCAGCGCGTGTTGCCGCATGTGCTCTCGCCCGCGCCTGAGATGACCTCTTCCTCCGTGCGCCAGCGCAAGGCGAACTGGCGAGCGGCATACGTCAGCATGTGTGATGCAGGGACGGGGGCCGACGACGCACGTTCCCGGACTTATAGTGCTTCAGGTCGCAGACAGCGTACTCGCGGTAGAGCGTGTCGTAATACTTCCGTGCAAGCTTGTCCTCCCATGTCCGCTCGTCTTCTGCCGTGTCGTCGCGCAGGAACCTGTGCACGCGGTCAGCGCGAGGCCGGGCAGCGCGAGAGGCGCGGACGCACTTGTGCTTCTCCTTCAGGATGTCGAACTCCGTCAGTGCCGGGAGCGACGTGGAAGTGGAAGCTCCTGCAGACCTGTACAGCGACATCTTCACAAGCGTTTCGTGCTCTGCGCGCACGAGAGGATTAATGAGGGTAGAGGCTGGTGGTGGTACAGACGCAAGGCGTTAGACCCAGTTCGGGAAGTGAAGCGCGCGCCGTTCACCCTCTGCTAGGACATGCACCAACGGCGATTCAAGCTCGACTACATCGCAAATTGCTGCCGTATATTCATGAAGTCACGCCTGATTAATTGAAGGGAAAATCATCCACGCAGGCGTAAGTCATCAAGACAGCATCTATAAGGGGTCGTAAGTGGAAGGTTTCATCTAAGTACATGGTGCTCGTGTCTTGGTGTTACAGACGGATGGGCTAGCAATACATGCTTCTCTAATACAACAACCGTACACACTGGAGCAGCTCGCGAACCTGTCGGAGACCACAGCCCAAGTAAAGGTGCAACCCAGAGGCCCGCACTAGGCGAGGCCCGATTACTAATAACGGAGCAAATGAAGGCGTGAGTAAAATGAAAGGGAAGGAAAGCGAGAGCAGAAAATCATGAGAGCAAAACCTCATAACGATGACACGGAGGGAGGTCGTGACAGGGAAACTCTAAAGGCGGAAGAAGCGGGAGTTGGCGCGCTCGGCGCGCGGCTCCTTGTCGGGCGTGGGCGCGGCGGCAGCGGCGGAGGCAGACTCCTCGGCGCACTCCTCGGCGAGGCTGGCGGCGGCGTCGCCGTCGGCGTGGTCGGCGATGGCGATCTTCTTGGTCACGCTAGGGGCCGGGACCGGCACGGCCGAGGTCTTGGACGCGGAGGCCGACGCGTGGTGCGAGGACGCAGACTCCGTGACGTGCTGCGTCGCAGATGAGGTCTTGGACGGCGCGGCGCTGGACGAGGGGGGCGCACGGGCGGGGGCACCGAGCTTCGCGGCGGACGCGACGATAGCGGTCTTGACGGCCTTGTCGAAGCGGTTGTTGTCTGTGGCAGAGGTGAGATACTGGAAGAGAGGACGATGGCGCCGTGGCAGACGTACTGTATGCGGTGTCGGCGTCCCACATCATGACGCCACCGAACGACGAGTACTTGGACTGGGCATCTGCAGCGAACTGTGCGAGGGTGTTAGGGCCGACGTACCCAGTGCCCGCGGCGGCGGGCGATCCGGCGGCGCCGATGTAAACCTTGACATCCTTGTTGAATGACGTGGTCTTCGCCCAGTTGTCCCACGTCGCGAAGTTGTAGTCCTGAGGCACAGAGTTCAGTATCGCACTGTTAGGGTTCGCACGCAGGCACGTACCGAAGGCTGATCGAGGCCGCAGTAGTTGTTGTCTGGCGCTCATGTAAGTCCCGGGAAGCACGCAGAGCGCGTGAGGTCACTTACAGAACTGCACGTAGACCGCGTCGAAGTCGGCCTCGTTGAGCGCGGCGCCGATGTACGCATCCGGGTAGGGGCACTGGGGCGCCGCGGTGATGATGTACTTCTTGCCGGTCGGCGCCGCGAGCGTGCGGATCTGGGTCACGAACGCCGCGTAGTGCGCCGGCGTGCCGCTCTCGATGTCGAGGTCGATGCCGTCCAGGACCGCGGTACCGAAGGGGCGGGTCGAGCTTGAGCCGCCGAGGAACAGGTTCCAGATCTGCGTCGCGAACTGCTGGGCCTGGGAGTCGGACGAGAAACCGATCTGCCCGGTCGCACCGCCCAAGCTCAGGGTGATCGCCTTGCCCTTGGACTGGCACGTCTTGATGTCCGCCTCCATGGCAGCCTGGCAGTTCGCCAGCGCAGTGCCAGGGAAGACGGAGTCATCCCATTGGTTGCAAGTCTGCCACCGGCGCTTAGCGCTCCGCCCACAATTTTCGACAAAGGAAAAACTCACGTTTGCAAAGTCAATGACAGGATCACCACCTGTACCCCGGAAAATGTACAGGAAGGCCAACGGGATGGTGTCAACAGTGTCGTCCTGGCAGTAGAAGGAGAGCCGCTGCTGGGAGTTGGCACCATCCTGTCCCCAGTAACTGTAGGGAGGAGCGCGTCAGGACAGACGCGCGCGCACAACAAACGCCAATGAATACGTACATAGCCAACTACAAAGGCACGGTGTTAGTTATCTATCAGCGGGCGACGACGGGCGGGCAGGACGTACGTTATCCTTCCTGGTGATGTCGAAGGACATCACACGCGTCAAGAGTCCGAGGAAAACGAGGCACGCCAACGTGCGCAAGCCGGTGAACGGGGTGGCCATGGTGAGCGTCTTGACTCTTGACGGAGGAAGGGCTCGAGGGGAGGAAGGCCGGGGGTCTCCTGGGGAACAACACCCGGACGGACGCGTCTTTTATACCTGCCCGGACGGAGATGATGTCCTCATGCGCGGCAAATTAGGTTGGCGAGGGAGGCGGATGGTCAGGGCATGAGACGGAGGCATCATGCTGGCAGAACGTCTTAGTCTGTTCCTTTCGCAAGTATCCATGCGTCCGCGGGCGAGAACAAGACGTGCCTCTCGAGGAATCCCCGCGCACCGGCGCGGCACAACTATCCGCGGTAGACATATGACCCGGCATTCTGCGCTTCTTCAATAATGGCAGAGGCCAGCAGGACACTTGGCAATGTGCTCACCGCGGGACAGGAAGCGGCTGGACGGCGCGCGGAATAATGTGTCTGTTCAGATGAAGACCCCCGCGCGATGCTGGGATGTGCAATGTCATCAGCTGATGGGCCTAGATTCAGAATCACCGATGGCGCCCAGGGAAAGTCTTCCACTGCTCATTTCTCCGGAGTTGTTGGGCTTAAGCTCCACGTCCGCTCTGTCCAGCGCGCACGCAGGGCGTTCCGGGCGGTAGACGAGCATGACCTGGCCAACCAGCGCGCGGCGTGAGCGTCTGATGCTGTAAGCACGAATAAAACACGAACCTCATGTCGTCCAAATAGATGTTCGAACAGGCGAGAACCGCAGGACGCATATGCATGCTGGGCCCATCTCACGCTTTGACGAGCGCATATCAGGGATTCAGACAATAATGGAAAGAGCAGCTCGTGCCCCGCTTGATAGCGACACGGCACGGACGCGTGTGGGCGTGTCGACCGTGTTTCGCGCGACTCGCGACATCGCCGAGGAATGCTCAGCGGCTGGCCCTTGCACGGCGTGACGATAAGTATGCCTCGCGGTCGCACGTTGTGTACGGCATGCACCCTTTCCAGTTACCCGACGGCGCGCGGAGCATAAACCGGCTGCGCATTCAGGTCTATGAAAAGCGTTGTCCAGCTGGAGACAACAAAGACCTACCGGGTCGCCAGGGCCGCTAAAGCCTTGCAAAAGATTCAGTTTCCATCTGTCAGGGCGAGAGCGGCCCCGTCACATAATCGCTGAACTCTCTGACCATGACGAGAGGATTGTCGGCGTGCAGGAGTGTCTCGATCGCGGCCCTCAGCGCGGAACCTTTCCAGCGCACGCGGCAATCCGCGTAACGTACAATGGGTGAGAACGCTGAGGAACAGACATAAACCAGGGTGTGTGCAAATCAAGAAGTGTTTACTCACGGTGAGGCATAACCATCCGGCTGATAGTTCTGGACCGACCGGTGGCGAGGTGACCTAGAGAAAAAAGAGAAAATCCACCGGAGAATACCCAGGCGATCCGGAGCCGGTCACGATGTTGTGCAGTCTGGCTCAATTGAGCTGGAAGTCAAAATGTTTATTGGAGAGAGCATAGGCAGAGTGAATAGCCCCCGAGGTATCCGAGAAAATCGAAGCGTTACCCCGGAGCCGGAGGCTGCGACGATGCGCTGGTGTCCACGCTATCCGCAGGGTCGGCGGCTGGCGCGGGTCTATTTGCCGCCGTGTCTTGCGAGGGCTTGGCTCGGCCTTTGAGCTCGTCGACATACCATTTGGGTAGAAAGCCAACTCGGTCTTCGCCGGCTTCGACCTCTGCAACCCCAGAATCGTCGAGCGGCGAAAGGGTGACACCCGATCCCGGAGAGAACCTAGCGCGCCAGACGCTTCTCTCTCTGAGCGCATTTGTCTGAGATGCGAGGGTTGATTTCAGGAATTGGAGGAAGCGATGGCCCCAGTCCAAGCATATCGATGGGTCCCATGCGTGCGGCTTGCCTCTGACCATGCGGGGGATTTGGATAGTCTTGAACGACTGTGTTGTCGAAATCTGACCTTGCGGTGTTCGGAAGCCAACGACGATCTCCTGCGAGGTATCAGCGTCAGGTGGATGCAGTGATATCAGTGTCTCATGGGACATACGGGTACCCCGAGGAGGAAGGATTGAAAGTAGAACTTCAGTAGCTTCCTGGACGACATGTGAGAAGTCAGCGGACGGAGACATGGTCATGCGCACTTTTCGAACTTGGCCTCGTCTTGAGGCCCCCTTATGGTCATCGAAGTCTTGAGCTCGACCAGGGTATCCGTACTCCCCTTGAATCGTTCTGTCGCGTAGTCAGTCGCCGGCCGAAGCAATGTCACTGGGCTACTGCGCACCTCGAACGCAGTCCACTTCGCCTCCAATGACGAGCCGTTGGTCCCCGAGCTTCGTCTTCACGACTGCGCACCATTGCACGTTTGTGTCTACGTCCCCGCCCCAACCAAATGGATGTGATCGTCCTTCTGCATGTACCTCTCTGCGGTCTGGATGCGAAGACGTGCAGTAGGACTCGAAGGAGTAGCCGAAGTAGGAGAAGAGCCTATGGCGAGGTTCCATGTATTCTCTGCAAGACGTCAGGGATCTGCGTATTGCCCGATACGAGGCACTCACTTCTCCACCAGCTTCTCATTGCTGGTATGTTCTTCCAAGTAAAGAGTACCGTCTACGAGCATGACGTTGAGTTCCCATCCATCCCTATCTTCGTACGGCGCAGTCAGAATTCTCCCTCACAGGAACGGAATCAAGGTTAGTCGCTGGGATGCGTGCAGCTCGTTAGATAGACTCACTTGGTCATGACGCCGCGCCACGAGACCACGGCGATGTCCCTCAGCCATGCAGCACCGTCAGCGCCCCCAGCATCAACTCGCGAGCGATACTTCAAGACGGCCTTGAGCAGCCCGTCGAGCCGCCCCTTCTCCTCGGGCCTCTTAATCCATCGTTCATAACCGTACTTGAGTTCAGCACGTAGTGGTGGGTCGACATAGTAGCGCAACGCGGAGTCCGTGAACTCCAGGACCCGCTCGGGCGTGTACGAAAATGTCAGCAGCGTGCTGGGCTGTTGGAATGGAACGGCGGCAGCAGTCTTGCTCTTTGGGGGATATGACAATTCATATGTCTGTGACTCGCCAGCAGTGCTGTCCTCGGCGAGGTGGTCAAGTGCTGGTCTCCTCCCTGGTTTGTCAGACTCAGCCGCATCCTCGACCTCGGAGATGGCCCTCTTTCGAGACGACATCTGCGCATACAGACGGCGGTCTAATGAGATTCATACGCGGCAGTCGTACAAGGCGTACCGAGCGAGGCTGTGTGCGACGGACGGGCACGGACTGAGACGAGATGAAGGTTGCAACCAAGAGGATGTCTGCCTGCGGTGTGGGAAGACGGACTTGATGCGCCGTGATGCGCCGTGTTACCACTTCCGGACACGGCGGGCAGGTGAGGACTCTAAAGGCGCGGACAGCACGCTGCTTACGCAGAGATAATGCCGGCATAAATACATGTGTACTGTGTATACGCATGAAGGTCTATTTAACTTTGGCAAATTGTACCGATGGGAGGGTCCGTATGCTCTTGAGTCCGGAGTCGCTACCATTGCCTTCCGACGACGACGAATCTGGCTCAGATACACCGGCAAGGCGAACCAAAGCTGGACCGGGGGCCTTGAAGCCCATCTCAGGATCCGAATTGTGCCCCTGTAACGAGCTGCTGGCCTGCGACAATCCAGAACGTGCAGCGAATTGCAGCGACTCGACCTTCGCGGACGTGCTCCACTCTTCGTCTCTGCGCGATTTTCCCGCGGCCACTCGCAGAATAATTAGAGTCGGCGTAAGACCCTAACATCATATGTGAGCGTGTTTTCAAAGGGCAACGTTTGAACGGAGACGTACCGCGATTTGCGCATGGATATTCTGCGCGTAATAAAAGTTGATGTTCATCCGCGTATTGAGGACCACGAATACTAGGAGCGTCGCGGAGTACAGCGCGGCCGATTCGACTAAGATCTCGACCACATGTGTATACGCGCTATATTTCTCCATTCCGACACTTCTCGCCGCGCGCTGGACGAGAAGCACACGGAGGGAGATCAGGAGTGTTGTGGTGAGACTGGTGGAGATGGACAGGGTGAAGTACGCAGTGATGAGCGTTGTGAATTCGCGCTCTTTCTGAACAGCAACGTAGGTGATGTTGCTCTCGAGTGCATCTGCTTGGACGCTGATGACGAAGCCAGCGAGCACTGCCATGGGATCAATGTCAGAGCCAAAGAAGATTGAACAGAAAACATAAAGATCTTACCCGCTCCAGCGATGGTTGCGCAGATCGGTAGGATAACAATGATCCATCGCCTTTGCCAAACTACCCAACACCGCCAAATCTAACCAAAATCAGTGTCAAGCAGCGGATGGCATAACCGCCGCACTCACGAATAAGCAATCTGCGATGAATATGTTCAAGCAGAAAAACGTGTCGCCGGTGATCTCGAGCCAAGGGGCCAAATGGGTAAGGGCTTGGACAAGCTCGGTGCCGTCGGTGCCTTCGTTGGCGTTGATAGCGCCGGCGTAAAAGAACCATTGCAGGGACGAATGCATCGTGGAGCAAATGTACATGAATACGACGAGCGCCATATGATACTTCTTGCGAAGTCCTTCGAAGTGGCCGCTATATGCTGGCGTTCCGAGTGAGTTCGGGGTGAAGAGACGCTAGCGTGACTGGTACCGTACCGATTACCCAGAGGGTCCCGAGCATGGTCGCAGTGTAGAGGCCTATGGCGTCGTTAGCAAGCCCAAAAAAGTCTGTAGCGGTGGGAGAGCCTACCATTGAACCAGTCCTCGACGATGAAACTGCTTATGGGAATCTTGACGTTGCTGGACATGGCTTCGAGCGGAGGCGTAGCGGCGGGACCCTAGACGTGGCGCACAAATTCCAGAGAGCCATATGTAGCCTCAGACGTAGGGCGTTCGCACGTCGTTAACGGGGAGATGGAAGGGCGACTCGTTGACGACTTGGTCGCTCGATGGCAGAAAGAAGCTGTCCACGATGAATGCCAGTGATCTTCCGTAATGCTGCGACATCAGCAGTTCCGGTCATATCATACCGATAGAGATAAATCCGTCGAAGTTCTTCCACGAGGCCATTGGTCGGCGCTGCGCCACGAGGGAGCGCCACCACGCTGCGGCTCTCTCTATCAGAGAAGCACCGTCCACGGGAGCGGATACCATGCAGGATGTTACCGGGAGAGCTTCCGGCCTGCGATGTTTCGCCCTCATGGGGCAGACGCACCAAGCTACTCGCCTTCTTTGCGCGCGATTACGGTCATTGTGTAAGGGGCGCTGCCCCTACTTGCGGCGTATCGTTCCCATCCTGCGCACATTTATGAGAAGGATGCTACACGGATGCGGCTACACAACATATGGCCGCCATACCATAGAAAATCGTCGGCTGCCCAAGGCGGGGCTCCGGTTCACAGCGATGTCGGCCCATGATGGAGACGCGACGGTTCTTCTCCATCGCAGGCCCGCAGCCTTCTTGAAATTTATGGAGATATATAAGTTACGCCCGAAGTCGTCACTGAAGGCCTGAGCTTTACCGCAGTCGAAATGATCCTTCACTTGCTCTACCTGTACCTTTGCTTTGCTTTGAGCATCCTTGGGCGTCCCACGTCAGGTATGACTGTGTCACTTACCCCTGATTTGCGCCCTGAACATCAGGACAGACAGCTCCCGGGCCTGTACCTCTGCAACGGGTGTTTGCATCGACCAGATTACGGTCAGCATCATCCGAAAACTTCGCTGCTGCGATCTCATGATTAATTTGCGGCAATATCAGGAACCTGTGACTGGAGTTGCCTTCGGCTTTGCTGTCCCACAGAACGTGAGCGGGCCTGGTGCGCTCGGCAACGACTTTGTGGCGAACATCACGGTGCCGCTGCCCTACGGGTTCGCGGGCCTTCAAGGGGGATCTTCTGCGGCACCCTCTCAGTTGGGCATCTCCACTGCTAATCATCCGAACTTTCTGACATGCGTGCATCAGCTTCCACATTGCTGCACTCATGGGAGGCCGCGTCCTGTAAGGGCCTAGTCGCTCCGCAGAGCCCACGAAGGCTGACCCATCCCACAGCCCCAACGCTTCCTATGAGTGGTTTCTCATCGTGCAGTTCGACGAACTTTCGTTAGTGCCCGCATCACAAGGTCTGGGAACAGCCTCTCACCTCCTCCCACAGCCCGGACGGCACGACCGCGGAGCCCGTCGCAGGCCCGGCCATCACGATCTCACCGCTGTCGTTCTGGCACCACGACCACGCGTCGTTCGTCTTCCGCTGCGCAAACTGCGACATCGGTGGCGAGGTGGCGGACGGCAAGGTGCAGCTCGGCGCGCTCTTCTCGCACGTCCGGCAGCCGTTCATCATCGGCCGCACGAACGAGACGCTGACGATGGCCAACGCGACTATCGCGCCGTTCGTGATGGACCTGCAGGATATCGTGAGAGAGGACTTTGGAGAGATGCTTCGTGGCACAGGGTTAGAGTAGGGAGGCAGCGTGCTACGGCTTCACGCGTACCACGCGCTACCTGTCTTTGGAGCCTGAAGCTGCGGTTCGTTCTCACGGAGGTGGTTCTGGATGACATGACAGCATGTCGCATCAGACAAAGAATTGAACATAAGAATGGCGGTCCAATCCTAGCACTGTGTGCTCCAGCATCCGAATTTGCCGCTGCAATGAGCCTCGATCTGCCAGTCACGAATCACCACGGGTCAGTCGCTTCCGAAGGCACACGACGGGCAGTGTCGCTTACCAAAGTGCTAGAATATACCCAACGATTGACCCGACGCCGCACTTTGAGAGCAAGACCTTCAGAAATAAAGTCGTCCTCGTCACCGGCGCGACGCGAGGTGTTGGTCGGGAGACAGCGCGGCACTTCGCCCGTGCCGGCGCCTCGCTGGCTCTTGTCTCCCGCCATCACGCCGCGCTCGAGGACACCAAGGCTGCCATCCTCCATGACGCGCCTGGCACCGAGATCATGCTGTTCGAGGCCGACGTCAGGGCCATAGAGGCGTCTGAAGCCGTCGTGAAGGCGACGGTGCAGCGTTTCGGCCGCCTCGACGTACTCGTAGCCAATGCTGGCGCGACAGCGCCGCTGACGACTCGTGAGTGCCCTCCGAAGGCTGCGCCCGCTGCACTTGGAAGAGATGCTGAGCTTACATGTGACTAGGTATTGGAGATAAGGACCCGTCTGAATGGTGGCATACCTTCGAGGTCAACATCAAAGGTGTCTTCAACTTCGTACGGTATGTTCTTGCTTCGAATTATATACACGATTGACCGACTCCATATTATTGCACCGGCAGACCAGCTCTGCCATATTTAGAGAAGTCAAGCGGGTACATCGTAGCTCTGACCTCTGGCGCGGGGCATTTCGTGGTACCAAATGGAAGCGACTACTGCATCTCGAAGCACGCGGTCGACCGCCTCGTTGAGTGCATTGTCGCAGAATATCCGCCAGTCAAAGCCTTTTCTCTCCACCCTGGGCAGATCGACACGGTCTTATCACGCAGCTGCGGGCTCGATTTCGAGAGACCCGACTCGGCCGAGCTGCCCGCAGCGACGATGCTCTACCTGACATCAGGCCGGGCTGATTGGCTGAGCGGAAGGTTGGCTAGAATCCGTCATGAAGCCAAAACCATGGGTCTGACTATATCAATACAGGTATATATCTGCGAACTGGGATCTCCAAGAAGTGGAAAGAGATTGGAAGGAGAAGATCATAGAACAATCCGGGCTTGTCGACAAACTACATATCCCCAGTTAATCGGCTCTACCAACGTTACCGCGAGTAGGAGTGAAGTATCGCCTGCAGGCTGTCGGATGTGTTCTGGGAAAATCTGAAGCCAGGCGCCTCGTATGTTGTCCAGTCCCAGCCAGTGAACGCTGATAGCGCAGCAGCTACTTTGCAATCGCGCTTGTGTGTGGGCCAATGTCTTGTCTGATGCTCCTAAAGAGGGGAGTCGGATCGGATTCACAGCACCAGCTCGCAGCGACAACTCACCCTTGAGCAGTAGGTCGCCGCCCGGCAGCCCGAGCATTGCATAAGCCCCGACCCAGACTTGACGCAATCGGGCGCGACACACATCTTCGAGGATGTGCTCCAGAACACATCGTTGAATGCGAGTAGCTCTTCCAGCTTGTGAGGTATGACCTTCGACGCCATGAGCTACAACGCACGCGGAGTACACATGACGAGGCGCACCTGTATGAGGGTCGGGTCCTGCACGATCAGCCTATTCGAATCAGGATCCAAGGCATCCTTGTACGGATACAGCACCACAAGCGTGTCGCCGATGCTCGACACGCCACGTCCGTACATATCGTCAACCCGCACATCCACGCCGTCCCCGCGCTCATAACACACGCGGACGTCCTCGCGGCCCTCGACGTCCGTCACGGCGAGCTCAAACCCCACCGGGCGCAGCTCGCCGCGCGTGATCTCGCCGACGAAGCACCAGTGCCGCAGCGGCTGCCCGTCGGGCCCGAGATACGTGCCGTCCGCGCGCCCCGCGACGGGGCAGCGCGCGAAGGGCGGGAAGGTCGTGCGGTCCCGCAGGTTCGAGCCCGGCCCTGCGCGGATGAGCAGCGGCGCGACAGGCACTTCGACTACGGGCATCGTGGCGGTCGTGGTCAAGGTACGAGTCAGGATTCGAAGGCGCGGATGCTGGGCTGGGTCCGCGGCCCCTGTCTTGGGGCGCTAACGCGGTCTGGCGCGTGCGGTAATTAGGTCGCGTCGCGTCGCAGCTTCGTGTGCAGGACCTCACTTCAACGTTCCTAAGCAGCTACGACAGAGTAAAAATACATTCTGAGTGGTGATGTCAATGTTGTCTATGGTGTCTCGGCGGGCTTCCCTAATGGGTCGTTCTAGGATATTTACGGGGTCTCCTGAGGGCGCGCCACCAACTTCGCCAGGCTGACTTTTCCTTCCTTGAGCCTGTTCAAGCCATCTGGAATGCCCAGAAGCCCGTTCGGGAGGACCTCCACATTGTTAGGCTAGCCCTCAAATTAGCCGCACATCCTTGCACAACAGTGTCATGCACGCGCACCTTGATATCGCCATTTGCGACCAGCTCCGTCACCTTCCTGTACAAGCTGATGCCTACAGGCGTCTGCGCCGGCACATGCACGTTCCCGAACACCTCGACGACCCGCTTCTCCGGCGTGAGTTTCCCCTTCTCGATCTCCGACGGCAGCGCGAGCACGACCTGCCCGCCGCGCGCGAGCACGTCGTAGCACACATTCTGCGTGTCCCGGCTCGAGATCGCGTCGAACGCGACGAGGACGGGCGCGCCTGCGAGCCGGCGCGCGAGCGCGGGCAGCTCGGTGGGCGGCGTCGCGCGGTCGACGACGTGCGTCGCGCCGAGCGCCTTGAGGGCCGCCTCGTGCCGTGGCGAGGCGGTCGTGATGATGGGCGAGAAGCCGGAGAGCTTCGCGAACTGGATGACTGGAGAGCAGTCAGCGTTTGTAAAGAGGGATGCGGAACAGAAAGACGTACCGTGCTGGCCGAGCGACGAGGATCCACCGGTCACGAAGAACGGCTGGCCTGCGTATTTGCCGCGCCCACCCTCCTCCCACGGCGGGGAGAGCTCGCAGCCGCCGTTGGGCTCGATGTGCTTGTTGTAGAGGCCGATGGCTGCGGTGGCCATCGTCAGCGGGATCGTGCATGCCTCGTCAAATGTCAGGTTGGGCGGGATCTGGATGGTGCGCGGGTGAGCTTGACCACTGCTGTGGTCATGAGAGCGACGAACCTTGGCAGCGAGCTGCTCAGGGACAGTGGTGTACTGCTGGAACGTCGCCATGCGGGTCGTGAAGAACCCCTGGTGCATGCTGCGCGACACGCTTGTCAGCACAAGTCGCATGCAGAGAGCATACAGCGACGCACACCCTGTCGCCGACAGCGAATCGCGTCACGCCCTCACCGACCTTCGCCACGACGCCAGCAGAGTCGGTGCCGAGGATGGCGGGGTACTCCTGGATGATGCCTTCGAAGTCGTGGTCCTGGATCTTCCAGTCGACGGGGTTGAGTGCCGTCGCGCGGATCTCAACCAGGAGCTCGCCGGGCGCGGGCTCAGGAATTGTGTTCGTGCCCAGGCCAAACTTGCCCAGGCGTTCGAGCAGGAAGAGGGCCTTCTGGGAGGACATGTCTGTGTTGTGCAGGTGTGCAGAAGAGCGGGTTGTAGCGTCGTGCTGAGGCTGCTGCTCACCTTCGACGCGTATTTATACCTCGCGCCCCGCTAGCGTGACGCGACTGAAACCCTACTTTGCTTCGTGGCTGACATGATGTAGGGCTCGTCTGCGGTTGACTTGAATCCAAGGTTCCACGACGGAAGCGGATCAGCACCGCCCGCGGCTCCGTTCCCGTCCACAGCCGTGATCTGCAGCGCGCAGTTTCAGGACCAACGCCACCAGGGAGGTGCCACCATCCGCGCCCGTGGCAGCGTAGGCAGGGCGGTCAACGAGGTGAAATCACCTTAGGTCAAAGGCCAGGGGCGCTGTGGAGTCAATTCATTTCAAGGTACCCCTAGAGCCAGCTCTGGCGACGACAGCAGCCAAACCGCGGCGTTTTCTTCCCCTAACACATCGACTTTCGCTTGGAATGGGGGTGCGCTGACCAACCAGGCGCACGCCTCATTGATCTCGCTGGCCAGCACCAGCCAGCCCTCTTCCGAAGTTCGGCGACACCGTAGGGACCGTGTTTGTCAGCCTTCGCGCACCTCATCTTGCTTTGTGGAGGCCGTTATGTGTTGTATATGCTTATCCTCCGGAAAACCAGGCAGGAGGGCGTCTGGCAAGGGAAACATACAAATTTAATAGCCTGGCGACACTCGTGGTACGCTGTCTTATGGTACATCGTGCGCACTGACGATGAATTCGCGGCCGTTTGCTCTGACCGACCGACGACCCGGGTCTCGCGAGAGGGGCTTGCGCATGTCTTCGCAGTTCTCTCGTGAGTGTCGAGCTCACCACGCAGAACGCACCCCGACTCACCGAACGCATCCTCCTCGTCCTTCGCCGCGCGCCCCATGCCCAGGCTCCCGTAGTACTCCCTCACGCGCCGGTACACGCTGTACCCGAGGCGCTCGTACATGCCCGTCGCGACGACGTTCGTGCAGCGCACGTAGAGGTCGACGAAGTAGCCGCGGTACGTCTTGTCCGACACGAGCTCGAGCAGGTCGATCATCTTCCGCGCGAGGCCCAGCCGGCGGTACTCGGGCGCGACGGTGAGCGCCGTGATGTGCCCGTGCCACTCTGTGTTCTGGCCCTCGGCCTTCCCGAGGACTGCGCAAGGGGTGAGTGGAGGGCGGGCAGAGCGTGCAGGGTGCGGCGTACTGTAGCCCATCACCCGCCCGTTAGGTGCCTCTTGCGCACAGCACAGGTCGGGCCATCGTGCGAGGTAGTTCAGGTAGAAGTTGATGCCGTACTGTTCGCCTGTGAGCTATCGCAGGAGGAAGGAGGAGGCCTGGCTCGCACGGTTTCTGTCCAGATGTCCAGGTTGCTGGTGACGTGAGCAGAGCGAGGGGCGGAGGTAAGGCAGCGCATACATGTTATTGAACTTGAACAAGTCCGTTGCTCTGAATGGCCGCAGGACACTCATGGCAGAGGGGAGGATGGGAGCGAATAGTGGTCGGCTGCAAGCAAATCGCGAGAGTGCCCGTCGAGCGGCGCGTGCAACCCTAACCTCACCCCAAACACAAAACGCAAAGCCCATCGGCATCACGTGCAGGCTTTGTGGCGTTTGGCGCTGTTCCTGAGACTTGGCGGAAGAAGAATTCTGCCTGATTCGAGGAGCAAAAACGGCGCAACAAAACTGTCGCGCGAATCCCACGCAGGCAAAAAGGTCTGAGGCCGGAGTGACTTGAACACTCAACCTTCTGGACTGGAATCAGACGCGCTACCGTTGCGCCACGGCCCCGTTGAAATAGGAGCACCCGCAGGGCCCACGATGCGCACCCCGAACGCCCAATTTCGTTCAATAGGTCTCCGGCGAACGTCCAGGCGATATCTACGTTAGGCTCCTGTCATGAAGAATGTAATGGATGGAGGGTACAGTGGAAATGTCAGTCTCTGTACTTTTTGCCTCCGAGACCACCCCCGGCCGCGGCGCGGCGATGGAGCGCAAACATCGACTGACGGAGGCTGACACAAGACGCGTGAGTTCCAGACATCTAGGTGCAGATGTGCGAGACCTCACCTGATTTGCTCATAGTAGTAATCCCGAAGCTCTCGGTGTTGCCGCAGTCGGACTCGTTGGTGTATCATGACGAGCATTGTCGCTGTCACCGCCATGGCTAGCGAGTCGCAGATGAGCGAACACGTGGGCGAGTATTGAACCCGCACGTACAGATTACGACGATCGTCACCGATACGGCGTACTGCCAGGCTTTGACCTCGTGTGGCATACCAGGCGGGTCGACGCAAACGCTTCCGACACAGTTGTACTGCAGCAGCGCCATCAAGTCAGCCGCCGCTTTAACGAAGCACATGAACGAAAGCTCTCACCGAACGACACTCTTGATCCATCGCGCAGCCCTCTCCCAGCAGCTTCGTAGGAAAGCACTGCAGCGCATTCGTATCGCAGTACAGCTGCGGCGTGCGACAATTGTGCCGGACGATGCGGTTCCCGAATTGCTGGCCATTAGGCCCGGTGTCGACATACGTCGTGTCATCGACCACACATCCCTGCCCCAGCGTCACGTTCGCCCACCTGCGCTCTCCATCAGCACACCACCAGGAACGAGACGCGCCGCACGCACATGCACACCGAGTTCAAGCACACCGCGCCGTCGAAGTTCTGGCCGCTCGCGAGCGCGGCCGCGACGTCGTCCCGGGGCGGCGCGCACTGCTCGTCGCGGTTCTTCTCGCACGCGTCGCCCGCGCCGCGCACGCCCTGGCAGCCACCGCCGTTGTCCGGGCAGAACGCGCCGCGGTCGCACAGCGGCGGGAGCGCGTCGCTCGCGCCGTAGCCCCACGGGAACTCGTCGCGCCGGCACTGCCGCGGGGCGCACGTGCCCGCGGTGCCGTTCGCGGACGCGGCGCAGAAGGTCTTGTCGTCGCATTCGGTGACGAGCTTGTGCGTGGAGGTGTCGACGTGTGTGTTGTTGGGCGAGCAGGCGCCGCCGGCGCTGGTGCTGCCGGATAGGACGGACGGAGCGAGGAGCACGAACGCGAGGGCGGATATGGTGGTGAATGTGTGCATACTTGCGCAGGAGCAGGAAGAGAGGTGTGCGTGTCGAAATGAAATATGTGTCGTGGTTGAAATACGGACTGCTCAGTCAGCCGCAGAGTGTGTGTATTTGCACAATATTGATTTCAACCAGCGGGGTCTTCACTAGACTCTGCGTAAACAAGACTCGAGAGAAGGTTCGTATCGTTGACTCACCATACCAATACGATGCAGGATGTGTCGCGCATACAAAGTCCGTCTATCAAACCGGAAACCTCCAGTGCTTCTCGAATTTCGTCCAGTCGCGGTCGGTAAATAGCGACAGCCTGAGCGCAGAACATGCTTTGCGGAGACCCTTGTGCTTCTCCCAGTGTTCGTGCTGATGCTCCTATACAGCTGTGTGTGAGTATATGCGCTTCAATGATCATGTCATTGTCAGACGCACCGGGCTGCAATACCGAACAAGTCGGCACGACGCGCAGATAGACAAGCCTTCCGTTTCATCACAGTTATCAGCTGCACATGCGACAGGATGGAAGCCCCACAGCGCGCGATTCGCAGCTTGGAGGTTCTGCAGCGAGTGCGGGATGATCTGCGTGCAGCGGTCAGAAGCAGGGGGACCAGCGGCGCACGGCAGAACGTACGACGATGTCGTCGTTCTCCTCCGGCCCCAGGCCGTTCCCCTGCGGGTGACGATGTTGCAGCGCATAAAACACAGCGACGGTGTGCCCGGGCGTGAAGAGGCCCTTCTCGAGATGCGCGCGCCCGCCGTCCGCGCTGAGGCACTCGAGGCGCACGGTGCGCGTCGCCATGTCTCGGACGTTCAGCACGAGCCGCTACATCGGGACCACCTGCACTATCCAGCCCAGGAAGCACCAGTGCCGCCGCAGCGAGGCCATGGGCGTCGCGTCCGTCGTCGTGTGGGCAGTCGCCCCAAGTGGGGAACGAGACGCGGTCGCGCAGGCTCGAGCCGATGCCGAGGCTACGCTCGTTGGCGGTGGTCGTCATTTGGGAAGTATGGCCGGTCGGGAGGCGTGAAGGCTGGGCGGCAGTGGCGGTCGAAGGCAAAGAGGACAAAGCGCTTCCGCCGGCGCGCGACGTCACCACACGACGCGACAGAGCCGCACGCGCCTCTCGCGCCCACACCACCACCATGCCCCCCGCCGCCCTCCCCCCGACGCTCGGCGCGGGCTCGGACCTGCAGGACCGCATCAGCTTCCCGACGTTCGCGGACTGCCCGCAGCTCGGCGACGCGGCCGACGCGCGGTACTTCCACCGCGCGGGCGCGTACCGCCGGCACTGGTGCTTCCTCGGCGAGGTCACGCGCGTAAGCACGTTCTCGCGGCTCGTGCTCGACGTCGTGGACACGGCGGCGCGCGAGGGCACGCGCGTCGCGTGTTATGATGACGATGGTGGAAGGAGCTTCCTCACTGGCGCGCGCCCGCCGAGGGTCGGCGATACGGTTGCGGTGCTGTATGCGCAGACGAAGGCGTTTCTGGACGGGACGATTGGGATTCGGGTCGAAGATAACAGGTGTATCAGGGTGCGTGTGCCCGTTTGTGAGGCTGCCCCTGTCAGTGCTGACGGTGTCCGTAGTTCCTCCCGCACAGGCTGCTCGACTTGTTGGCGGCCAACGACGCGCTTTGGGGTCCGCGACCGGCTATATGCTGCGTCCCTGATTGTGGAGAGTCTGAAGATCTCAGGAGATGCTCGAAGTGCCAGCTGGTTCGCTATTGCGGCGCGGTATGTCTTTCGTCATTCCTGGTTCGCATTATCTAACGTCATGACATACAGGAGCACCAGAGTACAGACTGGGCGGCGCATAAGGGGATATGCAGGGCATTGCCTACACTCAAGATCTTCACGGACAGGGACTGGACGACATACAATCGCCGGATTACTTTCCAGTAATAGAGGTCCTTGCGAACCGACATGATGAATTAATACTGTACTCTATGCTACTTTATACAAAACATGAGGCACAATAACAAATAGCAGATAATGAAGGATCGCTGCGAGCGAAAAGTGCAGTTTAAGGCGCGCGTTGGTTTCACTCGCGGGGGGCAACACCCCGCGAGCTACTTATCCCGAGGACCATGGAAGGGTCCGCGCCAGGACGACCCCAGCCCGGGGCTGGAGCCGCCCTCCCTCGAGATACGCACCTTTTCGCTCACAGTCGTGCAACTGTAAGTGGTCAGCGGCATGTACGAAGAAGAACAGAAATGGAATCCGGCCGAGGCCGTTGCGCAACTCCAGACAGCGCCGCCATGCGACGGGGGTGATCATCAGGCTTGCGAGGGTACCTTCACACCGGCACAGCCGACACAGCGCACCAGACCCGGAGGCCCGGCGTGGGAGTCGCAGAGCAAGCAAGCTTGTCGCGGTCACCAGCTGCGTCGGCGTGCATGCGCCCGCCTCCCTGCAGACTCCATGGGTGGACGAACCTAGCCCAGGCGAGGAGCGGCCCGAAGGCCGAGTATCAACTGCGGTCTGCAGGGAGGCGTGTAAGCCGCGCCGCACACACAGACTCACGGGGCGGGCCCCGGCGAGGAGCAGCCCGAGGGCTGCGTATCAACTGCGGTCTGGTGTGCGGGCGGCGGCGGCGCACTGGAGAGGGACAGGGTGTGTGGGGCCCCGACGACCGCGCTGTGAGGCAAAGAGGTGAGCTCGCTGTGGAAGACGACGACGGCGAAGGGAGACTCACAGCGAATGTTGCAAGGGGAGAGCGGATTGCTTGAGGGCTCGAGAGGCGGTGGGCAGTGCGGCCCTCTCCTCGCCGCGGCCGGGGTATTTATATGTTTTGCGGGGCCGGTGCACGCGTTTTCTTGTTGAACGAGGATCAACGGGAACACGTGCCGTTTGTTTGGCCCGCCGCCGGAGGCTGGCCCGGCGGTGGCGGCCAGCTTGCCTTTCCGGACGGCGAGCTCGATCGGCTTCGGCGACGGCGCCGGCCGTCCTGGGGCCGCTTTCGGCAGCCAGCCGGTCCTACGGAGCCTCTGCCAACACAGAACTTGTCTTGCGCGAGCAGCGCAGTCGACCTGCAAGAGTTAGATCTTCGAGATGGCGGAGGTCGCTCACGGGAACTCTTGAACATCAACACCTGCCCGTTATGGACAGCCGCGTCGAGCGCTTTGACTCCCCCGACGCGACGCCGCGTCTCTTAGTACTTCCACACCACCATGTCCCCATCGCGGTCTCGCGCATCTTCCAAATGAAACTGACCTTTTTACAGACTCTCTCGTGCCGCTTCAAGGCGGCGCGACCTCGCTGTAGCGAACCCACAGCTGCTGTCTCCAAGGACGAGACTGACCTCAGGCTGGTTCGCAGGCTCCGCTGCTGCCCGGTCGCGGGACATGCGGGCCTCGCTGCCGGATAGCGGCGCACGGCGCGTCGCCGAGCTCTGTTTGGCAGATTGTTTGCCTCTTTCCGGCCCAGCGGCCGGCGAGGGTGCCAAACAAACCGTCCGGTTCGGCGCTTGATCCAGCCCCAGAAATGTATAAATACCCCGCGTCCTCGGCGAGGAGGGGGCATCAACCCACCGCCCCTCAAGCCTCTCAAGCAATGCGCTTTCCCCTTGCAACATTCGCTGTGAGTCTCTCTTCGTCGTCGTCGTGAACAGCGAGCTCACTGCACCTCACAGCGCGGTCGTCGGGGCCCCACGCACCCTGTCCCTCTCCAGCGCGCCGCCGCCGCCCGCGTACCAGACCGCAGTTGATACGCAGCCCTCGGGCTGCTCCTCGCCGGGGCTCGCCCCGTGAGTCTGTGTGTGCGGCGCGGCTTACACGCTTCCTTGCAGACCGCAGTTGATACTCGGCCTTCGGGCCGCTCCTCGCCTGGGCTAGGTTCGTCCGCCCACGGAGTCTGCAGGGAGGCGGGCGCATGCACGCCGACGCAGCTGGTGACCGCGACAAGCTTGCTTGCTCTGCGACTTCCCACGCCGGGCCTCCGGGTCTGGTGCGCTGTGTCGGCTGTGCCGGTGTGAAGGTACCCTCGCAAGCCTGATGATCACCCCCGTCGCACGGCGGCGCTGTCTGGAGTTGTGCAACGGCCCTCGGCCGGATTCCATTCCTGTTTTTCTTCGTACATGCCGCTGACCATTGCAGGTACACGACTGCGAGCGAAAAGGTGCGTATCTCGAGGGAGGGCGGCTCCGGCCCCTGGCTGGGGCCGTCCTGGCGCGGACCCTTTCATGGTCCTCGGGATAAGTAGCTCGCGGGGTGTTGTGCCCCGCGAGTGAAACCAACACGCGCCTTAAACTGCACTTTTCGCTCGCGGCGACTATTCTTGAGCGTCATATATATTAGTCTGCCATACAAGTACAGTGCTGCCTCCAGTTGTGCAGCATATTCAAGTCAATATATCTTATTATCCTACGAATAGACTTGTGTGCTTGAATCTTTGAATCCCTCGAGCTCGCAGTATTGCAGAAGAGACCACTCCGCAGCCACTGAAGAGTCGTGAAGACTGCGAACGACAGCACCTGCCCGTTTCGGACAGTCGTGTACGAAGTCAAGCGCTCGCCCGCCACGACTTTGGTCGTCGCCGCGACGGCGCGGGCCTGCGTGCTACCACCTGCGGCCACGAACCCGAAGCATACCATGACAGCACCACTTCGTGGGCAACGCGCAGCAGCGCGAAGTCCTGCGAACTTTGCCATAACTCACAGGCCAGGACGGACAAGCGGTGCATACACCGCCTGCCTCGCCGAAAATAGCGTGGCAGTCGCTTTTTGCGCTTTGACTGCCACCTCAACTTTCGTCTCGTCTTGAGTGCGTCTAGGTGCGCACCTGTCCACCTCAGAGCTACGATTTATATCTCTGGTAGAGGTCTGTGGACTCTGTATTCTCACGATTTTCCGTTGCCAATTTTCATTTTTGCAGCACGCGCCCACTACCCTCGCTGCTAACATCGCTCGCGTCGATGCAAGAATTTCAAGTGCTCTGTGGCATCGCGCGATCGGAGCGGCAGTTCGGAGCGCTATCGCGCACGGTGCTCGATGCCGTGCGGGATCACCCATGTGTCTTGCTGAAGCATAAGCCTGACATACCTGATGGGCGGTTCTTCGACCCGAGATTATTTGGCGTGGAAGAGGAGAAGGTCGTCAAGGCGGAGGAGCTGAAGGTGTGTCAATTGTATGCGTCTCTGTCACGCGCGATAAATCAAATCGTCCCCCAGGAGAAGCTAGGAAAGCTGTATCGGCTCTGCGACCGAGGAAGGCAGGATTGCAAGCGGCGAATGTCGATTCGACAGTGAGCTGACTTCACAGGGCAGCCTTGGGTGCGCGCAAATATTATCCTCATTGCCGAAGCTTCCTCTGTGTGCATACTCGAGACTGCATAATACAAGGGTAAGCCCTGTGACCCGTCTACAGCCCGGATGTACTTAGATGCTTGGTTCGTGTCCTTGGATTACTTCAAGCGCGCGGCTGCAGGTAGCGCTGTGTTCGTCTTCTTTTCAATCGGCGATGAAATGCTCGTCCGCTTGGGTGGGCCCTTGTCAATGGACGATCCGCTCTGTCTGACTGCCATCTTCACCTGCGACGTTCGTGCGCCCTGCATTGCCTGTTCTTCTCAAAATTGGGACCGCTCACACGTCGTTGAAGCTCGAAGTCACACGGGTTTCGTTCAAATGCAGCAGGGAGAGGCCTTCGATACTACGGCGGAGCGTTTGGTCTCATCTCCCCACATCTGGACGAGCATCATCCGAGGTCTCAGGAGGTCGAAAACATTGCCAAGCCCTCCTGAATTGGATGCCATACGCATCCTTCCGCATGCTGTCGACAATTGTGACGACGCAGACTGGACCGTTGCGTGGGATCATGGGTTTGTGACAGCCGTAGCAGAGCTGGTGTCATACGACGGTATCTGCGGCCTCACTAGTGAGGAGCTCGCATCAGCTCAGGGCCCCGACGTCGACACTATGGTAAGCGTTTCTTGAAAGTCATGAACGCCACCTGACTATTCTCGCTAGCGCTTCATCTCCGCCATGATGGATATTCTACGAACCAGCCTCGATCGGTTCTTTACCACACCGTGGCGCGGCGACGACGAAACTGAGAGGCTTCTAGAGATTCTCCAGAGCAAGATAATTCCGATGTTCGACAACCTGTGGGAGATCAGAACTCCGTTCTTGGTCTCAGAGCTCGCCTATACGCAAACAGATCCCATCGCCGTGACGTTACACGAGTCCCTGTGCTTCCTGGCCATGGCGCTGGCGGTGATTCTCAAATTTTACAGGTACGTCCGCTGTCTCATCTTCAGAAAGTATACTCAGCGGCAGACACGCATGCAGAGATGTCGATATCATGAAGACAAACTCGCGAATAGCACATGTCCTCTTGCTGATCTGGATGTATAGCCCAGATCGAGAAGTACGGTGCCAGTCTCTTAGGCGCATAGTTGGAACTGCCGATGAAGCTCACCAAACCTCATTCTTCCTATCCGTCTCCCACGGATGTACCGATCGCGACCGCATCAGCGCGTCAGTTTTGCGAGACCTGAAGGATGAGCATATTCTCAACGAGGATTTGCTCTCATCTTTCGAATGCGCAGATATATTCTCTAACTTGGAACCCGAAGACGGGGGCCCTGTCGTACATTGGGAGGAGCCGCTGCTCATCCCGTATGGCCTGGCCGCCGCTCGGCGTCAACTGTGCTTAGGCACAAATTATGACAATCTGTGCATCAAGATATCCAGCATCGCTTTCGGCCTATCCCAGTAATGCGCTTTTTTCAGGGGTGGTTTTGCGGATTGCTCAATCTTCACAGCGACCAGAAATTCGACCTGCCGCGCATGGGAAAACGCGTTTACGAACTACTCGGTCTGCTTTGCCGCTTTGTGAAGGATGTTATAGCAGAGGAAGAGCCTGAAACACTCGGTATGCATTATTGCAGCGTCGCCTCTACAGTATTCTACTCACCGCCGCGCTAGATCTACTACTAGACGCCCTTTGGTGGCTTGTACCGCTCCTTCAAACGCATCCACTCGACCCCGGCAATAACAGGCCGAAGGAACTTGCAATTCGGCGCCTTACATACAACTTATGGCGAGAGACCACGGACGACCTGAACCGGAGGCGGCTCGTACTACGGAGCCAGGAGTGGAAGGAGTTCGCGAGGGTTTGGAGAGGCGTGGGACGAGCGATCCCCGATGTTCCTGAAGGTGAGGCAAGCGAGTCACCGTTCGAGCCGCTGGCGCGGTGCGCATGGGGCGGGTGCCTCTGCAGCGTGCACAAGCCGAAGCACCGCATGCGCGTATGCAAGGGCTGCTGGGTCGTGGCGTACTGTGGCACAAAATGTCAAACAAGGTACGCAGCATTTTATTACCAATATCTGTCCAAATGACAATTTGGACGCTGTCTACTTTACAGCGACTGGCAGGATAGGCATCGGTGGCGCTGCCGAAACAATCTCGAGTAGAGGCATCACGATATGGGCATGTGCTGTCCTGACCGCGTGCAGATTACCCTCTGCAGGGAGAGCGACGTTCGGTCTTGATGCTAGGCCGGGTAATAACAGCGCGAAGCTTTACATATTGTGGTCAGCAGCGATACACTTTAGCTGTCCTACTGGCAGGCTGGTGAGTATAAGTAGGACTGTCGAAATGATCTTGTGTAACGGCGTGGTGCGGTAAGTGTGTGCTGCCTGGATCGCGTCTGGATCGCCCTAGAGAATTATCGCACTTCCTTCGCGCGTTTGGCTGATATGCCAGGAATCTTGTAAAGACGTCTTGTTGTGGACACATCAACTGCAGATACAAATAAATACATAGCAAACAGCGTAACGACCGTGCGTCGAGAAAAATTGGAAAGCTACACGCTCAACATGTCAAATCAAACCGAGGCCAGCAACCACCTCTAGCAGTACCGCCCACCGGCGTTCTCCTCATCCGAGGAGCCATCATACACCACCGCCACCGCCACCCGCCAAGCCGCCTCGCGACGCGCGGAGCGGCGGTCTCGGAAGGGCGCAGAGCGCGGCAGCGCTTTGAGGGCATCGCGTCGCGTCGACGCCCTGCCCTTCGCCGCAGCACCGTGCGGGACCGCAAAGGCGGCCGGTGCCGGCGTACGCACGTCCGCGTCGGGCTCGTCCGCGACGTACGACTCGTCGTCGGTGGTCAGCGCGGGCGTCGTGCAGCCTGCGCGCGCGAGAGCGTACTCGACGTCGTCGGCCGCGCTCTCATAGCCGTCGCTCTCGCTTTCGTGGTCGTCGGTCGCGCTCTCGTAGTCGTCGCCATTGCTTTCGTAGTCATATCCGGCGCTCTCGCTCCGGACGTCGTAGCTCTCGCTCTCGTAGTCGGACAGGTCGCCGTCGACGATGGCGAGCGCGCTGAACGGACGCGGGCAGTTGCGCGCGGCCGGGTTGCGGTCCCACCACGTCGAGACGTCCTTACGAGGTGCGGTCGTTGCAGAGGACTGGGGTGGCGCCGCAAGGGCGTCGAGTACGGAGGAGGCGATCTGGGATGCTTCGGCCTTTCTCGCTTGCGCGTTCTGAGCAGCAGTAAGGATACACGATGAGCAGGCATCGATACACGAAGGAGCTAGGCCCACCTTTACGAATTCACGATGGCGGGTACTCGCCCTGCGCTGCAGCGTGAAGCGTTTGAGGGCGTGCCGCGCTATGTAATCATCCACGTTTCGTGCGTCGTTCAGAGGGACGGCTTCGTCGTCCTCTGTAGGCAGTGTAGGCAGGGGAGCGAAGGTCGTGCCGTGGAAAAGCAGAGATTCCTGAGGATCTTCTGATACGAAGCCCCACGCTACCAGTCCCTGTTCAATGACTTCTTGGGCGAGCTGAGGGACGTGCCGACCCTGGGCGTATTCGTCTGCGAAGGTCTGTAGGACGAGCATTCATGCGATCAGTTACTTGCAATACAGAGCATAATCAGAGCGCACCTTTGGAAGTGGGACGATAGGCATATTCGTCGTGTATATTCGAGGAGAATGGCCTTACAGAGCTGATTTGTGGCGCAATAGAGTGCGTTGACGAGAGAGGAGGATCAGAGGGGCCGGGGATGACGAGGTCAACGTCAAGTCCTGTGTGGATAGATATTGCAACGCTCAGCGTATGCAATTAGTTAGGCTATGGGCAGCAGAGAAAACTGGGGGCGAGAGGGAGAGGGTCCAGGAGTGTGTAAGGCATTCCTAGGGGCGCAGAACTATCCATGTAATGTCCTAGCTTACCAGGCACGAGGAGTGCACGCTGCACAGATATGTACATCATGTACCGTACACCTGGCGTGGTATCGAGGTCAACATCCTGTTCCCTCGGGGCTTGATGGAGGCATAGCGGAGTGGCATGATGAGCTATCGAGATCATCGCGGCGCTCTGGTACAAGCATGTGCCAAAGCGGAATTATCCACCACGAGTGAGCACACCACCAAGCTTCAGCTTTTCATTGCTACCTCCCGCACAGGAGACCCTAGACGAATGTACAGATTCCTGTGCAGCGAAGTGAAGAGGCTAAGGCGAACCGTCGCCGTACGTGACGCCGGAGTGAGGTAAACACAAGCGCCCAGGACCCCGAAAGCGGTGGCAGGGGCTGACCAGCCTTTGTGGCGTCCCGGCGGTTCCGGCGCTTTGGCAGTTGCCTCATGTCTGCCTCTCTCCTCGTCAAACGCGCACTCCCGCGCCTGCTACAGACCCCGAAGACCGCCGCCTCTGCTTCCGCGCGGTATGTTCTACAGCAGCGCTCGAGCTCGGGCCAGCCACTCTATCCTGGCCATGTCCCGCTCAACTTCTTCGAGCACGCCTTCATGCTCGCCGGCGCGTCCTACATGGCGCTGACCGCACCCGCAAGGCACGGTACGTGCGAAATCTTCCATAGCAGCATCTTTTTGTTGACGGAGCGGACCCACAGACATGGTCGCCGCAGTCGGCGACCTCACCTCGGGCCCTGTCCTCCCAGCGCTCCGCGACAAGATGCTCGCGAGTCCGGAGGGCCGGCGGATCCTCAAGGAACGGCCGCGCATCAACACGACCACCGTCGACATGACCTACCTCGCGAGCCTGCCCGAGAACACGTTCGGACGTACATATGTGCGCTGGCTCGAGCGCTGCAACGTCACGCCCGACACCCGCGAGCCCGTGAGTGCCGTTCCACCGCTGCGCACAACGGAGATTAACCGCGGAGATGCCAGACGCACTACGTCGACGACGCCGAGCTCGCGTACGTGCTGCAGCGTTACCGCGAGTCGCACGACTTCTACCACTGCCTCGTCGGCCTCCCCGTCGACGTCACGTCGGAGCTCGCGATCAAGTTCTTCGAGCTCGCGAACCTCGGGCTGCCCATGGCCGGCTTCGCGGCCGCGTTCGGGCACCTGCGCATCAGCGCGGCGAAGCGGGCGCGGCTCTTCAGCGAGTACGTGCCCTGGGCGATCAAGTGCGGGAGCAGCGCGCAGTGCCTGATCACTGTGTACTGGGAGAAGCGGTGGGAGCAGGACATGGGAGAGCTGAAGCGGGAGCTCGGGCTTTGGGACGCCCCTCCGGCGAAATGGCCCAAGCCGAAGCAGGCTGAGGCTGCGGCGGAACATGTTGGTGCATGAGTGGCTTGTACGTGTATCTGCGTTTCCTGACTTTGCTCAACTCAACGTTTACCAGAAAAACGTTTTACCCTTCGGAATTAGCCTTTTGATCCACGGTTCGCGGGAACCTTGCTAGGAAATGAAAGTCGTGCTTCATTTGCAGACCCTGGTCGCGTTTCATACCGGCTCTCGGGACGGCATCTACCTTCCGCTCACTCACTGCTTTCGCCTATCATCCACACCGCCCAGTGAGTGCGCATTTCCTGCTACTGTCCGTGCTCGCCATGCCCACAACACGCTGAAGGACGAAAATTTTTTTGTCACTGCTCGTGTTCTGCCCATCACGCTCGATGTCTCACCCACATCTCGACATGTACCACTCTCCAACGCGTGTATCATCGAGCGGAATGGAGAGCCCGCCTCATGTTATCGCAGCGCACTCCTGCTGCCGCTCCCTATGCGCGAAAAGCCACTGGACAATGGCCGGCGGGGTTGCAGCGCAGCGTGCATTCCTATTGTCCGCCCGTTCAGGGTTCCACAGGCGGATTTCTGGCTGCCAGCCTGGCTAAAGGCTCCGGCTCCCGCGTCCGGATCGACGAGCGGCGCGTGCGGACGATAATCAGTGAGTTGCCTTATCCGGCGCAATGCCCGAGAAGGTTGCCTCGCCACCTGCAGATGTAGGCGCCGAGGTTTGGTACCACTGCTGCTTGCACTGACCAAGAGAGCACAGAACAGAGCAGCAGATCGGCGAGCTTGGGTACCGGAGCAAGTGGTACTCGATCGCAGGAGCCCCAAATGTTCGCAGCGGACAGCGCAACGCACGGTCCGCTCCCGCCTCCCTTGTCTGCGCCCTCCGCGATGCCCCTCGGGGTGCACTTTGGGCTAATGCCTCCGGATCCCGGGATCTAGAGCACAGTACGAGAGAGCGTATGACGAGGGCCCTAGACCGCTCGCTTGTCCGGCGAGGTACCCGTTTCGCGCCCCGACGCAAAAGCCACCCGATGTACACGACACAAGGCAACGCGCCGCACCGCCCGCCCGGCGCCTTGATGAGTGGCCAGTTTTTGGCCCGGCGTGCGGTAGGATGAGTAGTATATATCCGGCGGGGATGTCGGGCGTACGTCTTCATTCACACTTCGCTAACTCACCACCCTTACTGCACTCATACGCTACCCCTGCGCTCGCACCATCCTGTCTCTGCAGAACCTCGCTTGAAGCCTTAGCAGACCAAGCACAAGATGCCGACCGAGTACACGCACACCCACCGCAGGCACGCCTCCGACGCGTCCCCCAACCTGCGCCGCGAGGGCCGGCCCCTCGCACCGTCGCCGGTACGCCGCTTTCGCGTCTGCCCTCCTTCGCTGCTCACGTTCCCACCAGAATATCCGGGAGCGCACCTCCCGCGAACGGACGACGGACACCCGCTACCGCCGCGCGGCATCGCCCGCAGGCCCGCGCGGGCTCGTCTCGCAGAACTTCCTCGAGCGTAGCGCGGCGCAGATGCGGGGGCGCACGACCTCGGCGGGCGAGCTGCGCCTTGGGAGCCGGGCGTCCTCGCGGGACGGGACGCTCGACGGGACGCGGTATGTCAGCTATCAGTACCGTGCGGCGGGGCAGGGGTATGTCGCCACGGCGGAGAGGCGCGAGGATATACCTGAGGTGAGGGGCTTCGGTGTCGGATGGTGAGATGGGGCTGATGAGTCTTGGGTAGACGCAGCCGCCGAGAGTGCGCAGGGACGTCGCTGGTCAACCTGTGAGGTATCAGGGAAGCGATACCAGGAGTGGCGTAAGCTTCCTCGTCTGCGCCATCGTTCATCGTCCTGACTCTGTGTAGCTCCGGCCTCTTGCACTGGCTCAGCAATATCCGCAGTCGAAGCGCACCCCCAGCGACACCAGTCTCCGCCAGCCCAGCAACACAGCCCAGCCGGCCCACGTTCGCTCTGCCGGTATAGTTGCTTGGGATGCGCCACGCCAGGTTCCCGATAGCCGCCATGTCCACTTCGACAGAGACCCTGCGGCCAGCCATCGGCGAACGTTCAGCACGCCTGATCCGCGCTTCGCTGCGATGCCTCCAGTCTCTGCTGGGCGGAGCACCGGAGTACCTCCAAGTCACCCCTCGGGCTCAGCCCCCGCTTTCATGAACATGCCACCTAATCTCCCGGAGCCTGCGCGGGCTATCGAGCAGCATCCAGTGGCCGGAGCTACCGTGTCCCGAAGCGCCTCCTCAGCCTCCTCCGTCTTGGTGAATCGTACCCAACGCATGACGCTTTATGACATGCCTTCGACTACACGGGACACCGCCACGGCAGTGAATGTCACTAGACCGCTTGGTCACAGCGCTTCGCATGACCAGCCCCAGAAGCTCTGTCGCTCCCCCTCGGGACACCACCTTCGCGCGCCACCGCTGCATCGTCCCGACGTCCCCAGCATCGCACGGGAGTTCAGCAGCGACAGCGCGACCCAGGAGGTCGCACCGTTCGCACACCATATGCGAAGGACCTCCGAGCAAGGCAATTCGAGGGTCCTGCCGTCGCCACCGGCGCAGGCGGCTCCGAAGCCCGCGCCGACGGACAAGCCCAAGCGGTCGCCATCCTACCGCAAGCCCGTGCCGACGGTCTCACAGTACCTGCGGACCACCCAGCCGTCCGCATCAGCCCCCGCGGCGCGCCAGCCCGCACGGAAGAACCCCTCGCAGGACAGCCTCGAGAGCACGACCACCACCTCCAGCACTACCAGCTTCGACCTGGCGCAGCTCGCGCAGCTGCGCGGCCTGCTCGCGGGGCTCGACGCGCTCGGCGTGAGCGTGCAGGAGGCGCACGCGCGCCGCAACGACTCCGCGTTCCTCGCGCGCCTCGCGAGCGCCACGACGCTGACCGCATCGAGCCACACTGCCAGCGAGGAGAGCCTCCCGCGCACGCCTGCCCCGGAGGCGCACCCGCGCGCCGTGTGGGTCGCGCAGGACCCGGAGCGGACGCCGACGAAGGCCGCGTTCGCGCGCGACGCCACGCGCGCGCCGCGCGTCCGGGCCGAGGACCTGTTCGCCGACGCGGAGGTCGACAAGTCGCTCCCGCCGACGCCGGCGCGGACGTCGCCGGTGGAGGGCAAGGCCGCGGTGCAGGTGTGTCGTCTCGGAGCCAGTAGTCAAGCGGCACGCTGACGTGGGGTTTGTAGAGAAACCCTTTGGTGGGCTTCGCGCGCTCGCAGCCGGAGGGGTCGGATTTCGCGTCGCCCCACCTGATGGACGCTTTTACTCCAGGGAGGCTCGAGGTGCGCCTGCACCCTGTGTATCTTGCGCAGCAATTCTGATAGGGTCCTAGGACACGGAGATACCTGCCATGGCCCTCCTACCCGATGTTGGCTACGCGTTAGACACCGTGTCCGGGATCCTCTCGCCGCGCTGCAACTATATGACTAGCAAGAATATCTGCGGACAGACGCTCAGAGGTATTGCGGACTGGGAGTCCCATCGAGCCAGCGAGCATAATATCATGCCCGACAGGTATGTTATCTACCCAAGCCTCGGGACGTGCGGCTGCTAACGCGCGTGTGTGCAGGAACCTAGTTTGTGGGGAGTGCGCCACAATTCTCCAGCCTGGACCGCAGACCAAGGCCACGCATGTGTGCGATAAGCCGGGGCTCTTGAGTGCGTCTCGCTTCCTATCGCGCAGTTCTTCCAAGCTGACGCTACGTGCAGAAAAGCTTCTCTCCTCGCTTTCGTTCGTGAACTTCAATCAAGGCGGGACGTCCGCATGAGACATAGCGGAGCTCGCTAATCAACGACCCTACGCAGTAACGTTGTACGCTATAGGTTATGACTGTGCAACTCTGCGGTCTGAGTTTCCTTTAGCTTTTTATGTCTATCATATTCAACGTAATTATGTAACAAATGTAGCTCACAAATCATTATTTTGCCCACTTTTCCTCACAGCGCCTCCTCCAATATGACAATGCTACTCGCGAGTGCTCCGACAGTGCTCTCGATGCCCGCCAGCATGCCAATCACTGCAGGATAGCCAACATTCGCGTCGTCAGCAACGCACATGGCTCGCAATCAAAACGCCACGCACTCCGTCTGGCATTTCGTGCCGCAGTACGCCACCACCCAGCAGCCCTTGCACACCCGCATGCGGTGCTTCGGTTCGTGGACGCTGCACAGGCACTTGTGCCATGCACACCGCGCCAGTGGCTCGAACGGGGCCTCATTCGGCACCGCTTCAGGACCTTCTGGGATCGCTTGCCCAACTCGTCTCCAGAGCACCGAGAAGGTCCTCCACCCCCGGTGTCGCAGCGCGAGGCGTTGCTGGTGTAAATCGATCGTGATTTCTCGCCAGAAGTTGTGGGTGAAGCGCCGCATCGCGAGGGCCTGAGGTCTTCTGTCGTCGAGGTCGAGGGGCTGCGCTGGTAGCAGTGGGACGAACCATTCGACGATGTGCAGCAGGCGATCTGACTTGGTCATCAGTAGGGCGGCATGGTCCGCGCGCTTTGCTGGTGCGTACCGGACCCTTCTTCCTCTACTATGACGTCCTTTGCAAAGCAGCAGATTAAGCCGAGAAGCTCATATATGGTCTCGTCCAATATGTGCGGAAGGTGGGAGATTTGCTTGCTGAGACGGAAATCAGCGCTATCGAAGCAGCGTCGGATATAAACGTAGTACCAGATTATTCTGAAGATGAGGTCGGCCACGTTCACAAAGACAGTCTCAGCATTGCAGCCCTGACACATCTGGCGTCGTCCAGCGGCAAGAGCCAGGGGCACAAGTTGCGGCTCCAGCCACAATGTAGGCGGGCGGCCGTCCCCGGGAACCAGACATGAGTACACGTTTGCGCACCAGGCGGCGTTGCTCAAGCGGTCGTCCAGAAGGTACTCGTCCTTCAGGTCCCGCATGATGGATGCAGTGATCCGGTCGCGATTGGTGCATCCGTGGGAGATGGCCAGGAAGAAAGTGGACCAGAAGCGTTCGATGGGAGCGGCTGTGATGATCTGGATAGCATCGCAGCGTACGTTGCGATCCGGGCTGTATATCCAAATGAGAAGCAGAACGTGTGGTATTCTCCAAGTTGTATGATAGTCGTCAAATGTTCTGGACGCGTTGATAGTGGTAAGCAGATCTCAGAAATGTGAAGAATGGACGTACCTGTGCTTCTTCAGAATATCTCGCGCCAATTTGATCAAATAGCACAGGGATTCATGTAGCGGGACAGCGACGGAACCTCTTCTCGTATAGGCGAGCTCCGAGACCAAGAAGGGCGTTCTAATGTCCCACAGCCTGTCGTACATTTGCAGTAGATCATCTTGGAGGATGTCCAGGAGTTTCTCGGTTTCGGCGTCCCTGCGCCACGAAGTCGCAAAAATTCTGTCGAGGCACAACCGTAACAAATCCGTTATCATGGAAATGTATTTCTAGCGTAGATAATCGTCAGCTGATCCAATCGATGTCCTAGGGCCACGCACCATAATATCGGCGTCCTGGCCCTCTGACGACACGAGCTCTTCACCAGTAAACCCGCAGATGCAGTTGCGCGTGACCAGACCCGCTACAGCGCTCACAAATCCTCGCTCCCTCGCAACGGCCCATCTTACATCGTCAGAGTCCTTAACTGCATTTCGGACGGCGTATATTGTGTTCAATTTTGTAGCGCTTGGTTCGCTCGACCTGCTGAGGTCCTCGACGATGTCCACCCAGGTGTGGGGTGTGGCAGTCAGAGGATTTGCCGTGGAGTTTATCGTTCCCAGGTAAGACGAGGGGACCACTTCGCGCGCTGCTACGGGCTGCATCTGTGCCATTCCCGTGCAGCTCCTTACGCTAACGCCTTAGCACAAATCCCATGAAATCAAGCGAGGGTGGACTCACGAACGTTGCGGAATGTCACTACGGTCTCAAACAAAGTTTCCCTTGGCCAAGCTCGAGGATCGCGGCGGATTTGGGGGGTATGAGAGCTACGTGACGTCGTCCTGCTCAGGCTGCGGACTCCCGGCGGGGGAGGATTTCCATCGCCGACTGAAAAGGAACGGTGAAGCGCTATATATTTGCAGACGCGCGCGCGAGCAGGAAGGCTGCGAATCGCAGATGCGCTCGCCGAGCCTCTGTGCCCCTAAGAGATGCCCTCGAGGACGTTTAGAAGCTCCTCGAGATTTGTCGGCCGTAGCGCGCGTGAATACCGCGTCCCCGCGGCATACAAGAATCCAAACGCACCTTGATCTTGCGCGCACCAATGTTCCCCGGATGCGCTGGGGCAGTAGCAAACAGATGCATTTTATGATGCTCAGCGCGACAGTTAGCAGTAAGAGCAACAAGGAATTAAATCATAGCAGATAACCGGTAGATTGACAAATGTAGAGGAGAAAAGGATGCGCGCTTTGCTGGACATGAGGACGATTGGACGCTGCCGCCTGCGTGGTTCTCTCTAGCTTTGCCTGCAGGTCAGAGCGCAACATAGAGTATCTGATTCGAGGACGTCCGCTACAGATCGGTGTGGGCGTCAGTGGTTAATTCCGTGGGAGGCCATCGGTAGCTGCAGTTGGCCAGTGCCAGAACTCTATCGGCCTATCTATGCATTGGGAACGCAGCATGCGCGCTCTTCGTCACAACGTCCACGACACCCACGACATCAGATACCTCGCCACACAGCCCCAGCCTCTGCTATGTTCCTCTCATCCTCTCCCAATGAACCTTTGACCTTGGACCAGATCTACTCGAGCAGTCTCGATAGCCTGGGCATCGGCCATGCGCTCTGGGAGCCCGAGCCCAATGACACAGGAGAGGTGCGGTTCGGCGATGTAGGGTTCGTCCAGGAAGGGTCCTTCGTCCGCCTGTTCAACCTCGATCCCTCTGTGGAGGAGTGGAAGGTCACACGTTGGGAACCCCCCTACAAGCCCGAAGCTTTGCCCGATGGGGCGCTGAAGATCAAGCGGACGCCCCGCAAGTTCGACAGCGGAGACTATTGCAGCCACGGCGTGTATAGCACGGACGTACATGGCTCGGCTACGGTGTGAGTAGGGTTGCAGATCAGCGGCGCGCTAGGGCACTCATGTTTTGTAGCGCTGCCGGAGCGCCCGTGTCGATGGGTCTAAACGTCGGCTATACGTGCAGAGCAGGCCAGGGCGCAGCTCTGACACTCAAGAGCGAAGGGCACACCGAAGGGATCTATTCCAGCCCCCGCCTCAAGCGTCACTTCGCCCGGCACTACGACAGATGGCTGGCGTATGCGAGGGACGACGCAGACCACGACGTCAAACATGGCGAACTCATTGTCGTCACCAGTTGTGTCAAGACCACGCCCGACTGGGCGGCCTGCGTCTTCAGTAATCGCAGCTCTGGCTCACATATCTCCTTCGAAGGCAACGCCGGCGGTGCGGCCAGCGTCTCGGCAGGAGCGTCACGTCAAATGTCCGTTACAACCAAGCCGATCCAACGGCGTGGCCGGCTGTATAATGCAGAGGGACGCCCCGCCAAAGCAGCTCATGAACGAGGCGATCAATGCGTCATAATCAAGCGGCTGAAGGTTCGGAGGCGATGGTTCTTTAGACTGGTAGCCAGCGCCGGCTACCATCGCTTGCCAGATCCTGACGATGAGCGAGGATCCGCGGGCTGGAGAGCAAGCACCGAGGAGGAGGTTGGGATGCCAGGGCCTCAGGATCAAGTGTGTTCCTGTTAGTATAGCAAACGCGTGATACCAAAGCTCACTATTCGCAGGACACAGACCCTGATTTCTTGGACATCCTTTTGGCCTATGAGCTCGAAGTTCGTCAGCTTGCTACGACCATACGTGCATAAATAACTGAACATGATGGCAGGTTTCTGACGCCAAAATCGCTGTTGCGGACGACGACGAAGTCGAAACCCTTCTGGTCTGTGGTGTCTAATGTCCTGAGCCGCGGACTACAATTTACCTGCGATACAGGGCGGACAGCCTATCGTGGATTTTGCCAGCTATTTACGCCATACAAAACCGCGAGTGCATGTGGACGAGGACGGCAGTAAGCATGGGCCAGCTCGGGGTCTTGAGTACACCATACTCATAGCGTCATGCAGCTGCCTTCTTGTGCGTGGAGGACCTCATACGCTCTGAGCAGGAATGTAGATTTGGTTATCACGACGCAGAATCCCTGGATGCTGCTGCGCTACCTCGTGTAGCTGGCTCTTTGCGCAACTCTACCATGACCCGACAGCGCAGGTCATCACATCCACCCATCACCGCCGCCGACCGCGACGATTGGCCACACATCACTCGGGAGGACGCAGGTTCCTTGACGGACACTCACATTTGGCTGGGCCCAACCCAGACAAAGGCGCGCCCAGTGGAGTACAAGGCAGTTGTCTTTGGCGACACTAGAGAAATGAGGAGTAAGCAATGTCTTATTTGCCTTCCGCATGAGAGGCAGGCAGAACGCTTCGAGACAATACTGATGTCGTCTCACGGTCACAGTCAACGACAGGAATTGCGTCTCCCTGTCCGCTGATGGCCAGCTGCTTGCAGCAGCTACCGGCAAGACGATTGTTGTATGGAGACTGCGGGACGGCCTCACCATCCAACGTCTCGAACGCGGCGGACGTCAAGGAGTTATCGCCCATATCGATTTCTCGCCAGACGAGCAGCACATCGTCTCGGGAGCCCATGACAACGATGCCCTTGTCTGGGACATCAAGACCGGCAGCGTCGTTCACTGCTTAGAGGGGCACGAGGAGCCTATCATATCCACCGTATTCTCTCCTGACGGCACGCAGATAGCGACGTGCTCTAGGAACTTCCTCAAGCTGTGGGATGCTCCAAGCGGCAAACTACTGCATACCATCACGGACCTCCCTGGGTTAGATCGCGAAACCGACATTATCTTCTCTCCAGATGGCTCCCTCATTGCTGCATTCTCAGGCAAAGAGGGCTTCAACACGGCTGTGACTGTCCTAGACTGCCGCACAGCCACGCACATCGCGACGCTACGAAAGCAGCACATGCTGTGTATGACGTTCTCGCCCGAGAGCGACCGCATCGCGACGGGGTCCTTCGACGGCAGCGCGTGCGTGTGGGACGCGGCGAGCGGCAAGGTGCTCCTCGAGCTGAAGGATCACACGGACGATGTGCGGGGGGTAGCGTTTTCTCCCGATGGCGACGAGGTCGCGACGGCGTCGGACGACGGGGCGGTCGTGACGTGCGACTCGCGCACAGGCGAGCAGCGTTTTACGTTCTGTGTCGAGGGCATCGGGGGCATGGACAAGCATTGGGTTCGAACTGTGGCCTACTCTCCCAGAAACGACTTCATAGCATGCGGCGCGAACAATCGTGGCGTCTGGGTTTGGCAACGCAAGACTGGCGCATTTGTCGCAGCGTTCCAAGGACATACTGATTGCGTCACGCATGTGGTTTTTACCCCGGATGGATGGAACCTTTTGTCGTATGGACTTGACACTGCTGTACGATTGTGGAGCATTCGGGACGCGCTGCGGCTCTCGGAGAGCGTAGACACATAAATATGTACATATGTATCTCCAAGTCGTGCTATGGCAGCCAAGCACTCGCGCGACGTCGTGTTCACGGAGGACTACTCGACGGCTACCCGCAACTCTCATCAGCATGTTCACACATGCGCTCTCTAGCATTGACCTTAAATGACGATAATGCAGATCCAAACCCAAATAACCTCAGGCACGATTGCCGTGGACGGATCTTTGAAGATGTACATGCATGTTTCTGTTGTACACAATGGATACTCCATATACAGGGTCAAATCGACTCTTCATCCGAATTATCCAACGTCGGAAACGGAGACAATAAATACTCCACATTTAAATCCCAAACATCCGCACACATCGACGCATTCAAGCAGTCTCCTGCGGGTGCGCAACGAGCTTGAGCGCGCTGACGCCCTTGCCGAGCCGCTCCAGGCCCTCGGGGATGCCCTCGAGGCCGTTCGGGAGCACATCGAGCTTCGTCGGCTGCCCACCACATCAGCGCCGCCCTTTCACCCAAGCACCAAAATGCGCACCTTGATCTCGCCCGCGGCGAGCATGCCTGTGAGCGCCGCATATAGCGCCTTGCCAATCGCCTGCTGCGGGCCCATCTGCACGTCCGCGAACACGCGCGCGACGTGCTTGTCGCCCGCGGCGACCTCCGCCTTGTCCAGCACGCTTTCCTTCACGAGCGCGACGCCGCCGCCCGGCACGACCAAATCATAGAGTGCGCGCTGCGTCTCGGCGGTTCCGACCGCGTCGTACGCGTACTTTACCGGTTTGTCTGTGAGGGACGCGACGGTGGCGGCGAGCGAGGACAAGGGTGCGTGCCGGTCGAGCACGTGTGTCGCACCGAGCGACTCGACGTACGCAGCGTTCGCGGGCGACGCGGTCGTGATGATGGGCGCGAAGCCGGAGAGCTTCGCGAGCTGGATCGCTGCACATCCATCAGCGTCCTTCCCTCCTCACGTCCAACACAAAGGCACACGCACCGTGCTGCCCGACGCCCGACGCGCCGGCGGTGATGACGATAGGCTCGCCCGCGTACGCGCTGCGCCCGCCGGGGGCCCACGGCGGCGTGAGCGCGAGCCCGCCGAACGGCGCCTGGCGCGCGTCGTACAGGCCCAGCGCGGCCGTCGCGAGCGTGAGCGGGATCGTCGCGGCCTCGTCGAGGGTCAGGTTGTCGGGGACCTGTGCCCGCGTCAGCGGGGGCGGCGCGGAGGAGAGAGGAGGGGCGCACCTTGGCGACGAACTCGGCGCGCATGGCGACGTACTGCTGGTACGTCGCGACGGGCGGGTCGACGAAGGTGCCTTCGAACAGGCTGCGCGGTGCGTCAGCGCGTCATGCACCACAGAGAAGCGAAACCGCACATACACGCGGTCGCCGACGGCGAAGCCCGTGACGCCCTCGCCGAGCTTCGTGACGACGCCCGCGGCGTCGAACCCAAAGACGGCGGGCCAGCTCTTGACGAAGAGCCCGATGCCGGCCATGCGCGTGTCGAGCGGGTTGAGCGCGGCGGCGTGCACGGCGATGCCGACGCATCCAGGGCCTGGCTGGGGCGACGGCACGGGCTGCACGGCCCACGCGCCGCCGGCGCTGAGCTTGTCGGAGAGAAGGAGGGCTTTGTGCTGCATGGTGTGGGGTGGGCGGGGGAGGGTGCTGGTGCTGAAGCGGGCGAGCGCGCCGCGAGTTATATAGCGCGACGCGCGGGGGGCGCTTGATAGGGTGGACGCGCGTGGCGATCCCAGTGAACGCGTAGCGGCGAGCATCGCGCGGGGCGGGTCACAGGCGGATAATGCGGGGAACTGTGTCCCGTGAGCTGCAGCATCAGCTTATGAAGACGAGGACGAGAAACGTTGAACTGACTGTGTTACATAAGCAAGTCAGGTAAGCGGCCTTGTCAATCCGTGAGTGTAAGGAACAACAACATGACGCAGCGAAAAGACGCGAATCAACAAAGGAGGTATTGAGAGGCAGTACTAGGTCCTCACCTGTAGCGGGCGCCGATGCCGCTGCTATACGCTATCTCCTGGCGGACAATGACGACGGCGTCCGGCAGCGTCTCAGAACGTCGGACGTCGAGGGTGGGTTTGCGGTGCCGCGAGCGTTCGTACGACGCGGCACCGAGGAGGCCGCCGCTGGATAGCCTGGGGGGCCGAGATTCGGACCCTGCGACCCAGACACAGCGCGATGACTGATCGCGGCGTGATGCAATGTCCTCGATAGATTGCTATCAGATTAGATCCTCGCAGACCGCAGCACGAGCTGCGCTGTCAGACCCATCATCCTACCCACAGAGTGATAGACACGCCTTTGCACGGATTTCTCGTGTTGGATCATAAATGGGCCCTTTGGCAGGACTTATCGGATTTTCTGCATTTTCCCGTCCAATTTGGACACACCTCCTAACATGAAGCCGCAGTGAACAATAGGTCCCTTCCCAGAGTGAGACCAGTGTTCCAAGAAAATAAAGCAGGTTTACCGCGCTGTGACTGGGGCCGGAGTTTCTCCGAGGGGAGCGGGAACGAGGCGGGACAAGCTCAGGGGGCGGTCGCGAAGAGTCGGGTGCAAAAGGTACCATCAGCGCGCCGTTGTGGCGTCGCACAGCCACCCCGCTTGCAGTAGCGTAGTATCCGCGTACTTTTCGGTCGTAGGTTGACGAGGCTCCTCACGGATGTCCTGAGCTTATGTAAGCGTAGTCAACTGAATCCAACCTCGTTCTCGCCCTTCGCTTACATAACCCAGCGCTATCCTGAACTCGTGGTTCGTTTCGTTCACTTTCCCGCCGCTCACCCGAGTCGGCACAGCCCATATATACCCTGCGGTATGTTTCGCTTGATTAATGTTGATTTCTGTGCATACTAGACTCTGAGTTGTCTCAAACAGACACCTCTAAGCTTTGCACCAAACAGCAAGCCTACAGATGAATAAACGCAAACACTCCCCTGTAGCTGCGCCACGCTCGTCAGCGCGTCCAAGCAGCTCGGAGGAGCTCGGGCACTCTGATAAGAACTCTGGGCGAGAGAAACCGCGCTCTGATGACTCTAAAGAAGCCTCGACATCCACGAAGCGACGGAAAACGCGCAGTGAGCCTGAGCAAAACGAAGAGGGGCCCACACCTTTACCTTGCCCTCCTTCCGGTTCGTTTTGCTCGGCTTCTTGTGTTTCGCCCTACCTCATATGAAACCCAGACTACTTGCCCCTGGCGCTAGGCGGGAGGCACTGGCGAGGCCAGCGGTCTCTGCGGAATATTGTCGTGTTGTGAGACGCAATCTTCGTACGACGCCGTCTGACCCCTGTACGGCACTCAACATATTTTTCAGCGGAGATTCGTACAGCAAGTCGAGCGGAAGCACCTGGGTACTCTGTCGTGGCGCGATGTCCCGCTCCAGGCTATTCACGCACGCCCCAGGTCGATTACTTGCTAAAGCAGCGACGCAAGACGGACAAAACAGCTCGTGCGCACAACTTCGCGTCGCCAGGCGCAACAGCAGAGGACGACCTCGCCGCACAAACAGCGCGCTTCTTCACCTCGTTCCCCAAGCGCAAAACCAACAAGCCCCCACAGCTCGACCCCGACAGCACCACATACCGTATGTACAAGCACTGCACATCCCAACGCGCCAGGCCCGTTCACATGCACCACCCCAGTCCTTTTCCTCGGCATCAACGACTGCGGCGCGACGGACGCAGACGAGCTCGCGCCCGCCGTCGAGCGCATGGTCGACGCGCTGCACGACCTGTACGTCCGCGCCGCCGCGCGCAACTTCGTGCTCGTCGACGTCCCGCCTGTCGACCGCTCGCCGCAGGGTGCGTCCATGCATCCAGCGTCCCCGCGAACGCTGACACAATGTCGCTCAGCCGTGTCATCCGGCTGCGATGGCGAGATCGCCGAGCGCGTGCGCATGTGGAACGACCTCCTGCGCGCGCAAGCCGCCGAGTTCGCCGCGGGCAGCGCGCACGCGAGTGTGATCCTCTTCTCGGCGTACACGACGTTTGCGGACGTGCTCGATGACCCGGAGGGGTTTGACCTGGGCGAGGACGATCCGGAGACGGAAGGGGGAGGATTCTGGGAGGACGACCTGCATGTCACGGAGGACATGCACGAGCTCCTCGCGGAGACGTTGCTGAGGCACCTGCTCCCGCGCTCGTGAGGCTGATGGGACACGAGTCTCTGGATGCGAAGATGAACATAGTATTATTCAAGAAAATTGTTGGGTGCCTGTGCGCAGGCGACTGGAATCCAGGACTTGTACACACCCGCTGTGAGTGTTCATCACATCTCGATTATGCCATCGCCTTGTTGTAGCTTGATGATCTCGGTACGAAATCTCGCTTTAGCAGCAGCAGGCACTCACCAGCTTCCCAACGGGCCACTCTGACACCAAATATCTCCCCGAGCGTGCACCACGTCTCCTTCGATTACCCCCCTCAGGTGTCCCCTACAATGCCTGCACGGCCGGTAATCCGGCCACGCCTCCTTCGTCTCCACCCACGCGTCCATCGCCTTACTCGCGCTCGGGTCGCTGCAGAGCCCGTCGTCGACCGCGGCGAGCCCAAGGAGCCGCAGCGCCTGGCGGCACTTGGGCCGCGTCGTGCACTGCGCAAGGTGCGGTGTCTCGCTCGCGCCGGGGACCTGGAACGCGCGCATCGTCCGCGCCGCGCGGCCGTAGAGGCACGGCGTACGCGACGCCATCGACGGGCAGCTCCGGGACGTCCTTGATACAGCAGACGCAGAAGACGAGCGGGGCGACGTGCGGCGCACGGGCTTCGCCGTCGGCGGCCGCGTGCCAGTGTAAGCATACGCATGCCGCGTGCGCGCTGCCGCAAAGCTTGCTCGCGGGCGCCTTCGTCGACCCGCCCGTCGCGCTCGTGAAGGAGAGCGTGCTCGACAAGGCGAAGGTCGCGTCAGGCGACCACCATGTCGCGCGCGTGTTCGCAGACGTGCAGACGGGGCCGCAGTAGGCGATGGGCTGCGCGCTGTATGAGTGCCTCGCGGGCATGCTCGCGGCGGGCGAGATCAAAGTGCGTTTGCTGGTCTTTGTGTGGTGGCGGGAGGTGCTGATTGGGTGTGTAGCCGACGCGGCTCGAGGTGCTCCCGAGCGGCCTCGAGCGGCCTCGAGGACCTGGAGAGGCTCGGCAAGGGCGTCAGCGCGCTGAGGCGTGTTGCGCACCCGCAGGGGACGGCCTAAAGGCCCTCGAGATCGTAAACATCGCATGAACACTGGAATATCTACTGTGCAAAGCAAGGGCTGACATATATTCATTCGAGAATCTGAAGGGGAGGTCAAGCCAGACTGCGCGCCCTATCGACTGCCATAACTTTGCCTCGGAGGATCGGTGTGTTGGGTAAGATTGGGTATTGCGCTGAACCTGTACCTGTGCCACGCTCATATCCAAGTTCAACAGTTCCTCGCCCTCGGGTGGGAAGTTCGAGCTCTGCACCGGGAGAGTGATCCGCCCGTAGGGTGTACACACAATCGCAGTGAAATGCGTGGGGCCGGGGAAGATACCGGGCTCGAGAGCCCGGGGCTGTTGCAGTGGGGCACGGCTTCCAATGCGCCGCGTCCGCAGCGCCTCGCGCCAGATGTGACGGCCGCGCTGCAGCAACAGGGCATTCGTTCTGGACGCTCAACGTTCGCGCTGTGTGATGTGAAAGACCGGGTTCCCCGCGTGCAGCTCGCCGCGCGCCCCGCGCGTGCAGCAGTGTACCGCGCGCGGATAGCCACTTCAGCAGTGGAAATGAGATGACATCGTCAAATGCTATGGGGGGAAGTAAGGCGGAGGGAAGATGGAACTGGTTTCGGCGAAGCTAGAGGTAGTCTCCATGCCTAAAGTGGCTCTTGGGTCCTTCTGCGTGTTGAGAGAGAGTTTTATGCATCATATCTCAGTAGCGGCGTGCAGGAAGCTGTTGCTGGTTACTGCTTGTATGCTGAAGTCCCATCAGTTCCGAACCGATTGATTCATAGCAACGAAGCATTGTCACCGGATGATCGTAAAATCAGAGGCATAGATGTTGCACGCTGCTGAACGCACTGGCTGTATGCGCTGCTAGGATTGGAACGTGGATTTATAACCCAGAAATTCTCCTTCACCTCACAAGCGGCGCTTGCGTTGTCGTTCAATCCAGAGTTTGGTGTTATCCACGCCCAGTGGGGTATTCGAGCTTCAGCCTTATATATGCGCTCGCGTCCCTCGAAAGGATGTAGAATGCATCCTGCTTGTCACAACATCTGCTGCGTCATCATTATTGCGTATTCGAGATTGATGGAGCTGGGTAGCTGGCTACCCCGTAATTGACCATGAATCTGTCTAGATTGATCTCATCTCAGCTACGCTGTGACAGCCCCATGAGAACGGGCAGTGGCCACCGATATAACTCTTTCAGGAATCTCGTGGTACGCAAGGAGAGCGTTGCGTACAGCCCATCATAACGTCTGTATATTTATATATATACCCTGCCTGGTCAAGACTGTAGTTCTCAGGCCCTTACCTCGACAAGCTCCCACAATTTATTCGAAGGGATGTCCCAGTCCTCCGCTGCAGCTACAGAGGAAGCACAACAACTGTATGCATAGTCTTTGTCTTGTATATCCCTGTCGGAGACGTCTCACTTCGACCTACATCCAATCTCACTACCGACTATGTGGACCTCTCTCAACTGAGTATGCTTTGATCTGCTTCACAATGCATTCACAACGTTGACCGCCTACGTCTCAATTAGCACTCGTGTTCTACGAGTATCTCGTGACTTTCGACCAAGAGGTCTCCATGGTGTGGAAGCGCAAAATCACTGCAGCTTCGCTCCTTTTGTTGATCAGCAGATGGCTTATGGTCATGGGGCCTATTATCGGGTCCATACACGTCTCGTCCCAAGCGACGTGTGAGTATAATGCATCTGTTGATATGACATCCATGAAGATTGATAAATGCTGCTTAGATGTACACCCAGCTGGTCTGATAACTGGTCATATCTCACGCTGCCTTCGTGGGTTTAAGCTGTCAGATAGGCTGGATCTTGAATATCGTCATGTTCATCAGTGTTCAGATTGTGGTCACCCGTGAGTCACACAGTCATTTTCAGCATGCAAAGACCTAAGCTCGACCAATCAAAGTGTTCTCAGCTCTGCGAGTGTATGCAATTCTGCTGCAAATACAGAAGAATTACACCATCCCCCTGATAATTGCAGTCCTTGGCTTAATTCCGCTGGCAACAAATGCTGTATGCATCATTTTTATCAGACGCAATTTCATGAGTTCTCACAGACCCCTAGTTTGCTTGGTCACGTACCACCAATTTTTGGTACCCAGAGTTCCCTGTATGTGAATCGTTGATCAACATTTCGGATCCGTTATCCAAAAAGTAGCCCCACACCACTGCACACCACTGCTCATTGGGTTTCTGACAGGGTGTCTAGGTGTACGTCAGCTTTTTCTAGACATTGCAAGCTTATAGAGAGATTCCGACATGCTACAGTGTTCTTGCTCACGAGGGTCAGCGCCATAGCTGTTGATGCGATTGTCCTGGCGACAACATGGGCAAAGTCATTCCAACATTTTCAGGAGATGCGGCGTTTGAAGTTAAATTCCTCAGTTACAACGGTACTTCTCCGAGATGGTGCGTGATCAACGACCCACCACAAAATCAATGTGCTCAAAGTCAGTACGTGGTCACAGGAACACTGTATTTTATGTGAGTGGGGCCGGTATGTAATGTAGCGGTTTATGCATTGATTCATCTTTGCAGAGCGTTCCTCGCTATCAATATACTCCAACTCATCACGTACAACGTGACCAGTCACTTTTTCGTAAATCTCTCCGTGGTATTTGGCTATGTCGAGTCACTGAAATTGTATCCAGGGGAGTTTTGTGCAGTATTTCATGGAATTCTTGGTACTAGGCTCACAAAATCGCTGCATGCTACAGAAAGCGCTGAACGACGTTACTCCAGCCCCCTTTCTTAGTGCAGCGCTTCATGTTGAATCTGCGCAAGCTCAACCGGGGACCTGATGAAAGCAATGCAGCAGCGCGCCCGATCGGTTCACGCCCCTCGATAAGCTTCAGGGTTCCGTCAGGTTTTCTTGGAAATCTCGGAGAGCCGCTTGAGCACGGATCGGAAGAAGAGCCGGAGGGTGACACCAACGAGAATGGACCTAGTGCTCCGGTGCAGGGCACGCACAGCATGACCTAGTTGTCTTGAACCTACGATATCCGGCACCGCGTCTTTCGTATGATGTAGTACAGGAGACATAGCGCGGTGTTTAGAACGTTTTGCACAGAGCCGCAATTCTCAGACCAATCGTCTGGGCCGCACTGATGTCCAGGAGCCCCTCACTGTAGCTGCTAGACATGGCTTTGATATCGTGCAGGAGTTATATTTAAGACGGCCTATGGTACTCTAGTACGACGTATACACCTGAAGGAATATTTATGTATTTATTAATTTAATGCAGCTACTTTGACAAGACGCTGTAGTCTTAGATGCGCAAAGATCCGATGGTATCTTACAAATAAACAGTGCCGTCCCGCTTAGCACCAGGGTGTGCTTCCTGGCGCAATCTTAATTATGCTCAGATCATCAGTGTCCCGACGAACGGAGATTTTCGCGCTTGCTCCGAGCTGCCACCACTTGGACTTACCACTACGTCGCATTCGTCGAAATGCACGCGCGATTTCGCCCGCGCGGCCGACGATGATGCCGAACCGAAGACTCTAAATCGGCACCGAACATGCGGCCCAAGGACAGACCGCCGGGGGAGGAACACACGCTGCCAGCGATGGAGGGCGGGCGCGATAAGACCCCTTAATTCGAGGATGGATCTGTCATTCTAGCTGCTCATGCTAGGCACAGACAGCATAGACTGGAGCGCGCTCCTCTCCTCAGCGTACAATGTGCTGACCGTCATGCTCGATAATCCTGAGGCGTGTGATATGGGCAAAAGCGACCATAACACCGAAAGCGGTCGATTCTGAGAAGAGGGCTTGCATGTCACGGAGGAGATGCACGAGCACCTCGCGGAGCGGCGGCTGAGGCATGTCCTCTGTCGCTCATGAAGCTGATGGTGTTCGTATACGAAGGCCGGCGCGACTGCTCGAGGAAATGAGCGGCCGACCATCGAAATTGAAAGCATGGACGTGAGTACGAATGCGAGGTGCATTGGTCCTCTAGGCATAGCGATCTTGACCGGTTATCCCCGGATCCGGCGCGAAGTGACCCAGACGAGAACCCATTTCCATTCTGTCGATCAGTCAATATGGGTGTAATATACTGCAAAACAAAATGTCGACAGCACCATACTCAGGTGGCCTCGAGTCTGACCTTGTGTTGGCCCATTACCAGCGTTCAAGCTATCACAATTGTCTCGTCGCCTTGTTGTAACTTGATCCAGCTGGTGAGATCGTCTACTCCTGCATTGGCGGCAGCGAACACCCACCTGCTTAACAGCCGGCCATTCTTGGACACCAAAAATCTCCCCGAGCTTGCACCACGTCTCCTCGCGCCGTTTATTGATCACCTCCCGCAAGTGGCTCCCGCAGTGCTTGCATGGCCTAGCATTCGGCTGCGCCTCCTTCGTCTCCAGCCACACATCCATCGAGTCAATCGCGCTCGGGTCGCTGTAGAGCCTGTCGTCGACCGCAGCGAGCCCAAGCAGCAGCAGCGCCTGGCGGCACCTGGCGCGCGTTGTGCACTGCGCAGGGAGCGGTGCCGTGCCCGCGGCGAGCGCCTGGAACGCGCGCATCGTCTGCGCGGCCTCGCCAACGAGCGCGGCGCGGCCGCGGAGGCACGCGCGGAGGTCCTCGCGCGCGAGCGCCGCGCGCTCCGCGCCGCCCGCGTACGCGACGCCGTCGACGAGCAGGTCGGGGTCGTCCATGATGCAGCAGACGTAGAGGACGAGCGGCACGATGTGCGGCATGTGCAGCAGCCGCGCGAGGTGCAGGACGTCGATGCAGTCGGGGTACGTGACGTCGACGGGGAGCTGCGCGCTGTGTGCGGTGTCGCTGATCGTCCAGCTGCTCAGGGCGTCGGTGGGGAAGACCTGGGAGAGGCGGTGTCTCGCCTCGTCCATTACCTCCTTGATCTGGTATTTTATGGCGATGTAGACGACTCTGCGGAAATCGGCGTATGGGATCGGGGTTCGTTCGGCGTTCATCCAATGACTGCGTTCGTGCCTTCATTAGCGACACCTCTGGAAGCGACTATGAAAGTCGACATACCTGTTGCTTCCATAGTACACGATATGCAATATGTCATGCAAATCGTCGCCGTGGTCCTCCACGGGCAGGACGGGACAACCTTCAAAGGTCTCTAGCTGCGCAACAGCCGTGGGATTCAGCAGCGCCTTAAAGACCTCAGAGCGGAGCGTCAGGACGCTCCTGTGCACCCTGAGCGACATGCCCTTGGCCTGCAGGATCATATTTCCGTCGTCCAACCACAGATCGTCCGACCGCGCGCCCAGACCAGATTCTGCCGGCGCCATCCTCTGGAGCGCGCTGTCATCGCCGTCGGGCTCGACCTTCCTCCGCTTGGTCGGCGCCTCTGCGGCGTCGATAATCTCGAGAGAGGGGCTGCGCACTCTGGTGGACATGGTCGTCAAAGACGACGAAGGTCCCCTCGCGCCCGAATAATCGAGTGCACCACCGGCTTCTTCCCACGCTTCTCGACGCGGTCGTCATCATGCTCAGGTCATCTGCCCCGTGGCAAAAGCGGAGGCTTTCGCGCTTGCGTCCAGCCACCACCACCTTCCTGCCAGCCTTGCCTCCACAGCACACATGACGATATCTACACGCAGCCGTGCTCGCGCAGCCACCGACGACGCCGACGACTCCGCGCCGAACAAGCGGCAGAAACTCGAGCCCCAAGAGGAGGCACCCGCGCTGCCAGCCGTCCAGAGCGAGCGCGACGAGGCGCTTTGGTTCGAGGACGGCAGCGTCGTCCTCGCTGCCGGGAACAAGCTTTTCAAGGTCCACGCAGGCGTCCTCAGACATCACTCGACAGTCTTCAAGGAACTCTTGAGCGCGCCTGCGCTCGCTGCTCTACAGGAGAGGCTGGACGGCTGTCCCGTGCTACGAACGGAGGATAACGGGACGTCGCTCGCTCAGCTGCTGCGGATTATCTACGATGGTGGCAACAGGTGTGTCTACACGCTTCTGTGCAAATTGGCGGGGCTTTGACAAGGATTTTGCTGTCCTTTAGCGACTGGTTCAACTCGAAAGTCCGCATCGACTTTCGCGACCTACGGGCGGTGGCGATAATTGCTGCCAAATACAAAGTCCCGGAAGTGTTGGAAGAAGTGAGGTCGCGACTGCGCGTTTTCTATCCCACCGACAGCCTGGACAGCTGGCGCAGCGTGATGTTCGCGGAGGTCGACGAGCAAATGACCTACGGCGCCCTGACGATCCGGGACCAAGACTCCATCGCAGTCGTGGCGCTCTGCCGGCTCCTCGAGATGCCTGACATCCTCCCCATAGTGCTCTACGAGTGCTGCAGCCCAATCTCTGCCGTTCTCCTCGTTCGCGGCGTCATCTACGACGACGAGGTCGTCCGCCTGACCGAAGAGGACACCGTCCTGTGCCTCCGCGCGCGACAGTCCCTCATCGCGGAGACCGCGCGGATGTACAGAGCCTTCACCGTCACGCCGCGCGCAGGATGCAGGTCGCCGCAGACCTGCGCGGCGAAACTCGAGCGGCTGCTCGCCCGCGCGGTCGACCAGGACGTGCTCAGCGACCCGAGCCCGCTGAACCAGTGGGTCCTCTTCGCCACCGAAGAGTGCAAATCCGCAGGCAGCGAGCCCTGCACGCTCTGTGCCGCGGCGTTGATGGACAGCCTGGACAACGCCGCCGAGGACGTGTGGCGGAAGCTCGGCCAGATATTCGGCGTGGCACCTTGGCCTCCGAACAGCGCCGGAGAGCAGCAGGAGGGCGGCGGCGGTAGCGGTAGCAACGTCCGTTCTACAATCGCTTTCAACCCTTGGGGAGCATGCTAATCTACTTCTAGGTGGCGCGGGCGTCGTGACCGGGGACGCCTAGCCCACATCAACGTGTTGCGCATTCACCAAACCTTCGTGTTCCTTGTCCAGGCTACTCCAGGGTGCGGCCAACCCTAAGGTGCACGACGCGTTCTCGCGCCGTGCCGCCTCCGAGAGGACTTCAACGCAATGCCCGTATAACGCGGATAGGCGACTAGTTCGAGCGTCGCCTGGCCTCGAGCCGCAGTGTGTCTCGGTCTCGACCCTGCGACCGGCATGTGGTGGACGTCGGCCGGGCTGCGAGCTGCGTTTTCGTCGGGGTCTGCGCATCCTCGATGTACCCAAAACATACACGTGCTTCTCATCTGCTGCAAACGTTATCTCGATCGGAATATGTAAAGCACTTGGCCAAGTCGTCGTGGTCGAGCAGTCCCCAGATCAATGTTTCGAATATTTGGCAAACGATAGTGAATCTTGTGCAAGATGTCGAGATGCACCAGATAGATGCCAGGAGGATCATATCGCCACCTTTCAACCACAGATCGTCCGACCGCGCGCCCAGCCCGAATTCAGCCATCCTTTGGAGTGCGCCGTCATCGCACTCGGGCTCGACCTTCTTCCGCTTGCCCAGCACCTCTACGACCTAGAGTATCTCGAGAGAGGCCGCGAGCCTTGGCGTACATTGTCATCAAAGATGAACGAGTTCGCGAGAATTGCGGGCTGTAAAACGCCCAGTAAAAGGCCCCCGCCGTCCCTGAGACTACTAATCTCGCGTATCAGCGCGCTTCGCTGTGACACGGTCGTCAGCATGCTCAGCTCATTCGCGTTGCTACGAAAGCGGAGGCTTCCGGGCTTGGTTCGAGCCACCACGAGCCTGCACCACCCCGCCGCCCCGACGACCGTCGCAGCCTCCTACCGGTTCCTCTACGTTTCTACCTTCGATGCCGACAGCCACACGCGGCCATGTTCGCGCCGCCGCCGCCGACGACGGCGCCGACGCGCCGCCGCACAAGCGGCAGAAAACCGAATCGCACGAGGGCGGGCCCGCGCTGGCAGAACGGGAGCGCGAGCCTGAGCGCGACGCGGTGCTCTGGTTCGAGGACGCCAGCGTCGTGCTGGCCGCCGAAAACAAGCTTTTCAAGGTCCACGCGGGCGTGCTCGGGCACCACTCGCCCGTGTTCAAGGAGCTCTTGAGCGCGCCGGCGCTGGCTGCGCTGGAGGAACGGCTCGACGGCTGCCCTGTCCTGCGCACGAACGACAAGGGGGCGTCGCTCGCGCGGTTGCTGCGCATTATCTATGACGGAGTCCAGAGGTGCGTTCCCGCCGTCATCGACGGCTCTGCGGACCTCTGAGCACTCATTATGATATCTTCCAGCGACTGGTTTGCCTCAGGCGTTCGCCTCGATTTCGCCGACCTACGCCGCGTCGCCATCGTGGCAGCGAAATACCAGGTTCCGGCAGTATTGGACGAAGTGAAGTCGCGGCTACGCGCGTTCTATCCAACCGCGAGCCTGCAGGCATGGCGCGCCGTGGTGTTCGACGACGAGTCCGGCGCGGACGGCAGCCGCGGCACCCTCGCGATCCGGACATGGGACTCGATCGCGGTCATCGGGCTCTGCCGACTGCTCAAGATGCCCGACATACTCCCTGTGGTGCTCTATGAGTGCTGCAGCAAGGTCTCTGCCGCGAACCTCGTCCGCGGCGTCACCTGCGGCGACGAACTCGTCCGTCTGACCGAAGACGGCCTCCTCCTGTGCCTCCGCGCGCGAGACCTGCTCGTCGCGGAGACCGCCCGGATGTCCAACGACTTTATCGTCAAGCCACAGGCCGGATGCACGTCGCCGCAGAGCTGCGCGACGAAACTGGAGCAGCTGCGCTTCCAAGTGATCAACGCGGACGTCGCGAGCAGCCCCAATCCGCTGGACGCGTGGATACCGTACACCGCCGCGCAGTACGACGACGCAGAGAAGAAGCCCTGCGCGCTCTGTGCCGATGCGCTCATGGGAAGTCTGGAAGGTGCCGTCGAGGCTGTGTGGCGGAGGCTCGGCGAGATACTCGACCTTCCGCATTGGCCTCCAAACAACGCTGGAGAGCAGGCAGGTGGCGACAATGGTGTTGGTAATGTTCGTTCTGCAATCGCTTTTAAGCTTGGCGGATATGCTAACCTACGTATAGGCACCACGGGCGTCGTAACTAAGGGTACAGTACTATTTCTTGCTTGTGCGCTGCGAGGATCCGGTTTCGTTCTTGCTTCTGTCACTGTCAGCTATTGGTCTTGACACCCTTATCCTACTGCTTCTACTTCTTACCCATAGGCTCGAGCATTTCCGATATCATTAAGCATGTATCCCAATCGTCTAGCTTGTCGCCCTGCAGCGAAGTACCGCAGGACCTCCATCCAGCGTCGCCATAGTTCGCGCGCAACGCTGGAGCCTCGGTCTCTGCCTTCTGACGCGCCATCGACGCGTTCGCCACCCTCTCGTGTTTCCGGTCCGAGGTGCCGCCACACTCGGCGTGCGCGACGCCTCCAAGGACGCTTCAAGGTGACGTCCGTATAACGCGACCAGCGACCCGTCCGCGCGCGCTGATGTTGGGTCGCAGGACCATTTGGCCCCGGCCCCAGCGATCGCGATGTGGCGGAAGGCGCACCGGCTGCGCGCTACGTCCTCAGGCTCGGCCTTGTCTTCCAGGTCTGCAAGTCTTCTCTGCACCCGAAGCATACATTTCATTCGTCGTGGAGGACACAAGGAATGGGAGGTACGAGCTGCTGAGCATGTTGGAGTCCGTACCCGATACTCGACTCCGCTGAACGGCTAGGCCGCCACGGGGGCATCTTTCGCAGGTGCTTCCGCGACATCCTGTATCGCAGCCTCGATGTTAACTTGGATCTGCGATGACACGCGCAGCGCGCTCACCTTCTGCCCCGCCGGCCATTCTGGGACCCCAAAGATCTCCCCGAGCTTGCACCATGTCTCCTTTCGCCGTTCGTTCATAAGCTGTCGGAGCATCTCGTCGCAATGTTGACATGGCCTTGCATTTGGCATGGCCTCCTGTTCATCAAGCCAGGAGTCCATGTGATCGATGGGGTCCGGCTCGTTGTACAGCCCTCCGTCAATCGCAGATAGGTCGAGGAGCTGGAGCGCCTTTCGGCACTTTGCCTGCGTCGTGCACTTGTCAGAGCGCGCATGCGAGTGTGCGGCGAGTTCTTGGAAGGCTCTCATAATCCGGGTCTCGTGTCTTAACAATTGGTCTCTGCCCTTGAGACACGAGAATAGGTCTTCTGGGCTGAGTGTTAGCCTCCCGGGAATGCCCTCCGATTCCACACCGCGCGCGATGTCTTCGAATGGAATGATGTTGCAACAAGTGTAAAACACGAGAGGAAGGATCGAATGCATGCCCAAGAGCCTACTGATTCGGACGATGTCGATGCAGTGGCCGAAGACGAGAACAAGCGGGGTCTCGTCGCCGAGGGGCTGTAGGTTGTAGACCCAGTCGTCCACATTGTCCGTAGGAAAGACCTGTGAAAGCCTATATTTGGCTTCTGCGAGAATGTCTTTGATGTCGTACTTCAACGCGATGTCCACAACTCTGCGAAAATCGGAGTATTTGATTGGAGGTCGGCTGCTGCTGTGCCAGTCGCTGCGTACAAAGGAGTAAGGACAGTCCGTGGAATCGTGAGCAGACTGAGGCGTACCTGTTGGCCCCGTTGTAAATGATGTGCAGTAGATCATGAAGATCCTTGCCCCGGTCCTCCACGCGCACGACAGGGCAGCCCTCGACCGCCTCTGGTCGCTCCCTCAGGGCTGCGTCATCGAGCAGTGCCTTGAACACGTCGGAGCGCAGGGCCAAGAGACCCTTGTGCACTCGGAAGGACATGCCTTGTGCCGCCAGAATGACGCCTCCGTCCTCGAACCACAAGTCCTTCGACCTTTCTCCGAGCTCGACGTCGCTCAGAGCAACCTCATCGCCTTCTGGCTCGACCTTCCTCCGCTTATTCGGCGTGTCTGCATCGTCGGTGGACGTCCGGCTGCGTGTGCTTGCGGGCATAACAGACGAGATGTATAGAGGCAGAGCACCGTCGTGCACGCAGATTGCGAGGATGAGCGGAGAGGCGAAGGTCGTCTGGGCGGCAGGCGCCCAAATTCTCGCGTCGAAACGCGGTCGTCATCGCACTTACATAAGCTGCCTGCCCGTGTCGCGTTATGAGCAACATTAACGTTGCCAGGTCAGTGCCTCAGAGATAGTGTGTGCTGGCTCATAATATTAAATAATGTTAGCTAGCGGCTGTACACAGTCGATGCTTCGCGCGAGTTGTGTACATCGGGACTGCGAGCTGCATGTTCAGTATACGACACTCATCGATCATCGACGACGTCTCTCAAAGGATAAATCCGCATGCATATATTCAATTGTGTACTGGAGCCGTACAAAATGTGTTGCACGCCGTGCCGAGCCTATACTGGGATGTATATATGGGCTGCTGCATGGACTGGATCCCATTGCACCATGCCCCGACACGCGCGCGCCGCGGGTGCCTAGTCGCCAAAGCGGTGTCTTCTGCAGGTCAATGGACCTAGTCCTGCAACGAAGTCTCGGTATCACGCCATACTTCCCCGAATATCCCGGTAAAAGCTCACCTTTTCTCCTGCCGGCCATTCCTCGACCCCGAAGATCTCGCCGAGCTTGCACCACGTCTCCTCGCGTCGCTCGTTCACCACGTTCCGGAGGGCCTTGCCGCAGTGCCGACACGGCTTCGCATCGGCCGTGTTCTCGTGTCTGGTGATCCAGCGGTCCATGGGGTCGATCGCGCTCGGCTCGCTGAAGCACTGTGCGTCCACGACGGCGAGGCTGAGGGCCTGCAGTGCTTCGCTGCAGTGCTGCGGCGTCTTGCAGGCGCTCGGACGTCCGCGCTCGTCAAAAGCAAGCTCCTGGAAGGCCTTCATGATGCGGCTCGACTCTTGGATCAGGCGTGCGCGGCCTCTGAGGCACGTGCGCAGGTCGTCCTGGGAGAGCGTGACGGGCTCCGGGATGCCCGCGAGCTGCACGCCGTCGACGATCTTCTCAAAAGGGCTGAGGTTGCAGCAGACGTAGAACAGAAGGGGGGTGATGGAGTGCATGCCCAGCAGCCTGCTCAGCCGGAGGGCGTCGATGTAGTCGAAGTAGGAGATTTGCAGTGGTGTTCGGTCGCCCTCCGGATCTAGTTCGACGCACCAATCGTCCAAGCTGTCCGTCTGAAAGACCTCGGACAGCCTGTGTCTTGCCTCGCTGATGATGTCTTGGATGTTGTACTTCAGGGCAACATCCATGACCCTCCGGAAGTCGGAGTATGCAATGGGAGGACGCGAGCTCATGAACCAGTCGCTGATCTCGGAGACGTCAGCGCTGCCAGCTCCGGCAGGTATCATGCAGAGCACGCACCTGTTTCCGCCTTCATATATTCATAGATGACATGCAGCAGATCGCAGAGGTCCTCTCCCCAGTCCTCCACGCGCAATACAACGCAGCCGTCGAGCTGCTCCAGACCTGCGTCGTCCAGCAGCCTCTTGAACACCTCAGAGCGCGGCGCCAGAACGCCCTTGTGCACCCGGAAGGACATTTCCTGGGCCGCTAAGATGACGCTGCCATCCTCAAATTTCAGACCAGAACTCGTTGGACCTCTCTCCGAGCTCTACACCGCTCTGGAGAGCACTTTGGTGGGCCTCGGGCTCGACTTTCCATCACTTGCTGGGTGTGTTTGCGTCGTCGATGGAGCGTCGGCTACGTGGACTGGCGGGCATACAGTAGGTCCGGTACAGAGAGCCAGGCGGTCGTATGTGCAGAATTCGACGATGAGCGGAGAGACGAAAGTGCATCCGACGGTAGGCGCTTCATTTCCGCGCGCCAGAACGCGGTCGTCATCCTGCTTACGTACGCCGTCTGCAGCTGCGTCGCGCGCTGGTCGCGCGGCGACGCGTCGCCTGAGTCGCTGCATGATATAGGAGTCCAGGACGTCTTTGTTGGCGGCCAACATAAACGAAGTACAAAGAATATTGAACTACGAAATCCGTGAGATCCATGTAAAGCGTGGCTGCGAAACGGCCCGTTCTCCTGGACTACTGTAAGAGCTACATCTTCGTCGACGTCTCCCAACGCTCCAGTCCGTGCTGTGTATTCGCTCAACTAGCGGAGCTAGAGGAGGGAAGGCGACTAGGCATCCGGGGGATTATTCGCGGCAGCTCCTTCGACATTATCCTGCAGCAAAGCGTGAAATTTGAGCTTAAGGTTGTTCAAATCACGATAGTCTGCATGGAGCGCACTCACCTTGTTCCCCGCGGGCCATTCCGCGATCCCAAAAATCTCGCCAAGCTTGCACCACACCGCCTCGCGCCGCTCGTCCGTGCGCTTCCGGAGAACGGCATCGCAGTGCCGACAGGGCCTAGCATTCGGTTGTTCTTCGTAGTCATCAAGCCAGTCGTCCATGAAAGCCAGGACGCTCGGCTCGAAATACAGATTTTTGTCGAGCGCGAATAAGCTGAGAATTAAAAAGGCCTATCGACAGTGTGCCTGCATCGTGCGCCGTTCGGAAGGCGCACGTTCAGCGGATGCTAGTTCGTGCAGAACTCGCATAATCGACGCCTCACGCCGGTGTCAACGTGGCTCAATGAGACTAGTATGCTCATAACAGCCCGGTGGACCCATAGTCGACCAGACTCCAGGTGCTGCGGAACGGGCTCACGCGCCCGCCTGCCGAAGACCCCAGAAACCCTTGACCGTGCCCATGTTGTCACCAATATTGAGCTACCGTTCCAACTTCACGCCCCACCATCCATGCACCATCTTCCTCATGATTTGGCACGCTCGTGAGCTAGTAGTGCCCGTCAGCGAATCGTGCGCTTTGCTTTGATACAGCTCACCGGCCGAGTTCGGCCGAACTTGTACCCGCTGCGACGTCTGCATCTGGTGCTGGAGAGAATGAAAAGAATTTGGAAACACTATCAAGACGACGCTCTCATATGTCTCTGACTGACACGGGACGATTCGGCGTAAATTGCCGGGCCAGGCTTGCAAGACTACGTCGCTCCAAGAATCCGCTTCCAGGACTGACACGCTATCAAGCAGTCATAGAAGTAAGCTCGATGCATTGTTTAGGACAGTCCCATTTATGTGCATGGAATTGTCGACCAAACACTTGCCTGGCATTGCTTTTGCAGCCTCTCGCGCAGCGCACGAGCGATATGTGCCATCATAATAAGTTGTGGAGGGCGTATCCGTCTGACTAAGCAGTGGCGTACAAATCGGACACTCTGCCCGCTGAACGACCAGGTCCTAGACATCATGCCTAACGTCCGTTACGCGAATCTCCCACACATACTCGCGTATATATGCCACATTTCGAGACTTCACGCTGCAGGACATCTTCGTTCTACCTCTCCACACTACACCAGACATCCCCAGCATTGCAGATATGTCCACGCAGAAGGCTCTCTTCCTCGAAAAGCTCGGCGGCAAGCTCTTCATCCAGGACCGCGACATTCCGGAGCCCGGAGCCGGCGAGGTCCTCATCGAGATCCACGCGGCCGGCCTTAACCCCGCCGACTGGAAGATCAACGGGTTTGAGGGGATCCTCAAAGAGTTCCCCGCCATCCTCGGCACCGATGGTGCTGGCATCGTGAAGAAGGTCGGCACGGGCGTGACGAACGTCGCTGTCGGCGACAAAGTGTACGTCTCGCCCACATACGCTCAGTAGTACCCTACTCATGCCGCACAGGCTGTTCCAAGGTGCCTATGACAACCGCCACGCGACGTTCCAGCAGTATGCGGTCACCGAGGCGGAGATCGTTGCCAAGGTACGTTGCCCGGGGCTCTGGCCCTGGTCCCCCTCCCACGCGGCTTGTACTGACCGCGCACTCAGATCCCGGCGAACCTGACCTTCGAGCAGGCGGCCTCGATTCCTCTCGCGCTCGCCACCGCTGCGCTCGCGCTCTACAACCAGCAGCCGCACGGCATAGGCTTCGACGCGCCGTGGGAAGCTGCAGGCCGCGGCAAGTACGCAGGCGAGCCCATCGTCATCCTCGGCGGGTCGTCGTCCGTCGGTCAGCACGGTACGCATGGCCGCGACTATCTGTTGCTCTCTGTCGCTGACTCTGCGAGCAGCTATACAGCTGGCGAGGCTCTCCGGCTTCTCGCCCATCATCACGACTGCGTCGCTCCACAACAGCGCGCTGCTCAAGTCGCTCGGCGCGACGCACGTCATTGATCGCGCCGCGCCGCTCTCGGAGCTTGCGCAGGCCGTGCAGGCCATCACGAGCAAGCCCATCACGGTCGTGTACGACGCGATCTCGGACCCGGACACGCAGAACGCTGGGTACGACATGCTCGCGCCCGGCGGGACCCTGGTCATCGTGCATTGCAGGGCCGTCGATGCGGCCAAGGTTACCTCCGAGAAGGAGATTCTGTACATTCTTGGGAGTGTGCAGTTCGCTGAGCACCGCGCGATCGGCAAGAGTTTGTACGCGAGGCTCACGGGACTGCTCGAGTCCGGCGAAATCAAGGTGTGTGTTGACGACTTCTCAAACGACCTTTGGCTGAATGAGCTGCGTAGCCGAACCAGGTCGAGGTACTCCCGAACGGCCTCGCTGGTATCCCTGACGGCTTGGCGAAGCTGAAGGCGGGCATCAGCGCGCTCAAGTTTATTGCTCGTCCCCAGGAGAGTGCCTAGGAGTGTGCCACGAACTGAAAATAGTTCGATAACAATGATTTCGCAATAAGTCAATAAATCATGTGCCCTTTGTTCGCGACTCTTCGGGGTGAATCTCCGACGTCTCCAGTTTGCTCTATGTGACTCCTACAGAGATAATATGAGCATGTAGCTTATATCTGATGGACCTCAACAAGGTTCCGTCATCGGGCGTCGACTTTCGATCGCAGGCGGCGCTGAAGCGGCATCTCTGTTCAGGGCGACCCGCTCAGGAGGACGAGTCAACAGCAACTTCTCCTTCATACGTTGATTCTGAGACACACGTAAGGAGAATCAGCGAGACAGTTCTACCCTTGTGAGGCGTAAATTTCCTACCTGGAACCATATCTGCAAAGATGACCATGTTGGAAAGAGCTATGCGCGTGAGGTGACAGAATGATACTTACTTGCACAACGCGAGGTTTCAAACCAATAGATGCTGCAATCTCCGCGGCAGATATAAAGCAGTACACGCACCTGTTGCCTCCGTTATATACGACATGCAGCAGATCACAGAGGTTGTCTCCCCGGTCCTCCACGCGCAACACAGCGCAGCCATCGAGCTGCTCCAGACCTGCATCGTCCAGCAGCCTCTTGAACACGTCGGAGCGCAGCGCCAGCACGCTCTTGTGCACCCGGAAGGACATTCCCTGGGCCACCATGATGACGCTGCCATCCTCAAACCAGAACTCGTCGGACCTCTCTCCGAGCTCTACGCCGCTTGGGAGGGCATTTTGGTGCGCCTCGGGCTCGATTTTTCGTCGCTTGCTGGGTGTGTCTGCGTCGCCGGTAGAGTGTCGACTGCGGGTACTGGCGGGCATAAAAGAGGTCCTCTACAGGGAGCCAGGCGGTCGTATGTGCAAAACTCGACGATCAGCGGGGAGACGAAAGTGCATCCGACGGTAGGCGCTCAATTTCCCCGCGCCAGAACGCGGTCGTCATCCTGCTTACTTACGTCGTCTGCAGCCGCGTCGCGCGTTGGTCGCGCGACGACGCGTCGCCTTCGCTGCATGATATAGGAATCCAAGACGTCTTTGTTGGCGGTCAACATAAACGAGATACAAAAATTATTGAAATACGAAATCCGTGCTAGAGTCATGTAAAGCGTGCCTGAGAAACGGTCCGTTCTCCTGGACTACGGAGGAGCTACGTATTCGTCGACGTCTCCCAACGCTCTACTCCGTGCTGTATATTCGCTTGACTAGCTGAGCTGGAACATGGAGAGCGTCTACTCCAGGATATTATTCGATGCAGGTCCTTCGACGTTATCCTGCAGCAAAGCGCGAAGTCTGAGCTTCAGGACGTCCATGTTACGATGGCGTGCAAGCAGCTACTCACCTTCTTTCCTGCCGGCCATTCCACGCTCCCAAAAATCTCGCCGAGCTTACACCAAACCGCCTTGCGCCGGTCGTCCATCCGCTTCCGGAGAACGGCATCGCAGTGCCGACAGGGCCTCGCATTCGGTTGTTCTTCGTAATCGTCGAGCCAGTCGTCCATGGGAACCAGAACGCTCGACTCAAAATACAGATGTTTGTCGAGCGCGAATAAGCTGAGAATTAGAAAGGCCTTTCGACAACGCGCCTGCATTGTGCACCGTTCGGAAGGCGCGCGGTCAGCGGATGCTAGCTCGTGCAGAACTCGCATAATCCGGCTCGACTCTTGTGACAGCGACTCGCGGCCTTTGAGACACAAGGCCAAGTCGTTCGGAGCGAGGTATACACGTTTCGGAACGCCGTCTAGCTGCACGCCATGCGCGAGCTTTTCAACAGGGTTGACGTTGCAGCAGGTGTAAAATACGAGTGGAAGGATGGAATGCATGCCCAAACGCCTGCTGAGAGGAAGGAGATCGATGCAGTCGCGGCGGTAGATACTCAGTGGTGTTTGGTCGCCGTCGGGGCTCAGGTCGGAGTCCCAGTTCTCCAGGCTGTCCGTCTGAAAGACCCGCGAGAGTCTGTATTTCGCCTCGCTGATGACTTCATTGATGTTGTACTTCAGGGCAATGTCGACGACTCTCCGGAAGTCGGCGTATTCGATCGTAGGGCGAGAGCTACTCAGCCAGTCGCTACACTCGGCAAAGTCAGAGCTATCGACTCAGTGGAATACCAATCCGAACACGCACCTGTTGCCTCCGTTGTAAATTATATGCAGTAGGTCACGGAGGTCTTTCCCCTGGTCCTCCACACGGAAGACAGGACGCCCCTCGACTTGCTCCCGACTCGCGTCGTCCAACATGGTCCTGAACACGTCGGAGCGCAGCGCCAGGATACCCTTGTGCACCCGAAAGGACATTCCCCTCGCCGCCAGGATCACGTTCCCATCCTCGAACCATAGGTGCTCCGCCCGGTCTCCGAGCTCAACGCCGCGGAGAGCGCTCTCCTCGTCGTCGTCCGGCTCGACCTTGCGTCGCTTGTTGGGCATGTCTGCGCCGTCAGCGGAGCGTAGACTGCGAGTGCTCGCGGGCATGATAGAGGAGATGTATAGAACTAGAGCGCGTTCGTGTATGGAGATCTCGAGGATGGGCGGGAAGGCGAAGGTCGTTTGGGCGCCAGGCGCCCGAATGCCACTCACCAAAACGCGGTCGTCATCGTGCTTACGCGGCCTCCAGCTGCCTCCCACTGCACGGTGAAATGTCCCTCATAATTATGCATTGCATAGATCTCCGAGTGTCAAGCTTTCAAGGAAGAACTGGGAGCGTACGCGCGTACAGACAGGAGATCTGTGCGACGCGTGGCCGCGTTATGCCCGCGGCTCGTCCGTCCACCTTCGTCGACGTCTCTCAGAGCACCAGCTCGCGGCGAAAATTCGCTCGACCAGCGGAGTCGGATAGAGAAGCAGTAGGCCCGCAGAGGATCATTCGCCATTCGCAGCGGAATTCTCGAGGTTTTTCTGCATGAAGTTTGGGCTTGAGGATAACCAGGATACGATAGCCTGCGAACAGCGTGCTCACCGTCCCCCCTGCGGGCCATTCCGCGATCCCAAATATTTTGCCGAGTTTGGACCAGACCTCCTCGCGTCGCGTGTCAATACGCTCACGGAGAGTAGCGTCGCAGTGCCGACATGGCTTTGAGTCCGGCTTTGCTTCGTGTTCATCGAGCCAGTTGTCCATAGGATATAGAACGTTCGGCTCAAGATACAGCTTTGCGTCAGATGCGGATAAGCTGAGAAGTAGAAGGGCTTGTCGACAATGCGGCTGCAGTGTGCACCTATCAGAAGGCGCAGCGAATAGAAGCTCCTGGAAGACCCGCATAATCCGACTTGATTCTTGTATCAGCATCTCGCGTCCTTGGAGACACAGCGCCAAGTCGTCCTGGCTGAGCATTATAGGTTCCGGAATGCCGTCTAGCTTTACGCCGCGCACAATCTTCATAAATGGGGCGATGTTGCAGCACTCGTAGAATACGAGAGGGAGGATTGAGTTCACCGCCAAGAGTCTGCTAATGCGCAGGGCGTCGATACACTCGAGGCTGCTGAATCTCAGCGAGAGAGCATTATTGCCGGTAGAGTACCAGCTGGCCAGGCTGTCCGTTGGAAAGGCCTGCGAGAGTCTATACTCCGCTTCACGAATGACGTCTTCGATGTTGTACTTCAGCGCAATATCCACGACTCTCCGGAAGTCGTGGTACGCAATCGTGGGGCGAGTGCTATTCAGCCAGTCGCTACATTCGGATGAGTCAGGGCCCTAATTCCTGCATGCACTAGGTAGAAAACACACCTTTTACCTCCATTATAGATAATATACAGCAAATCATGGAGGTCCTTCCCCTTGTCCTCCACACGGAACACAGGACAGCCCTCGAGCCGCTCCAGACTCGCGTCGTCCAGCAGCGTCTTGAACACGTCAGAGCGCAGGGTCAAGATACCCTTGTGCACGCGGAAAGACATCCCCTCGGCCGCCAGAATGACGTTACCATCCTCGAACCACAGATCCTCCGACCGGTCCCCGAGCTCCACGTCGCGCAGAGCGCTCCCCTCGTCCTCCGCCGGCTCGACCTTCCGTCGCTTGTTGGGCGTGTCTGCGTCGTCAACGGAGCGTCGACTGCGGGTGCTCGCGGGCATAACGAAGCAGATTTGTAGGACTAAAGCGGTAGCGTACGCGGATTTCGAAGATGAGAGAGGAGGCGAAGGTGGTCTGGGCAGTAGGCGCCCAAGGTTTCGCGTTACGACGCGGTCGTCATTGCGCTGACGCTGCCTGCAGCGCGCGACCGGGCAAAGCGTGCCTCCCTGCTTTCGCATCTGGTGGATTAATGATATCGATACATATTGCTGCACGCATAAGATCAAGAAGGTACAAAAAATAGCCACAATCTTTGCACGAAGTGTGTCCTTAAGATCTCAAAATCCCTTCGCGTCTAGACTGTGAGCTGCGCCGACGGCTTTCAGAGCATTTGTGTACATGTCCAATGTCCTAGAAGTATAAATGCTCTTGTCAATAATGGTGCGCTCGCAGCATGCAGCTGAGGTAAGTGTCCAATACTCGATACGTCTTTCGGCCCAGTGAGCAGGGTGCTGAAGAGCGACTAGGCAGCGGCGGGAGCGTCTGCCACGGGTTCGTCGGCCGGTTTCTACATTGAAGACCGCATCAAAAGAATCCTGCACCCATAGCTTGCGGCGCACTCACCTTCTGCCCTGCTGGCCATTCTGCGACCTCGAAAATCTTGCCGAGCTTACACCATGTTTGCTCGCGCCGCTCATTGATCAGATCCCGGAGGACCGTGTCGCAATGCTGGCATGGCTTTGCATTTGGCTTCTTCTCCTGCTGGTCGAGCCAGGAATCCATGAAATCGATGGCGGACGGGTCGCTGTACAGACCACCGTCCACCGCAGCCAGGCTGAGGAGTTGGAGGGCTTGGCGGCACTGAGCCAACGTCGCGCACTGGTCCGAACGCGCGCGGGAGCTGAACGCGAGATCCTGGAACACACGCATGAGCCTGCCCGACTCGAGCATGAGGCGGTTCAAGCCGCGGAGGCATAGGCCCAAGTCGTTTGGTGCGAGCGTGACCGGGTCCGAAACACCTTCGAGTGTCACACCGTGTGCGAACCTGCCCAAGGGGCGGATGTTGCAGCAGGCGTAAAGGACAAGGGGAAGGATGGAGTTCATAGCCAAGAGCCTGGTGATGCGTACGAGGTCGATGCAGTCGGCGTGGCAGAGTACGAGTGGGGTGTCGTCGTCGTCTGCCCGGAGCCCATTGTGCCAGTTCTCCACGCTGTCCGTTGGAAAAACGCGAGAGAGTTTGTATCTGGCCTCACTGAGGACCTCCTCAATGTTGTACTTCAGGGCGATATCCACAACTCTACGGAAGGCCGAATATTGAATCGGAGGACGACTGCTGCTCAGCCAGTCGCTTTATCCGGAGAAGTCAGAACTTGCAGCTTGCATATATACCAAGGATTGTCACATACCTCTTGCCTCCATTATACATGATGTGCAGCAGATCACGAAGATCTCTGCCTCGGTCCTCCACACGCAGCACAGGACAGCCTTCGAGCTGCTCTAGACTTGGGTCATCCAACAGCGTCTTGAACACGTCGGAGCGCAAGGCTAAGACGCCCTTATGCACCCGGAAGGACATCCCTTGCGCCGCCAGGATGATGCTTCCGTCTTCGAACCAAAACTCCTCCGATCTTTCTCCAAGCGATTCGTCGCGGAGGGCGTTCTCCACGTCTTCGGCCGGCTCGACTTTTCGTCGCTTGTTAGGCATATCCGCGTCGTCAGTAGAGCGTCGACTACGGGTGCTCGCAGGCATGATGGATCAGATGTAAGAAAACTAGAGCGCGGTCGTGTATGCGGGTTTCAAGGATGGGCGGGGAGGCGAAGGTGGTTCAAACGGCAGGCGCCCAGGTTTCCGCATTAAAACGCGGTCGTCATTCCTGCTTACTCTGTCTCCCAGCGTCAGGCCTCGACAGATTTACTATCTGAGAGACCGTATGCGTGTTCGCCCGCAGTAATGAGTCACTCAGTACGCGGCAGCGATGTTTATTCAAGAGATAATTGCGACGGTAAAATCGGGGAAGGCGGGATCACTTTGCCACCGGCCTTGTAATACTCAGATACGGAACAACTCTTCGCGCTACACTCTATAGCACCGCCTACGATATGAGACTACACGCGCGGATCATCCGGCCGGCCACTCAGGAACACCGAATATCGTCCCCAGCTTCCGCCACGCCTCCTCGCGGCGCTCATTGATGAGCTTCCGTACAGCCTCGTCGCAATGCTTACACGGGCGCGCTTCCGGCGTCGTGCGCGCAACGTTCGCGAGCCAGGTCTCCATGTTGTCGATGGGCGACGGCTCGCAGTAGAGCTCGTCGTCGAGCGCTGTGAGCGCGAGGGCGTGGAACGCCGGGCGGCAGCGCTTGGGGGAGCTGCACCCAGCAACGCGCGCGCCCTTCTCCGCGCCGAGCTCGTGCAGCGCGCGCAGCACGCGGAGCGACTCCTGCATGAGCGCCTGGCGGCCGACGAGGTATGTGCGGAGGTCGTCTGGCGCGAGCACCGCGCGCGGCGCGCCGTCCTCGTAGTCGACGCCTGCGGCGACCTCTGCGAGGTCTGCGATGTTGCAGATGGCGTAGAAGATAAGAGGAATGAGCGCGGGCAGGTCGAGCAGCCGCGCAAGGCGCAGCGCGTCGATGCAGTCGAGGTGCACCAGCTGTAGAGCCGTCGCGTCACCGTCGGGGCAGAGGCTTGGGTCCCAGTTGTGCAGGCTGCTCGTGGGGAATATGCGGGAGAGGCGGTACCGCGCTTCTTCCACAATCTCCTGGACCTCGTATTTAACCGCGATTGGGACGACTATTCGGAAGTCATCGTACGCAATCGGCGGTCTTTTGGTTTTCAACCAGTCGCTGCATCCGACCACGCTCAGCTACAATTGACATATTGAGAGAGAAATACTCACCTATTCCCACCATTATAGATGATATGAAGCAAATCGTGGAACTCCCGGGCGCCGTCCTGCACACGGACGATCGGACAGCCCTCGAGCTGCTCGGGCTGCTGCGCAAGGACCGGGCCGTTGAGCAGCCTCTTGAACACCTCTGAGCGGAGCATCAGGATACCTGTGTGCACCCTAAACGCCTTGCCCCTGGACGCGACGATGACGTTGCCCTCGTCGAACCAGAAATCGGTGCTCCGCTCCCCGATGTCTGGCGCGGGCGGTGGAGGCGCGTCCGCGGGCTCACCAGGCTCGACCTTGCGTCGTTTGTTGGCCGGTCCTCCCTCTGCACGAGAGCGACCGTTGCTGCCCGTAGACATGACTACGACTGCAAAATCAGTGAGAATACCGACGGTGCAGGTCGAACGCACCGACGCAGTCCTTGGAGAAGGAGAGCGTGTGAGATACCTGGGTAACGCGTTGTGGTTATGTAAGCAGCTTGCCTCGTGGATGGATCCAGTGGAAAGGCGCCCTGGCGGACGACTTCGCCAACACTTTCGACACCGATTCACGCAGTGAGAGGTCTTTCGTGATATTTCGAGGACGCTGCCTAAACTTTAATGTTTCAAAATTGTCAGAACACATTGCGCGTTGTTTCGGCGGCACTTGCCATCACACACTGCCGCGATCCGCCTCAGCCCATGCCCCTACAAATCGATGTCCTTCCCCAAGAGCTCTTCGACCTCATCTTTGAGGATCTCGTTGCGCTAGAGAGGGGCGAAACGCCTCGCAAAGCATCCCTCCTTGCAAGTTCGCTTGTCTCAAAGGCCTGGGCGCAGCACACGTTCAGGCACCGCTTCCGCTCGCTCGTCCTGTACGTTCCATGCGAACACGCGCGATCCACAGAGGAAGTGCGCGACATCCACACGCTGCTAGGTCAAGAGGGCTTCCTGGGTATGATGCTTAGCGTCTGCGACCTCGAGCTTCGATTCGGCACTCGCGGGAAGCCCGCCAATATCACCGCCGATCTTCACCACTTCGTCAGTCACTTCCCGCGCTTGCAGTCTTTGCATCTGGTCGGCTACATACGCCAGGGTCCCTCTCCACCCGTCCACGTCGCCACGATACCGCATATGCAACGTCTCAAGATAACCGTGTGCCCACACGAAGTGGCCGGCGTTTTCTCACCCGACCTGTGCGACGCCCTATCTCAATTCTCCACCATCGGCGAGCTGCACGTCGTCGACCTGTGGGGGTGGGTTCGAGAACCCGATGCGCCTCGATTTGACATTTCGCACGTCTCCCTGCCGCGTGTCACGTCCCTCGTCGTAGAGCAAAGCCGGCTCGGAGCCCTGGTTCATGTGATGCGCCGGGTCGCAACGGAGCGCATGCGCACGCTGGACCTGATCAGTGATTGCCACAGGCTGCACCGTGCCCTCGAGCTACCAGAGTCACTCCCCCACCCTCCGGAGCATCTCTTCGTTCTGGCTTCCTGTTGGGACTTGGGTAAGCGTATTCAATCATGGTGGGTGGACGAGCAGTCTAACTCGACTTTAGGAGCAGACGATGCGGACAGGGCTTTGCACACGGAACGCATAACTCGCGTCCTCGGCAAGCGCATCACCATCGTCATGTGCATTGGCTCCGAGAAATTATGCATGCGACATGCGCATCCGCGTACGCGGAGCATTTGGGCGCGACTTGAATTCTTCCTCTCTGTCGCAGAAGCTACGGCGCGCCTGGAATACGTGGAGGTAGTCTTGGCTCCAACCGCCTTTGGCCCCGAAGTCCTCACGCTATCAGTGGTGTCAGATATGCTAGCGGAAGATGACACCTTGATTCGGCGATGCGAGGACATCCTCCTAAGGATGACGCGTGCTGAACGCCTGGGCTCAGTTTATGTTAGAATCTGCAGTGCTCCGCCAGGTCCATACAAAGTTATGCGCGAGTCTTTTCTTCCAGAAAGCAAGATTACTGAAGGTCTCTTTCCTCGTCTCCATAACCTCCATCTTTTGCGCAGCTGATAAACTCATGTAGTCCTTTACTTCGTCATTTTATACCCCATGAACGTCATGTTATTACCTTTCCTTGTATTATTTTAGATGATAATCGCGGCAGGCTTATGGTGCGACCCTAGCATGCAGTCTGCAGCATGTTATACTATAACAGATGCGCACAAATCTTATTAATACCTTTCAAGCAGTCTCGTGCGGATGAGCACGGCGGGTAGCCCTCGAGCTGCTCGAGCTGCGCGAAGCCCAGGGCCCCGGACTGTTGAGCAGCCTCTAGCATACCTCTGAACGCAGCATAATGATTTCCGTGTGCGCCCTAGGAGCTTGTCTCTCTCCGCAATGATGATATTCCGTCGTCGAACCATAAATCGGTGCTCCGCTCCCCGACATTCGGCGCAGGAGGAGGAGGCCCATCCGCGGGCTCTCCGGGCTCGACCTTCCGTCGTCTGTTGGCCGGGCCACCCCCGGGCCTCCGCGCACGAGCGACCGTCTTTCCTCGCTGACACCTTTGGAATATGGTAAAATCGGCGGCAATCCCGGTGGTGCAGGTCGAACGCACCAATGCAGTCCAGAAGAAGGGAGCGCGGGACACTTGGGTAATGCATGGCAGTTATGTAAGCAGCCGGCCTCGTGGTTGGATCTAGCAGCCAAGCGCCTGGCGGACGACTTCACCAACACTTCCAGCATTGATTCGCGCAGTGAGACATCCTTCACCATCTTCGTGTCTATGGAAAAACTAACGAAATCTCAACATGCAGGATAGCACTCACAAATGCCCACTCCAATCGATATTCTTCCTCAGGAGCTGTTCGACATTATCTTCGAGAATCTCGTCGCGCTAGACAAAGAAGAAGGTCTTCGAAAACGATCCATCCTCGCGAGCTCGCTGGTCTCAAGGCTCTGGGCCCAGCGCACATTTGAGCATCGTTTTCGCTCTCTCGTGCTTTACGTTCTATGCGAAGACGCGCCATCCGTAGAGGAAGTGCACAATGTCAACACGCTCGTGGGTCTGGAGTGGTTCTCGCAAGCTGTGGCCAGCGTCAGGGGCCTCGAGCTTCGTTTTGGCACTCGCGAACGGCCTTTCAACATTGCCACAGATCTCCACCTCCTCATCAACCGCTTCCCGCGCTTGCAGTCCCTGCATCTAGTAGGGCTCATCGGGATGTGCTCCTCGCCGGCCAGCCGCGTGCCCACTATATCGCACATCCAACGCCTCAAGATAAATCTATCCCCCGGGGGTATCTCACCTGTCTTCTCGTCCGATCTGGGCAACGTCCTATCACAGTTCTCCACGATTGGCGAGTTGCACGTGGTCGACCTGTGGGGATGGAGTCGGGAGCCTAGCGGACCTAGATCTGACATCGGAGATCTCCCTCTCCTGCGCATCGCGTCCCTCGTCGTGGAGCAAAGCCGGCTGCTGCTGCTGGACAATGTGATGTGCCGAGTCGTAGCAGAGGGCATACGCACGCTGGACCTGATAAGTGTACGCATTGGACTGCACGACGCACTCGAGCTGCCAGAGTCGCTCCCTGTTCCTCCGGAGCACCTCTTCATTTAGATATCCTATTGGAACATAGGTGAGCTCGAGCTCACTAGATTGCGCTGTGTAGACACACGCTCTAACTTGATTTCAGGGGGCAATGCCGGGCACAGAGCTCTATGTGCAGAACGCATGAAGCGCGTCCTCGGCAAGCGCGTCACCCTCGTTATGCGCCCCGTTCCCAAAGACGTGCAGAGGCGCCGATTGGCTCGTGGCGTACAAAACATCTGGGAACGACTCAAATTCTTCCTGTCCGTCGCAGAAGCTACGGCGCGTCTAGAGTATGTGGAGCTGGTCTTTGCTCCGACCCTTGACGACACAGCAATCCGGACGCTGTTCAGGATGTCGAACATGCTAGCGAAAGACCGCGCGTTGATCCGGAACTGCGAGGACATTTTCCTGAGGATGTTACACGCTGAGCGCCTGGGTGCGATTTATGTTAGAATCTGTAGTGTTCCACCAGCTCCGTACACAGTCATGCTGGATTCTTTCATTCCAGGTAGCGGAATCGTCGAAGCCCTCTTCCCTCGTCTTCATAATCTCGGTCTGTTGCGAAACTGACAAGCACGTGTATATATCGGACTCTCCATTCTGTACCGTTTGAATACTAGGCTATGCTGTTGCTTTCTCTTGTATAAATTGTTAGTGCCCAGGCAATAATCACGGCGGACTCATGATGCGAAGGACCCAGACATGCAGAGCGCGTGGAGTCAAGTGGGACTCATCCTCTCGAACGCCGTTAACCCTACTCTGCACTTGTGATACATCGAACTGATCTCGACCTCGACCGTCCTCAGCCCAAATGGCACCACATCGCCAGATACGTACCCTATGCTTGTAAGTGATTGCGACCTCATCTGCCGCTGCGAGGGCTTACGAGCTGGACGGCTGGGTGCAGTTCGAGCTTAGCTGTGTGGGACCACAGTCGCCACGTACGCGTACATGCGAACCTTCTTTCATCCGGCCGGCGATGTCCCTGCATGCATGCGGCGCATTCAGAGTCTCAAAACGCTCGATATCAGTAATATGCCGGGGACAGGCAAAGTCACTGGACTCCGCCATTATTTGCTGCATTCCACTGGCAGTCAGTGCCTACCAGCGATCATTCCCAGTGTACTGCGATGGAGGCCGGCGTACATCATTGGCCCACACCGGCCAGCAGTGCATACCGCCGGCTGCCAATGGCAGCCGGCGATCGGCACTGGCAGTCGGTGGGTATGTTCAAATATGGAGTATGTCTGTAATTTATAGGGTACCGTGGTGAATACACATGCCAAAATGGTTCTCTCATCGAAGGAGAGCGTCGAAAAGGTTCTTGGACACCGTCCTGGAACATAGCGGCGATGTACAGGAGCTTTGCGATTTCCTGGTGGTCTAGAGTACTAATATTGGCGTGATCGTGAGCCTACACGGCCACCACGAGCATCCGATGAGCACGCATAAAGTATATAAACTATGTGACGTACTGCTGAGTCCGTATCCGCATTGAGAAATACCTCGCAGACCAGGATCACGTCCTCCTCCTCGACTGGCTTCAGTGCGCACATTTCGAGCTTCTTCAGACGAGGAGAGGGGTCGACCCGGCCGCTGACAAGGTCTTGTACAGTGCTGAGGTCGATGCGAGCGACAAAACCGGCTACTCCAGCTCGGTAGACGCGCCCGTGAGCCTCTGAGGGTGCTGTGTAAGTGACCAAGGATATATGGAGTGCAGTTCTTGTGCTTACTTTTCATGGGGCTGCTTGACTTCAGGGCCGACGGCAAGATTTCAGTAAGCTTCGCGTAACCGGTCGCTTTGCCGTTAAGGTCGGGGTTTTCGATGTGAAGGTTCCGCCCTTGAGCCAGCCAGACTTCTTGGTCAGGCAAATTCTCGTCGTCATAGTTCTTGGAGGGGACAATGTCAGTCTCTATCCACGACGTCAAGAAGACGATACCGGTAAAAGAGCAACAGGTACGGACTTGAATCACGCTCGGCTTGCTTTCGACTGTCCTCAACCGGTGTCCTTGGTAGCGCATCGCTTGCGTCGACCCTCTGTGGCAGGAACATAGCTGTCTCCATGCTCATTCCAGCGTCCTCGTCGTCGATTTGCGGCCGCCCAGCAAGGGGAGAGATCACGTCGGAGTCTTCGGGAGTTTGGTGAGTGTCCGAAGCCGCACAGAAGCCTTATACGACACGTTTACATGTTCATTAGGCGCATATAATGCCACGTACCTTTGCCTCCAGGTTGTGGGACAGGGACCTGCTCGTCAGGGGCTAGAGGTTTGCGGGAGGACCACCGTCCGTCACCGTGTCCTGGTGCAGACCGCCGGTGAGTGCTGGAGGACACTGTGCGACGATGGGACCCACCAATGACCGGTACATACCAGTGCCAACCAGTGTATCCATGTACGCTGGCCAGCGGTGGCAGCCACCGCATGCCAGTAGCAGCCGGCGGCGGCCAGCGGCACACGCTGCGCGCCGCTGCACGCCACCACGGGCGCCATCAAAACATACCTATATTTGGTGGGGACCATCGATGAACACCGGCGGCCACCAGTGGTCGCCACCGGCCAATGACTTTTCTAGTCCCGGGCATATAACTCCTCGATATATCGAATTTACTGCCGTACAATTGGAGCGCTGACCAAAGGGCTTTGATCAATGGCAACGCGAGAATGGAGCGATCTATGTCGCTCTGCGGCGCCATCTCATAGTCACCATCATGTGCAACAATTCGATATTTGCCACAGCACATTGTATTATAGTACCTCAGTACTGTGCTTACATGGGTATTTCAAACAGTCTCCTGCGGATGAGCAACAAGCTTGACACAGCTGACGCCTTTGTTGAATCGCTCCAGCGCATCAGGTATGCCCGCGAGACCTCCAGCAACGATCTCGACTTTGTTCGGCTACAGCAAAAGCGATATTAGCAGTATACGCGATGGGATAGGACAGCGTCTTACCTTGATTTCCCCAGCCTCAATCAGCGCAGTCGCTGCGGCGTACATCTTCGCTCCGAACGCGCTAAGCTCGGGATCGCGCTGGACGTACCCGAAGACATGCACGACTGTCTTCTCAGGCGAGAGCTTGTCCTTGTCGATCTCGTCGAAGAGCACGAGCACCAGCTTGCCGCCTGGCGCGAGCGCTGCGTACGCGGCGTTCTGCGTGTCCGCGTACGAGACGGCGTCGAAGGCGACCAGAAGCGGCCGACCGGCCAGACGCGCCACGGTATCCGGGAGATCGGTGAGCGGCGCGTTGCGGTCGATGACGTGCGTCGCACCGAGCGACTTGACGTACGCCTCATTGTCGAGGGACGCCGTGGTTATGATGGGGGAGAACCCGGAGATCTTGGCGAGTTGGATCACTGAAGGCGGAGTGGTCGGCATCATTTCCTCGAGCACTTGTGAAACCTGACTCACCTTGTTGTCCAACAGAGGACGCGCCGCCGATGACGAGAATCGGTTCTCCAGCGTACTTGTTACGCCCGCCGACAGCCCAGGGTGCGGATAACCCAAGGTTCTCTTTGGTGTTGGGCCCGTACAGGCCGAAAGCTGCGGTAGCGAGTGCAGAGGGGAGAGTCGCAGCCTGCTCGAAGGTCAGATTGGACGGGACCTAGCATACGGCAGTCAGCGTCTTCAGTGTCGTAGCTTTCCAAGCCGCTGACCTTAGCAACTAGCTCAGCAGGGACACACGTATACTGCTGGAACGTTGCGCGGTGCTCGTCGTAGATTCCTTGATAGAATCTGCGTCGGACAAATAAGCACTTGAAAGCGTGAGATGTTATTGATAACGTACACCTTGTCGCAGAGGGAAACGTCGGAAACCCCAGCTCCAAGCTTTGTAACAACGCCCGCTGCGTCTAGTCCGAGGATAGCAGGGTACTTGGTGACGACCATGCCGTATGCCGGTATCTTCCAGTCTATGGGGTTCAGCGCGGTCGAGTGCACCTGGACAAGGACTTCGCCTGGGCCGGGCTCAGGAATGTCCTTGTCTTTGACAGAGAATTTTCCGCGAAGCTCGAGAAGATAGAGAGCCTTCTGAGTGGACATTGCTGCAAGGGTAGGTAGATCTGCCTCGTTAGTTTTGTCTTCGTCGCATCCTCGTGTATATATACACAACGTGGCATTGATCTCCTGTGCCGTAAACTGCTTTAGACTCTGGCTCTCATCGTCAGATGATCGTGCCTAACCTGGTAGTGCTAGCCTCGTGCGTAAACGCCTGTGGTCTGTTGCCACTGTGGTCCCTCGCAGAAATGATGTCTGCAGGCGTCCGGACCGACGGCCAGCGCACCTAACGCAAATGACAAAGCCAGACACATCAGCATTGGTTGTGTATGTTCTGCCATTAAACCTCGCCTATGTGCAGGAGAATTTGTGCGCCATACTCGTTGCGATTGGAGCAGCACACAAACAGCGTGAGGCTGGTCAATTCTTGGGTCTATAGCGCAAAACGCCACGCGCAATTGTTGTTATGTGGAATGCGTATATGCGTATAGACAGCACGCTACTTACCTCTTCCAATATCGCAGGTTCGAGCTTCCTGCTGACTACAGACTCACTACAATGTGTCTTGCTGCGGTGCGTTCCCTACGGCAGTTGCAGCCTGAAGGACGGCAAGCTTGCTGACGTGGACCTGACGTGAGCAGACCAAGCTAGTCAGCCTCACTTACTCGTCATCCCAAGCACAGCAGATCCCGCTGACTGAGAACAAACATGCCCTGAGGATGGGTCGTTACCTCGCAGCTGAGAAATCTGAGATCTAGACCGCAGTTCAGGGCTTGACAGCGACGGGCGACGATGAAACGGTGCTCTGGCCCGCATCTCGCTACGGCGACTCGGAGGGTATTTCGGCATTCATGCTTCGGATGCAGTGCTTGAAAAAGTTCTTGGTATCCGCACCACAACGGTCAGGATATCAGTGATGGCGTAAGCGAAAGCAAGCCATGATGGTGACGGTGAGAAGTGCTCGGGGTCCCGGTGACGTGGCCAGGCCCCCGCGGTCGCACCTTCCTCTTTTCGACTCTCAGTCTCGGCGTGTGCGAGATACCTCAGGCCCCGAGCTGGGCAGCGCCACTCACAGAGACATGGCACCTGAAACTCTACTCATTCCATTGCTCACCGACCTGATCTTCGACCATCTCGTCGACCTCGGATACGGGTTGGTGCAGCCCAAGCAGTCTCTTTTCGCATGCTCCCTGGTCTGCAAGCTGTGGGCAGAACACACCCATCGTCACCGCTTCAGGACGCTCGCGCTTTACTCCCTGTCCTACGACATCCATGCGCATACTGCAAGTTTCACCATCCAGCAATTCGTCCATGATCCACTCTTTTCTCGCTCGAAGGACGCAGTGCGTACGCTTCTGCTCTGCTACGAGGAGGCAAACAGAGCCGCCGTGGATGAGTACGACTTTCCGCAGATTATCCGTCGATTCCCTGCACTTTCCTCCCTCGAGCTTCGCGGCGTCCTGCATGGGCGGTTCGCACAACCGCTTCCCCACCCGACCTCTCACCTCCACCTGCAACGTCTGACAATCAACTTCCGGCTGCAGCCACAGAACACTCTCGACGAGCATGCACTGTACAATGTCCTTTCACAGTTTGATAGCATAGAAGAGCTGCGGATCACTGGCATCCCTTCGTCCGGCTTCCGCGTGCCCGTTGGGGTCCCGCGCTCGACAAAGCCTCCCCCCAGCGTCATTTCTGTCGTCCTTCGCTGCGATCCATCGCGCGCGCTTTCATCTGTGCTGCAATGGCTTGCTGCTCCGGGGTCCCTGGAGCAACTCGATGTACTTGGACAGGTGAACACGGGCCCTAGCGCGGCGTTGGCGTTGGTAGACGCGCTGCCCGCAGCGCCGCGTCACTTGCTGTTTGCCATAGCACTGTAAAATCCTGGTACGTCAGTCTAGCTTCTGCTACGCACTCTCGTTGAACGTATCTTGATGTAGAAGCTGCTCTGACCAGTTCGTCGAAGTTGCAAAGGCTTTCTGGCATTAACCGCCTCACCCTTGCCGTTGAACTGAATACCATCTTCGATCGCCGACACCTCAGGCTGCGAGACGCCAGGTACCGAGCCAATGGCGAAGTCTGCGCCACTCTCGACTCGGTGCTGCAAGTGCTGGACCGGTCGTGCAGCGTAGAACATCTCGAGCTCGTGTTCGCCTCATATCGAGATGGAGCGGTCGTGGCGACCTGGACCGACGTTCTACTCACATTCGAGGCTATGAAGAGCAAGCTGTTCCTGTGCGACATAACACTCTCGTCGATGGTACGGGCGGGGAGAATAGGCGGCGTAACGCTGGTCTCGTATGTCGGGCGCCCTCTGGACGAAGAACTCGAATACGAGCGATTTCTGCGCAGGGATGTGCGACTGAGGGATTTGTTTCCCCATGTAAACCGTACGGGGGCATTATATGTATGATTTACGACCAGGGCAGACCTGCCCGGAGGCTATGAGTTGAGTTCGTGATCATGGAAGAGCGGTCCGATCCTGCGTCGTCATACAATCACCGCGGCGCTTCGCGCGAGTTACAGCCAACCCGAACCATGGACCTGACATACGAGCAAAGTCCCAACCGAGCTGTTCATATACCAGAGTTGCTGGATCACATCTTTGAACATGTCAGAGAAAGTGGTCCATACAACTACACTGGATGGCCCTCGAAGCAAGACTTGTTCGCGTGTTCCTTGACATGCAGAGCTTGGCGCGAATCTACATTTCGCCATCGCTTTCGAAAGCTTACCCTCTACATTCCAACCGACGGCGAGACATATCATTCTGCAAACCTACCTATCCAGGAATTCGTTCACGGCGAACTCTTCTCTCGAGCAAAGGATCTCGTGCGCACTCTAGTGCTGCACTACGGGAATCCGGACGGATTCACCGTCAGCCGCTACAACTTTGTCGACTTCGTGCCCCTCTTTCCTCAACTGCAGATATTGCACTTGCGCGCGGTTCTCAAGCTTCGCCTTGCGCCAGAGGCATCCCCTTTTCCCTCCATCGCGGTCCCGCACCTCGCGATCTTCGACAACTTTGGCGACCAGAGCGTTGGGAGCAGCCCGCGCGCGATCTGCAACGTACTGCAATGTTTCACGACCATCGGCGAGTTGCGCTTGCATGGCCTGCACGGTTTGCACCAGGACCAGACGCAGATAGTCAATGCTCAAGAGCTGCAGACCCTCGCGCTCCCGCGCGTCGCTTCGGTCGTCGTCATATCTGCACCAAATCCACTCTTCGCGGTCATCATCCAACGGCTCTCTGATGTCTCACAATTGAAGACGCTCAATTTACTGTCCCTGCGCAGGCAGTCGCTGCATGCAGGGTTTCACATGGCGCGGTCGCTGTCGGTACCGCCGCTGCATCTCCAATATTCGATTACGATCGACAAGTACAGTACGTACTAGCCAGCTCTCATAACGTCTGCTCTCTTATAATTCGCCTCATTAGATGCTCTAATGAACGGTCTGTACGACCTGCGCGGCATACCCGGGATTCGACGCCTTACGATCGCCGTCGAGCTGCACTCGACGTACGACCCCGATGACGCCGATGCCAAAGACAACGCGCACTACGTCTGCATCGACAACTGCGCCGCGCTAGAATACGCGATGACGCTCCTCAGCCCGGCCTGTAGGCTGGAGCATATCGAGGTCATCTTCACGCCGTCCGGGCACGAACCGCGCGTACCGACTCATGCCGACATGCTCGAGGCCATTGCGGTCGCAGACGAGGCGCTAAGCATCTGCGATTCCATGATGGCGGGGCTGGTGCGAGGAAACAGGCTGAGAGCGGTCTCTGTGAGGATGTGTCTTGGGAGGCCGTGGATGAGATCGCTCGATTACAAGCCGTTCATGGAGCGCGATAGCGTCCTCAGGCATCACTTTCCTGCATTAGATACCCTGGGGGTGTTGGATATTTAGACTGATTTCAATAAAGGCTCAGGAAGGAGGCGTTGGGAGGAGGGGCGGGGGGGGGGGGGTCGCTATGGTGGACGAATGGGCCGTTCAACAGGGTCTTTGTCGTATGGTGGCTGGGAATATTTTGAGGAAATATGAACTGATTATGCGTCGCGTCATGAACTACGGTCACATACCTAGAGATCAATTGTATGGGGAGGGCATATCCTAATCCTTCACAAAACCTTCTTTCGTCCTGTTCCATCCAAGCTGCTCGTACGTCCACCCGAAAGCAGTGCCCTCGGTCGCATCGTATTTGACAAGCCCGCGATGTGCTCCAGGCTTCTTGTGGATGTCATCGATGATGTGCATCTCCTCGGAGGAGAGTTCCACGAGCTAGACTACGGGTCAGCCTACGAGACCGAGCAGAGCATCGATAACACACTCACGGAGATGTTCGCGCGCATCCGATCCACGTTCGCGCTCTTCGCGACAGGCGGCGTCCCGCGCTGCACGAGCCAGCTGATCACGACCTGGGCAGGGGTCACCTGATGCGTCTCTGCTATCTTCGCGAAGTCGGGGTCGGAGAAGAAGAGCGAGTTGCCTTGGCCTGTCCATACGTGTCAGCGCGTTCTGAAGCCTGCGTTCCAGTAAGTACTTACCAAATGGCGAGTACGCTGTCAGGAGAATCCCGTGCGCCTCGCAGTATGCCTTGAGCTCGTGCTGCGGTAGGTACGGGTGGATCTCGACCTGGTTGATTACCGGCACGACCTTCGCATGCAAGAGCAGCGTCTCGAGGTGCTGGATTGAGAAATTCGAGATGCCGATAGCGCGGACATTGCCTGTGCGCCAGCCGCTGTCAGCACCAGGAGCAGTCGAGGGATAGGACATGCGACTTGCCTGTGTCGAGGAGCTTCTCCATGTCGGCCCAGACATCGACGAAATTCGGATGCTCCTCAACCGACAGCGTACGGGACCCTGTGAAATGTCACGTTCTGCATAGATTTCGAGGTACTTCGCGACGCACAGTCTGGGGTGAGCACCAACGGCCAGTGTACCAGGTACAGATCGATGTACCCAATGTCGAGTGCCTTCAGCGAATCTTCGAAGGCCTCACGTACGCGGTGCGCGTCGCTCATTCTAATATGAAGCTGAGTCAGCGGTGGAAGGTCATGTACGGAAGGATGTCGCACTTTAATTTCGTGGTAACAAAAATCTCCTCGCGCGGGATTCCGGACTCACGGATGGCCTTGCCGACTTGCTCCTCATTTTCTGTCAGGCGAACGCATAGTCAGCACGGTAAAGGCCTCGAAAAGATGAAGGCGCACTATAACCAGCAGCCTGATATCAACTTGTCAGCATCAGACTGACACGCGTATTACCGAGTCGCGCGTACCGTGTCGATGTGTCTGTAACCCACCTATATGAGATGCGCTCAGCTCTGAGCGATTATGGAATCACCACCCCGCGTACATACCCTGAGAGCATTCCTGCACATTTCTTCAGCAATATCTAATCCGCCTTCCGGCCCCAGCCAGCATCTGAAAGCCCTCAGAGATGAGTCACGCACTGGCGCACAACAAAGCATCTGCGTACGCACCCTTTTCCGACGCCCGGCATCTTGACGCCGTTGTTCAGCGTGAAGTACGGCACTGGGGCTGCTCCTGTGGACATTATGGACAAGAGCGGTGGTCGCAGGGAGCGGTAGTGGCATCATGGACAGGAACGCGTCCTTATAAGAAGCATCCTTGCGCCCACCACGCCTCTTCTACGACTGGTGTTACCAATCGTATCGGCCTAATCGCGGGCAACGGTCAGCGATAACTCGAGACGAGGGGCAGCGTCGCGTCCACGACATCACGAGAACGACTCACCAGGCGAACGCGGCCATCGTGCTCCGCGCTGTTAGCGGAAGAGGTAACCAATCCTGTTGGCCGCTTGCTCACTCGCGTGGCCGCTGCAGCGCCGGGTACGCCGGAAGGACATCTGCAGAATGACGACGCTGATTGTCAGGAAGAGGCAAACGTTTTATCCTGTACAAACGGACTTTCCTCCTAGTAATATTCACAGCCGGCGGTCTGTATTCCGCAAAGACGCAGAATTTGGGTCAATCGCAAGGTGTAGAGTACGGGTACACGGCTCCGTGACGTGTTCGAGTGTCTGTGACTTCGTGCGTGTGCGTAGCCCATCCGCCTTGGCCTGCGCGTGCCCCGGTGCGAACGCGGGGCGCCTTCGCGACGGTGCCGCACGGGCGCGTGCGTACGAAGAGTCTCGGCATGCATCGTTCCTGACGCACGCAAGCTCTGATTGAAGTATAATGGTCGCGCAGTGCTCACGAAGGCCCCTTCGGATCACGGTGCAGGTGAGTCAGCTACGGTCGCCGCCACCTCTTGCATGACAGCGAAAGCAGAAGAACGCACAAATAAGCTCGATTTTGACCTCATTTCCTGTCCATTTGCATCAAATCGAAGCTATATCGAAAGCTCTGCGGATGCAGCTACCAGGGTCAGTCTAAATCGAGATCGTGGCGCGATATCGGCTGGCGTTGGGCAGAGTGGGGTGACGTTGCTTGAAGTACGAATTATACTGTATGGCCGCCGAATAATGCGCACAGATCTCGTCATTAACATCATAGCCAGGCAAACAGAAGTCTGTGACGGGGGAGGTAGGTTACGAGAGTCGTCGGACATGGAATGAGGGAAAGAGTCAAAGAGCACGACCCCAATTATCCATCTGCCGACGATGTCCGTATTTGGGCATGTTCCGCATCAAAAAGGCGCATCGCTGGCGGGCGCCTCCAAGGGTCACCGGTACGCAGCGCACGCGCGGTTGTGAACGAGTCGTACTCTGTCCTGATATTTGCTGATATTCACCTGTCTACATCCTACACACCACCTCTTGCACAAGAGGAGACTCTGAAGGCTTCCGCGGGTCTCTGAGTATACCGAGCCTTGTGCTTACGCCGGCCCGGTCGATGTTTCCTACGATGGCTCCCACTGGTACTCCCAATCCCAGAGGTCGGACCCTCTTCCGAGGTCACACCTCTCCTGCAAGCTCTAGAGCCAGAAGCCGCTCCCCCAGCTCGCGCAGTGTATCTTCAGCTGATGGTCACGATTCGCCCGCAGCAGCAACGCCTGTGTTTGAGCGGATTGACTTCCTGTCAGACTCAGATGGCGACGTGTTCGACGCATATGCCGATTGGTGTGAGTTTATTCTCTTATAACTAGACTCGTGTGCAAACTCATTCTGTACGCTACAGGTAACAACCCTGGTCAATTCGCTGTATTCGCCTATGCATGGCAGAAGCTTCCTCGTGAGCTGCAAGACTACATTCTCGAACTGCTCTCGAGCCCTTTTATGGACAAGGGCGGCCCATCGAAGCTTTCGCTGGTGTCTCGAGATTGGTCCCTGCGTTTTCGTCCCCTGTTGTTCACCCAGCTTGAGCTTCGCACACCAGACGACGTACGTCAGCTTGATGCGATACTCAGGTCACCATTGTCGGGCTGGCTCAAGGACCATGTCGCCGAGCTCACATTCTACAGCCATTCATTCTTTGCCCCTCTGGCTCTCGCTCTCCTTGCCCTTTTACCCGAGCGGCGAACGATACACATAGACAGTGACGACACTACCGGGCCTCCCTTCCTGTACGCTGCGCGCCTCAAGCAATCGCTACGGTGCATGACCAAGCTGAAGCTGTCCAACTTCAAACTTCACTCCTTTCACGGCCTCTTTCGCGTTATCGGCAGCGTGACGACGCTGGAGGTCCTCCACCTCACACGTGTCACTTGGCCGAACGATCCTTTTATGGCAAGAGGACCCGGTCCTGGCGCATTCCCGAACATCCGTACCGTCCACATGCTCTCGTGCACAGACAATCTGTCGTTGCCTGCCTTGATCTACTCTGCCACAAGCACGCAGTACTCGTCGTCCAGGCCGCGTCAGGAGATACCCGCAGAGACAAGGGCTGTTGTTGAGATTCTCCACGGTTTTCTCCAGGATAGCAGGATTCAAAGCACAAAATTCCAAACAGTACAGACCACGCCAGGTATGGAATTCTTTTACTCATTGCGACGGATACTCAATGTATGACCTGCTAGACAGCTACACATTCGTAGGCTCTCTGCGAACTACGTCCACATCGACGACGCCATGCCCCCTGGACTTTGTATTGGCCGAGATTGCCATGCAGACTGTCAAGCACGTATCACTCGAGGATGGTGGAGCGAAATGGCTTGTACGTGAAATGGCCCTGGCGGAAGGATTGGAGGCCTTCGTAGTGCGGCGGACATCCTACATGTACACGCGCCAATGGGGATATCTGACTACCACGCTACCCGTGCTACGTCACATCAAGCACTTCCATATTCTATGCGGGCCTCGCCATGCCCCGGAAGGCTTTGCCTCTCTGAAATACAGGATCGCTAATGGCACACTTGATCACCCTTCAGTCACCATACGGCACGATGATCTCCTACCGGATGCGAGGTTCATGGAACCAGCGCTGTTTGGACTAGCGGAGCTCAACGTAAGTGTATATGATCTACGCTCGGGGTAGCGCTAAATTGGAGCTACGCTTTCCCCATCGATGTTTAGGAAGTTCACGAAGGCGAAGGTGAAGAGCTCGCTAACGTCCGGAATACGGAGGCCGTCGAAGTGCGGAGGAGACGAGGCCTCAGGTCTCCTGCGCGTCGCCCCCTGCGCGGGCCTCGTCCGGACGCTGCGGACGTACAGGCCCCAGACTCATCAAAGACGAAGCGTGTACGAGCGAGACTCACCCCAACTCAATTGACGATACTGCAGGCTGTATTCCAGGAGGTGCGTCTGTACCCATAGATGCGAGATGACCACCTCATTGATACACCTTCATCAGTCGCAATTTCCCTCAGAAGGGAGGCGCTTGGAGATTGCAGAATCTATTGGTTTGAAAGCTCGCGTTGTGCAAGTAAGTATCATTCTGTCACCTCACGCGCATAGCTCCTTCCAACATGGTCATCTTTGCAGATATGGTTCCAGGTAGGAATTTAACGCCTCATAAGGGTAGACCTGTCTCACTGATTATCCTTACGTGTGTCTCAGAATCAACGTATGAAGGAGAAGATGCGGTTGACTCGTCCTCCTGAGCAGGTCGCCCTCGACCGAGATGCCGCTTCAGCGCCGCCTGCGAGGGAGAGTCAAGGTCCGATGACAGAACTTCGTTGAGATGGTACGCGTTCACTCCTCAGATATAAGCTACATGCTCATATTATCTCTGTAGTAGTCACATAGAACGAACTGGAGACGTTGGATGTTCACCTCGAAGAATCGCGAACAAAGGGCACATGATTTATTGGCTTACTCCGAAATGAATGATATCAACCTATTCTGAATTCGTGGACCACTCCTAGGCATTCTCTTGGGGGCGAGCGACGAACTTGAGCGCGCTGATGCCCGCCTTCAGCTTCGCCAAGCCGTCAGGGATACCAGCGAGGCCGTTCGGGAGTACCTCGACCTGGTTCGGCTGCGCAGCTCATTGAGCCAAATGTAGCTGGAGAAGCCATCGACACACACCTTAATTTCGCCGGACTCGAGCAGTCCCGTGAGGCGCGCGTACAAGCTCTTGCCAATCGCGCGGTGCTCGGCAAACTGCACACTCCCAAGAATGTACAGAATCTCCTTCTCGGAGGTAACCTTGCCCGCATCGACGGCCCTGCAGTGCACGATGACAAGGGTCCCACCGGGCGCGAGCATGTCGTACCCAGCGTTCTGCGTGTCCGCGTCCGAGATTGCGTCGTACACGACCGTGATGGGCTTGCTCGTGATGGCCTGTACGGCCTGCGCGAGCTCCGAGAGCGGCGCGGCGCGATCGATGACGTGCGTCGCGCCGAGCGACTTGAGCAGTGCGCTGTTGTGGAGCGACGCGGTCGTGATGATGGGCGAGAAGCCGGAGAGCCTCGCCAACTGTATAGCTGCCCGCAAATTCAGCGACGGAGAGCAACAGATAGTCGCGGCCATGCGTACCGTGCTGACCGACGGACGACGACCCGCCGAAGATGACGATGGGCTCGCCTGCGTACTTGCCGCGGCCTCCTGCTTCCCACGGCGCGTCGAAGCCTATGCCGTGCGGCTTCTGGTTGTAGAGCGCGAGCGCAGCGGTGGCGAGCGCGAGAGGAATCGAGGCCGCCTGCTCGAAGGTCAGGTTCGCCGGGATCTGAGCGCGCGGTCAGTACGGGCCGCGCGGGCGAAGAGCCAGAGCCAGAGCCCCGGGCAACGTACCTTGGCGACGATCTCCGCCTCGGTGACCGCATACTGCTGGAACGTCGCGTGGCGGTTGTCATAGGCACCTTGGAACAGCCTGCACGGCATGAGCAGCGTACTACTGAGCGTATGTGGGCGAGACGTACACTTTGTCGCCGACAGCGACGTTCGTCACGCCCGTGCCGATCTTCTTGACGATGCCAGCGCCATCGGTGCCGAGGATGGCGGGGAACTCTTTGAGGATCCCTTCGAACCCGTTGATCTTCCAGTCGGCGGGGTTAAGCCCGGCCGCGTGGATCTCGATGAGGACTTCGCCGGCCCCGGGCTCCGGAATGTCGCGGTCCTGGATGAAGAGCTTTCCGCCGAGCTTTTCGAGGAAGAGGGCCTTCTGTGTGGACATATCTGCAGTGCTGGGGGTGTCTGGTGTGGTGTGGAGAGGTAGAACGAAGATGTCCTGCAGCGTGAAGTCTCGAAATGTGGCATATATACGCGAGTATGTGTGGGAGATTCGCGTAACGGACGTTAGACATGATGTCTAGAACCTGGCCTTTCAGCGGGCAGAGTGTCCGGTCCGTAAGCTGCTGCTTAGTCAGACGGATACGCCCTGCACAAGTTAGTATGATGGCACATATCGCTCGTGCGCTGCGCGAGAGGCTGTAAAAACAATGTCAGGCATGTTTTTGGTTGACAATAGCATGCGCATAAATGGCACTGTCCTAAATAATGCGTAGAGCTCACTGAGTCTATGACCGCTTGATGGCGTGTCAGTCTTGGAAGCGTATTCTTGGAGCGAAGTAGTCTTGCATGCCTGGCCCGGCAATTTACGCCGAATTGTCCCGTGTCAGTCAGAGACATATGAGAGTGTCGTCTTGATAGTGTTTCCAAATTCTTTCCATCCACTCCAGCACGAGATACAGACGTCGCAGCGGATTCAAGTTCGGCCGACTCGGCCGGTGAGCTGTACCAAAGTAAGACAGCACGATTCGCTGAAGGGCACTGCTCGCTCATGAGTATGCTAAATAATGAAGGAGATGGTGCATGGATGGTGGGGCGTGAAGCTGGAACGGCGGCCCAATATTGGCTACAGCATAGGCACGGTCCAGGGTTTCTGGGGTCTTCGGTAGGCGGGCGCCCGACCCCGCTCCGCAGCACCTCGAGTCTGGTAGGCTACGGGCGCAGACCCTGAGGTCTTGTTTTGCGTCCCGGAGGCGTCTCAATATTTTTGTCGAAGTTCAGCCTACTATCAACTGTGCCGATATACCAGCGGGACATTTGTCGTGGCTCGTAAAGTTTCTTTGAGGCTACTACTATACGGTGACACTCGAAGACAAGCTCTGCATCATTTATATTCTGACCCTACAATCCTACTTCGCTTCCAGACATTGCTCAAGGTCGCCACTGTGGTCCTAATACACATCCATCGCGAATACTTGCGTACTTTTCTTTCAGTGAGCGAGCAACCATCTATTCGGTCGAATGATCGGCGTTAGCACTAGAGGCCGGACGTGTGCGGCGACCGCTTCTCCGCCCTACGCATTCTCTTTGACTGCGACAGAGTAAAATGAGGTCGGCGATGAAAGCCGCGCGTTAGTCAGCCCGAGAGAGTCTAGACCTCGAGTAAGGTGATTCTGTCGCTAGCTTGCTTCCACTGTCAATTGTTCATCAGAACCGCACACATATACTCGCCACGAGAGTGCGCATGATATCCGAGGCCATCGCCCTTCTGGTCAAGCCAGTTCAGCCAGCTCAACGCCATGCCTACGCAGAAAGCACTCTACCTTGTCGAGGCCCACGGCCGGTTCGAGGTGAGGGATAAGGATATCCAAGAGCCGGCTCCAGGAGAGGTGCTCGTCGAGATCCACGCAGCTGGGCTCAATCCAGCGGAATGGAGGGTCCACACAAACAACATTCTTATCGAAGAATACCCCACCATTCTCGGCCTCGACGCGTCCGGCATCGTCAGAAAGCTCGGCGCCGACGTGTCGAACTTCGCTGTCGGTGACAGAGTGTACGCTGGCTGGGATTATGTGTAGTGTCCAGGTGCTGACGGTGATGCAGGGTCTTCCAGGGCTGGTACGACGACCGCCGCGGAGCGCTGCAGCAGTACGCTGTCGCGGACGCCAGCCTCGTCGCCAAGGTTGGCCCTCCATTCCGGGCGAGACGCGTATCTAACATTGACCACCACCGTCCCAGATCCCGCCCACGCTGAGCTTCGATGGGGCTGCCACCTTCCCCATCGCAGTCGTCACGGCGGCATTCGGACTCTACAGTCCCAAGGAGGCAGGTGGCATCGCGCTCACGCCCCCCTGGGAGGCAGGCGGCCGCGACAAGTACATCGGCCAGCCGATGCTCGTCGTCGCCGGGGCCTCCAGCGTAGGCCAATTCGGTAGGTCGCGCCTTCCGCCGCCTACAGCACGTCGCTGATGCGCGTGTAGTGATCCAGTTCGCGAAGCTCTCCGGGTTCGGGCCCATCATCACGACGGCCTCCGCGCGCCACGAGGCGTACCTCAAGTCGCTCGGCGCGACGCACGTCGTCGACCGCGCGGCGCCGCTCTCTGCGCTCGGCGGCGCGATCGCCGCGGCTACGAGCGCGCCGCTTCTGGTCGCGTTCGATGCGATCGCGATGCCGGAGACGCAGAACGCGGCATACGCCGCGCTCGCGCCCGGAGGAAAGTTCGTGCACGTGGACTTCAAGCCGTCGATTGAGGAGAGTCTGCTCACGCCAGACAAGACCATCGTGGCGCCGTTCGGAAACGTCCACGCTCCGCAGAACGCAGATGGCGGGCGAGCGCTGTACAGGGCCCTCGAAGGGCTGCTGGCGGCCGGGGACCTCAAGGTGAGCGCAGTGCTGTGGATGTGGTGCCCAGAGTTCCTGATGAAGGTTGATAGCCAAATAACGTCGAGGTCCTGCCCAACGGGCTGGAGGGCGCCCCGCAAGGTATCGAAAGGCTCAAGCAAGGCGTTGTCAGTGCGGTGAAGCTGGTGGTACACCCGCAAGAGTCCACCTGAAGTGTCTGATAACCACCGCATGTTAGCACGACAAGCCCAGTAATCCATAATGTAAACTTACCGAATCTTCCCGCCGCTCGAGGATATCAATCCCCGGATTGTACGCCCGGGCGGTCAGCATAAACATATACATAGTCAGAGACATATCTGAAGGTACACCGTGTTATTGTCCGTGAAGATGCCGGCATAATTATATGTATCGCAATAGCGCAAACAATGAGTGTGTTTCACGAGAAGTAATGAAGTGGTACAGCGCAAGGACATTGTACACAAAATAGACAGATCGTGAGAGACATGCATGAGAACAGGCGTGAGATGCAGAAGAGTACATGGGTGATGAGACAGCGGGAACAGCGGGAACAACGCGGACGAGGATGATTTGGAGTTGGGATAAGGACGGGACGATGAGGGATGGCAGAACCGGACGAGAGCGAGGCGATAAGTGAACACAGGCAGAAAGCATAACGTAAACAGTTCATAAAGAGGGTACAATACCCCCGGCAAGGGCGACCTACCTTCAGATACACCGTACAGCCACGTCAAAGCCTCCGCACGCCGCCGAACGCACCCTTGGTCGGTGCCGGCAGCCGCGACGCAGGCCTCGGAAGCCCACTTCTCGGAGCGCCAGCGGACGCGGGCGCCGCAACGACCCCAGGCGCACTCGCGATCGATGCGCCAGGCGGCTTCAGACCAGACGCGGGAGGCTTGGCCGACGCACCCACGCTCCCGCGACGTGCCGTCGCGGTGGAGACGGTGGTCGGGCGCTGGAGCCGGCTTCCAGGTCCCCCAATCTCCGGCTTCGCGCTCGCCGCGGGCCTGGGTGCCTCGAACACGCGCTTGGGCGCGGCTGCGGGCTTTGCAGACGAGAGCGCCCTGGCGGCCGCAGCCGGTTTGCTCGGCGCGGCAGTCGCGGCATGCATACCCGATGCACTTGGAGGGCGTTGTACGCCGCGGATGGGAGCCTTTGAAGCGGCTGGCGCTGCGGGCTTTGCAAAGGGTGGTGCTGCGGACGCGCTCGAAAGACGACGAGCGGGCGCTTTGAAGGCGCTATTGGTGGTCGGACGCGGCTGGTCGGATATAGAGCTGGCCCTGGACGTAGGGCACGATGTGGAGATGGATGAGCGGCGCGAAGCTGCGGTAGTAGACGAGCCGGCAGTAGCTGTTGAAGTCGTGGAAGCGCCAGAGGAAGCGCGGTCATGTTGAGACGACCATGTCTTCTTGACAAGGCGGGGCGCAGGCAGCGACTTGGCAGACTCAGCTGGCTTCGATTCCGCATCTGCTGCAGGGGCCGCCTCTACCTTCAGTGGGGCGACCGGAGGCAGACTGAAGACTGGTGGGCGAGCGAGCTCGGTGGTGACGTTTTCGAGCGTGCGCTCGATGGAGGGCACGGGTTTCGGCGGTGCTAGGAATAATAGGTTCATATGTGAGGGGTGCAGCAAGACAGACACGACTCACTGAGTTCCTTCATCCTCGGTATTGGCTTAATGTCGGCCACAACGATGTCATCCAGGCTTTCCTCCCGTATGGCTTCAAACCTCGGCAATACGCTCTCCATCCGCTTTTGCACCTTCCCGAGGTCAAGCGTGTCTTCTTCAACATTGGTCGCAGGCATACGGCTGTAGCGCGCTGCGCTCTCGTCCATGCGCAGGTCCCGCCTGGCGAGCTCAAAGGTGTCGTCATCACGGTCGGCATCGACGATCGTCCAGCTGCCCGTAGACGCGTTGAGGAACGAAATCTTGTCGTTCAGGAGGTCAAAGGACATCTCCCCATTCTGCATGAGCAAGTTCAAGGACGACTGGATGTCGACGGACGTGCGACGCGGATCGATAGAGGATGTGGAGTTCGCTGTTCCGGAGCGACGCATGGCGCCAGGCGACTGAACCGCTGGGGTAGATGTATGCGCGGTCGGAGAGAGGAAGACGAATGATGAGCCGCAGCTCGTGTCCGCGTCGTGTATGCGTGGAGCGAATTCTGTGAGAGGCTCTGGCTCCGGTAGGGAGATGCTAATGTTTGGACAGGAGAACGCGTTGGTATGGGGCGGAGGATCATCGAACTCCGTTACAGCGCGGGATGAGAGGTTCGTGGAGTTCATGGCGTTTGTGAATGGCGATTCTGAGGGTACGGTGGAGACCATCTTGAACGTGGACGGCGCAGCATCTTGTTCTTCTGAGGCGGTCGATGACCGACGCGAAGCGTGGGATGCATGCTCAAGTTCGAGCTCGGCGAGGGGTCTACGGCTCATACCCGGAGAACTCGGAACATCTACCTCATCCGCAAAGCCGTCGAAGTCGCCCATCGCGAGCACTTCCTCCTGTTTCAGAGGCATCGGAGTGCGTTCGCCGAAGTCGATGAGCTTGCCCTTGGGTGTCTGAGTCGGCTTCTGCGAGGGTACACCTTTGTATATCCTGTTGAAGAAGACAGTCATGGGCCCTGGCTGCGCGTCGTTCTCCTTGTCTGAAGCGTCTTCAGGCGAGCCGGTATTCCGCGGAGGGGTCCCTGGCGTGGCAAGGGGGTCGAAGAGAGACAGAACGCCATCCTGAGGTCTGAGTGAGTCCATCGTAAAGTGCGTGGAGCACGTCGTGTCGTGAAAGAATGGACGTCGCGGAGGACGTTGGGAACGAGTAATTCAACTTTCGAACGGCGTGCTCGCGCTTTCGTCATGTGACCGCACTGCCGAGTTTAGGCCGAGCTGCACAGTCCTCTCTCAACCTCACACCTCCACGTCCGCCCTCATCCTCCCAGGCATCTATCGAGTCGCCGACTATGCCCACGACCAGCGATACCTCCATCAACGTTGTTCTCCCTCCAGAGCTCACAGGCCTCGTGTTCGAGCACCTCGCTGAGCTGGAATACGGCCTTGAACAGCCCAAGCGATCCCTCTTCGTGTGCTCGTTCGTCTGCAAGGCATGGGCCGAGCGTAGCTTCCGTCATCGCTTCAGAACTCTCTCACTACACTCCTGTCTATTTGGTGAAGCTACATACTCTGGAGAACTCACCATCCAACGATTTATACAGGACGAGCTCTATCCCCGCTCCAAAAACGTGGTGCGCAGTCTCCTGCTACACTACAACACCCCGAAGACGGTCACCGTGGAGAAATACGACTTCATAGATTTCGCCAGCCTTTTTCCGTCTCTTTCTACGCTCGAGCTGTCTGGGATCCTGCGGGTCCGCTTAGCGGAGCCACCTTCGCAACAGGGCTTGCATCCAGACATCCATCATCTCACCATCCGCCACCAGCCAAATCTCCTGGACGGCTGGCTCTTCCGCGATGAGCGTGCCCTACGCGATGTTCTCTGCTCATTTGGGACCATCAGGGAACTACGGATCGCGGGCCTCCCCAGCAGCTACGGGCGCACAGGTGCGCCTCGCGTGTCTGCCAGCAGCTTGGAGGCCCTGCCCCCGCCGCGCGTCGCAGCAGTCGTGCTACGCTGCGAGCCCGTCCCTGCCCTTGCCCCCTTTCTCCAGTGGCTCGCTGCTGCTGCACCGCTACAGAGGTTCGACGTCCTTGCGCTAGAAGACCGGCGATGCCGTGCAGCGTTCGACATCGCAGAAGCCCTACTCGCGCCGCCGCAGCATCTGCTGTTCTCTATCACCGTACGCAGACCCAGTACGTCTCTGCATACCAAAATCACTGCCGGCTACTCACAGCGTCTCCCCAGCCGCCGTCCTGCACGGCCTGTACAACCTGCGCTCGCTCCCCGGCCTCAAGCGCCTCACCATCGCCCTTGAGCTGCGCACGACGTACGACCGCCAGCAGGCGAGCCTGCGCGACACGATGTACGCCGTCAACTCGGACATCTGCGGCGCACTGGACATGGCGCTGCAGGGGCTGCACTGTGACTGCGTCCTCGAGCACCTCGAGCTCATCTTCACGTCCTACCCGAACGAGACGCGCACGCCGCTCCCGGCAGACTTCCTCGCGACGCTGGAGAGCATGAAGGGCACGCTGCGGCTGTGCGACGTGACGCTGTCGACGCTGGCGCGGGCGGGAAGGGTGGGGGCGGTGGCGTTGGTGATGTACGCGGGGCGGCCGTTGGCGCAGGAACTTGAGTACGAGCGTTGTGTGGCAAGGGATGCGCGGCTCAGGCAGTTCTTCCCTCGATTAGATGGACTGGGTGTCCTGCATGTATAATCCTCGTTCGACGCTGTAGGTCTACGATTTTCTCGTCTGCTGCTGCTATAGGAACATCACTTTTGCTTGTTTGCCAGACTCATCGCCAGCTGCATTATGTCTACCCAACAATATGTCTGGCCGAGGAGAACCACCACCACCCGAGCTCACCAGCTTTGCGGAGGACAGGTCTGCCATGAGGGCCCATGACCCCGGTTCATTGCCCGGAGTGCACGGGGTCACGGATCTGGCCCGCGCCTCGCACTGGAAGCGCAGCCTCTCCTGCGAGCAAACCACCAAGTCAGCTCACGCCCCACACTAGGGACGGGCAGACAAATCGTCCCAAACGTTCGTCGCTCTACATGTTGTCAAAGCCAGGGCTAATTGCGTTTCCAGTGGACCGAATTTGCGGCTCTTGTGTCCAGACGACCGGCCGTCGCTCGTACCATGACTCGCTCAATCGAAGAGATCTTGGCGCACGAGCTCCTGGACCTCATCTTTGAAACATTCGTCGACCTGCCCAGCGGCGAAGATTGGGGCAAGCCTACCCTCTTCGCTTGCGCTCTGGCGTGCAGGTCCTGGCGCGACCTGACCTTCCGCCATCGCTTCCACTCGCTCACCCTCTATGTCCCTCCAGAGGACATGCGGGATCGCGAACCATTTTCTGTTCAGGCATTCGTCGCCCTCGAACTCGGCGCTCGCGCGGGAAAAGCTGCGCGTAACCTCGTCTTGGAGTACGGCACGCGCGCGATGTCTACCGACATCGCGCCCGACCTCTCTCAATTTATCCATGACTTTCCACTGCTGCAGTCCCTTGCACTCAGTGGAACAATTCTCACTCGCTTTCCGATCATCTCCGCCCGTGGCCTTGCCCTCGCGAGCATTAAGAGGCTGCGGATCAGCGCATGCAGCAGAGGTCACTCCGTGCCGCCGATGAGTAACGAGCCCTACGCTCTCTGCGACCTCCTATCTCAGTTCGGGGCCATCCAGGAACTGGAATTCGAGGGCTTCATGCTAGGAGCAGAGACGCCTCCAGAGCCCGCCGTCCTGCAGAGGATGGCCTTACCGTCGATCAGGGCTTTGGTCCACAGGGCCATCACCTTCCAGGGACTCGCGCCACTTCTACGACACATGGCAAAAACTCACGGCATAGAAACACTGGACATGCTCGGCAGCTTACCCGGGACGGGGTACGACGTAGCGTTCGCTACGTCGCTCGACGCCATACCCCGAAATATTTATATAACAGTCGGCGATACGTGGGCGTGCGCGTATCTCCTGTGATTTGCCCTGTGAATGCTAACGATGTGATACTACAGTACCACTTTACCCGCACAAAGTCGTAGCACCCATAAAATGCCTCAAGATCGTCGTCGAGCTGCACGAACCGACATACGAGCCGGCTCCGACTGGGCCGTGGGATCACGTGGTGGCCGTCCTTCGCAGCTTCACAGCTGTGTCGGAGATCGAGCTTATTCTTGGTCCGTGGCCCCAAGACAGCCCTGGTGTGCTTTCAGATGTGCTGCTGACATTGGAGGAGGATGCGGAGGCAGTCTTGAGATTCGAGAGCGTATTACTGGGTATGGTTCAAGCGGGTTCAGCGGGTACGGTCCGCGTGGTTCTCTCAAGAGTGACTCGCGTTCCGTACGGTATCGTGCGAGACTTTCTTCTCCCTGCTGGGGATGTGGCGACATCGCTGTTTCCCCGCCTGCATAACCTAGGGGTTCTGCGAACCGGACAAACGTCAGTAACTTAGCTCGAGCCAAGCTCCTTCACCCTTGCTCCGACACCATTCGACGCATTCTAGAGGCCTTCTCCATTGTAGCCCTCCAGTCAAATATTGGTGCAATGGGACTGATAGTGGGCTCGCTGCTCGGTTGCAGGCCTTTGAAGGCGTTTGGCGGGAACTTCGTCAACCAGATGAGGTTTCGGTGGCCGCCGGCGCGCCACAAAGCTTCTGTGACTGCTGCAGTCACAGCTGAGGTGGCCACGCTGACACAGTTTCAAGCGGAACTGTATCTCTAATATTCGGAATATCAATCTACGAATAGCAGAAAGGAGAGATGTTTTGTGCGGCTTGGAAGTTACGGGTCGTTTATCGCCGAGGCACCCGAGGCCCGCTGTCGTTGGCGCCCCTGGCGCACGTGCTTGCAAACCGGCGGTACGCGCTCCGGACGCGGGAACTCGCTCTTCGACCTTTTTCTCAGTCGCCCTCCTCGCTACGCACATTTGAGACCCGCTCAGAGGGCAAAGTACTTTCGGGCTCTGCAACGTATATGCAAACTACATATCCACAGTGCGATGCATTTGCGTCGCAAAACGCAGAATGTGGTGTATAAATCCCTACTCAACGGCGTCAGGGGATGCTAGAAGGCTCGAGCGAACGCATCGAGTCGGGCCCACTAGCAGCGAGCTCAAAATGAGGTGCTATGCTCAGTGAGTACTACGCTGCAACTATCAGGCTCGCAAAGCTCACCTGGATTACGAGTGTCCTATCGGAAGGAGGTGAAACTGATCACACTCGGGGCAAAGGCTGCTACCCCCGAGCCACCCCACCCAACCGCTGTCTTCGTCTGATCCTCTCAAAGCCTATCGCTTCCAGATCTGCATACGCGTCGCCCTTCGCCTCGGCACGACGCGGCGCGTACGCAATCCGGTTCGTGCTTCGTCTCCTCTGGACGTTCCTGGCGACTCCGGCGGCTGACTCAGCCGCAGGCCCGCAATGTTGCACGCCCAGTAAGGAAATGCGCCGCTGGACCGCCCTCCACGGACTGCGAGCACGCCGGTCAGCGCGATGGACACATTGCTGACTGATGTGGACGTCTGCGAGAGTGACCGCGACGGCTGCAGACATGCGTTGAGCAGCGCGGCGCGTATATAAACGGCCAGTCGAAGTGTGGGTCGAGCATCGTTCGAATTTCACCACCCTCGCTCATCCCAGACATGTCTACGCAGAAAGCCCTCTTCCTCACCAAGTCCAAGGGCGACTTCGCCGTTCTTGAACGCGAGGTCGACGAGCCCGGCCCTGGAGAGATCCTCGTCGAAGTCCGCGCGGCCGGCCTCAACCCCGTCGAATACCAGATCCAGAAGTACGACTTCCTCATCAAGGAGTACCCCGCCGTGCTCGGCACAGATGTCGCAGGCGTCGTCGTCAAGGTCGGTGCCGGCGTCACGAACGTCGCGGTCGGCGACAAGACGTACGTGTTTGCCTTCTCTGCCCGCTTGCGCTTGCTGACGTGTGCTGCAGCTTCCACCAGGGCAACTTCAACAACCGCTACGCCGCCTACCAGCAGTATACCATCGCCAATGCTGACATCGTCGCAAAGGTGTGTCCTTTCCCGTTCCGGGTTCACCCCAAGCGCCAACAAGCTTGCCCAGATCCCATCGAACCTGACCTTCGAGCAAGCCGCGTCGCTGCCCGTCGCACTCGCCACCTCCGCCGTGGGCCTCTACAACCCGAAGAGCGGCGGCGGCCTCGGCCTGACGCCTGCCTGGGAGGCGGGCGGCCGCGGCAAGTACGCCGGAGAACCCATCCTCATCCTCGGCGGCGCGTCCGCCGTCGGCCAGGCTGGTACGCCTCCCGCGTCCCTCACACGCACTCCCAGTAGCTGACGTGCCCCCTAGCCATCCAGTTCGCGCGCCTCTCCGGCTTCGCGCCCATCCTCACGACAGCCTCGCCGCACAACGAGGCGTACCTCAAGTCGCTCGGCGCGACGCACGTGCTCGACCGCGCGCTGCCGCTCGCGGGGCTCCCCGCCGCCGTCGCCGCGCTCGCGGGCGCGCCGCTGAAGCACGCGTACGACGCGGTGTCGAGCCGCGAGACGACGCGCGCGGCGCTCAGCGCGCTCGCGCCCGGCGGCGGCCTCGCGTATGTGCTCCCGGACACGCTCGACGAGGGCGCGGTGACGGACGGGAAGGAGGCGGTGTTTGTGTATGGGCAGGCGAACGAGCCGCATGCGCGTGCGCTCGCTGCGTCGTTGTATGCGCACATCACGCAGCTGCTCGAGGCAGGCGATATCAAGGTGCGTGGACGCGGATTGTACTGGATGGACGCAGCTGACAGGTGTGGGCAGCCGAACAACATCGAAGTCGTGCCCGGTGGTCTCGCAGGAATTCCTAAGGTCCTGGAGCGCTTCGCGAAGGGCGTCAGCGCGCTGAAGATGGTTGCGCATCCGCAGGAGAATCTGTGAGGGCAGTGCTGGACCCCATAGGGCAAGACCGAAATTGTACCGATTTATCCTGATACCTAGTTCTCAAATAAGCCACAAATGCCCCGTGGCACGATCGTATACGCTGTACTTGAGGGACTCAGCACCGCCGAGTCTCATGCATCACTGTATCGGCGGGAGAGAACGCTGTATGCGCATTCCTATCCACATCTGCGGGAACCTCCGCGCACGTCTGGTACGTGAGGCTAGAGCACCTGGTCATCGCGACAGCGACACCGTCTGCCTCGTGGTCTACGCTCACTCTTGCCCGTCACCTTGTCTCATGCCTGTCGCTGCCACTCCCCTTCGAAGCCACACCGACATACATCCCGTCCCTTCTCTGTACAAATGGTGAATTGTGGGCGAGATCAAATTATAAAATATGTCTGACGGGGCGCATGGCGTACAGATCCGGGCACCTAGGAATACTCCAGTCGCATCAGCTCGCGCCCTTGACTCGGAGTCGGGTTCGATCGAGCTGAACTCCTGGCAGGCAGCTCTCAAGGAGTGGGAAGGGAGAAAGGAAGGAGGTGACATAGGCCAAGTGCATCAGCGAAGGGAGAGGTACTGTCAAACGTTGATTGAGGTATGTGAGCAGAGAAGGCGACAACAGGCCGACGAAGACGTCTTTCGCCGTTGCTGGGGCCTACTCCCATTTGAACTGCGCGACTTCATCTACAGCTTCCTGGGCACCAAAGACAGCGAACGCCAAGCTATCAGCCGAAATGTCTCCCTTGTTTGTCGGGACTGGAGTCTCCAGTTCCGACCTCTGCTCTTTTCGCAACTCACCTTGAAAACACGGCGGGACTACCAGATGCTCTACGATATTCTCCATTCTCCTCATTCAAGCTGGCTGGCCACACATATCACATCACTGGCGCTCCACGGAGCGTCCCTCACAACTCGCGGGTGGATGACGCTCGCTCAAAGCCTACCATCTTTGAAAATCGTCAGCCTCTCCAACGATCGCACTAAAACCTCTCATTATTTAACCCCCTCTTCCCGACTCGCGCTTTCTCTACGTAGCATCACTTCGTTCACCCTGGAGCACTATCATTTTCCGTCGATCAATACTTTGCTCAGTGTTCTGGGTGAAGTAGTATATCTGGAGACCATCACACTTGTAGAGGTGACGTGGCCCAGGCACGAAAACATGGACCCTGTCAATGCGGCAAGAATTCCTGCGGGCAGTTTCCGCTCTGTGCAAGCTGTCGAGTTACGCAAATGCACGTCCAATACAGAGCTTCCAGCCTGGATTTTTGCTGCAGCTAGTACGCGGTACTCGTCTCCTGCACGAATCATAGGGAGCGTTCGCATACCGGCAGAGACGTGGTCCCTCATCACTTTTATTCGGCACTTCATGTGGGACGACCACATTCAGGCTGCACACTTTCGGATGACATGTACCACCGAAGGCAGGTGCCAACTTAATTCTCTAGCATAGCTTGCTCATGATTTACGAAAGATGCTTATACCTTCACAGGAAATGTGCTGAGCACATCCCCCTCGTCCGACCCGACTACACTGGCATCCGTTGCTGTTCAGGTCGCTCGATCCATACCCTCGCCCCTGCGGAGACAGAGCACTTGGTCAGTCCATAAAATTGCGCTTTCCGACGGAGACGAAGACTATTCCAACCGCACAAGCTATCTGTTATCTCGCGATTTGACCATGCTTCCCTCCCTGATTATGGCGTATCCCTCCCTCTCAACATTTCGAATCCTCTGCGGAAGGTCGCATTCGTCCCCAGACTTCACTATGCTCTCGCAAAAAGTTACCGAAGTGACTAGCCTTGCCTCACGCATAACCCTGCAGCATAACCGAGATATGCCGGACGGTCGATTTTTGTACCCCGCGTTATTTGGAGTCACGGATGCAGATCGCGTGGAAGCTGTACAAAGGGCACAGACGCGGCGAAAGGAAGAGGCGTGGCGAATAGCAAAGGCGCGACGGATAGCTGAAGAACAACAGTCGGCACTACAGGCAAAAATCATAGCGACGGAGAATTATAGGGCGATAGAGCGGCGAAGGATGCAGGAACGACAAGTTGCAATGGAAGGGCAAGAGAGATGGCGAAGAGCTGATGAAAGGCGAAGGGCGGTGGAAGGACTGCTCCGAGCAAACGTGCGAATCTGAAACCCAGAAATCACTGTCGGATGAGTAGGTTTTCTGACTCTAAAAACGCATACCTTCGCAGAGCATTCTCTACACAATCGTGTACAGCTAATTTGGGACTTTACATATCATGCAATATATTCGTCGTTGTCGTCGCCGCCATGGATATATACATCAGTTAATTGGGTGCTCGCAACGTCGTCGATGTTGGTATGGCATCGCGTGTCACATATGCGCAATGAGATCCACATGAGATCACAGTACAGTTGCATTATCCTATACTCAACAATGTAGCTACTTTTCAACGGAATTGATGCTTGTATACTACGGTACATGTAGGTCATAGCTTGATGAGTAGACATTCCCACCAGCAACAAGCAAGTAAACGCATAAATATTGCGTACGATAGAATTATGAAGGCAAGCGACGTGGTATTGAGAGAAGGGTCGACAGTTCTTTCCAGAGAAGGGGTTGAGCACAGCTCTTCGGGGCTAGGACGCTACCCGCCAACTCGGCCCACCTTCGCGAAAGGTCACCTTGCGGGATATCCAGGGCGACGCATTGCCCTGGCCAGCAGGGCGCGGCTCAGACCGATTGTCGAAGGGTACGCGCACGCCCGCGAGAGTCAGCCGCGCAAGCGATGTAATCTTCGTCTCGCGGGGAATATGCGCAGGCGCAGGGTGGAGATCGAGCTGCAAGCCTAGCGCTGGCGAGGATCGCGACGGGGAAGTGGGAGAGCTCGCGATGGTGTGGTGTCGTGGTGAGTGTAGACCGATCTCGAGATTGTCAGCGTCGAGATCGGTGTCGAGGTCGGAGAGATCATCGTCTGACGTCGACGTCGACGTCTCGCAGTCAGAGTTGACGTCGTCGAACCCGTCAGATGTGTCCTCGTCCTCGAGCTCCGGCAGAGGTATACATCGGCGGCGCAGTTGCGGATATGCGAAGTCACGGTCAAATGATCCTGCAAGGTCGACGCTTCTGCCCTGCTCGGGAAGCCGATGCGGCGAGTATGTAGTCGGAGTGCAGGCCGGGAGGCGTTTGGCCATTTTACTTTGGCTACAGCCCGTTTTCTAAAGGACGTGAGAGGGGGTTAGTATGCAATTGAAGTATAAACAGAACTAATTACGGACCTGACGATGCCGCCGCCTCCGCCCTGTCGCTCCGCGAGCCGTAGGGGTCCACATGGGCTCGCGAGTGTCGGGCGCGATGTCAATCTTCCGCAGGACCGGCTTCGGAAGATCTATCGCGAGCGACGGGAGGAGCTTTTGGACCGCCACAAAGTCCTTGGCAAGCCTGGGGAGAGGTGCGTAGAGCGGCCATGCCGAATCGGTGGTCGCAGCAGCACAATCGGCCATGAAGCATAGGGCATCTGTCGGGACTACGACGAGATGTGCGACGCTGCTCATGGCTAGTCCTACGAGGTCTGAGGGGAAGCCCCAGAAGGCGAGATCGTCCCGAATGTTCTCTAATTCGGGACGCGAGACTCCGTCGTACGCGCCAGAGGAGCTCGGTGTCTGTGGAGCACATTCGCATCATTGAATATTAATATTAGACTATGTAACCTACCTCAGGGAGGGGTACAATAGTCATGCTCTTGAAGATGCTTTGGGAGGACTTGCTCGTGGTACTGGTGGCGTGAAAATATAACTCGCAACGCGCAGCGTATGCGGTGGTCGTGAGGTCGTCAAGAGATGGCCGAGGGCCTGCGAATCGCTGAGAGGAGAGCGTGCGTCGACGAGTTTCTCCGCGAAATCCTGGGCAGATTTTATTGGTCGCGCCACGGACACTCGCGAGACATGAGGCTTACACGTTGTGTTGACCGGCATCAACGCTGTGCGAGATCCGCTTGCGGCTCCAAGCATGTCCACTAGGAATGCAGCGTAGGATAGGCGGAAAACATGCTATCGATACTGCTGTTAGTGCCTCGGGAAGACCAGTCCCTCATGGCGGTGTAGAGGACTTCCATGTATTAGGTTTTGTTCAACGTGGCATCCGTGAGCAAGGACCTACCAGGCTTTGATGAAGTGTGTAAGCTGGCTGCATTGCGGGCGGAAACACAGCAGGAATCTCCACCGTCGTTGGCTATGAGGTCAGTGTCGCTGGCCAGGAGGGAAAGCGCAAGCGACGATGCGCAAAGGGACGTGACCGGAGATGCTGGGCGGATGCACGTGGAATGTGACAGTCACACCTCTCCGCCCATTTCAGCGCTTCCCAGGCATGAGCCTCATGTTCGCCCTGCTCCTTGAAGAACGTGTCGGCCCACGCCAACCTCATACTGCGGACAATGAGGGTGGACGCCATGAAAGTGCTGAGGGTGGGTCACCCGAGGTTCAATGTGCTCTCTGCAGACATGGTTTACAAAGCATCACATTGAACGTGCCTTCACGAAGCGTATGTTTGAAATTCTCGCCTGAACGATATGCTTTGTTGTCAACGACTAGCAAAGCTTGGCATTCACATAGGTTTACAGATGTAGCAGCCGCACCAGACCGCCACTTCTGAAGTCGCTTCTGCGGCGCTCCGCGGCAAAACGCTCGCCAGGCCCGAGGGTCGTCGGATCCTTACCAGAATCGCAGTAATCGATATGGATTATCCTGAGGATCTCTCACACGGATATCGACTGCATCGTGTATACTTGGAGCGAATGGTGTGTCACCGCTCCTGAGATCCGAAACCCGGGAAGTTTATTTCTCGAGTAACCGCGCGAGATTGACGGCGGTCCAGGAAGAACAGGGCTCCTACGTGAATATCTAGATCTCGCGCCTATTGTCGTGCTGTGAGTACTGCTGGTCATTTTCTCCCTGAAACGGCTGGTAAATGAATGAACTTCGCTACTGCCAGCCATCAATTCGACAGCCTACGCCCTTACCTTCCAACCAAGCCACGTCTCTGGTCGTGGGTCCAAAAAAAAGTACGCAGAGGCAAAGGGAAAGGTAACGGGTCCTCGGAGAACGTATCTGGTCTTCGCGTTCTTCGAGCTACTCTGACAGCTCTCGGGCCGATCAAGCCTCTAGTTGGTATGTGCCGCGATCGCTTACTCGGCGATGCAGTCACTTACTGTCGCCAGAGAAGTGCAGACATGATGAGATCATACCCCGGATGTCTTCCCGTACCGCAATTCAAACCTCCCAGATTAGCGGTGAACGAGCCCCGCCCCGCGCCCCGTCCCTGACCGCCTTCATTTCGCTTCTGAACATGGCACATATCCGTGCCCGCCTGCCGCCCTCGCCAATCATGCGCCACGTCCAAACAGTGTATGCTTCCCACGATCATGGTTACCACCACGCCTACGCCACGCTATACGAGACAAAAGCTTGTCCGCACTTCGCGGTGCGCTCATGGCGCCCTCTGTCTCACTCGTATTTCCACATTCGCATCGTTCCCGAGGCGTGCATCACCTGACGGCACGGAGCGCGGAGCCTCGTGTTTGTGCGGCGCCCGCTGGGACTTCCTTCGTCCTTCCTCGCCTGCGGAGTAATTTCAGGGCGGCTCAGATTTCGGCGCGTCCGTTCAGTCGGCCGCAAAGCGTGCCTACCGCTCTCCGCAATTGCCGGGCGTATCGATGGATTTCTGGGATTCCTTGGACTTCAGGGTTCAGGGCAGCGGATATCTGACCATCATGCAGAACTTCGTTATTCTCCCCATCGACGACAAGGCACGGCGTATGTAGTTGTCCTCTGGTCGCCAGAGTTCATTGCTATATACAACATCCCGAGACTTTGCTGATGGGAAGACGTAGAATGAGCCACTGAGCGACCGGTTAGAGCAATGCTGCAGTTCTCGTAATACTTGGACGCGCCTGCAAACCGGGAAAAGGCGCTACCCCAGACTTATTTAAATCATTCCAAGGCATGCAAACTCCATTTGGGTGATTTATGCAGAGCATTCTGTGGATAGGTGTGAGCGGTATGGGCTTGAGGGTACGGACTAACGACAACGTCGATCTCATGAGGGATGATTGTCCAAATGAAACAATCTCCCTCGAGGGCGTTTGGTAAGCGCTAGCTACATGCGGTATGCACGCGGTAGCCTCTACACGCCGTCGCCTCTGCCATTTCTTGTCTCCCCATCTGCTTGCGCCCCAGAGATATTGAGGCGATGATGGACTGGGATCCCAGGGGATCCAACTGGGCGCTCTCAACTCCGGAATGGCCTTCCTTGAACTTGAGTCCAATTGAACCATCAAGAGGTAGAAGCCGCTGGCGTACATACACTGGCGGATCTTCCGCTAGCTCAAGAGCGAGAAGCCATTCGACAAGGTCGGGAAGTGTCTCCACCGTAGACATTCCTTTGCATCATAGCAGCCGCTCGATCACGGATGTCGACCATAGAGCAGGGGCCAGCACATCACCCTCAGCAGCGACACACAATGAGCTTGTCTTCGAAGATCACCGTAATGCCCTTTTGCAGGACCCTCTGGAGGCCCTTATGCAGAACCCTCTGGAGGCCCTTATGCAGTACCCTTTCTTCCATACGCCAGAATCGAACCGCATGTCGTTTTTATCAGATCCTGAGATGGATGCTTTTGAAGCGTACATCCAATTGTGTGAGTGTCAAGTTCGGAATGGTTGGACCTTTGCAACTGACAGTATTAATTACAGGCTGCAGTTCAGGGCCATTTCCAGTATTTCTCAGAGCTTGGAATGCGCTACCCCTTGAGATCCTGAACTGCATCCTCAATTTCCTGAACAGCCCAGCCATGGACAAAAGTGGATCATCAAAACTGTCTCTAATTTCCAAGAGCTGGTCCTTTCGCTTCCGCCCACGGCTATTCAGCGACATCACGCTTCAAAGTCTCACGGACACCCGCACCTTGGACATGATACTCCGATCACCGCTATCGGCTTGGCTAAAGGAGCACATCACGGAGATCACGTTGTCCGGGCAGACATTCTTCGATCCACTATCGTTGTCGACCCTCAGAGCGCTACCCAACTGCAGCATCATACACACAGATGGATATTTCTCCTATGCTGCTTTCCCCGTATACTTGACACCCCGGCTCAAGCAAGCTATGCAGAGAATTACGACACTGTCATTCTCCCACTTCAGACCCCGTTCGCTCCATCACATTCTTCGAGTTCTCTGCGATATTTCTACTCTCGAAGTCTTGGAACTAGATAGTGTCACATGGCCAGATAACTTCGTCATGAGAGGTGATCGCTATCTCAAATCCTTCCCCTGCATACAAACGGTTCACCTACTCTCCTGCGAAGACAACTTGACCATACCTTCCATCATCTTTGCTGCCGCTCGCTCGCAGAGAACATGGGCTGACCCCCAGGAGAGATCCACTGCCCAGGAAGAAATGGTGGCCATCGTGCAAATCTTTCGAGAATTCTTAGTAGATGTCTGTATCACTAGCGCAAAGTTCCAGACAATGCATGATACCCAAGGTAAATCTGCTTTACAGTATCTGACTTCTACACTAACAGATCTGTTCTGCACAGATTGCTACACGTTTGTAGGGTCCTTACGGATGGAGCCCACACGAATGCGGCCCTGTCCGCTGGATATTGTCCTCGCGGAGGTTGCAGTACAAAGCAGGAGGTATTGCGTAGCCGAAAGCAAGTACAGGTGGCACTTCCAAGATGTCGCCATTGCAGAAGGCCTAGCAAGTACTCCGATGCTTGAGAAGTATATGCAAGATCGGCGCTTGGAGAGACTGCCCCATATGCTATCTGATCTATCCCACCTTGAGCGATTCTCTATCCTCTGTGGACCGCGTCACTCGCCTGAGAGCTTTACTGCTTTCACGAACGCGGCTCCAGAAGACGTGCGCAACCATCCAGCAATCCAGATCCTACACGGAGAGTCACTTCCAGATGCGCGATTCTTAGATCCGGCTATATTCGGGCTTTCAGAGGACTATGTGCGTGCACACTCACTTCCAGTGGGGTATGCTCCTAACGCTCGACTACATTCTTTTGTTAACGTTACAGAATGTCGAAAGTATCCCGGTTTCTGAGGTGGATGGCCGACGGGGCTTCCAGCCTCCTGCACGCCGGCCCCTCCCCGGTCCTCGTCTCGAGCGTCATAATTACGGAAAGCTGGCTCAGAGACACCAGTGGCCACCTCAGCTGGCCATCCGAAATCTCGAGGTCGATCCTCAGCTTGAAGAGATCGAGTCGGTGAATCAGAATGAGCCTACGATCTCGGCTGATCGTACGTCCACACCGGCGGTCTCGGCATGGCATCAATCTACTGAGCCAGGAACAGAATATGCGAAGGTATGTCACAAGAACTGCAGTACGTCTGGGCGATAGTTGACCATCCGAGCGTCTTCTTCAGCCATCATACTCCAAGTCTGGAACGCGCTGCACATTAGGAAAATTGGTTCATCATCTGAGGGATATATGTATACAGGCACGTACCAGCCAAACCCGATGCGTGGTATAACTTGACTGACCAGCTATTGTCCAGATGTGGTCCCAGGTATGTACGCCTGTCCTATGGCCCCCCAAGTATCCTATGCTTACGGGCCGTTTTCAGCGCCGTTGGCTCCAAGTCGCAAAGGTCGAGGGCACAAAACTGAGCTTGCAGAAAATCCCCATCCCGGTCATGTCGCAGTCTGCTTCACAAGAGGAAGCATTCTTCGCCGCAGGTTGTGGGGCCCAACCTTACTGAGCACTTTGTATCTGTACGTCCCTTTGGCGTGGGATGCGCTCATGTCAGCGGCCTAGGACTAATTTCTTGTGGCAGTCCGGAACCATATCGCTGGACGGTGACGCAAAGCTATTGCCTCACTCAACCTCCGCTCAGCACTCGCAGGAAGAGCCGCACGCATTACAACACCGGAGCCCGATCCATACGTTTTATCGATCACTCGAAGCAGCTACTAAATTTCGTTTGAGTCATATGCACACCTCCCATCGCGAGTTTTGCAGCATTTGTAATTTGAATTTATATCCTGGACTATATCATACATTTGGGGAGCGTCGAATGTCCTTCACAGTACAAGCATCGCAGGATCGAGCGGAGGCGGAGGCTTCAAGAGGTCTCCTGGGGGTGCGCAACAAACTTCAGCGCACTGATGCCCTTCTTCAGCCTCTGCAAGCCATCCGGGATGCCCGCAAGCCCATCGGGCAGAACCTCCAATCTGGTAGGCTACGAAATTCGCGTGAGGAATCACCGCGGGATACAATCACCATAGAACGCACCTTGATCTCGCCCGCCTCGACCAGCTGCGTAAAATGCGCATACAGCGTTCTCCCAATCTCCTGCATCCCCGGGGCCTGCACGTCCCCAAACACACGCGCGACATACGTCCCGCGCTCCACAACCTTCGCCTCGTCGACCGCCACCGTGCGCTTCACGAGCAGGATCTGCCCGCCCGGCGCGACGGCGTCGAAGAGCGCGTTCTGTGTCTCGGGCACGCTCACCGCGTCGTAGCCATACAAGACGGGTTTTGCTGTGATCGCGCGGACGCGCGCCGGGAGCGCGGAGAGCGGAAGGGCGCGGTCGAGGACGTGTGTCGCACCGAGCGACTTGAGGTACGCTGCGTTGTGCGGCGAGGCGGTGGTGATGATGGGTGAGAAGCCGGAGAGCTTCGCGAATTGGATGGCTGGCGGAGGGCGTCTGCGTGAGCATGTGGCGAGAGGAAGGAGCGTGCGCGAAGCTCACTGTGCTGGCCGACGCCTGTCGCACCGGCAATGATGACGATGGGCTCGCCCGCATACTTTCCGCGCCCGCCTTCCTCCCAGACCGGGGTGAGCCCCAGGCCGCCGAGCGGCTGCTGCTTCGCCTGGTACAGCCCGAACGCCGCGGTCGCCACTGTGCACGGCATCGTGGCCGCCTGGTCCAGCGAGATATTAGATGGAACCTGAGGACATAGTGAGTCGACAACAGATGCATAAAGAATCGCGCGCACGTACTTTGGCGACGAAGTCCACGGACATGACGACGAACTGCTGGAACGTTGTCACGATAGTAGGACCTGCGACGGTACCTGCGAACATACTAAACGCACTTCACCACCTGCACACACCCAACAACATAAAGCCACTCACACCCTATCCCCAACACCAAACTTCACAACGCCCTCCCCAAGCCTCTCCACAACGCCCGCAGCGTCCATCCCGAGGCCCGTCGGCCAGCTGCTCACGTACCGCCCCGTCTCGGCGACGATCCAGTCCACCGGGTTCAGCGCGGCGGCGTGCACCGCGATGAGGACGTGCCCGGGGCCTGGCTCGGGCACGGCGATGTCTGCGACGACGAACTTGGCGTCGGGCGCGGTGAGCGCGTGCGTGAGGAGGAGTGCTTTCTGGGGCATGGTGCGCGGGACGGGGCGATGGGCAGCGTCAGGACATATTCGCGGTGTATTTATAGGTGCAATAGGCGGCTGGAAGCGAGAGACGTGGGTCCGGTGGCACGCACGGCGGCGCCCCCAGCCTGAGTGCGTCCGGGCCGTGCGCGAGACGAGCGATGACTCACGCTTTGACGGGTGGTGCTACCGATACCGTCTTCGGTGCTAGACGTTGGCATAGATAACTGCGTACTAGCCTTGCGTGACGTACTCCCGAGGGTCTGACGGGGCGTCAGTGAGGTATCTGCGTTCTAGAAAAGCGATCTCACCTGCCAGTGCCTGTAGACGAGACGGGCGTGCGGCGTGCGGTGTGGTGCTATCCACCTCAAGGACTGAGCTTGAGAAGCATGCGCTTACAATCGCCTACATGTTGAAGTATTTATATCAGGGACCTACATTCGCAAGTGCGAGGGCGGTCAGTTCGAACATGGCAGGAGCGGACCAACATTCGGCGCCTGCCCAACGCCGGGCAGAGCTCCCATCACCGAGGCTTCGTGGCGTCGCACAGCCACCGCGCCGGCCGCAAAGTCCGTCCGTTCGCGGAAGAAGACATTTATTGGAAGACTTTCTGCACGACTTCTTTGATGCTAGGCCTGAAATGTATCCATTGACCGGAAACCATGAAGGCGCAGCATCGACAGCGAGATGAGCAGCAAAGACGGGGAAAGTGATCGCGGGTTGCGCGCAGCGCAGTGATGTCGTCGGGTCCGCAAACACGCTCGACCGCACTGACCCAGAAATACACAGGTCACGCCGGGAAACCGCGCCCGGTTTATCCTGAAATCGAGCCTACCGCGCCCTTCGGACATCTGTGGAAACACATCCATTATACAAATCTTCAAAGCATACAACCACGTCAGGCCACGCTAGCGTGATATACCCCACCGCTCAAGGCGTCTCCTGAGGACGCACGACAAGCTTCAGCGCACTAACACCATTCTTCAGCCTCTCCAGCGCATCCGGTACGCCCGCCAAGCCGCCGGGCACGACCTCGACCCTCCCGGGCTACACCCCCCATCAGCCCGCACCCACCCCAAACAAAACGCAAAAACGCACCTTGAGATCGCCACCCTCAAACAGCCCCGTCAGGTGCGCATACAACGCGCGCCCACACGCGCTCTCACCCGCGCGCTGCACGTCGCCGAACACCTGCGCGACCTCCTTCCCTCCCGTCGCGCGCTTCTCGGGCGCGATCGCGCAGCGCGTGTCGATGAGCACGCGGCCCCCCGGCGCGACGAGGTCGTACGTCCCGTTTTGTGACTCGGGCGTCGAGATCGCGTCGAGCGCGTGCATGATCGGTTTGTCCGTGATGCCGCGGACCGAGGAGGCGAGGGCGGAGAAGGGCGAGTGGCGGTCGAGCACGTGCGTCGCGCCGAGCGAGAGCAGCAGCGCGGTGTTGTGCGGCGAGGCGGTCGTGATGATCGGCGCGAAGCCGGATAGCTTGGCGAACTGGATCACTACTTGGCCATCAGCAGCACGCCCGGGTCACGTCGTGCGCAGAACGTACTGAGCTGGCCGACGGCCGTCGAGCCCGCGTTGATGAAGATCGGCGCGCCGGCGCACGCGCCGCGGCCGCCCGCCTCCCAGACAGGCGTGAGCCCGATGCCGCCGTGCGGCGCGCGCGGCGCGTCGTACATCCCGAGCGCGGCGGTCGCGAGCACCAGCGGGAGCGTCGCGGCCTCGTCGAGCGAGAGGTTGTGCGGCACCGCGGCGACGAAGTCCGCCTTCATCGCGACGTACTGCCGGAAGGTCGAGACGCGCGGCGCCTCGAAGGTGCCTGCGTGCATGCTGCGGGCGCGTCAGCGGGCTGCAGAGAAGAGCGGGTGGGGCGACGTACACCTTGTCGCCGACGCCGAACTTCGTGACGCCCTCTCCGACCTTGGCGACGACGCCCGCGCCGTCGTACCCGAAGATGGCGGGCCACGACGGGACGAACATGCCGAAGTCGTGCATCATCCAGTCCATGGGGTTGAGCCCGACGGCGCGGAGCTCGACGAGGACCTCGCCGGGGCCGGGCTGCGGGATGTCGATGAGCTCGACGGCGTATGTGCCCTTCACGCCGGAGCACAGGAGCGCCTTCTGCTTGCCGTCCATGTTCTTTGCTGGTTCGTGGTCTTTGAGTGCTTGCTGTTTGCTGGTCTTCGAAGCTCGAAAACTGGCTGAGTCTGCCGAAGTCACCGCGACCACGCCCACCTAGATATACCCTCGCCCCCACCCCCACAGCACGCCCACCCGGCAGCCCACCCCGCCGCACCGCGTCAGCGCGCGCACCGACGGTCGCCGCCGCCGCTGGGGGCGCGCGTGCAATGCCCGAGCGACCGGGCTATCCGTCGTGGCGCACGCTAGGCGCCGCACGGGGATAGCCGCTGCGCCTGCACGCCCCGAGGTGCTGCTCGAGCGCGACGAGGGGCGCCCTACGCGCGTCGGTGCGGCGGCGGTCAGCGTGTTCGCCCGTGCGGAGGCCCCGGTCGCCGCGGCGCCTGTGACGTAATAGCGCTGACGCGCGCGACGAGAGCAAACGGTGCGCGGCTTTGCTTGGTTTGGGGCGACGGTCGGCGTCGAGCTGATCCCAGCAGGGGGACGTGGAGGGATGCGCAGATGTGGGTGTGCCGCAGTGCGCGGATAGCATATATTGGGTGCCAGGTGGCGCGGCGCGCGAAAGACGGCCGAACGGGCCAGAAGGCGTTCGACCGTCGCAGAGGAGCGGCGATGTTTGAATGTATGCCACCGGTCTGAACGAATGTTGAACGGAAGCTCGAATTTGAAGCTTGTCGTGACGCCCTCTGCGGGCACGGTCGCTGCCGACGCGAGCGCAGAGGTGCGTGTTGCCCGCTATAAACCGCCGCGTTCATCCTCCAACGCGCGGGTCGAGATGTAGGGCCGCCTGCTCGGCACAGCTGAGGCAGCTACACATGCCTCTTGCATGTCGAGTGCAGCTCGCGTGCTGCGTCGGATTGTGGAAGCAGCAGCCGCAGCACGCTGAGCAAGGTGTCGTCGAACCTCGATCTGGGTGCGCACCTGGGCGTTAGGACAAAGGTGCTTTCGCACAGGCTCGTACCATTCGCCTCCACGCACCGACTTCACCCAGACAGACTGCGTCGACCGTGCAGGGGTAGGGAACCCGAACGAAGGTCCGACGGGGCCACCTACAGCCATCTGTACTGTCACTTCTGCAATTATTATTGCTTCGGGGCTTATGGATGGGAAGTCATCCATTCGAGTATTCTGCGCTAATTAGCGTTCCATTCGCAAGCGTGTATTATGTGACCGTGCATGCAATGTTAATCATGCTACAGAATCTTCTAAGCGTCCAGAGCTCCCAACGAGCATGTCGGATGAGAAAGAGATATTATTCACATGCCGGCGATAAATTAAAGTAGCCAACGACAAAACGCTCCACGCAGTGTTAAGATCAGATACGATTTATGCGCCAGCAGTGGACCCAAGGAGTATCATCAGCGACCGACTGGTCGGACGGGCCTGGCGTGAGGCTTAGGGCCCGGATCAGAAACTTGAGGCCTCTTGAGTGGTATTTTCGATGCATCTACGCGTCTGGTGACCTCGCAGCTCAATGTTGAATTCATTAACTCTACCTTTCAGATCAATGGCCATTCGCCGTACCTCCTCAGGATCCATCTCGGTGGTTCCGAATAAGGTCGGACATAAGAATCGTCCTTCGGGCACGTCTTTGTCATGCTTCAGCACCACTCGCGAATAGATATCCGGGTTTCGCGTAATTGTATCCGAGAGCATAGCAAACTCGTCCGTTGTATGGACTTCTCCGCAGAGCACGTGGATTGTCTCGAGGGAGGAAAGCCCCGTGAGGAGCGAGCTTAACAGGGACCAATCAAGACGGCGTAGGTCGGTTGCCTCTTCCCAAATTGCATCGGATAATGCAATCTCCCGAACTGACCAACTTGTCTGGCCAGGAAGCAAGAGGGTGGGTCGAATGGCATGGACAGAAATGTATAATTGTGCGGTTGGCGAAGATGGCGAAGGCGCGGATGATATGTGCCCTGTGAAGATGTAATCGTCTTGACACATCGTGAGTCGAGGCTTGTGTCAGCACACCAGTGAAGGACCCACCTGTGGAAGTGGAAACACGTGTGAATCGGGCGGTAGTTTCGTCCCGTAAAAAGGCACGAAGTAGCTCGACGATAGATCGTGTGTCTGCTGGGATCTCTGCGCCCGCTATTGCTCGGCGGGGGAATGAATATCGCGTGCTTGCTGCGGCAAAGATCCATGCGGGAATGTCGGTGTTAGACGTGCAGTTATATAGCTCAACTGATTGTATGGAGTTAAATCCACCAGAAGCAATCCTCGATGGGTCCGTGGGATTCACGTCCTCGTTTTGCAACCATGTCACCTCTCGAAGGGTGATCGTCTCCAAACGCGTGATGTCACCAAGAATGCTGAGCAAGCTGCCGATGCACGAGCAACGGTATCGTTGCAGGTGGAGAGAGGTCATGTTGCGCAGTGCAAGTTTCAGCGCGCAAGAACGGGGTAGAGTGTCTTCACCGCGGTCCGGGGACATATCTACGATCTTCAAAGCGGGCAGGCGTTGAGCAAGTGCCACCCAAAGGCGAGTGTTGAGAGATGCGCCACGAAACGTTAGCGATGATATATGCTGAGCTAGCCAAGCCGAATGGGGGGAGTCGAGAATGCCGTAAAGTATCCGGCAATCATCTTCTGTGTTCAGCGAGAGCTGAGAAAAAAGGAGAGGGCGGTACTGAAGGCTCCAATTTCGAGAGACAGCGGAAATGTTTCGAGAAATTGCTGCAAGTTGATCGTCAGCGTTCCCCAGAAGCCGCTCGATGTAGCTGTGAAGCTCTGGTGGAAGCCGGTTCCAACACCGTCGAAAGGTAGAGGATGAGCCAGCATCCGCACCTAGAGCGATATGCAATTAGCTGGACTGCAGAAAGTAGATGTCCCATTTGGTAAAACTATTGAGCAACTTACACAGCTTCCGGTACAGCTCTCTTGTTTGACGAATATCTTGCAGTTTTTCCTCGCGTTCCTTTTCAAGACGTTCATGAGCCTCAAACAAGCGAAGTTGCGCTTCTTCTTCATCTGCCTGTCGCTTTCGCATTTCCCATTTCGCAAGTTCAGACTTATACAACCCGAGACCGGAAAGTAGGGCAGTGGGAGCATGTGGAGGACCCATGAGAGTATCTTTGTACCCGAAGGAGACCCGTTAGCTATAGTCGTGCGGTCTGACCACTACGACTGACCTCGACAGCAATGGCAATGAACACGATTTTCCTCCAGGAATGTTTTTATGACTTCGCAGAGGGGTCCTGGCGAGGAGCACGGCAGGATGAGAGGCGGGAGGAAGAGGGTACCAAGAGTCTGGAACCTCGTTTACAAGGCGTGCACGGAGGATTCCACGGAGCTCAATAAGGTTCTAGTCTCAGATGCGGAAGTCTAGCTATGCATCTATGAACGTGTTTCGCCTCAGGGTCCGTCCTGTGGACCTGTGGGATGCCGCCATGAGGCATTTGCGGTTTATTCAAAATGGGGTATAGGAATGTTTCATGGCACTGGGACTTGTTATACCCTACATAACGGACCCCACCTCCTCTGCGGAGCCACATATCTTTGCGGCCTTGCTGAAATTTACTGTCAGCTGCTCGTCGTCTCCAAAGGACGACATCGCCACGTACCTCGAAGGACATCGCACCAGGCCGCCGCCGGACGTACGTGGTCAGCGGTGTCGCACATGTACATGCAGGCATCTCGCAATTCGGATGATCCCAGTGACAGCTTCCCTACCTTCCCGAGTGGGAACCCTCGTCAGCGTGACGGACACGACGCTGTGTATTTGCGGCCAGGGGTACATACATCGGGATACTGTTTTGCACGCACTCGGCTACGTCCCGTTCGTCCATGCGTTCGCGGAAGCCTTGAGCAAGAGCACGGCCTATGTCTTGTGGGGTGGCTGCGAAGGCAAGAGCGTAGTCCTGAGAGTCGGTCAATTGTACCGTTGCACGCACCACGAGTCAGCGCCGCAAATCCTCCCGTCCAGGATCTGCGCAGCGTATGTCGGAAAAGTGGAATTTTCCTGAGCCGGTCTAATCTGCCCCGCGCAGGCCTGGTCAGGCGATTAGGCGCCGAGCCGCCTGAGATGGTTCGAAGATGCACCCTACGGGGTGGTCAGGCCTGATCAGGCCTGACCAGCCTTACCGGGCCTGTGCAGTCCTGACATGGCCTGAGGGGTCTGGTAAGGCCTGAGCAGGATTCGTGTGTATAGACGAAATAAAATATAAAATATAATCGAAAATGAAGCCGCGGTCCGTGGCCGCCTGCACCGTTCGTACGCCGGCAGGCGGGTTGACCGTAGGGCTTTGAAGCGACGAGCTATACGGAAGGTAAGTAGCTTTCGTTAGTGGGGTTCGAACCTGTGCGTGACATCAGTAAAGGGTGAATGGAGCAGATATGACGAATACAAGTTACCACTGGTCCACTGCTGCCGGCATGTATGCCTGGGTCGCAGACTTAAGTACAGCACATCTCATGATATGTATACACGCGGACCAAGCTCGCGAGAACGACAACATTTATTAAACAAGGCTGTATTACATCTCTTCATCCTCCTCTGCGTTGAGAAGAGCAAGAGCTCCGTTCACGTCCTCCCGATGACCGCGTGACGTGCCGGGGCGCTGGCCGTGGCGGGTCGTCGAGTTCGGGAATAGAGCTTCGTCCCAAGTCCGAAAGATGTTGCGCACCGACGACTTCTCCTTCAGAAGCCCGTCATTGAGGTATTGCAAGTAGCCTTCGAAGGCGGCCTGCCAGTCAATGTGACTCTCGAGTCCGTGCTCGTGAAACTGCACATCGGGAGATGCCGCCCAGCGAGTCTAGAAGCGGCGCTCAGCTGCGCATATTTTATGACTACAGGTTACGTACCAGAACGCAGGCCATCGCGATTGCTCCGGGTGTAGTGTGCGTGACTGCCCACTTAGAGCACACCGTGTCTGCACCGGGCATCGTAGAGAGCCTTCCGTCAGGGGTTTTGATTGACTGCGGCCCACGAAGGACTGCGCTCAGAGTCTAATGTTAATGTTATCAGCAAGAACAGCGCGATGAGCGGCGCGCTTACCTTGATGAGACGTGGGTTCAGGAAAATGGTACGGGTATCCATCTTGCCGTGGTACGGCTCATGCAGCACTTCGATATTAAAATGGTCGTGGTCTTCGGGGTTCGTCTCGGCAGCTGGCAGCCCAATGAGTGCGCCGAATCGTTCTCGTCGAGCCTCAGAGCTCTTCAAGTCGTCCTCGGTGCAGCCAAAGATCGCGGTGCCAGCTGCGCGCCGAACGCGGCCTTGAAGGTTGGATCGCTGCTGGGACGACGCAGCCTTGAACTACATGAAGCCGAATATAAGAATCAGCGAGCACAGCAGGAATGTTCCACATACGACTGGAACCCACCAACTCTCTTTGGTGATTGGGACGAGTGCCGGCGGAAACATCTCGTTGAAGTCGTCGAGTTGACCTTGAACCTTGGTATCGTCATTCTTGAAGCGATCCGTAGGGCTGTAGTCGTCCAGCGCAGGCCCGTTGGGGAACATGGATGACGGTAGGCGGCACCACAGCATGTAGAGCGTCGTGTACTTCCGGACGTACATGCGTGCCTGCTCAAGGGCTGCGCCGGAATCCGTCGTTCCTTCGGCTCGCGGTTCTTCTTGCGAGCTCTGCGCTGCGGATGGGCTCGTCTGCGAACCTCCACTGTTCGTCGTGTTGGCAAGACGCTCCCTCAGCGACTGAACTTCACGACGCGACTCGTTGAGCTCTTGCTGTAGCTAGTCGAGCGGAGTTGTCGACGCCAGATGTTAGCTACTCACAGAGAGCTTGAAGTCAACACAGAACATAACCACGTACCTCGCGTAGGCCCTGGGAAGAGCTTGAACGCGAGCGCGTTTGCGGCTGCGACATTGCAATTGATGTGGTCGAGGAGAGTGTTGGCTACGTCGAGAACAACAAGGTGCGTCGGGGTTGCTGGTGAGTCGCTGATCTTATGCGCGTCGCTTAGGTGTAGTGACGTCGGTGGTCGGTGGAGGCGGACGTGGGTCGCGTCTGGTTGAACCGAATTTGCACGCCGCACAGCGAGTAGCGTCACGCGTGCCCTGCAGGAGGCATAGCTTGGACTTGACCGAGCTTTGACACACACAGACTCACCTAGAATGCCTCGTCTACCCCGACATGTCCCTGTCCCAGCCGGGACGCAGGTCAAGCCTCCAGACCACGGCACCTCTGGTCGGCCATACTGCGAATTTTGCCGGTCGTTTCGCAATCCACAACGGTTTGACAAGCACATCGAAGCCTGCAGACGGGAATACTGCATGCAGAACGCTCGCGTAGCAGAAGAGTCACGGGAAGCAGCAGTGAGTTTGCGTTTGCGTCTACGCTCCGCTGCGAGTCGGCGCTTCGGGCGCTTCAGGAGCTCACCAGGCACTGCTGTCCAAATTAGGCAGGTGTCAATGTCGCCGCTGACCTTCGTGGTCTAGCTCTCGCAATCGATGATAACGGTGAGTCTCTGTCTATAAGCCATCAACAAAATTGTCACTGAATTGCTGCAGATCCTTTATGTGATAACTCTGCACCGGAGGCCGAAATGACCGCGCCTGAAGCCGTGACACCAGCATCCAGTACCGTGCTTCCAGAGACATACATCAAGCTGGTGTACCACCCTCACAGCGGCATTGAGCAGCCCGCTGTCATCCCCCTGGATAGCGCACAGGCTTCCTCGCCCATAGATGAGACGGCTCAACTTCTCCGCCGCTGGGCGCAGCTGGAGAAGTGCATGAAGCCATGGGCTCCATTTCGCACGCGTGCCGACTTCGAGTACGCCGAGAGCGTAGTGAAGGGGACTCTGGGAGATGGAATAGTCGACCTTCAGCTTCGTGGGATGCGTAACGGCTGGTGCGAACACAGCAATATCACGTTCCAGAACCATGACGGTCTGCGAGAGTCTCTCGCGGCAGCCCACATTTTTACTGTGAAGGTATGTCTGCGAAGCTTGCTCTTAGGCCGAATCGCGTGTTCAGGACTGAAAATCTGCTCTAGTTTCAGACTGGCTCCGTCTCAGCTGTCCACGATGGCACAGAATACACATTCAAGTTCCCGTACCGGGATCCTTGGGCGTGGATTCTCGAGCTGGTGACGGATAAGTCCTTGTTGGACTCTATCATGTGGTGGCCGGTCAAGAAATATCTTGTCACAGGCTGGAAGGAAACACGCCTCTATGACGAGACGAACACAGGGGATGCCTGGTATAACGCTCAGGTAAGCGGTCCACATCCGGTCGTCTTAATCATTATCTCAGTGCTCACTGCCTTCGAGGACACCTTGCCGCCATCTGGGCAATACCCGCATGTCTTCTTGCCGCTACACTTCTGGCTCGACAAGGGAAATGTGACGCGTAAGGTCAAAAAGCATCCAATGGTGCTCCGTCCAGCGTTTCTACCACACGAGATACGAAACGCATCGGGAAATGGAGGCGGTATCCTGCTAGGCTTTATGCCCGTGGTATGCAAATCTAATATACTCGGAAGCACGCCACTGCTCACGATGTGATAGATCGACGACCCTGCAAATCCTGAAGATCGTACGGCCTCAGAGAAGCTCGAGTTCGCTCGCTTCAAACGCGAAGTATACCACAAGGTTCTCAGTGTCGTCTTCTCCACCCTGAAGCGGTCGTCCAACAGCGGAGAGGCTGTCAAATGTGCCGACGAGCTTATCCGCATCTTATGGACCGGATTCCTGATACATTCAGCCGACCTTCAAGAGGCCGAAGCGCTGTGCGCCATACGTGCAGCGCTTGCGAACCACCCCTGCCCGCAGTGTCTGGTTGAGAAATGCGACCTGCATCGCATTTCACTCAGTAGCACTCCGCGTACATCGTCTTTCATGCAGGATGTGTACCACAGGGCGAAAGCGGCGACAACTAAGACTGAGAAAGAGCGGATTCTGCGCGACCATGGACTCCATGACACCGAGGTACGTTCGTGCTATAGGACTAGGAGGCACGACTCGCGCTAAGCTGTAGGACTCGTAGAACTTCTTTTGGTCGATGAAGAACTCAGATCCGTACATGGCGACGTCATACGACGTTCTACATGCAGATGACCTAGGGAAATTCGGACACCATCTGTGGCCCCTTACCCTCGAGATTTTGAAGGATGCAGGGTATCTGGGCCGCCTCGCTAAGAAGTACGTCCGCTTCGACTTTCTATCCGAGTTTATATGCTGACAATACTTAGCATGCGAAATGTCCCGCGTTGGGCCAACCTCAAGCATTTCAACAATGCCACAACCATAGAATACGCAGATGGACAGACATTCTATGATATTTTACGGGTATGCCCCTTCTCCAGGTCTACATCACATCTGCGTGTTATTCAAGCGATGATTATAGTGCCTTTTACCTTGTCTCGTCGAACTCATGCCCCGAAACTCGGCGCTGATCCACTGCTTGAGGGCGTACGCTAAATTTCGCGTTCTGATTGGCCTCAAATGTGTCAGTGAGGACTCAATCAAGCTTATTGAAGCAGCCTTAGCAGACTACGAGAAGTACGCCACGGTAAGAGCTTCTCCAGGCGACTATCCGCTTTGCAGCTCAAGACAATATTTTGCAGAAGGTCGGTGAGGAATATGGGAAGAACTTCGACTTCTTGAAGCAGCACCAATCGCACCATATCGTTCCGGATATCAGAAACAAAGGCGCAACAGTCAACACGGTGACGCGGCCCGGAGAAGGTTTTCACCAAGAGGTCGAGCAGGCATATGAGCAAACAAACCGAAAAGATGCAGAGTTTCAGGTGCGGTCGTCATCCTGCCTCAACAATTCAACGTTAACATGGCAATCTATCTCTGTAGATGGCCCGAATCGACGAAAATCAGGAAGCCATCGCACGGATCCGTATGACCGTTGACTCATATGACAAAGCCCGCGAACAGCTTTGCACCATTCCCGAGCACGACGAAGACGAAGAACCCGATCAGGAAGGCCTGGCGGGCGCAGACCTCGAGACGATGACATGGGCGCTGGGCTCTAAAGGGCCGAAGGTTGTCGCTACCGCGATCGAATCACGGAATTCAACAGACCCCATATATCGCGATTTCTCTCGCCAGCTGGTTAGCTTCCTCACCGAGCATATCCAGGACGAACCAGCCCTCCAGCTGGCGCAATATATCAAGGTATTTTTGCTCGTTACTTTCGCTGGCAGCAGCCTTTCGATATACTAACACATCGTCGATACAGATTATACCGTTCAAATGCGTGTACCTACGCTATCAGTCGATGGAAGACTGGAGAGAGGCTCGCGACATCCTCCGCTGCAACCCCGACTTCCATGGTCACCCCCGGTACGACTGTGCGCTGATCAATCTCGCGTCGAACGCGCTGGCGTGCGTCCGCTTGCGAGGCCTGTATCGCGTCGTTCTCCCTTCCGGTCGGACACGCGATGTGGCTCTGGTTAGCTGGTTCGACCCCTGGAAGAGCAGAGCCTGGAAGCCGCGTACAGTTTGGAATGGCTGCCGGGTTTTTGAGGAGAAGAAGACCTCCGAATTTGTCTTCGTCGAGTATCTGACTCGTGGTGCGCACCTCATACCGACATTCGAGATGGGCCGCGGCGAGAGCCGTCGATTTTATTTTAATGATACTATTGACGCGGACATGTTGTTGCGTACGCTAGCTAGTATATAGACGAGCTATCGGACCGCAGACCCCTTTCGTAGACCGTGTCTGAGTTGGCTGGATATGGCCTGACATCGCCTGCTCAGCCGCTCGCGGGCGCCTTATATGACCTGGTCAGGCTGTCGGTGGCTGTCAGGCCTGATCAGCTTTTTCCGGTTTTCCGACAGTACTTGCACGTCTGCAGCCCCTCACTGGGCGCATGGATCAGCGCATTCGCAGATGCGCACGTTCCAAGGAATCGCCTGTGATTGGTTTCCCAGCCGTGTGCGGACCGTGAGGTTCTATAATAGCACAGACGTGTGACCCAGGGTCCAGAATACTGTAGAATTACGACCAAATCGGACGATGATATGACAATGACAGGTGCGCACCGAACCGGATGACCGGATGACCACCGGATGACCTATGACATCCGGTGGCCATCCGGATGACAGGCAGCTTGCGCCGCAGGCACGAAAACAATTGGTATTTATTCGTATTTCTTCCTACATGTCATAACCGGATGAGCTCTCGATGACATATGACAAGTGCAATATACCGGACCGGATGGAGGTCCTATGACCGATGACATCCGATTTGGTCGTAATTCTACAGTACCTACATGTGATCAACTGAGGATGGAGGCGAAGACAAGTTCAGGCACTCCCCAATCGCAAGCGGAGTCGGCAAATGCGCAGATATGCCGCTTACAGTATGCCCAGTGGCTATTCGATCCCTGGGGCCAAGCTGTGAAATAGCTGATTAGCCCGTCTGTCAGCTAAGCTTAGAACGATAGACACCCCCGAGCCAAATTACAGCCTGACGCGGATTGGTCTCCGCGCGTGTTTCGACGACGTGCCGCCGCTGCCGCGTTCGCAGTCGCTGCAGAGACGCCAGTCACGGGGAGCATGACGAGCAGTAATTGCATGAGAGAGGCTGTCGGAGGACTGCTTGAGGCATTTGAATTTCAAGCACGCAACCCTCGACGTCTGGGCAGCAACAGCGCCCGCCCGCGACGTGCAGACACGTCTCTGTCATAGTGTGGCCTATGCAGTGGGCTCTCGCGAGGGTGTGGAGCTAAGACGATGACACAAAATATTTTCCAGCGAGACGAGTGACGCCACTACTGCTCTATCGACATTGAATCGTCTTATACTGGCTCTCGAGTGCTGTGGACGATAAATCAGCGCGCCAGTAACACATTTACCGCTCTTTTCAGCATACATCTGTCCGGGACGCCTTCTAACAGCCGTAAAAATTTGGGCGACTGCAGAGTCTATTGCTGAGCAATTTAGGACGTGGATGTTCCAGTCTATGAGAGGCAGAGTGTCGAGAATTGCAGCGGCTGTACACGCGGCAGCGACGGCACGTCGTCGAGACGCGCGCGGAGATCAATCCTCGTCAGGCTGTAATTTGGCTCGGGGGTGTCTATCGTTCTAAGCTTAACTGGTATACGTGATCGAGGAGAACGCACAGATAGGGACCATCTTCACGCCCGCACAGCCAGCACTGTACGCGGGCGCGTGGTTCTGGAGATGAGGCCCATACGGTTAGACCCGGCACTCAACGAGTTCAGGCCCGGACAGAGGACGTGGCGGGTGCGTGACAGCCTGCACCTGCACGGCCGCAGGAAGGTTGGAGAGAGGAGTCTTGCGGCCGAGAACGCGTGTCGCGCAGAGCGCGGCGAGCTGCGCACCTGGGCGCGGCGACGCAGTCGTGATGATGGGCACGAAGCCCAGCGCAGCGCGGTACCAATACGCGAGCGGGTCAGCCGTCGAGGGCGCGGCGACGCGGCGGGCTTTTTGAGTTCGCCAGGGTCCGAGTGGTGTGGTCGAGCGTGCCGCAAGAGTATGGCGCTGGTGTGCGTCGTCCACGCAGTCGTCGAGTGGATGCAAGGCGCGACGAGAGGTACTCGCACTGGGTCCGCGCATCCAGTACACTCATCAACTCGAGATCAGAAAGTGCAGGCGTACCGCGAGGCACGAGCGTGATTCGCGCGACAGACGGTCTCTAGCCATGCACCGAGCCAAAGGTCGCGCATATAATGGTCAGACGATTTCATGGACATCAGCCATATATTCCTGCGCGAACGATACTAATACACCTTGGTCTTGCACATATTCCGTAGCCCGCGAGTCTCTTCTAAAGGTTCTCCTGCGGCCGCGCGACGAGCTTGAGCGCGCTGACGCCCGCACGCAGCTTCTCGAGCCCAGCGGGGATGCCCGCAAGGCCGCCGGGGAGCACCTCGACCTTGTTCGGCTGCACCCGCCCATGAGCACCCGCCCCAACACCCCAACCCGCCACAACGCACCTTGATCTCGCCGGACGCGAGCAGCCCCGGGAGCGCCGCGTACAGGCTCGCGCCGACCTTGCGGTTGTCCGGCGCCTGCACGCTCCCGAAGACGTGCACGACCTCCTTCTGGGGCGTGAGCCTGCCCGCGTCGACGGCCTGCGCGAGCACGATCACGAGCTTCCCGCCGGGCGCGAGCACGTCGTACGCCGCGTTCTGCGTGTCCGGCGCCGAGATCGCGTCGTACGCGACCTTGACGGGCGCGCTCGTGATCGCCTGCACGGCCGCGGGCAGCTCGGAGAGTGGGGCGCTGCGGTCGATGATGTGTGTCGCGCCGAGCGACTTGAGCAGCGCGCTGTTGCTCGGGGACGCGGTCGTGATGATGGGCGAGAAGCCGGAGAGGCGCGCGAACTGGATGACTGCGCGCACTCAGCAGTGCACTACCACGCTGGACACCGCGCACACGCACCTTGCTGGCCGACAGACGACGACCCGCCAATCACAACGATGGGCTCGCCCGCGTACTTGCCGCGGTTACCAGCCTCCCAGGGCGCGGCGAGCGCGATGCCCTGCGGCTTCGGGCTGTAGAGCGCGAGCGCGGCGGTCGCGAGCGTGAGCGGGATCGTGGACGCCTCTTCGAAGCTGAGGTTGGGCGGGATCTGGCGGGGCGCGTCAGACTCAGCACGGGCGCGGCGCGCGGGGGCGCAGAGCGCACCTTGGCGACGATCTCGGATGCGACGACGGCGTACTGCTGGAAGGTCGCGCGGCGGTTGTCGAAGTAGCCCTGGAAGAGCCTGCTTGGCGCGTCAGAGCCCGCGGGGGCACGCATATAGCCAGGCAGACGCACACTTTGTCGCCGACGGCGACGTTCGTGACGCCCGCGCCGACCTTCACGACGACGCCCGCGCCGTCGGTGCCGAGGACGGCGGGGTACTCCGTGATGAAGAAGTCGAACGCCTGGATCTTCCAGTCGACGGGGTTGAGCGCGGTCGCGCGAAGCTCGACGAGGACCTCGCCGGCGCCGGGTTCTTGGATGTCGCGGTCCTGCACGGCGAACGCGCCCTTGGGCTCGAGCACGACGAGGGCCTTCTGCGTCGACATGGCTGTGCGGGTGGTGGCGGGTGTGGTGGTGGGAGCGAGGAACGGGGTGTGCGGGAGCGTGGGGCCGCCGCGGTATATATACGCGAGCGCGAGGGCCGCGAGGGCCGCGGCGAGCTTCCATGACGTTCGATGAGCAGCGATTGCAGCCATCCTTGCGCGCGCGGAGAGGCGAGTGGGGAGGCCCACGACGGATGATGTGTGCACGCCGCGCGGGGGCTCTTCGTCCAGCAGGGGATCGCCTCTGTGTTTGTCAGCGGATTCGTCAGACGGACGCCGCGTTGCACAAGCGCATAGCGTGATGGAGTGTATCGCGGCGACGTGGGAGCCGGCGCAGGCAGTGTGGGTCGCGCAGGCTGCTGCCCATTGCGTCCGTGGGCTGCGCGCACAGCGTTGTCCTGGGCGGAGACGGAGCCGCCTGCTTTGTACAGGGCTCGGGCATCCTCGAAATTCTTGACGGGCAGACGACGCGCTGACTGAGCCCGTGTTTCGTTTCCTGCGCGAGGCGACGCCTGATATAGTCGAGACACGCGAAGATAGGTGTTCTGAACGCGATTCGTCGCGCAAAGTGGTGGGAAGAACGCGAGGGAGTGCCTGCGCAGGACAAGCAGCAGCGTGGGAGGAGACACACGTCCGCGGGCGCTGTCATGGGCGGTGTTTCGCATAAGATGTCCGACGTAAGCACACGGTGAGAGCTCCTCAATAAGACTGGCAAACGTCTGTGTCTTCTGTGTGTGTGGTCATGGAGGTGCGTACACTGAGGCGAGTCATGGCGCAATACAACATGTAGAAACCCATCCACCACCATTGCCCCGAACCTAGCACTTGAGTCGAGCCGCCAACAGGTCCAGACTCCACAGTCTCAGCCCACCACAAGCGACACAAAGCCAAAGCCGTGCATGCCAAGAAAACAACAGCGCCATGGGTGGTATATAGATAGGCTGGTGATACATACGAGAACAAGATCCACAGGTGGAGGCGATGTATGGTACAAATGCGAAACGGAGGGCGGCGCGCGCCCGTGTATGCGCGCGCGCTACCGCTTCTCCTTGACGTAGAAGTGCAGGATGAGGTAGCTCACGACGAGCGTCGTGCCGAAGAAGATGCCGAGCAGCCCGATGTCGGGCCACCAGAACGCCTGCGCACCGCATCAGCTCCCACGCATGCACGAACGAGGAACGGGGCGACTCACGCTGACTTTGAGGCCGAAGAGCGAGAGGATCGTCGCGGCGGGCACGTCGAGCTCGACGCCGTACTGGCTCTGCTTGAGCTGCAGGTAGCGCAGCTCGTTCACCGCGAGCGCCTCGTACGCGGCGTGGAAGAAGGACACCGTGTGCAGCCACTGCAGCGCGGGGTGCAGGCTCTCGCGGTTCACGAGCAGGCCCGCGAAGAGCAGGCTGGCGGTCTCTGTCAGCGCGGCAAAAGGGGAGGAGGCGGGGACGCACTTGAAGAGCATGATGACGGTGCCGACCTGCGTCGCGACGCTCACGCTCGCGAACGCGATCGAGAGCAGCAGGATGATGCTCGCGGTCGTGAGGTTGAACAGCACGAGCGCGAGCATGAACTTCCAGAACGCGGGCACCGTCGGCACGAGCCCGACGAGCCCGTAGATGATCGCGCCGAAGACCATCGGCGGCACGACGCGGAGGGGCAGGATGTCGAAGAAGACCTTGGCGCAGAAGTACGTGAGCGGCGAGTAGTAGCCGTTCGCGCGCTCGCGCATGAAGAGCACGCGCTCGTTCGCGAAGAGCGACAGGCTCGAGAGGCACGAGAAGCCGAAGAGCGCGAGCGTGAAGAAGAACACGCCGAGCCGGTTCTGGAACCCGCGGATGTCGTTCCCCGAGTGGTAGAACAGGATCCCGCAGATGACTGGCGCGCGCGTCAGCAACAGACCCCACACCCCGAAAGAAAGACGCACTGGCGACGGCGATGGCCGCGATGTAGTGCGTCGCGAGCAGCGCGGGGTCGCGGTACAGGTTCTTGAACGCGCGCCCGCTGAGGATGCGGAACTGCGTGCCCCAGCTCGCGCGCTGGCGGCCGCGCGTGAGCTTGTTCTCGAGCGCGACGTCGGGCAGCGCGTGCTGCGCGCCGCGCGCCTCGGCCTCCGCGATCTCCGCCTGCAGCTGCGCGTGCACGGCGCTGCGCGCGAAGCCGTCGACGAGCGCGGCGAGCTTCGGCGAGAGCGGCGCGTCGCCGGTGTGCGACGGCGAGATCGCCTCGAGCAGCTGCGACGTCTTGCGCTTGATGAAGTTGCTCGACGTCCCGACCGCGGTCGTGCTCGGCGCCGGCTCGTCCGAGCCTTGCCGCCCGTGGATGGGGTATGGCGTCGAGCTCGAGGAGGGGATGGCCTGCTCTTCGTCGCGCCGCTCGGTCTCGCCCTCAGACAGCTCGGGGTTCGTGGCTGGGCTGTCGAGCGATCGGGGCTCGATGCTGGCCAGAACGGTCATGTCGACTGGTCTAGATCAGCAAAGCGCGCGGTAGTGATCTGTCGGTTTTACTCACTCAGGTAGTCCGCGAGGTTGAAGCCTGGTGGGCACGGCTTCCCTATGCCATCGAGATACTCGTAGCACTTGGATGCGTCGCCGGAGTAGATCAGCTTGCCGTGCGAGAGCAGGACCAGCTTGTCGAACAACGACACGATGTTGCTGCGCGGTTGGTGGATCGTGAAGATGACTGTGCGGTTGTAGTCGCGAGCGAGCGAGACAAGGCTGTCGATGACGCTGAGGGCGTTGTATGCGTCGAGACCGGACGTCGGCTCGTCAAGGAACAGAATCGAGGGGCTCGTGACGAGCTCGCAGGCGATCGACACCCGCCGCTTCTCACCGCCAGAGATCGAGCGCCGCCCGGAGTCGCCGATGCGCGAGTCCTTGATCCCGAGGATGCCGAGCTCGTGCAGCGTCTCGAGGGTGCGGAACTTCTTCGCCTCGAGGCTCATCTCGCGCGGGAGCCGGAGCAGCGCCGAGTAGAGCACGGTCTCGTAGACGGTCAGCGTGCTCATGAGCGTGTCCTCCTGGTCGACGAAGCCCATGACCTTCTTGAAGTCCGCGTCGGGGACCTCGCGCCCGTTGACGAGCGTGCGCCCGCCGACGGTGCCGCGCTTGTTCTTGCGCGCGAGGATGTCGAGGAACGTCGACTTGCCCGCGCCCGACGCGCCCATGATCGCCATCAGCTGGCCTGGGTGCACCGAGCCCGCGATGCCGTCGAGGATCGTGCGGTTCCCGAGCGTGTATGAGATGTCGGAGAAGTGCAGCGAGGCGGGGACGTGGTCCATCATCAGCCGGGCGGTCTCCGCCTCGGGAAGACGGATGCCGCCGAAGTCGCCAGACCGTGTCCGGCCAACATACCAGAGCCCGGCGCATACGAGGAGAACGGCAAGACCGACGCCTGCGACGCTCAGCGCAATGAAGCGAGTGGTGTCGGGCTTCGGAGGCGCCTACGCAGCAAACGTCAGATAAAGCTGCTGCGCATCCGAAACGGTGCACGTACAATGTAACCTGGAACTTGAGAGTAGTGCAGACACTCGCCGCTTGAACATTGCAGAGTAATGTAGCTGTCACCGAAGAACATCTCGATGAGGCCGTTCATTCCTGGTTCTTCGAATTTACACCCCTGGCCGGTCGTGCAACTGAACGTCGCCGGGCCCGTAATCTCGGTGTTGAGGAACTCGTCGATGTCTGGAGCGTTCTGGGTCGGCATACAGCAGGATCACGTGGATGATAACTCACTGAGGCTGCCGTTCTCTCCACAGATGAACCGCCCGGGTACACACTTGCAGTGAATGTTTTGGCAATCATATTTCGTAGTGTTCTTCGTGGTGCCGTAGTCCACGCTCGACTGGCACTCGTCGAGCGCGCAGTAGAAGGATTCGACCTGAGCTGCCCAGAACTGGAAAGAACAAGTGCCGTCATGCTTGTCGCATCCGAAGGTAACCTGAGGCGGTCTATCTGGGAGCATGTCAAGGATCTTGCGGTTCGTGACGTCGCACATCTGGTGGCTCTGGAAGACCGTGTCGCCGCCCTTGTAGCAAGTCATGTTTTCCGCAACGCCATCGTCGAGGGAGCCGAGTTCGCCGGGTAGATGAGGGAGTGGAAAATTGGCGCAGGCCGCGTCGGTCTGGCAGACATTGCAGTTGATACCGCCCCAGCCGTCCTTGCAGTCGCAGGGCTGGCCATCTTCGCGCTGTCGTCGCTTTTCACCATCCGCAAGAGAATCGCACTCTGCAAAGCGTTAGCGGGGCGCAAAGCGCAGGGGATAGAGACGCACGAGGTGTCAAGCAGTCTATCCCAGCCCATCCCGGAGGACACTTGCACTGTCCATCGTAATCCGAACACTCTCCGTAGTGCCCACACGAGAAGGCGGGAAGCTTGCAGTTGAAACACGGCGGACACTCATCTAATTGGCGGTCAGAAGCTCTGCGTGTGCGTCATCCGCACATGGAACGCACCAGGTTTGGCCAGTGACTAAGAGAAGGTCAGTCGGGTGCACGCTGCGTGGCCGTTCGTGTGACTCACCGAGAGCTCCCAGCTCTGCGGGGGGAGGCTGACCTGGAGGGACGTGTTCCGCGCGAGGGTCCCGAGGCCGAGCGAGAGGGCCAGTATCCAGAGAATACCGGCCATGCTGGTGGTCGTAAGTAGAAGGCTCTGCGCACGAGACTGTGCAGCGATGGCGGCTACCAACCTGGGGCCGGCCCTGAAGATGCCGTAACCCTAACCCCGCACGCGGGCCCATTATTGGCCGACCCCACAGCGCTTGGTGACGCGACGCGACGCGCTTGCATTTCTTGGTCGCGAACGTCGAGCAGAAGGTCACTGACGCGTACAACGGTTCTCTGCGCGGTCGGAGGTGTGTGTCACGCGCACGTACTTAATTTTAATCACAGTCCAAGAAACTGATTTAGAGGCAAAAATTCAGTCGATCGGGGTGTGGAATTGGCCTAAGTAGTGTGAAAGTGGTGTAGCCATGGTGGGGAGGAAGGAGGAATAGAGAACGGAGGGTGCGAATGATACGACGAATGAAGTTGGTATATATAGGTGCGTGGTCGGAGTGACATCAGTTATGAGAGAATCTGGCACCGGACCTCGATTCAAGACATCGATTTCATATGATCAACACGACGGCCACGCTTCGGGCTTGCTGGAGGCTGGGCGCTGAAGTTGTGCTGAAGACGGACGTCAAGAAGCAAGTGCTGTACGGCTGGCTTCCAGCAGCTGTAACGCGCAAACAGAGTCAGCTCGCGCTTTGTAGCACGGCGTCACGTGCTGTCTTGGTGGAAGCGTTTACACTACGCCTATATTGACTTGAATTGATCTGCAATTGTGAGCGTTTGAACTGTATATTAACCTGCTCTATGCTACTTGATCCCGTCCCATGTCCAGTATCCGGAATGTTAATGAGCGCTGAGCACCGCTGCTCCCGCTAAGTACGACAAAGGGTTTTCGGGGTCCTCGGTGTCCAAGGTCCTAATTTGCGCAAGACGCGCTCCCGCTTCGCCCTTGCTCTTGTCCATAAACTTCATCGTCAAGATATTTACTACTGCGAGTCAAGCTCAACACCGTTCAGGCTGCCGTATTCAAGTCGAAGTACTTTCGTTCCAGTCAGTCTAGATAGAGCTCGCTGCTTACCATCCGAACAGGCAATGCGGATGCAGTCAATCCGCTGACGCGAAGCATTCGGGGCAGCGAAGCAGCGTTGAAGTCATCATCGGCGGCGGCTCCTACGCTATCCTTGTCATAGGAGAGGCTGATGAAGCAGCAGCAGCGCGCCCAGGCCCTCTGTTTGCCTTGGAACAACTGCCAGGTGCCGGGTGCAAGTCTGGCAGAAGCGATCCCCTGCTTTCTTCTGACCCTCCTTGGTGAAGAAACGCTCCAAGTCCAGCTTCTTCGAAGCTTCGTTCGGTCAAATTGGCCGAGCGCGCAAGGGTTGGCGACGCCACAAAGGCAGATTGATGGCGTCTGAGCGACTGCAGCGGCGGTGCCTTCGCCAGGGCCCGGAGCGACGGTGATAGCCACCCGCGCGGGAGAGCCCTCGGGGCCGGTGCGTCAAACACATCACGCTACGCGTAGCGAGCCCCTAGCTGACCGACGTGGATGCTGCATCTGTTTGACAAGCTCTCGGCCTCGCTGTCCGAGCAATGGCGACGAGGGGCGACCGCAGAGCGGCGGCGCAGGTGCTGGCTGCTGCGCGCTGACCGAGGCCGAGGCAGGTGCAATGTCTGGTCGCTGCGGCAGGCGTTCAACTTGAGTATAAGTGCCAACACTGCAGAGGTGAGTCTAAGCATCATTCGTATTCCTTCATCTTCCTCACAATGCAGAACAAGGCCCTCGTCCTCACGAACAAGCTCAGCGAGCCCGACGCCAAGTTCGTCGTCGAGGCCAAGGACGTCCCGGAGCCCGGGCCCGGCGACGTCCTCGTCGAAGTACACGCCGTGGCCTTGAACCCACTGGACTGGGTCATGGCCGAGATGGGCTTGTATGTGACCGAGTGGCCCATCCTCTTCGGCGCCGATGCTGCGGGTGTCGTCAAGAAGGTGGGAGAGGGCGTCACGAACGTAGCAGTCGGTGACAAAGTGTATGCTGTGCCCGCACCCTTCCTATAAACAGCGACTGATCTTTGCTACAGCCTGCATGCGGGAACCTTCGCTGACCCGGCTGTCAAGACTTTCCAACAGTATGTTGTCATGCATTCGGACTTCGTGGCGAAGGTGAGTCTGACATTCCATTCTCAGCGCGCGCATGTACTCAACGCGTGGCCGTGGTAGGTGCCCTCGAACATCACCTTGGACCAAGCCGCGACCATTCCGCTGACATTGGCAACCGCCGCTCTCGGACTGTACGACAAGAAGCAGAAGCCGTTCGGAGGCATAGGGCTGACTGCGCCCTGGCTCGAAGGCGGCCGGGGCAAGTACGCAGGCCAGCCCATCTTCATCATAGGCGGCGCCACCGGCGTCGGCCAGCACAGTAAGCACCGCCCACCAGACTCTCAATCAACGACCTAATGTAGTCCCTCAGCCATCCAACTCGCCAAACTCTCCGGCTTCTCCCCCATCATCGTGACCGCCTCGCCGAGCAACACCGCCTACCTGCAGTCCCTCGGCGCGACACACGTCCTCGACCGGCACACGCCGCTCTCCGAGCTCCCCGCGCTCGTCCGCGCGCTCACGCCCGCCCCCATCAACGTCGGCTACGACGCGCTCGGGTACCCCGAGACGCAGCAGGCGCTGCTCGACGTCGTCGCGCCCGGCGGCGACATCCTCACGGTGCGCGACGTCGCGCTCGACGCGGCCGCGCTCGCCGCGCGCGGCACGTACGTCGGGCGCGTCTTCGCGGACGTGCAGATGCCCGCGCACCGCCAGGTCGGGCTCGGGCTGTATCAGCACCTGACGCAGATGCTGGAGGCGGGCGAGGTCAAGGTGCGTCTTGCGATTTGTGACGAGTGTGCGGGTGCTGATTGTGGTGGGGTAGCCGACGAGGCTCGAGGTGCTGCCCGGCGGGCTCGAGGGCATCCCCGAGGGGCTGCAGAGGCTCAAGAAGGGCGTGAGCGCGCTCAAGTTCGTGGCGCGTCCGCACGAGACGGCCTAAACATCTGTCGACGACTGCAAACGCGGACATGTAACCAAGTTCTCGGATATGCAATGTTTCTCATTGATACCCCTGCGGCGTTCATGATGCTCCTGTGCACCTGGGTGAGACAGCGGTCCGCTCTCTACGCGTTTTGAGGCAGCTGTGCGACGCCATAACGCATTAATCAGTGATATGTGGTCTCCTCCCAGTGACCGCATAGTGAATACGGTCTACCGTCACCAGCATCGAAGCATTCATTTTCCCTCTCACTTTGCAGTACACGGACTAGCCATTTCCTGCGGAGCCGCGGGGAGGAGGGGCTCCTTCATCAGCAGATTTGTCGTTTCTCATTACTGGAAAGGTACTACGCTCACTTCTGCCTGCGCACCCCATAGCACGCGTCAAAGCGTCCATTACGTGCTACATGCGAGGGTCGAGAGTACGGCCACCGATGGGTGTGCCCAGCAGCGCGTGAGTCATCGCGCATATCGTACGCGGCCCGAGATGAGGTGCTCCCCGCTGACGGTGCCCCACGATCCCTCCATATATGAAGCCCCGCCCCCAGCGCACCCAGGCGTCCACACAACCGCACCTCACCGCACCCGCGCGCGCAGCCATGCCCCAGAAGGTGCTCCTCCTCACGAACACGCTCTCCGCAGGCGGCAGGTTCGTCGTCGGCGAGACCGACGTGCCCGCGCCGGGGCCCGGGCACGTCCTCGTCGAGGTGCACGCGACGGCGCTGAACCCGATGGAGGCCGTCATCGCGGACACGGGCGCGTTCGTCCCGAAGTGGCCGACGAGCCTCGGCTTCGACGCCGCGGGCGTCGTGGCGAAGCTCGGCGAAGCCGTTGCGGGATTTGTGGTCGGCGACAGAGTGTGAGTGGGTTTTGCGCTCGAGCTGGGGCGGCCCGCTGATGGGCTTCGTTAGGATGCACTCGGGCACCTTCGCGGGGTCCGTCTTTGTGACCACGTACCAGCAGTACGTCGTGATGTCCGTCGACTACATCGCGAAGGTGAGCACGCGGACCGTCCGTCGTTTTACCTGCGCCCTGAACAATTATCCAGGTCCCGCAGAGCATCACTCTAGACCAGGCTGCCACTATTCCGTCCACCGCGGCAACTGCAGCGTTTGGTCTCTACCACAAGAAACAGACACCGTTTGGCGGGATCGAACTCACTCCTCCTTGGGAAGGAGGTCGCGGAAAGTATGCCGGTGAACCTATCGTCATCATCGCGGGTGCCACGAACGTCGGGCAACACAGTGAGCACAAACCCTGGAGATTCGCGTGTATCTAAGCCTGATCCAGACCTCCGTCCTAGCCATCCAGTTCGCGAAGCTGTCAGGCTTCTCGCCCATCATCACCACCGCCTCGCCGCACAACGAAGCATATCTGAAGTCCCTCGGCGCGACGCACGTCATCGACCGCAGCCTCCCGCTCGCCGCGCACGTCCGCGCGATCACGGACAAGCCCGTCCAGTACGGCTACGACGCGATCAGCCTGCCCGAGACGCAGGACGCGCTCTACGACCTGCTCGCGCCGGGCGGGCGGCTCCTGCTCGTGAAGCACACCGTCGCGATCGACCCGGCGAAGCTTGCTGCGGGCGACAAGTACGTCGGGTGTGTGTTCGCGGACCCGCAGGCGCCGGGCATGCAGGACATCGGCAGGACGTTCTACGCGCACCTGGCGCAGCTGGTCGAGGCGGGCGATATCAAGGTGAGCTGGTTGCGTGATACAGGTTTTGGAGAGCGCTTACCGGATGTTCGTAGCCTACCAGACTCGAGGTGCTGCCGAACGGGCTTGCAGGTATCCCAGATGGTTTGCAGAGACTGAAGCAGGGCGTCAGCGCGCTCAAGTTGGTGGCGCGGCCCCAGGAGACTCCTTGATGTCTCTACGTTTCTAACTAGGAATTCAGAGATATCGATCAAACACTGCGTATTATGAGGACATGACCAGATTGACACACGGGACGATGTGCGGGCTGGTACTCTTGGGTGCATGAAGTACAAGCCGAGGACCCCAGAAACCCTAGACCGCTGTGCGCTCTGGTGCTGAATATTCAGAACAAGACCGGCGATCAAGTCGCCTTCTCCACCTCCACGACACGATTTTTGAGTGATCCGGGCCAATTCGGCGTAATTTGCCGAGCTAAAATGACAAGCATTTTAAGCTTCAAGCATCCGCTTCCAGGGTGAAGTCGCCATCGAGCATGCATCAAGGCGAGCTCAGAGCACAATCTTGAGCATTCCTATTGTCATATACGCAATATTGGGCGACCTAAACCTCTGATATTGTCTTCGCAGGCGCTCACATCTCACCAGAATGGTAGTTCTATCATACCAAGGTGTACTGAGGGGCTGGCATCTGACTAAGTGGCTTACAAACCCAGCTTCCCACTGATAGTATGATCAGAGTCTAGGCAGTGTGCAGGCGCGTTTTGTTGGTGCGCTGTGCCCGTTCTTCGCACGACATCCTAATTTGCCCTCGGGGTATTTATACCACGTCCAAGGCTCCGTGCGGCAGAACACTCATTTGCACCCACCTCCCTCGTCTATAGCAGACTTTCGCAGCACTTCAGCGCTTCCGATATGACCACGCAGAAGGCCCTCTTCCTCGAGAAGATCAAAGGCAAGCTATTTATCCAAGATCGCGATATACAAGAGGCCGAGACTGGCGAGGTCCTCGTCGAGATCCACGCGACCGCTCTCAACCCCGTCGACTGGAAGATACAGGGAATTGAGGGCTTCCTCAAGGAGTTCCCCGCCGTCTTTGGCAGCGACGCCTCCGGCGTTGTCAAGAAGGTTGGCGCAGGCGTGACGAATGTCTCCGTCGGCGACAAAGTGTACGCCCCGCAGACACACGCGCGGCGGCCTGCTGAGCTAACTCTGCATAGGCTATTCCAGGGTGCCTACGACAATCGCCATGCGACGTTCCAGCAGTACGCGATCGTCGCTGCGGAGATTGTCGCCAAGGTGGGTCGCCCGGGGTGCTGGCTCCGGCCTCCCGTCCGCGCCGCTCATGCTGATTGCGAGCTCAGATCCCAGAAAACCTGTCCTTCGAACAAGCGTCCACGATTCCGGTCACGCTCGCCACCGCCGCGGTTGGACTTTACAGCCCGAAGCCTCTGGGCGTCGCGCTCGACGCGCCATGGGAGGCGGGTGGCCGCGGCAAGTACGCAGGCGAGCCCATCGTCGTCATTGGCGGGTCGTCGTCCGTCGGTCAGCAGGGTACGCATGGCCGCGACCCTCTTCCGATCTGATGAGCTTACGCAACGCGCAGTCATCCAGTTCGCGAAGCTCTCTGGCTTCTCGCCCATTATCACGACCGCGTCGCTGCACAACAGCGCATTCCTCAAGACGCTCGGCGCGACGCACGTCATTGACCGCGCCGCGCCGCTATCCGAGCTCACGCAGGCCGTGCAGGCCATCACGAGCAAGCCCGTCACAGTCGTCTACGACGCGATCTCGTACGCGGACACGCAGAACGCGGCGTACGACGTGCTCGCGCCCGGCGGGACCCTTCTCGTCGTTCTTAATCCTGCAGTCGACGCGGGTAAAATCACCCCCAAGAAGGCGATTGTGCACGTTCTTGGCAGCGTGCAATTGCCCAACAATCGCGCGGTCGGTAGGAGGCTGTACGCGAACCTCACGGGCCTGCTCGACGCCGGTGAAATAAAGGTGTGTCTCTGTGATTTATTGCCCGATCTCTGGCTGAATGGGCTGTGTAGCCGAACCATGTGGAGGTACTCCCGAACGGCCTTGCCGGTATCCCTGGCGGTCTGGAGAAGCTAGAGGCGGGCGTGAGCGCGCTTAAACTTGTTGCTCGTCCCCAAGATAATATCTAGAGCTTATTTACGAATTTACCATGTACACGCCATTTGTCGCAGGATAAACAGATCACAGCTTTCATCCGTCGTTTGTTAACGTCAGCGCTGGGTAGTTAATATGTGAGCGTGAGATGCGTGTCGTAACGCTGCATGCATCCTCACAGGGAAAAGTAATATAGATTTAGCTAGATGACAGCAGGTCACGCATGCGTAGTAATCATGGACAAACCACATACAGTCAACGTTTCAAGAACTAAGCGCACTTACGATGAGTGGTACTTGGAAAGGCCGAAAATCAGTAGATAGATCATAGTTGCAAGTGCGTACTTGCAAACCTTGCAGTAAAAGCCATACACAAGGTTTCTGACCTGTCAAATACTATCGTGATGACTTCCGGCGACGCCCCGACTCTAGGATCACACCCTACGGGCAAGGGAAAAAAACCGAGCCAGTCCCGATTACAATCCATAACACCTGCCAAACTCGAACAGGCTGGGCTCATAAGCGCCTATATTGGTCTTTTCCCGACGACGACCTCCGCCCGCTTCCAAATCTTTCCATCTCCCGCAGCCCGGTCTTCGATACTCCACATACAGGACGAGACTTACCGAGTAATGGAGAATGTAAGGCGCTTCGGTGATCTCGCAGGATTTACCGTGCCGCGCGCGGATCCGCACCAAACGTCGGTACCGACCGGGCTGTATTCTTTGGGAACGTGAGGGTACAACTAAGTAATGTGGTAAACGCCTCCATGCGTCTCCATAACGTGTACCGGATACTCAGGCAGTGTCCTGCGGGTGCACCACCAGCTTCGCGGCACTCACGAGTCCCTGCTCAAGCTTCTTCAAGCCCTCCGTGGCGCCCTCCAGTCCATTGGGGAGGACCTCAACGTTGTTGGGCTGCGCGCCCTCGTCAGCTCCTACCCCAATATAGCAAGCACCCCGCGCACCTTCAGCTCCCCGGAAGCGAGCAGCACCTCTAGGGCTTTGTACAGCACGTGCCCATCGTCGCCGTTCTGCTCTGCAAGGACATTCCCGTACGGGAGCGCGAGCGTTTTGTCGGGCGTGCGCACGGCCTCGTCGACCTTCGCGAACTGCACGTGCACGAGCTTCCCGCCGGGCGCGAGCGCGGCATACGCCGCGTTCTGCGTCTCGGGCGTCGCGACCGCGTCGTACGCGACGAGCAGCGGCGCTCTCGTCGCAGCCGCGATGGCGCTGCCCAGCGCGGAGAGCGGTGCGGCGCGGTCGACGACGTGCGTCGCGCCAATCGACTTGAGGTGCGCGGTGTTGCGCACGGAGGCCACCGCGATAATGGGCCCGAACCCGGAGAGCTTCGCGAGCTGGATGGCTGAGGGGGCGGTCAGAAGCTACGCTGTAGCGCACAGGGCCGCGACGTACCGAACTGGCCAACGGCGGAGGAGCCGCCGATGACGAGAATTGGCTGGCCGGCGTACTTGCCGCGACCGCCGTCCTCCCAGGGCGCAGTGAGCTCGATACCTCCCGCCTTCTTGGAGCTGTAAAGGCCGAAGGCGGCGGTCGCAAGCGGGACGGGGAAGGTGGCGGCTTGGTCAAAAGTCAGCGTAGATGGGAGCTGCAACGACGGAGGTCAGACGCTAGCTCATGTCTCGTCGGCACCGTGGACTACGTACCTTGGCGACGAGGCCGGCGTCCGCGACGGCGTACTGCTGCAGCGCCCCGCGGCGGTCATCGTACCAGCCCTGGAAGACTCTGCGGGATCGTCAGCACCGCGCACAGCTCATATGCCGTCAGACGTACACCCTGTCGCCGACAGCGAGGTTGGACACGTCAGCGCCTAGCTTCTTGACGATGCCGGCGGCGTCCAGGCCAAGAATGGCGGGGTATTCCTTGACGAGGATATCGCGCTCGTGGACCTTCTGGTCGGCGGGGTTGAGTCCGGCGGCGTGAATCTGGACGAGCACCTCGCCGGGGCCTGGCTCTTGAATGGCCTTGTCCTTGATAGCGAATCGGCCCTTGGCCTCGAGGAGGTAGAGTGCCTTCTGAGTGGACATGATGATGGTTAGCAAATTGAGACTTGGGATGAACTGGCGACTCGGAGGCGCACCTCTGCCTGTATATATACATTGCCGCGACAAATATGCATTGACTGCTGTCGCGCCGACGACAGCAGCAATGGCTCATGCTTCGGGATTACTAAACTCATTGCAGGACACCGAACCCACTTGGCGAATGTCGCAGCCAATCGGTACGGGCCATATTTAGATGGTTGGAGGCGTACCTGGGTCGAGAGCTTATTAGTAAGCATCCATGGCGGCGGTCGCGCGAGACTATGGGTGGAGAATGGATTAGTAATGCACTATTGACAGCTGCGTATCACGATAGAGCGGGATTGGAGGCCGCCGTCGACAAAACATGAACAGAACGAGACGACGAATGGCACACAGCGCGCAGAGGTTGAATTTGAGTATGGATGTCGTCGCACAGTTCCTAGGCACGGTCAATAACACCAGAGACGTGGTGGTGGGCGCCTGTGTGGTGGCGCTGGATTTCGCCAGGCCCACGACGGTGTGGCGTCTGTCCTGGACATACGCGGCGCGACGTTGCCGCTCCCGTGTATCGTAAACAGGCTTCGCTACCGAGCTGATGCGAGTCGATATGTATGCAAAAGGCCTCTACGCGCGTTTCAGTGCCGGTCTTCCCAAGTAACGGTAGCACAGATATTATTGCAGGCAGCTGCCCTACACAGTTTCCTGAGGGTGAGCCACTAGCTTCACGGCGCTGACGCCCTGCTTCAGCGTCTCCAATCCATCAGGAATGCCGGCGAGCCCGTCCGGCAGCACCTGAACGTTGTTGGGCTTCGCAGAGCCGTCAGCACTGAGTTACGAACTCGCGGGAGCGAGCCACACTCGCCTTAATATCGCCGGCCTCCAGCAACCTTGTAAGGTTGGCATACAGACTCCGCGCAATCTCGCGCTGCTCGGGTGCGTGGCTGTTCCCGTGCGCGAGAGTGCTGTACTTGTCCGGTGTGCGTATGCTGTCATCGATCTTGTCGAAGAGCACGTGCACGAGCTGTCCGCCCGGCGCGAGCGCGGCGTACGCGGCGTTCTGCGTCTCTGGGGATGATATTGCGTCGTACGCGACCTTGAGAGGCGCGCTTGTAATCGCCGCGATCGACCTAGAGAGCTCGGAGAGCGGCGAGTTGCGATCGAGGACATGCGTCGCGCCCAACGATTTCAAAAACGCAGAGTTGTGAACGGAGCCGGTGGTGATGATGGGGCCAAAGCCGGAAAGCTTCGCAAATTGAATGGCTATTTGAGACGTCAGGAGAAGAATCAGAGGTCGTGCAGGTAGGAAGGCGTACCCTGCTGGCCGACGGCAGATGCGCCGCCAACGACAAGGATCGGTTCGCCGGCGTACTTGCCGCGTCCGTCCACGATCCAAGGCGCAGCGAGCTCAATGCCGCCAGAGCCCTTGCGGTTGTACAAACCGAAGGCTGCGGTCTCGACCGCGACCGGCAAAGTGGCTGCCTCGTCGAATGTCAAGTTCTGGGAAATCTGTGGCGAATGTTACACTTCAGACGTCATCATAAATCAAAAGAAGCGCGTACTTTCACTGCGACATCGGCATCTGCGACAGTGTACTGCTGAAAGACAGCACGTTCGCCGAAGGACCCGTGGAAGGCGCTGTGGCAAATTAGCATATCGGTCACATTTTTGCTTCCGCACTTACATCCTATCACCGACTTCGAAATTAGTGACGCCAGCGCCCAGGCGCTTCACGACTCCTGCACCGTCCAAACCAAGGATTGCAGGGTATGTCTTGACAATGATCCCTTGCGCGCGAACCTTCCAGTCGACAGGATTGAGCCCCGCCGCGTGGACTTCAACGAGTACCTCGCCGGGACCCGGCTCCGGTATAGACTTGACCCTGACCTCAAAGCGGTCGTTTACACCGAGCAGGTACAATGCTTTCTGAGAGGACATGGCGAGGCTGGAGAACGTAATGCAGCCCAAGCTGCGGTCTGTCGGAAGGTATATAAGGGCGACGCATATCGCATGATGATGACAAACCGCACGTAGATGCTATGGATGACCAACACGCTCTCTATACCGAGCAGTGTCGTGCTCCTGAGTCGGAAGCTGAGCTCTAGTCTGGTTGCATTGGGACAGGATTGCCGTAGCAGGGTTTGAGTAGGGTCTAGATCCTGGTATTAGTAAGACGCACTCGCGACAGTATTGCGACGACGAGGTTCGCAAGCCAGGCTGAGCAAGAGCATACCCAATACAGATCTGCTTGCCTTCTACAGCTGTTCAGGCCAGCGGTCCGCCTGGGCGCGGGTGACATGGAGGCGAAGGAAGAGATGCTAAGCGCTCTATACGATCCCCGAGCCAACGCCGAATGCAACGCGCGCTTCATATGTTGACCGAGTACCACCACGACCAAATGTCTTCCAACGTCACTGAGCTTGCCGACAATGGGCTGGCTGATCTTTTACCGGTAGAAATAACCGACATTATCTTTGACAACCTCCCAAAGCTCGATTACTCATCTTTGAGACCCCCCAGGAAGTCCATCTTTGCCTGCTCGCTTGTCTGCAAGTCATGGGCTCATCGAACCTTTCGCCATCGCTTCCGCTCCATCTCGCTCACTGTTGAGTCACAGGATAGCGAGTGCGGACAAGAAGAATTCAGCGTCCGGACTTTCCTCAAGAGCGAGCTGTTCGAGCGTTCCCGGGACGCTGTGCAAACGCTCTCTTTGCGCTGCAAGGACTCCGTCCGCCCGGATGCCGAGCAGCAGCAGCAGGTCCACACCCTCTTGCGCTCCCTCGACATACAAACTCTGAAGCTCGATGGTGTCGCTTCCATAGAGCTCGCAACCTTGAGGCTCGACACACCGCTTTCCCTCCGGCGTCTCGTCATCACGGACAGCAACCCACATCCGGAGCGTAGCGACATGCACAAACGACGCATATCAAATGCTCTCCACCATGTTCTTTGCTCGTTCACTTCTATTGGCGAGCTTCACATCCTCAGCCCCCATGAAGGGTGGCTCACTGTAGAGAGCAACGCAGCGGAGCCCCAGGCTATAAGCGACCGTCCACCTGCACACGTTGCATCGCTCGTCGTGCGCTTCGCGCCAATCAACGGCTTTCTGAACCTCTTGCAACGACTCTCCGCTACTGCACCGCTTGAGAGGCTGGACGTCCTCGGACAGCCTGGCGATACGTACTATATCGTCTTCATGATGGCCGCAGTGCTGGCACCTCCGCGCCATCTTCTTTTCAGTATCTCCCCACTCAGTGCGTCCACCGCCCCACAGATCTGCACTCTAGCTCACGCCTCTACGTCTAGCCCCTACCCGAATCCGAGCCTACCCTGGCCTCCGGCAGCTCACCATCGCCGTCGAGCTCCAGACCGCCTCCGCCGCCCTGAGGCCTGTACCGCAGCCGCCTAGAATGGGAGTGAGGGTCAGGCGGGACCCGCCTTCCCCGCGTGCGCCAAATGTGAACGCGCTCGACTCCCTCTCCGATCTGTTACAAGCGCTGCACTCCGAATCGCGCGTGGAGCACATCGAGCTCCTGTTCGTCCCTGCGCAGGACGAATTCATCTTCAAGGCGGAGCGCGCCTCGCTTCCGGGCATCCTCAACTCAATGGAAGCGGAGCTGCGGTCGTGTGAGGACCCGCTCGTGAGGCTAGTGCAGGAGCGGGGGTTGAAGCGGGTCTCCGTAGCTTTGAACTTCATGCGACCCTGGGCACAGAACCTCGACACCGATCCTTTCACGTATGGGTTTCCCTCGTTCAGAAATCTGTTCGCGCAGTTGCACGGACTCGGTGTACTTGATTGCTAACGTGATGCTCTGTAGAAGCTGCGATTTTGTCGTTGTGTCGACCAAAGAGTTTGGATTAACTTGTACAGGAAGTCGAAGCCTTGTATTGTACACGGTCGAGTAGAACCTCTATTCTCGGACAGTTTAAATATTGTACAAAGCTGTTGAGTATCTATTCCTTCTGCGGTACGCGACGAGATCTCAAGGAGTCTCCTGTGGGTGCGCCACTAGCTTCAGAGCACTGACACCCTTCCTCAGCTTCTCGAGCCCCGCGGGAATGCCAGTGAGCCCGCCAGGCAATACCTCGACATTGTTCGGCTATAACTCACAATGAGCACCACGGAAACACAACAATGCACGGAAACTCCCACCTTGATCTCGCCCGCCTCGACCAACGCGGGCAGGTGCGCGCACAGACTCTTTCCGAGCTCCCGCCGTTCGGGTGCCCAGAACGTCGTGATGACCATCTCAACTCGCTTCTCGGGCACGAGCTTCTCCGCGGCGACGAGGTTCCAGAGCACAATCACGAGCTTCCCGCCAGGCGTGAGGGCATCGTACGCCGCGTTCTGCGTCTCCTCCGACGAGATGGCGTCGAAGATCCGCGTGATGGGCTGGGTAGTGATTGCCTGGACGGCGGCGGGCAGCGGCGCGCTGCGGTCGATGACGTGTGTGGCGCCGAGCGACTTGAGGAACGCCTCGTTCTGGGGCGACGCCGTCGTGATGATGGGAGAGAAGCCGGAGAGCTTCGCGAATTGTATGGCTAGGGGGAGGATAAGCGGAGCACATACTCTGGAGATGGCACTACGTACCCTGCTGGCCGAGCCCAGACGCACCGCCGATGACGAGGATGGGCTCTCCGGCATACTTGCCTCGGCCGCCCTCCTCCCAGGGCGGGGTGATTCCGAAGCTGTTCGGAGCGTTTCGGTCGTACAAGCCCGTGACAGCAGCGCTGACTGCAAGTGGGAGGGTCGCAGCTTGGTTGAACGTCAGGCCCGGTGGTATCTAGAGCACAGGTCATGTTTAGGAACTTTCGGTATCACGACGAGGCAAGAAACAGCGTACCTTCGCGACAATCTCTGCGGGAGCAATGGTGTATTGCTGGAACGTGGCGTTCTTCACGTCTCGGAACCCCACATGCATCCTGTAAATTCGTCAATGATCGGCTCGGGCGAAGCAAATCTGGGACGTCACTGACACTCGGTCACCGACCGCGACGTTCGTAACACCGGCGCCGACCTTCTTCACGATGCCGGCGGAATCTATACCAAGCACGATCGGGAACTTGGTGACGAGGATGCCGAGTGCCTGGATCTTCCAGTCCGAGGGGTTGAGCGCGGCCGCGTGGATCTCGATGAGAACCTCGCCGGGGCCTGGCTCATTGATCTCCCTTTCTTGAATGACAACCGGAACCTTGGGCTCTGGGAGGTAGAGAGCTTTCTGAGTGGCCATCGTGTGCTGGTGCTCGTTGTGGGTGCTGGTACTGGCTGCAGTCGCTGGATGAGCGAGGATTATAACAACGAGCTCGCGCTGCCGCGCCCTCCGAAGGATAGGGCAAACGTCTGGAAGACCATCACCGGCGCACAATCATGCTGAGCCGCGGAGGGACACGGCAGGCAGTGCAATATCGAGGAGCAGCGCACTGCTGCTGGCGAAAGCCTAAGTTGGGGAGTGCATTAGTCAGAAAGACTGCGAAGAAACGCACTCGCGCCATCGAAGGCGCATCACGCGACTGAGAGATGCGACATACGGGCCCCTTGCTGAATCATCCGAGCAGAGCGTGAACGTTGTTCGCGGTAGACCGCAGAGTAGGAGGGGCCGCTCGGAGGCCGATGCTCATCCATCTTACGAAGTTGCTGCTGAAATTAATTAATTAAATAACTAAGTCCAAGGGTGAATCCCCTGCTGTTAGCTCAAATAGACCCCCTCGTCTGAGCCAAAGTAAGACGAGTGTCAAGACAATCTCCAAAATCATCTGTATGATGCCTCTCAGCCGCTTATAGTGAATTTTGTGTCATTGAACGACGGCGGCACCCCCGAGTCATTCTGCCGCAATTATGGACTCAATTTTCGTTGCATCATTCTCCGCGTGCGTGCCTGCGCTCAGAATCCCCTGACCATGAACGGCCACCATCTGCTGACAAAGCCAAGGTTATTGGCAGTATGAATGCCTCATTGATTTACGTTCACATCCAGAACCGCAAAGTCGCCCTCTCGTGCGCGCCGTGCAGCACGAGGAAGCAGTCTACTTGGTTTCCTGCGGGTGAGCAACAAATTTCAGGGCACTGACGCCTTTCTTGACCTTCTCGAGGCCTTCTGGAATGCCAGCCAAACCGTTAGGCAGAACCTCGAAATTGTTTGGCTGGAACGAGGTGCGTCAGTGTGGCCATGTCATCGCAGTCTCTGGCATCTCACCTTGATCTCGCCCGCCTCGAGCAGCGCAGTCAGGTTTGCATAGAGGGCCTTGCCAACCTCACGCTGCGCAGGCAGCCAGGGGCTCCCGAAGATCATGCCGACCTCCTTGTCTGGCGTGCGCCTCGTGCTGTCGACGGCGTCGGGCAGGTCGATCACGAGCGTCCCGCCGGGCGCGAGCACCTCGTACGCCGCATTCTGCGTGTCGGGCAGCGAGACCGTGTCGAAGGCGTACTTGATAGGCTTGGACGTGATGCCCTGTACCGTCGACGCGAGCGCCGTGCCGCGCTCAACGGCGTGCGTTGCGCCGAGCGTTTGGACGTACGCCGCGTTGTGCACGGAGCACGTCGTGATGATGGGCGAGAAGCCGCCGAGCTTCGCGAGTTGGATTGCTAGCGGGTACAGTGAGTCCGACGCAATATAATAAGAGCTATGAACATGCCTTGTTGACCGATGGCCGACGCCCCGCCCATGATCAGGATGGGCTCGCCGGCATACTTTCCGCGGCCGCCCTCCTCCCAGGGCGGAGTGAGTCCAAGGCTATTCGGCGCCTTCTTGTTGTAAAAGGCGATGGCGGCGGGGCCAACTGCGACCGGTATGACTGCGGCCTGGTCGAAGGAGAGGTTGTCTGGAATCTGCGGCAGTGGACGGGTCAGTGCTGGCGCCGCACAGGATCTCCCGCCACCTGACGCACCTTGGCGACGATCTCGGCGAGAGCGATGGTGTAGTGCTGGAAAACGGCGTTGCGGCAGTTACGATTGCCTTGATGCAACCTGTCCAAGTGTGAGCGCTCCATTTCCCGTCCGTTCAAGCACATCTACTTACACTCTGTCTCCGACAGCGACGTTGGTGACGCCTTCGCCGACCTTCTTGACGACGCCGGCGGAGTCGAGGCCGAGTATGGTGGGCCACTCGGTGACCATGATCCCGAGCGCCTGGATCCTCCAGTCGGAGTGGATGAGCCCGACGGCGTGGACCTCGATGAGGACCTCTCCGGGACCGGGTTCCTCGATGTCGCGGTCGCGGATGACGAGCTCGGTCTTCGGTGCGTCGAGGAAGAGTGCCTTCTGGGTAGACATAGCGTGCTTACTTCTTGGAGTTGACGAGATTGCGACTGTGCGGGTTGTGCTGGAAGTAGCGAGTGCTACTCGTCCTCCCCAACCGTGAGTCCTCTTATATGAGCAGGGCAGCTGCGGGCTGGGGCTCGCAGCGCCCACGAGCCGGGGAGTGTCTAACCTACTGACCCGCAATGGACGCATTCCGTCGTCGCAAAGCTTGACTGTAGCGAAGCGACATCGCTGATCTAGGTATAGGGCGGGAAACCACTTTGTCAGGCGCGCTGCGGACGCTCGCGCTCGTAGTCATTGGGCGCGCCGAGCGTGTTGGGGGACGCGACAGCAAGATTGCGGACGCCACACGCCGTCCTGGGATGCCCCAGGGCTTCTCGCTGCGAGTCATGGACCAAAATACAATCTCCCGCGGCAGATCCGCGGCTCCTGGCTGGGTGGTTCATCGCATTTCGGGACCGACGGCCCCAGATGTGCCTGCATGCGAGTCAGATGCAGGCTGTGGTCAAAAAAAGCTGGATGGGCCTTTTTCACCCGCGACGCTGGGCGGAGGGCGTTGGTCAGCTTGGTGGATGATCATTGATGCCGCAGGCAAACGGTATGGAGTGCACGGGGTCCTGCTTTCACTGGCGCGCCCAGCTCAAATCTGCGCGAAGTGCACTGTACCATGTTCAGCGGTAGGGAGCTCAAGAGTTGTCGCATCCAACCTAGTGCACACTTATATGGGAAAGATACCAAGAGTATCATTGCTCGGCAGTCATAGCTAAACAGTGAAGTTATCTGGTTCGGCCCTTTCATGTCCTGCGTCGACATCGATTAGACCATGCTATTGCATGGCTCTGGGCGCCACCAGAAAAAGTATCACCATACGTTTACTTGGAATATTTGAATACTTTTGGTGCCAAAATGGTGGCATGCGCCCATGTAATGCTCCCCAGGTTCCATATTCTCCCGGCCTCGGATGAAACACGACGCTTACCAAATATGGAGGAACACTTTTAGGCGCCCGACGGTAGCGCCGCTCTAGCGAACGAGAACCTCTCGACCACCACATCCACACCGAGGACCATAAACCTCACTCTCAGCATGCGGACAGTAAGTCTTGGCTGTAGCTTGTGCGGAAAATTGGCCTATTCAAAGTGACCATTGGCCCGCAGAATCAGGATCGAGGAACGATTCAACTCATCTCAGAGCCAGTTTGGAGCCAGTAGCAGCCCGGCGGCAGCTCTCAACTTGGGCAGGCGCGTATTCTGCATAATCATACCTCAAGGGGTCAGATTTTGCTGCTATCGTATGCATGAAGCAACGCAAGGTCATGCGAAGGTGCGTTCTCCGGCTCACTCTTCTCGACAATGCTGAAACCCCGCTCCAGGCGAGCGCGAGCGGCGACATCCCGACCTAACGTGTCAATCGCATCAAGGGACCTCCGGCGGGCGGTGCCTCACCTGTAACGAGGGGTATATAAAAAGGCTCGCGAAGGGCGCCCTCACCCCACAGCTCGACTAGCAGCATGCTTGCGAGCCTCGACCAAGTGGCCGACAAAGCCTTCGACTATGTCATCATTGGTCAGTACCTCTTCTGTCGCCTGCGTCTTCAAACTCAACTTCCACGTGTCTCTCTGCTCAGGTGGCGGTACGGCGGGCCTGACGCTGGCTGCGCGGCTCTCAGAGAACCCCTCAATCTCGGTCTGCGTCCTCGAAGCTGGAAATCCGAACCTCGACGACCCGATGATAAGTACGTGATGGGACAGTGCACCATGCGAAGCCAAATTTTTACGGTGCTCGCAGTGGGCTCGGCAGTTTACCTAGCGATGCTTGGAAATAAGTCGTATGACTGGTCCCATATGACGGTACGCCCTGCGCCTCAGGCTCAAGCATATGGTGTTGACCCCAGTACATAGACGAAGCAGAAGCTGTCCATGGATCGAGCATTTTCTTTAGCCAGGTTTGCGCTTTGAAATGCATGCATCTTGTCCTGCTGAGCCATCACCAGAGGGCGAGGCCTTGGCGGCTCGTCTGCAATGAACTTCATGCTCTGGACCCAGCCTCCAGCGCAGGAAATCGACGGTGCGCGACGAATGTGACCTTTAGCGACGTCCATACACGCTAACACGCACTAGACCTGGAGCGCCTGGGTAATCCTGGATGGAACTGGAAGACGTACAAGAAGTACAAACCAAGAGTGGAGAAGTGAGCGTTGTCTGGTTCTCCGTTCATCGCGCGCAACCTCATGTTTCCCAAGGTTCACCCACCCACGTCCGGATATCGAAGATCGATACGGTCTCGGTGTGCATGAAGGCGACGTCGGGACCGAAGGTGCGTGGTTTGCGTCGCTGTGCCCCTCGGCGCGCTAACTTTCGCTCATACCATGTCCCAGGAGCGATCGAGGTGTGCTACCCTCGAACAGTTAGCGATATTGACCTGTACATGCGAGAGGTAAGCTTTCATCAGTCGCCCCTGGAATTCAGCTTTTAATGAGCGTACTAGACGTTTCTGAACGCCGAAGTGCCTCCCGCTCCACGTCCAGTGAGTGACATACTGTCATCTCGAGAATTCTAGCTCATTCCCCCTGCAGTACAATGGCAATGTCCGCCTCGTAATCATCATAAAGTCGCAAACGTTGAACACCCTCACACATATAGCCGACTGGCCATAACATGGCTCTCAACATCCACGACCCTAGGACGTCCACACGCTCTTATGCCGTTACTGTACGTACACATTCATCTTGACACTGACGTCGTGCTGAGCGCGCACCCAGGGATACCTCTTGCCAGCTCAAGACCGGGCGAACCTTGTCGTCTTGTGTAACGCCGTCGTAAGCCGGCTCGTCCTCCAGCGCACAGACGACGGCGAGGTCGAAGCAACGGGAGTTGAGTTCATTCACGAGGATAAGTCGTACAGCGTCCATACCAAGAAGGAGGTTATCGTGGCTGCCGGGTAAGCGGATATTTCAAAACGATTTGCGGTAGTGGGCTCATCGCATGCGTAGAGCCCTTAAGTCTCCGCAGGTGCTCGAATTGTCCGGTATCGGGCGTCGCGACGTGCTCCAAAATGCAGGTGTACCGGTGCAGGTCGAGCTGGACGGCGTCGGAGAGAACCTCCAGGAGCACTTGATGGAACATCTCAATTTCAGTGAGGCCTCCGCGTCTCCGACCTGTCCTCCTTCGCAGACTGACGGATGCGTGTTCCAGAGCTCAAGGATGGCTACGACTTCTTCACCTTCGACAGCATTCGCAGCCCGGAGGGTCTACAAGAGCAGACGAATCGCCAGTAGGTCCCCGACTCTACGCGAGCATGCTGCCTCTGATATCCCCTCCAGCGCATCAGGCGCGCAGAGCGCGCTCTCGATGGGCATGCTCAACCTCGTGTTCCTGCCGCTCGAGCAGGTCACACCGCGTGCTACCGAGCTCTACGAGAAGGCCGCGCGCATGGTGCACGACCTCGAGGCTGCGGGTGCGCCGCGGGGCCTCCTCGCGCAGTACAAGATCCAGCTCGAACGCCTCCGGCCTGGGGGCGACAGAGCCGGACCGGGGCACGAGATGCTCTGCATCCAGTGCTTGAGCGGCGGACGTAAGTGTGTGCGGCTGCTGTGACGGATGGGTCGCTTACAAGACGGTGCAGCGAAGCCCGAGCCCGGGAAGAAGTATGTCAGCATCGCGGTCGTGCTCAACCATCCGTGGTCGCGCGGAAGCGTTGTATGTGCCCCACTCGGTATGTCTGGGTGTATTCGTCTGCTCATATTTGTCAGCATATCACTACGAACGACGCGACGAAGGAGCCCGAGATTGATCCTCGGTACTTCGAAAGAGATATCGGTTCGTCCCTTTCACCATGGGCAGCGACATGGCACTTATGGGACCATAGATCTTGATCTCGTCGCGGAGACCGTGAAGAAGGCACGCCAAATATGCATGGAGACCGTGCCTATGAAGGACATGATTGGTTGGTGCCGTTATCACAGGGCCGGTCCAATCGTCTGCTGACGCAGGGCGATAGAGAAGGAGCTCAAGCCTGGGCCTGACGTGCAGACTGACGAAGAGTTTCGAGGTAGCGTCACGATCCACTAAAACTCGTCGACTCTGCGTTGATTTGTTCTCTGCAGAACATGTCAGAAGGACTGTCGGGACGTCTTGGCGTATGTGGAGTCCTCTATCGAGCGGCGAGGGTGGGCTCATCTGGGCTCCCTAGACACATGTGGGACGTGTTCTATGCTGCCGAGGGAAGACGGCGGAGTCGTTGATCCGGACTTGAAGGTTCTGGCCGCTCGGGACCTGGTAGCCTTTGACTAGCACTGAAAACCTCTACAGGTTTATGGAACCAAGAACGTCCGCGTCGTCGATCTATCTATCGTGCCGCTGCACTTTGCCGCGCATCCACAAGGTGCGTAGGCCTTACACGGCATGCGCTAGTACTCATAACATACTTGTTAGCCCCGGTATATACAATCGCAGAGCGAGGTTAACTCATTGTCTTGTTGTCGTGGATGTATGCTGACGTTGAAGATTTTGCAGCTGCTGACATCATTCTTGGGAAGGACTGAGTACTGAGGTACTACCTGTCAGAGAACCAGTGGCTTACGTATACCATGTACAGGCTGAGCATGGGATATTTTACAACATGCGAAACGTACTCTGTCTCTGCAGAAACGCACGAAGTGCTCTTTGCTTGAACTTAAACACTTGCCAAACTGGGTGTTCTGGGCGTAGAGCGCTTGGAAATTGGCTTTCCCGCAAAGTGTTGTCCAGCCTTCGTCCTTCTCCAACGGCAGCGGCGACATATTCTACTCCAACGGTCCAAAAGGCAGGTACTCCAGTACCTCTCTCATACTTGTGTCTGCCGAGATCTGAGATCTGAGTACTGACTTGCTCAAAGCAAAGCAGGTAGAAAGCGAAGGTTCCAGTGTGACGCGGAGAGCGTCATGGACCACTACATCGACAAAATCAACGATCTCCTGCCGCCGGATGTTTTCGACATCATCTTCCATATCCTCAGAAGCGAAGAGCCAGACAAGAAAGGTCTCTTTCAGGCGTCTTTGGTCTGTCGCACCTGGAGACATCATACTCTCAGACATCGCTTTCATTCGCTGTCCCTGACTCTCACTGCGCCGTCCGACTGGGACACAGGACCGGATGAAGACTCGTATTCCGCCCGAGACTTTCAAAAAACCCAGCTCTTCCTTGCGGTTCAGCACTACGTGCAAGTCCTGCAGCTAACAGCTAATCCACCATTTCTCTCTCCCGACTTCGCACATGTCGCGCGATTCTTCCCTTCCTTGCACAGCCTGACGCTTATCGGAATACTTACGTCTCCCTCATCGCCTCTCGAAGCGCTTTACCCCGTCCACCTGGATAATCTTACCATCAGTGGTAGCCTGTCCGCATACACTATGAAAGCACGGCCTGGCCACGACTCGCGTGGACTCAGCGCCGTGCTGTCACAGTTCTCGTCCATCAAGCACCTCAAGCTCGTCGACCTCTATAGCCTGAACGAGGATGACGAGCCCAGCGGATCTGACAATGCCCTTCCCTCCCTATCATCGCTCACCCTCAGGCAGACACCGCTGGAAGGCCCCATGGCCGACATCATCGAGCGCATGGTCACGCCCGGACGACTGCGCCACCTCGATCTCACTGCGTTCTCCACGAATGAGCCCGATGAAGCTCTCGTGCTTGCGCACAGACGACACTTCGCGGAACCAATCGAGCACCTCAAGGTTTCGGTCACTTGCTGGGGCTCGCATGACGCGGATGAAGGTTCGTCACGGTCGTCCCCCACCGTATGCTGCTAACGTTCACCTGCAGTTTCTTCTTATACTTACCTCTCTTGTCTGCCTAACCTCAAGCGGCTCGCTCTCGCCATCGAACTTGAGCTTGTGGACGGCGTCGTGAGCGGCGCCGAGCTGGAAGCGCTAAATGCCGTCTCGTGGACTCGCGCTACGCATGTCCTCGACTCACTGGATGTATCGTCCCATCTCAACCGCATCGACCTCTGGATTTCTTCCACTGAGGTGTTCGATCCTGAGACGTTCTTGCCACGGGTCGAGACCCTCTTGAGCGAGGACTGTGACGCGCGCGCTCGGTTTGAAGACGCCATGGTCACTCTCGTCAATCAAGGCCGCCTGGACTCTGTGCGGCCGTCGCTGTACTGCGCCCCACCCACCGATCACGGGCTCGTGCCCGACTTCCATATTCATTCTGGCCAAGTCCCCAGAACCGCATTCCCGCGCTTGGATAGAGCTGGCGCACTCCAGGTCTGATGCTGGTCGTGCCAGGTCGGTCACCATCCTCTAGCATGACATATGACACCACTAACATGATGCGTAATTGGCAGGCAGGATACAATTAGTGTACAGATGCGGACGGAGAGAGTATCAGCTTCGGTCACTTCTGTAAGTAGCAGCTCTGTCGATCAGTTTCTTCTGATACTCGAATCCGCTGCCTTCCAGTGGCTGGCCGAATGTGCGGTGGGGGGTCGTACGTAGGGGTGTGGTGGCAAGGACACTGAAGGACGGTGACGTCTCCAACTCGGAACCGTCAACGAGTGTAAGTATAGGTGTGCCGGATTGAATCTGTGCGTCTAAGCTGGAGGATGCCCCGGTTCCGCCTCGCAGGTTCTCGAACCGTTGGATCATCCCTTTGACTTCGTCAACACGCCTCGTATCCTGGAGAATACACAGTGCAACCGCGTCATTGAAAACCACGTTCTAAGCGCGCAGGTATTAAGCCTCACTTTCATCCATTTCGGCCGCCGATTGCTCCAGCCCAAGCATTGGATGCGCGAGCGTATGCATGGCAGGCAGGCGGAAGGCTTATGCTGCCCTATGTCACATTCCTGACGCGAATAGCAGCGCGCGTGAGTCGTGAGTACGTGATGGTGACAGGCTAGGGGAAACTCTAGTTGCGTACCTTTCCGCGTAGTCTACATGTCCAGCAACCACCTCTCTTAGAGCCTCTGTTGATATGTCAGCTTGCGAAGGGAAGAATAGATGCTGCTGGAGCCAATTCATACCCAAACACAGATCCGGACTCATCATCGTCTAGAGGATAGAACTCGTCGTCTGAGATATCGAAAGGCTCTGGCCAATTGAATTTCTCGGTAGAGCTATCTTCTGCATCTTCAGACTCGAGATAGCCGACTAGCGTCAGGTTAGCACCCGTGGATAAATATTTACAAAGCCTTCACCTTGATTTTCATCAACGATTATACCCGCATCGACATGCGCAAGCACCCTAATCATAGGCGTTTGCCGGACTGTGAGAGTAGTCAGCATAAACACAGAAGCACACATGGTCGACTCACTTCCATGCTGCATCTCCAGCCAAAACGCGTCGTCGTGGGATGCAATAGCTATTCTAGCGCATGATTCCTGGTGCCATGTTCGATGCTCTGTTCTTCTCCACTCGGCTGCAAGGGAATCTGGAGGTGCGCACCTTCAAGATGTGTTCCAGAATGATGTCCAGTGTATCGCGAAGCTGTTGAACGCCATCAATCAACTGCCCTTCAGCAAGCGAGAAGGGAGACATGAGGCTCACCTTCTTCGGTGACGGGAAGTGCTCTACTTCCACATCTGTGTCGTTATCGAGACTCACTAGGTATTCCCATGTAAATCGGGGAAGGTGTACTGCGAAGTAGATGCGACGTACGTGTCGAAGAGTCCGAGGGCGGAAAATCCTCCTCATGGTCCATGTCTCTTGGCTGGGCCATAGCGGTGATCTTCAGAGGGAGAAATCGGCGGTATTTGACTTTATAGTACTTGACGAAGAGACATTGGTCGCGTTTCGCATGCATCCCAGCGTCGGCAGACGCTCCTGCGGCCAGCTTGGGTCCGCTCCGCTGGGTGACCGACATCTCCGCCGAGGTCGAATGCTCCACCCCAAACTCTGCCCCCGCGACGCCCCCTGACGCACTGAAAGATATGGCATGTGACGATCCGTGGTTCGATATGGCCGCGAGAGCCCATTCCGAGGTCTTCAGCCAGCCGGTGACGAGAACGATGTCTTCCGGCGCGATCTCGCGCCCTTGCGCGACAGCGAACGCGTGCCAGAATGCGTGGAATAACCGGACGTACTCGCGTATCCGCGCGTTTGATTGGACGTGGGACATGGTAACGTCTGCCCCCGGTACCAGTATCGCTCCCGCTTGGTTCCTGCATTCGAACGTGTATGACACGGAGATGCCTTTACTGCTGAAGTCGCCTGTGCATGAGTAGGGTACTGAGGGAGCCAAACTGAGGGCTCACGCCGTTGCGCCAACGTTAGCCTTAAACTGGGATATCGACTTGCTGTAGATTGGCTTCGGCGGTAGGTAGTTTTCCCTGGTCTGCACGAACGCCCGCGTGTTGAGCTTCAAAGGAACGTACCCATCGGGCACGCCGAACTCTGCGTTGACCGGGTCACTGGCCTCCAGCGTGCAGTTGAAAAGACGGTAAAAGCACCCGTCCTCGATGAAACCCACGTCGCCGATGAGCACCTCGCCGTACTGTGAGGGCTCGGGCTGCCACAGCGGTTCTCCATGGCCATGGCAACGAAGCTGTTCAGCGTACGTCAAGGCAGCCTCAGAGTGGAACATGCAGACGCGAGGATGTGGGATGAGGATAGCGAAAGAGAGGAGAGACAATCATGGCTGTACCGCTTCGAACTATCGCCCAATCGCCATCATATGGAGACGCCTCGTGTGTAGAGCCCATACTTTTCACCATGACGAACTTGCAAGCTTGAAGAGTTCTGAAAGAAATAAGCACGCGTAGCGGGGTCACATTTCAAAACTTTTATACGAAGACGGCTGACCGTTGTCGTAGCAGGCCGTAGCTCGGGACTGCATGGACAGAGAACGCAGGAAACATACTGTAACAGTAGCGCCCACTGGCGAGGAAGCACTCAGGCCTCAGGACCCGGAAGGGCTAAATCAGGAGACCCCGGAAACCTCTCACCGCTGAAATCGCTCACTATAAGACTCGCTGCGCAAGAAGTGCAGCCTCTACTCGCGCGCAGAATGCACGACCTACCACCATATACCACTTGTCATACCGAGGTATAAGTTCGAAGTGTAAGGATGGCCATCCTGATTGGAACGCAGCTAGTATACATCGTCAAATCCTCGAGACACACACTTGAAAGGGCCGGGCCGGCTTGACCTAAAATCGCAGAAATCGAGGGACAAAACAATGGGACTGAGCTACTTGAAGCCTCAGCCAAGGACTTGGCTTGTGGTCACTCGATTTTCTACGGGAAACCTGTGAGGACAAAGTCAGCACTGTTCCACATGAGCGGGGCGCCAGTATACTAGCACGTACTACTTCAAGCGGTGTCAATGATGATAGTCGCATACGAGTCGTTATTATCGCTGTCAGTGCTATCCTCAGAGGTGACCTCGATGATAATCTCCTGGTCCGCGACGACGGGCTCCGGCAGGGTGTTGATGACCGCGGTGTTGAACGGGCCGCCGGAGCCAACCGTGCTAAACTGGAAGAACACGCCGATGAGGTATCCGTCGCTCTGCGCAGGGATCGTGTAGCTCGTCTGCCCGTTCTGCTTCATCGGCACGCCCTCGCCGTTCCCGATGAAGACGATATTCCCGCTTGCGCCGGGCACGCTACTGAAGGTAACCTGTTGCCAGTACGCAGCGTGCGCCATCACGGTGAGCGTGACGGTCTGCCCGACGTTCACACCGATGTGGAACGGGTTGTTGACTGCGGCGGCCGCGAGCGCGTGGAGCCCGCCGGTCGAGTTGGCCGCGATGACGTGGATTCCGGGTGGGATGTCGGTGCGGGCCTCGAGAGCCCTCTCCTGGAAGGGCGTGGCGAAGTCAGGCTCAAAATATAGGGATAGAACGAAGGAGCCAACCTTGACATCAAAGGCAGCCCTCTCGACGAGACCGATGTCGCGAGCAGCGAGGGCACCGCCTGAAAGTCTGTCAGCTCGATGCTATCCAGCGAGTCGTCAAGGCTCACCTTGAGCAGCTGTCGGGACGGCGGAGGCCATGCTAGCGACGCCGAGGAGAGCAGCGAGAGCGGTGAAGAACTTCATGACCAGTTGGAAATGCTTGAACGGAATGCTGAGTAGACGACGACTGTTGGTTGTGTCTGAAGTTGTCCGCAGAACGCAGCTCACCTTTTATACGCCCATGCATACCGCATTTGCTGTTTGTCCTCCGCGACCGCTCGCGAGTGCGTAAGTACTCCCGGAATTCCGATTTACCTTTTCCGGCGACAAGAGAGGCTAATTTAAAATCAGGTAGAGTTTGCAGAGTGCGCATAAGCGAATTGAATGGAGGATGCCGGGCATAGGGTGTTAAGCTATCAGCGGGTATTCAAGCCGGACGGCGTATTGAAAGGGCGTACCTCGTTTGCTCAGGCACCAACAGGCGAGAAAGACTGTCCATGGCCAGTCAGCATCACTTGCGGAGCCGTATGATTCAAACATATGCCTGCGTTAATAGTATTACGATTGTCAAACAACTCAGAGCTGTAGCTGTAAGCACAAACCGTACGCAATGTTTGAGGACGCCCACAAATCAGCGTCCGGGGCGCTGAAATCGGCGGTCGTTGCATCTGCCGCGAAATTTCTGATGACCCTGCTTCATGTGCACGCAGAACTGCGCCTAGGGTCTCGACGTCGCTAGCAACGCCATGCAGCCACCGTCCGCGACGTCTGGGATATCGCCGAGTCCCGAGCCCTCAGTGGTACAGCGGCGGGCACTTGAGTTCAAGCTGGCACTTACGAAACAGGTAGGCCGAAGAGTGAGCCTTCTGGGCCATGGATGCGAAGGCTCCGAGAACCGTCGGTGAAGCCTAGATCGCACACGATGGCTTAAGCATTCGCGAGCCAGGTGCCGCTAGGGTAGTAATATATAGGATAATAAGGATATTAGCGTACACAGTGTAACGCGCAGTACTTTACTAGAAGACCTCCGATGCTTCGCATTGGGAGCATAATGCGAACGATGCCCGAGATGGAGTCCGAGTGTGAGATGTACGGTCCCCTGTCTGTGCCGGCGATCCGCTGGCGAAAGCGGTCCAGACCCTATCCCCGTTCGGCAGGGCGCATCAACGGCCGACAGCTCGGTATGTCTGCACCTCCGCGGGCCGCCGACCTGCTTTCCGCGAATCTCTGCCTCGAGCACCGATATAATGACCTCACTGATATTTTATTCGCGAGCAGCATAGGGATCAGACCTGCATATCGTAGCGTGAGTCGCGCTAGTCCCCTCTTTCTGTGCTCCGTAGCCTTCAAAATGGTGAGCCTCAGGCTCTGTGGACGCTGATGCAAACGAGCTAGCTTCTGATCAGCTGCGTTCTTTCAGCGCAGTGTAAATCATTTGCACGCAGGAGCCGTGCGATCAGGCTTCCTCATACCGGAGGCCCGAGAGCATCTGTATTCCGCTGCCATTCTCCGACTCTAGGCCCCCGCGAGACCCCTTGAGACTCTTCCCTGGCACGCAGGTGACACTGAGGTATGCGCCACCATCATGGGTACCATTCAGTCTCGTGATAGTAGTACGACATTGTGAAGAGAGAGGCATGCCGTGCTCTCGGCACGATATTATGTCTTCGCCCGCGCCGTAACTTCAGGAGGACAAAGCGGGCTCGACGGTCTGTGCGCACACAGCTGACCTAGCACCATTTTTTGCACTCTTCTACGCGTGGTCAGTTTGCATCACCTCCTGTCCCGGTCTTTCTACAAATGGAGCGAGAGCGGCGTACCCCAATCGCGTCTAATGGAGCATGGCGCATCGGCATCGGGACGCGTCGTCTTGGAAGAGCAACGCGAGATCGGCCTTTACCATGGCCTTCGAGTTGCGTGCTACGATATATTTTCTCCTGGTGTACAAGATGGCACGAAGATAGTAGCGCAATACGTTTCGCCCGAGATCTGAGTGAGCATATCGAAGGCACTGGTGTAGCTATAGCGGTGGGCATAAGACGTATTTTCGCGCAGTGAGCACGCGCTCACACTATCATACGTGAGCGATATATGTACGCGCACCTCGTATCTTGTATAGCTGGCGCAGAACCGAGATCGATTACCCTCGATATGAAAGCCTCGAGGCATATCTTATAGCTAGTATACATGCGGCGAACGTACTGGCACAAGGTCCATGACTGTACCGGGTACTACGCACGACACAAAGAGGACAGAGATAATAACACTATTATCGTCAGGGAAAGAGCACTACAAACGCGTGAGATGGATCCAGGAAGCGGGCGAGAGGTGTACATGAGCGCTTCAGGTTCTGCTATGTAACGAGCCGCAGAACAACGAGTACCCCGTGCTGTCCTATACGCGGAGCAAACAGAGAGATCAGCACTCCGATCTCCACTATAGTCGAGCCATCGAAATACGTACCGCAATCACGAGATGGTGATAATCGCAAACGAGTCGTCGTTGTCATTGTCGACGCTGTCCTCCGACCTGATCTTGATGACGGTCTGTCCGGCGGTAGTCGTGGCGGTGGGCAGGTTGTTGATGACCGCGGTCCTCAGCGGGCCGCCCGGGCTCGTGCTGTACTGGAAGAGCACCGTGAGCAGGTAGCCGTCGTTCTGCGCGGGGACGGTGTAGCTCGTCTGCCCGTTCTGCCTCATCGGCACGCCCTCGCCGCTGCCGCTGAAGACGACGTTGCCGCTCGCGCCGGGCACGCCGCTGAACGTGACGACCTGCGTGTAGGCTGCGTACGAGGACACGGTGAGCACAGCCCTCTGTCCGACGTTCACGCCGATGTGGAACGGGTTGTTGTACGCCGCCGCCGCCGCGTGGTCGTGGTACCCGGTCGCCGAGTCCGGTGCGATGACGTGGATGCCGAGAGGGATGTCAACACGGGCCTCGAGCGACCTCTCCTGAAATCCGTCAGTAAGTAGCGAGTATGGTCTCCAATGTTGAGAACATATCTACCTTGACGTCGAAGACGCCGCGCTCGATGAGGTTGGCATTACGAGCGACGATAGCACCACCTAGTAGACCGTCAGCTTAGACTACATCCCATGACAGTATATAGTACCTTCAGCGGTAGTCGGGATGGCGGCGGCGATGCTGGCGATGCCGAGGAAAGCAGAGAGAGCGACGATGAACTTCATGGCTGGTGTGATGTCCTGGTAAAGACTGCTGGGTAGACGACTGCTGGTAGCTGTGTCTGGAGATCCGTCGACTGTGCGCACTCGCCTTTATATACGAATGGAACGCAGCACCCGAGATAAATTGCGGACTCTTTGGTTTATTACTTGTCTTTCTTGGAGCCGAAGTTTTCAAGCGTTTTGAACTGGGGTTGCCACACTTACGCGGACTTACGATGGCGCGCTGCCAGTACATCCCCGGAGGCGAATCGGAGTATATGCCAGTGTCAAAACGCACCACGGCGTGTTCCAATATAAGTATACGGTACGACACAAAATGCGCTCACGTACCAGCTAAATCTGTGGAGCCATGCTTCACGTCACGGGTCGGGCATGTCTTCCCTGATAATCGAGACGCTATCCGTGACATGATCTCATGTGCACATTGACCTGCACGCAGTGAGTATGAAGCCGTCAACGGCGTTGGCACGCCACATCTTTCGTCGCATAAGGCGTCGTCGAGCTTGCTAGCTAAGCTGTAAGCACGGAAGCAGAGTCGTCGTCCATTTATCCAGGATTGCGGCATACATACCTCGATGACAAGCGGCGATTCAGGCCTGCAGCTGCATCAGCCCGGGCGCTCTGACAGTCATCGGTAAAGACGATGCTGAGGGAGGACGTTCTGCATTATTTCGTGGACCCGACGCGAGGAAGTATGGCCGCGCCCGTCGCATCTCCAATTTAGCGTAGGCATAACATTCTGGATGTGCCGCACAATCGCCTTAGAGTGACATCAGAGTGGTATCGAAGCAAGGAAATGAGTATCAGGTAATGGAACGTCACCGCGTGCAGGCTCACAATTCGGCCGCAGCATTTTGAGGTGGAAGACGAAGCCGAAGTTGACGTCGAGGGCGTCGGGGACGGCGCCACAAGGAAGCGCCGCTTTCCCCACATATTCAGCGCTGCAGCCTGTTTGATCGCGACGTTGCCGCGACGGCCCACCATCATCAGGACGAGTCAGGTCTCCGTCCGCGCAGACTTTGTCTACGGCCACTCGATCCATCAGGCCACGACGCTCATTCTGAACAGAGTGCTTCCAGTAGGTGTTCCGGCGGTGGAGGCGGACGATGAGGGATGTGTCGACGAGGGGAATGTTCAGGCGCTTCACCATGTATGCGATCTGGTGCCCGCGTCAGTACCATCGCCTGCGCAGCTCGAGACGGGGAGCTCGCAGTGACGGACGCGCTGCGCGCTCGACGTGGCAATGCACGAGCATCTTGCCGCGTCGTCGATCCACTCACAGATAGGCGGCAGCTGCGGCTCGAGCGAGTCGATGTCGTCATCGCACACGCTCTCGATGTCGGTCACCGCCCTCGCGCTCCTCGATCCAGAGCGAGCCGGGCTTCGCCGTCGCGCCCTGCCCGTGCTCGGGCAAGATGAGCACGCACTCGCCCACGGAGACGACGTGCGCAGTGCCTCGCGCGTAGAGTATGCACGCGTTCGCGGCATGACTCCTGGAGGATAGAGTTAGCCCAGGCTCCTTCCCTTGCCGTCCTTCCGAGTGTGGGGTCATCTGAATCTACGGACGACGTTAGCGATAGCTCAATCGTAGGCTCTGCAGCGTAGAAATCGCCGGGCAAGATGTATTATGTGCCAGATACACGTAGCAATGCATGCACAGGTTTCGCAGCGCACAAGGCGATAGGCCCCATGCGACGTGCTTCGCGCGAAATGGCGTCAGATTGGTGCAGCGACGCCGCTCGCCCTGCTTTGCGTGCCGATAGCGTATACGGCGTGCTCTGGAAGGCACGCAGATGCGCGCAAAGTGCGTGCGCGACGTGCCCCCGTCATTAGTCCGCCTAATCCCCATATCGATTAGCCTTACGAGCACGGAGAGCGATCACGCACCGGCCGCTGACACAGCAGGGTCGTTAGGGCGTCCCTGCGTGTATCGACGGACTGTGTCGTAAACGGTGCGGATCGTCCTGTGCGTGCCTTGAGAGAAGGTTAGGAAGCTATGCTCGGACAGTGCAAACATAGAGGTTTCGTTGCCGCAGACATATCCTGGGCCTTGGAGGCCAGCGGTGCGAGTAAAGCTGGGTCAGTGGCTTCGTATCGCAAAGCAGTGACCTGGGTGGCAGCTGGTGTGGGGTATATTGGGTACAATTGAACCTGGCGGCCTCGGGTCCTCCGAGCTGGCCGGGCCTGTCGGCGATCGAAGTTCGGTCGAATTGGACAGACATGCTGCGAGTACGCACCCAGCGAGCTGACCTCGTCAATATCGCTTGGTTCAAATCCAACTGTGCTGAAGCTGGCGTCGCATAGAGACTGTTAGCTTATTTACTGAATAGCCATGTGATGTCAGGTTCATCAGGGAAACTGAATAACCTCGTGCCGAGAACGCGTTGTGCTAACCGGTCTGATGAGAACGGACCCTGCGCGGTCCAGGAAGGGCAGGAGTCGTGGTACGCTGCTCCCTGCTGCCTCTCGTGCTCGCCGTCGTCGTCGTTGGCAAAGAGATGGAGCGGGACGCCGCCGCGGGCGGCAGGAATAACTACGGCTGCCATATACGGGCAGCGGTGATCCGTTTCGGCGGATTTCGTTCCGTTGGGATCCCCGCAAAGTCCCCGAGCTTACGAGAAAATGTGGGGAGATGAGTCGAGCGGCCAGTCAGCCAGATAACGACCGCATCCCATCTTTCCTCTTGACCACCATCCCCCGAGTCCCATATAAGCCCCCGCACAGGAACACCGACGCTCTTTCGTCCCCCTAGACGTTCCTCTGCCCTAGACACCCAGCACAGCCCGCTCGGCGACAAAGAAAATGGAGGCTGCGTACATCAAGTGAGTAGCAAACATCCTCGACAATGAGCGCAGCATTGACTTGTTGCTGCCAGCAATCTCCCCCAGGAGGTCACAGACACCGTCATCGACTACCTATCAGACGACCGCGACTCGCTCAAGGTCTGCGCCTTGGTCCAGCGGTCCTGGCTCCCGCGTGCTCGGCACCACCTCCACAGCAATGTCACCATTGACTGCAGTGGCAGGAAGGCCCCCTCTCCCAACTACTACTCCCCGGGCGCGGCCAAGTACGTTCGCTCGCTCCGTGTCCTTGCACCGCCCACCCCGCCCGTACAAGGCGTGCGCACCGACGCGAAGGCCCGCGCCGTCTGGAAGATCATCCCCCGCTTCACAGAGCTGCACGACCTCACCCTCGTGTACAGCGACTGGACGGGCGGCGCGCGCACATGGGAGTGGCTGCGCCCCGCGGCGCAGCACGTCCGCACGCTGAACCTCGTCTTCGCCTCCTTCACGCACGCCGCCGACTTCTTCGCGTTCGTCGCGCTCTTCCCCGCGCTCGAGCGCCTCTCGCTCACGAGCATCTCCTTCGGCACCGCGACGCTCACCGCCCTCCCCGTCGCGCCGCCGCCGCGCCTGCACACGCTCGCCGTCCGCGGCCACATCGTCCCGCCCGACGTCACCCTCGCGTTCGCGCTCTGGCTCTGCCAGCTGCCGCGCCGCCCCGAGCCGCACGTCGCCGTGCAGTGGGAGGTGCCGCAGCCCGGGTGCCTCGTGCCGGTGCTCGACGGCCTGGGCCCGCGCCTCGCCGCGCTTGCGCTCCCACTCTGGTCCGCGCGCGGTGTCCCGAGCGGTACGCCCCGCCGATCTCCCGCGTCCGCACGCGCACTGACGCCTATTTTTGCCTTAGATGTGGTCAAGACGGCGCTGCGCCAGCTCACGTTCGTCACGCCCGCGCCCGGGCTCGCGAAGGACGACGTCGCGGAGGCGCTCGCGTTCCTCGCGCGCATCCGCGTCGGCGAGCTGCGCAGCGTCGCGTTCGACGTGCGCGCGACCGCGCCGCTCGAGGTCGTGTCCGCGCCCGCGCTGCAGGAGCTCGACGACGCGCTCTTCGCGCGCGCGCACTCGCGCTTCACGGCGCTCGAGAAGGTCGCGTTCCGCGTGCCCGCGAGCGCGGCGCGCGGCGGGCTGCACGAGCAGCTCAAGGCGGGGCTCCCGCGCGCGGAGAAGCGCGGCGCGCTCGCGCTCGACGTCGTGCACGACGCCGCGTAGGCGCCGGGACATTGACTCACACCAAAGGCGGCTTCGCCCGCATGTTCTTCGCCCCTCGGACTGAAACCTGGATTCTCTCGACACACGGGGCGCGGGCGCGGACGGCCGTCCCGCACGCGTTCCGTCCCGTTCCTTGCGCACACGACCGACAGTCATCTCGGCTCCTTCTCGCATCCTCGGTAGACTCTGCTTTCGCACCATCTTCGTATCTATGCACGTATCTCTAGAACCTCGCGCTATATTTGGCTGTCCTGTCGTGCTTCTGCGTGTTCCCGCGGTAATCATGTTTTGGCGTTCCCCCTTGTTTGTGATAGACGTCCCCTAGAGCTACCCTGTACCCTCCCTCGTAATCGCCTGTAATACCGCCCCGCGCGTAGCGTACCGGTCCCTCCCTAATCACATTCGTGATCTGCACGCATCTCGGGTGATGTCGAGTGCCATGAACGCACGGGCGGCGTGCCCACCGGTACCGCGCTCGGGCGCACTCGGGTGCACGCGACGCATCCGAGCTTCGACGACGCGACGTGTAAACACGCGACCGTCGCGTCGCGGGTTCTCTCGCCATACCTAGATCATGACTCGACGCCCGGGTACCCCAGACACACGCCTCCTCGCGCCTCCGCCTGCAGCCCTCACACGCCCCACCGCGCACCCACCGCTCGAGTCACCCGGGACGGCGCGCCCGCGACGCTCCAGCCGCGGAGCCGCTGCCGCACGCGCAGGGGCACGCGCGGGAGCAGCGCGGGCCCGCGCGCAGGCGGGTGACAGAAGCTGCCAGAAAGGCTATCGCGCGCGCGATCTCGGTGGGAGCGCGTCGCGGCACGTGGGCTTTGGGTGTGCGCGGGACCCCGCGGCGCGAGCATGCGCGGGAGAACACCGCGCTTCGCTGACTCCGCCCCCGCCCTCCAACTACGCGCGTGGCTGGAGGGCGGGGCGGAGTGGGGCCATGCTGCGTCCAGGCCTGAGGCCTGAGGAGTCGTAAGTGGCGGGTGCTGACGCTGTCCGGGGTTCCTTCCCAGCTGCGTGCGTGCGAAGCGCGGCGAGGGGACCCGCAGCATGTGGCTGGTCCCGCCGTCTGGACGCGCCTCGTTGGGATCTCCAACTGGCTTAGCCTGGCATTTGGGGTGCATCCAGAGTGCTCACAATAAGCACGAGACGCGCTGCGTGTCGGACGTCTCCGGAGGGGCCCGCGCGTGGTCAAGTGGGAAACGCGCAGATCCTCGAGTCATCGTTGGGGCAGAAGCGTCGGGGCAGGTCGTATGAGCGTCGCCCGCTTCGGTGGGGCCGTGGCAGACGGTGCGTCCCGGGGTGGTCCTGAAGGCTGTGGCGCAGCGTTCAGGCGCACGCGGGACGGTACTGCGGAGGCGTGTCGCGGCCGCGCGAGGCGAGTCACGTCTCAAACCGCTGCTGCGCGTGGGCCGTCGACGGTCGTTGTGGCGTGGGTGCGATAGCAGAGCGGCACGCGCGATTTCCGAGCGCGATAGACGCAATTCTCTGCTTCGTTCGGCGCGTGGCGGTCGGCCCACGCGTAGTGACGAGAATACGCAGTCGTGACGTCGCGCAACGGCCCTGTGCGCGATGTATGCGCTGCGACTGAGAGGTGAGGGGCGCGTTGCAGCCGGAATCGCAGGGCCCCGTGCAGAAGAATGCGACCCGGGGAGGTCCTCAATGCTGCGCCACAGCGTTCAGGAGCCCCTCGGGGCCGCACTCATCGACGACATCTCCCGAGCACGAGCGTGCCAAGACTCGTGTTTTGGATGCGCTCGTGCTGTGGGCCAGCGTGTGGCGTCATGGCGGCGCGCGAGCCTTAGTCGCCAAGAGGCGTATAGGCTGCTGGTTGTGGGGCTTGAGCGAGTCTTGGGCGTATTGGCCTGCATTTTCTTTTGCTGGAAGGTGCTGCTCAAATCTGCGGAAGGCCAAGCGAGCCGCAATTTCGCTGCATGACGGCATCGTGCTCGCTCGGGACGAGGGCCACGGTCCCGCATCGGGACGTGGCGTCAACGCCTACTGGAGCAACTCTGCTCGAGGCGTAAGCCCGGACTGCCCGGCTCGCTCGAGTGCTTCGACGACTGCCTTCTCTCCTTCTGAAACGAGGGCCTGCTTCGAGTCTATCGCTGCGGTTCTCGTGAAGAGAGCGAGCTCACCCTGGAATGCCCAGCCGTCCTCGGTTACAGACCCATTTGTCCCCGCGCGCTCGCGCGCCTGGAGCCATGGCAAGCTGTCCTGGACCGTGCGCCGGGCGTCGCGCGCCGCGGAGTGCATTGCGATTTGTCCGCAGGACAGCGTCTCCGTGGGGCTGCTGCTGGACTCTACCTGTGTACCGACGCTGCAGGCGTGTATGTGTACAGCAGGATCGTTCCGTCGCGGAGCACCGCCGCAACATCGCGTCGGCGCGTGGCGTCGCTGTCGGTACCAGCTCCTCGACTAGCAAAACTGGGACGTTCGACCGCGGGCTTCGCGGCCGCTCGAACGCGTCGACGGCTGCCCTCGTCTGTCTCGAAACAAAGGGCTGCTTCGAATCAGTTCTGCGACGCTGCAGTCCTCTGGAAGAGAGAGAGCACTCACCCTGGAACGGCCGGCCATCCTCGAATGCAGAGCCCTTCGTCCGCTCTGAAACGAGGCGGATGCATCGAGTCTGCCCGCAGCGCTGCGTGCCTCGTAGGGGGAACGAAAGCTCACCCTGCAATGGCCGGCCGTCCTCGGACACACCCGCCTCCTTCTTCGGGAGGCCCCGCACCTACGACCTTGGGCCATCGCGAACATCCCCTCGCCACGCGCCCCGCACGTCACCAGCAAGGCCCGCAGCACCTCCAGAGGCCTCGACGCACGCTCCAGCCGCGCGCCGCGCGCCCACAGCCCCAAACAACGGGTCCAGGAGCAGCGACAGGCAGAGATACGACGGCCGCACGCGCAGCACCCGCGCCCCTTGTGGCGTCGCCTATCGTCGCCGCAATCGTCGCCCCCTCCCTCGACTAGGGCAGAGCCGGGCCCGCGGGGCCTCGGACGCCGCCCCAGGGTGCGCTAGCGCAATCCGCGCGGTAGCCGCCTGACGTCGCCCCGCCGCGCCCAGCGACAGAGGCCAATCGCGGGGTGAGCGCCCACGCCAAAAGCGAGCCCGCAGGAGCTGGGCGCAACCCGCGCCCTGCCTCCGCACCCGCACCCGCCCCGCTGCTGCGCCTCGAAGCTTCCGCCGGCGCAGCTTCCGCGCCCCGCCCCGCGCGCCCCTGACGCAGGGCCCGCCCCGCTAGGCCCCGCAGCGCGTTTCAGGCGTCCTGGGTGGGCACGCTGCGCCGTGCGGGGCCGCGCGCATTTGCAAATGCGCGCGAGTCACGCAGGGGCCAGCTGCGGGTGCCGGCAGCGGCGGCAGGGGGCAGCGTTTCGGCGGGCCCTGCGAAGGGTCGTGCCGCGCCTTGGAGGGGAGGGTGTGTGGCGTGCGAGGCCGGTGGGCGTGCGAAGCGGGGCACCTGCGTTGGGCACGGGTCGCTCGCTTGGGCAGCGCAGGCATGTCCGCCGACACCGCCGACGCGCCGGTCAGCGGGGGCGCACAGCGTCGGGAGCGCGCAGAGGTGTCAGGAGCAGGGCGGGCGCCAGCTTAGGAGCTCCAGGGCCAGGGACGCCCGTGGGTCCAGCCTGCCCGGCAATTGCAATGCGTTCGAACACGAATTTGTCGAGCGTCGTGCACCGCCAGGCTCACGGGACGTGCGTGGCAGCGGCGGGGAATGCGTCCGGCTGCGGCACCGTGTGTGATCAGGCCTGTCGTCATGATTGCCGTCGAGGAGGGCCTGCGGCGGGCGCGCGTGGCATGCTTGGTGGTGGGCGGGCGTATGAGAGGCCGCTGCAGCGTGCGGATGCGCCAACGCGCCCGCGCCCGCCGTGGGGCCTCGACCGCAGCGCGAGGAGCGCGTTATCGCAGAGGCCCCCGTGCCGTCGGTGCCTCTATCTGCTTCCTTCCGTGCTGACCGAGACAGCCGCGCTCCTGATACCGGCGGACGAATTCGGCAGGCGGGCGCAGCAGAGATAGCGGCGCGACGCCACGACGGGGGGCACTAGCTGCCGAGGCCTGGGCGCGGCAGCCTTCTCCCGGCGCGGGCGCGGTGGCGCGCGGCGGGTGCGCACTGTGTGGGCGGCGGCGCGCTCCTGTGTGATCGCCGTGGGGCGGGCCCTGCTGACCGATCGCGCGACGTCAGCTGGCCGCCCGGGCGATCGGGTCGCCGCCATTGCGCTCGCAGGGCGGCGTGCGGGGGCGCGCTGAGACACGGCCTAACCTGTTCGGGGCGCGCGGAAACGCGGCGGGCGTGTCTCAGCGCGCGCGGACGCGGACTGCCTGCGGGCTAGATCGGCGGCGCGGATGACGACTGCTGGGGCCTCGATCGTCTGTGCAATTCGGCGGGGTCAGGCAGGCAGGGCTGCCGCCGTGGCCTGCACTTTGCCGGCCAGGGCAGCCCCGATGCGGCGTAATTTGACACGGCGTCACCCTCAGAAGGCGCGCCCTGTCGAGGGCACTGACACCGAAAGAGCTTTGCCTGTATGCTTCCAAATAAATCGAGAGATGTCAGCGGTGACAGCGAAGCCAGACTCACCGTCGTCGTGGCCGACAGGAAAAGTCAAAGCCCGGGAAAATCGCGATCCCGACGTCGACCAATCAGGCCATCACGGCAGGCTCCGCGCAACAAAGCGCCGGAGGGCGTGCAGCTGTCGAGCATCGTCATCGTGCGTGCTGCGTGCATGCGAGCGTGTGTGGCGTACTTGTGTCGTGACTTGCAACCCCTAGTACTATTTGTGGGCCCATGTGGCGCACTCTAGGGGAAGACGGCAGCTCCATACATCGAGTGCGTCGAAACCCGGCGACCGGGGGCAGGACGAAGACACGTAGGACAGGCAGTTCGTACCTATCATCGCACAGCAGCACGGCCCCGATACCGAATAGACTTCCCATCCACGCGCCGCCAACCCTTCAAGACATCATCTGAGCAGCATTACGGATATATGATAGCCCACCACCAGCGCGACAGAACCCAATACCCACAGCCCACCACCCCAGCACCCCTTCGCCAGCCACCCAGCTATCCACGCGCCCAACCTTCGCAGCTGCGCACCCAAGGCACAAAACGCTTTCACATGCGCCCCCGCTGCTGTAAGCACCGCTTCTCGCGCGCGGTCAAGCTCAAGCTTTAGACTCTGCGCCGCGGCGCTGCGGCGCTGCGGCGACTGGTCGACTGCAGCGGTTCTCATCGCAGGCAATTATAACCGGGATGCACTAGGGTGGGCACGGTGACGTGCGTGCGGTCGCTGCGGGGCTGGGCGCGGGGGCTGTAGCGACGCAAGCAGACAGCGACGGGAAGTACGCGGGGAACTGCTCAGCCAGAACGTTGCTCACCAATTCATGACGCCAATCCGCGGCCCTGCATCTCGCGAACGCACATGCGGCGGTGCCCGTCGATGCACTGCTGCGTGTATATCGCGCGCCGCTGCGGTCTGCCACGGCGAGCCGTTGGCGAGCGCAGCGCAGCGCGAGAGGCAGCGCGAACGCTCTCCGCGGCGGGACGGCCGCGCGCGGCGGTTCTAGCGTCGCGTGCCCGCATCGCCCCACGCATTATGAAGCCCTCCCGCCGCCAGGCACGCTGCCCTCCCTCGACGCACCCTCCCTCGCAGCACCACACATCTCGCCTTCGCGCCAGTCGCGCATGTTCACAGCAGCCGCGCGGTGACATCAAGGGCGCGTGTGCGTGCTGGCAGCGGGAACGAGGCCGCGCCTGCGGACGCGCCGCAGGGAAGCCACCACGGCGGCCCTGCACGTCTGTGGAGCAACCGCGAACGGGCGTACTGCCCCCGGCGGCGCGTGACCCCGCGCACGCACGAGCGGCGCGCCCCGGACGCTGGGGGCGACGCGGTGCGAGTTGCTGCTCGCGTGCGCAGGCTTCTAGCGGCGCAGCCGTCGCTGGATAGTTCGCGGGCTTCTAGCGTCGCATGACGCGCGGGGGCGCGCCACGGCGCCACGGTGCGCACCCGAACGGGACGTGTCCTCAGCGTCGGAACGCGGGGCGGCGGGTGCGGCCGCGGGTGGTCGCACGGTGACGACCGCGCATGGCGACAGTGGCGCAGGTATGATATATCTGAATGAATATTGAACTGCGCCCGGGAGCGCGCGAGCACAAAAGCAGGGAAGCAGGAAGGGAAGCACCAGGAAGCACAGCGACGCCGGGGACGCTGCGAAAGAAGTGCTGAGAAGGAGAAGCAGCGCTACTGCGCCCGCGCGGGCATCAGCGCAGGCACGGGGGCGCGGGCGTGCTTGTGGAGTCGCGCCGCGCGTGCAGGCACGCGGCCCGCGGTGATGTCAGGGGCGCGCGCGCGTCGCGCCTGCTGAGGGCGTCGCGGGGGCGCGGCGGGATCCGCAGAAACGCGACGGGGAGGCGGGCGTGTGGCGTGCGAACCGCGCTGGGAGCGGCAGAGGCAGGACGCACGCGGACGGGCGGTTCTCCCGGGCGATCTGCGCTCCGGGGGTGGCGGCGGGGAACGCATGGAAGGCGTTCGATCGGTGACGGGAGCGCGAGGATGTGCGAAGATGTGCGACGCGGGGCGCGCGCGTGCGTCTGACGTGCGTCGCCGTTGTGGCGCCTGGGCGGCGTTTCTGCCTTTCGCGGTGCTGCTCGGGCTGCTCGGCTGCCCCGCGCACGCGCGCGCGCGCGTGGCGGGTTTATGAAAGTTTGTAATTTAGCAGGTGACGTGCGCGGGGCGGGGATCGTGGCGGTTCGGGTGCTCGCGCTGTTCTGGGGAAATGAGCGACGGAAACTGGGAGTGCGGTTGCCAGGTGCGTGTCACTGCGGGGGTAATTCCATGTTGACCGGTGAAAACATGATGAAAACATCGTGAAAACAGAAACCGTGTTCTCACAATGTTTCCGAGCAGGGACATGACAAGATCATGAGATATGACGCACCAGGAAACATTCACAATGTTTTCAAGGGAAACATTGTGCATGTTTACCGCATGTTTCTGCGAGGAACATGAGGGAAACATGAGGTATGACTCCAACCAAATTGAGCATAGATCATGGGATTCAATGTTTTCATCATGTTCACGCGTGATAATCAATGCATGTTTGTGGCATGTTATGTGACTCCGTCAGAAACATGCAGAGAACATACCATATATGGCTCCATTTGAGCAAAATGTAAGCAGCGTAAACATAACGGGTACATTATCGCATAAATTCAGTATGTTATCGCAGAAAACATTCAATCAATTCCCCGGCATGATTCCGGAGCAGAAACATGCGGAGAACATGCACAATGTTTCCCTGGAAAACATTGTGAATGTCTTCCGGTGCGTCATTTCTCATGTTCTCACCATGTCCCTGCTGGAAACATCACGGGAAACATGGTTTCTGTTTTCAGCATGTTTTTGCCATGTTTTCATCCGCTAACATCGAATCATCCCCGCAGTGTGTGGGTGACGACGAGGGATGTGTTGCATCAGCCCGCAACGGTTATGTGATCTCCATGTTTGTCACGATGACGCTTTGTAGGAGTGCTGGGATAGATGTGTCCTCGGCGTGCAATCTATCACGGGAACTGCTCGCTCCGGTGCCGCATGTTGTGGCGACAGCACCTCAAGAAATGAGGAATCCACGATTTCCGCACCCTGAACATCCGAAACAATTGGACACGACCGCAGCGAAGCCAGCAATGGTGTTATATGATCCGTGGCGTCTGGGTATGTACAGCTCCAGTCCTCCCGACACCGCGTCAGGTGCGCAGAAGCAGACAAATGAGCAGCGCGAAGCATCCAGGGCCGCGGGACACGGGTCGCTGAGCCAGGGCTGATGCGGCTGCGCGCAGCGACCGAGGCTGGGCGACGCACAGCTCCGCGACGCACAAATCATTTCGACCTGAGATGAGCCGTCGCCGCGGGCGGGGATCCGTCAAGCAGAATGAACGATCACGATCGCCCTGCCGCTCCGCGCAGCGAGCAGAGCAGCGAGCGCGCACGCCCCACCTCGTAGCCGCTGCGCGCGGGGCCCCGCCGCCAAGGCACGCACACGCCCCGAGGAGAGGAGGTGTGGCGCACGCCCCCGCCGCGTCTGCATCCGCGCTGTCTCAGTGCGCGCCGCCGCCGCGCTAGGCCGCGTATGGCTAGCGCGCCCCGGGGGCGCACGCCGGCGAGATTGCGTTGCGCGATGCGCGATCGGGCGTGATGCCCTGGCGCGGGCGCGCCTGGGAAGGGCTTGGGGAAGTGGGAAGAACGTTCGCCGGGCGCGCCATTGAGGATGGTGAGGTAACGTGGGAGGGTTTGCGTGGGGAGCGCACCTGCTGACCCGCGCGCGCGAGAGGGGCTGGGCCCGAGGTGCTGCCGGGTGCGCTGGGTGGCGGGGCGCGACGGTGGGAGGCGCGACGACAGGAGGCTCGCTGCGTTGCTCGTGTGACCGGCGTGCTGTGGGCGTCGGGGTGCGCGAGACATGGGGTCGCTTGCGCCGTGGAGAGGCAATGTGTTGAGGAGCAGCCTGTGGAGGCGCCCTCTGACGGGTGTGTGGGCGGGCGTGAGTTGCAGCGGCGTACCTTGGAGCGCCGCCGCGGTCGTTGTGGCGAGCAGGGCTTCTAGTGCCGGAAATCCTGATGACGAGGTGCAGAAGGCGAATCACGGCGACGACGAATGTTCTGCACCGCCGCGGGTTCTGCATGGATATCTGTTCCAAGCGAGATGTGTGGGAGGCGTACCTGGGGTGTTCGCCAGACGTCCGTTACCTCCGTACGCGGCCCACGCGCGGCATCGCGCTCGTCGCGGTCGACGACGTCCAGGAGCGTGAGAAACGCGAGCCCTGCTCCTCCTCGATAAGCCCACGATCTCGATCCCTGGCATCATCCAATCATGTGTCGTGGGCGACGCCTCCGGATGGGGAAGGAGCCCGCCGCCAGCTCGCAAAGTGAGACGGAGGGATCTCGATCCCGTGTGAGTTTGATATCAGCCGGCCATTGGTTGATCTTTCCAATTGTTTGGTTCGATGGTGCCGTTTTGGGAGCGGCAAGTTGCCGCGCGCGCTGCCTTGGCCGAATGCGTTCTGAGCCTCGGCGCCTGCACGGACAACGAAGGGGAGATCCCAGTCTGGACTGAGTGCGCTTGTCTTCGAAACCTTGTTCCTGCAGCGGCTTCCCACACGCGCACAGCGACGGCACGCACGACGACGAGCACGACCCCGACGACGAACAATAGGCCCAGACCCACGACGGCAACGAACACGAGTGAACGTGAGCACAGGCGGGGTCTCGAACGGACTCGACGGAAACGTTGACCTTTGGCGCCCGGGTCTGCTAGCTTGTTTCTGACACTCGACCGCGGCCAACGACGACCACGCTGAAACGACCCGCCGACGACGACACGACGTGTAGATTTTGGAAGGAAAAGGACCTTGGATCTGCGCTGTAGGACGCTTTGTCGCAGGTGTGTGAAGCCACAGCTATCGAGAGAGGCGTCTGCTGACGGGACTGGCCCCTCTCCATATCTTCTTCCGCCACCCTCTATCTTGCTCTTAACCACCACCACCACCCGTCTCGTGTCTCTGCTCTTCACATCCTACGCATACATCCACGACGACGTCCTCCCCGACACCTCCCACAACGCTCAACGACGATCAACGTGCGCGACAGCCGCCAAACACCAGGGCGATCCGTGTCTCATCACCGGAAGTGTACTGTATCAACAACGACCATTCGACGGAAGTGCAGATCGCTTCGTGCGTAGTTCATGTCTCTCGTCCCTGCCAGCTGCTCACATGGCTGCCCTTCTGTCTCGCCTGTGTCTTCCGCGCTTCGCCACGCCTCGTTGCACGCTCACGCTCACGGGGCACCTCTCCCGCTTCAGAGTCTCGCCTAATCGCATAGAACCATAGACTAAAGGCGGTCCACGCGCCCAGGGAGAAGAGCATGCCACACGAACTCGACCTCCTCTCCGCGACGCCGAACGCCAACTTCGACTTCGACGATATCCCGAGCGACCTCCCGACAGCCTCGGCGTCCGACGCTGACGCTGACGCGATCGACGACGACGACCTCTCCCTAGCCGTACCTCAGCGGGAGGGCGTGATGGGTAGCGTCAGCTCCCACTCCGGCAGCTCGAGCTCGCTTTGCCTGGACCTGAGCCGCGTTGAGCCCCAAAGCGAAGTCGAGCAGAAGGTGCATGGGCTCGATTACGAACCGGACTTCCTCAAAGCCCTCCCCGTGATGCACCCGCCAGTATCGAGCTACACCTCTCCCGTGCACTCGCCCCCACGCTCTCCCTCGCCTGCACCATCGAGCTCGTCCCGCTCCCAGCACTCGCCACAGCCCCATCCCCCACACGAGCGGCGGAGGAAGGAAGGCCCAGCGCCGATCCGCGGGCTCACCGCGGCTCAGTTTGCGAGCATGCACGAGCAGTACCTCACGACACACGCCCCCGACAGCGTCATCTTCCCGTTCCTGCACGGCCTCGAGGGCGACAACGACGCCCAGAACGCGTTCTTCGTGGGCGCGACGCTGCCCGCATCCGACGACGGCCACGAAGGCGGGCGCAGCCGCGTCAAGGTCACCGTGAAGGCGAAGGTACCGCGCTTCCGCGGGCTCGTCTGGGTCGCGTCGGACGAGGACGACGTCGAGGAGTACGAGCGGAGCCTCCGCGCGCAACAGCGCTCCCGCTCGCGGCAGCCGCCGTCGCCCGCACAGGCGAGTCCGCAGAGCGCAGACGAGTTCGAGGACGACGAAGACTACCTAGACGAGGACGACCTCGACGATGAGGACGACTACAGCACGAGCTCGGTCGACGACGACGAGGATCTCCATGCGCCCAACGGCGTCGGCCCCGCGGACATGCCGATGGACATCGACGTCGATGTCGTCGGGATGGACGTCGACGACGACGGACGCGCGATGGGTGTCGATCTTGCGGAGCACAACGAGGGCTCGCATATGCACCCTGTCGCGCCGCGCAACTCGGGAGGGAGGAAGCAGGGCGCGCAGAGGCCTGCGCTGAGTGCGATCGATACGGGGAGCATGAGCAAAGGTGAGCTTCAGGGCTTTGCTATGTCTTTTCAATGTTTCGGTCTCCTTCGTCCCCTCGTGGACGAGTATTTTTCTCCGGGTTTTGCTGGCTCTCCGTCGTCGCTTCCGTCCACCCCGGTTCCGCTCGACACGCCGGCCGTTCGGGCCCGCAAGGCACACGCAGTGCCTTTCCCGTCGGGCTCGCCATCACCAGCGCGCTGCTGCTCGGTCGCCACCAGCTTTCTTCGACGACCGATCAGTCAGAAGTAGCTCTCCGGCGCTAGCTCAGACGCACTCTTCGGATCCGCCCCTAGCAAGACATCTGGTGGTGCTGTGGCGTTGGACACCGGCGCCACCGGGGCCAGTGGTGCCAGACAGCCTCCGGCACGTCGGGTGCTCGTCGATCCATGCTGCGGCCGTTCTCGACACTCCCGCTCATTAGCCTTTTGCGGACGATCCACGACTGCCGGCATAGTCTCCTCTGGCCTTCCTCTTTGCTTGTTTCGCCTTCCATTCCTGGCCCTGCGGAGGATCATCGCACCAGTCCCGGATCCATTGTTCAGGCTCTCTTCACTCGCAGGGCCTCACAGCCTTCAGGGAGGCTGAGAAGGCCCTGGGCTATCGCGCCCTCGATGGAGATTGCGCGTGGTCGCTATCGTGGCCTAGGCGGTTCTCATTGGGCCGCTGGTGTCATGGATAACCTGAAGGGCTTAGCTGGGAACGGCGAAGACACCGGGTGCGGGCAGCTGACGCGAGGCCAGGCCATGAGGCTGCCCCTGGAGGATTGCCTGGCTTATAGGAGGCACCGGCCGAAAGCTTGTTTGCTTCGCTGCCTTCCTTTGTCATCCTGTGCCCGCCCTCTAAGGCCGGGATCGCGCCCGTGCCCACGGAGCTGCGTCCTTTGTTGGTTTTGCCTTTCCCGCCTTCGTTTCTTCGTGCTGCGGCTCTCCGGTCCCTCGGGTTCACACGGTGCTGACGAGATGCCTTCTGTGCCTCCACAGACCAACAGGTGCCGCACCACGCGCACACGCACAGGCTGTCGAACGCGTCGACGACTTCGACGACGTCCACGGCGTCGTCCTTCACCCCGCCCTCGTCCACGCTGTCGTCCCCGCAGTGCGATGCGGCACCCGATACCCCGCCAACGCCGCAGTCGTCGCTCCCGACCCCCGAGGAGAAGTCGACGCCACCGCGACAGCAGCCTGCGGACGAGGACCACGTCATGAACGACACGCCTGCCCCTGCCTCCAGGCAGTCTTCGCAAGAGCGGAAGAAGAACGTACCCGAGCGCGTGACGCTTACTTCGACGTTCAAGCCCCGCGAGCTGCTGTGCATCGATCGCGAGACCGGAGAGACAAGGTTCGTCGAGCCGCGTGTGCCCGAAGGCATTAGCCTGCGGAACTTTGGCATCCAGGTGGTACGTTACGTTGTCTTCCCGGCACGAGGCTGCTCACGCTCACGCACTCGTCGCGCTGCAGCCGATCTTCGCGACCCTCTCTGACATCGTCGTCTACTCGCCCCGCGGGAACACCCGTGCCGCGCTTGCCGTCGCCACCCACTTTGCACATGCGATCGAGGCGAAGCGCGCTCAGCGCGTCGCGCGCGGGCAGACGGACCTGCTCTTCTACAACGTGTTCGTCCTGTGTGCGACCCCCGGAGAAGTCGCGAAGGAGATGCCGCATGTCGTCAGCCGCTACACCGACGAGGTCTGCGGCGACCACCAGGAGTCCCAGGCGAAGGAGGGCCCTCACCGTGCGCACACCAAGGGCACCGAGGGGCTCACCTGCAGCGAGGCACATACCCTCTCGACGCGGCAGGCCCCGCCTGCGCAGGACGTCCAGCAGTCCTCTAAGCTGAATGTGCTCAGGGCCAACACGATCTCCTTCGCGCAGCGCGAGAAGGACGAGATGCGGGAGCTCACGCAGGCGAGCGAGATCCTGACGTTCCCGCTCGACGACGCCGAGGGCGTGCTCAAGGAGTTCAACGCGAGCTCGACGCAGAGCAAGTGGGACCCGCTCCGCGGCCAGGTCTTCCTCGGCAACGCGAGCGACGTGCCCGCGATGACCGCGCCGGGCACCGCGTCGCCGCTGGCCGAGTGGGACTTCTCGTCGAACGACCCCGCGAAGGGCCTCGGGTACGACATCTGCATCGAGTGCGACGACATGGCGCCGTTCCCCTCGCAGGCGCATATGCGCGCCGCCGAGGAGCACATCGCGCGCCTCGAGCGCAAGTGGATGGACAAGTGCCTCAGGGGGTTCGACGAGCGCGCCGGCAAGGAGGGCGCCCCGGGCGAGGAGGATGTTATTCCGCCGCGCCCGCCGCCGCCCGCGAGCCTCGTCGTGCACCTGCCGTTCCCCAGCTCCGTCGCGTACTCCGGCAACAGCGTCCCGCCGTTCGTCAACTGGGTCGAGACGCTCCTGCGCCCCGTCGAGGGCAAGGTGACGTACGCCGCGCTCAAGGAGCGCCAGCGGCGCGAGGCCGAGAGCCGGCGCTGGCCGTCGCAGAACGGGAGCGGGAGTGGCCGGCCGATGCCCAGGCGCAGCACGAACGCTGCGACGATCGGCCATGCTGCTGGGCAGGGCTACAACTACCCCAGCCACAGCCAGTTTGGCACGTACCACGGATCCAACGGCCAGTTCGGTGGCCCGAGCAGCCTCCCGCCGCCCAGCGCGTTCCCGCAGTCGTTCCTCCCTCCATCAGGCTCGCAGTCCTCGTACACGCGCATGCGGAGCACCTCCGCGACGCATCTCACCTCCCCCTCCACCCCGCCTCTGCAAGCTGGGCCGATCCCAGTGCGCACACGCCCGCTCAAGATCCTCGTCTTCTCCGCGGACGGCTACACCGAGAGCAGCTCGCTCGCGCTCTGCATGCTGATGGCGCTGCGCAAGATGTCGCTCCCCGAGGCGTACCTCGAGCTCCAGATCGAGAAGCGCCGCAGCTTCTTTGTCTACCCCACCGAGGTGCAGCCCATGCGCCGCGTCGAGCAGCGCCTCGAGCGCGAGCGGTCCGCCGTCGCGGGCATCGCGACGCCCACCGGCGGTTCAGGCACGGCGACGCCCGCGGCGCCGGTGACGCGCCACGGACGCCCCGCCGCGATGAGCATGTCCTTCGCCGCGGGCAGCGTGCACAGCGGGTTCCTCGGGCCTGCGGCCGCGCACGCTGCGCAGCAGCGCGACGAGGCCAACGCGCTCAGCTCGAGCGCGCCCGGCGCGGAGGGCGCGGTGCTCGGAGGCAACGTGCGGAGGCCGCGCGCGGCGACGCTGCCGCCGCCGATCGCGAACGTGGGCGACCACCAGGTGTGGTTCAACGACCCCCGGTTTGACGGGTCGTTCCCGAGTCGGGTGCTGCCGTTCCTGTACTTGGGTAACCTGTGAGTACCTTGTTGAGATTCGCAGAGGCTAGATGCTGACTTTGCCGCGCGCAGGAACCACGCCGCGAACGCGTACATGCTCCACGCGCTCGGCATCACACACGTCGTCTCCGTGGGCGAGTGCGCGCTGATCCCGCCCGAGCACGGGCAGGGCGCCTTCCAGGCGGGCCTCGCGACGGCGAAGCCCGGCTCGCTCTGGATCGAGGAGCGCGAGGGCCGCATCAAGGTGCTCGACATCAAGGGCGTGTGCGACGACGGCATCGACTCGCTCGAGCCGCAGCTGCCGCCCATCTGCGAGTGGATCGACGAGGCGCGCCGCGAGGGCGGCAAGGTGCTCGTGCACTGCCGCGTCGGGGTGTCGCGCAGCGCGACCGTCACTGTGAGTTCACCATCTCTAGCTACCAAGATGGAGATGTTGATGAGATCGCCAGATCGCATACGTGATGAAGCACCTGAACATCCCCCTCGTCGACGCATACCTCATCGTGCGTTCCCGCCGCCTCTCCGTGCTCATCCAACCCAACATGCGCCTGCTGTACAACCTCCTCGGCTGGGAGGTCAAGCTCGCCCAGGAGCGCGCGCAGGGCGAACCCGCCCGCCTGCGCGAGGAGCTCTGCCGGTGTCTGAACTGGCCCTATCTCGCGAAGGAGGTGCACGCGCTGAACGAGAAGTACCTCCGGCCGGCGAACTGAGCGCGCTTGCCGCTCGCCGGGCCCCGTGCCCACCCATCTTCGCTTTCATATCACTCTGTTCTCCTTTTCCCTTGTATCGCATCCTGCATCTCACGCCCCCATCTGACCACACACTCGACTGAACGCATTCGCGGCTTCTCTGTACCTCTCTGCCTTTTCGCCTGCCCCCGGTCTCTTGTACTTTACGCATCATATAGCAAACGCCCCCTTTGTACTTGTGCGCGCTGCCTGGATTCTTTTTGTTCGGAATGTTCATCATCTTTCTCCTGGACTGGCCGGCGGGCGGCCTCGCGTGTGTGACGTCGTTGGGGACAGAGTGCCTCGTGGTCGCTACCTCAGAAGACGTGTCGAGCTTTGCGCAGGGTAACCCTGGTGCTGTTTAGTTCCCACAATCGACCCGACTCATTATCACTTCGAACCTTCTAGATCTCCAAATTGTACCCTGGATGAGCTACCGCTATTCCGCTTCCTTGCGCCACTGTGGGATCGCACGAGCCAGGCGGATCGGTGTCAGCCCGCGAGCTACGGCCATAGGCCGCCTCAACCCTCGCAACTCTAAAGCTTAATCGCCTTCTCCATCTCCATACGGCGGCGGTGAGGCTTAGACCCTAGTCTGCCACACGACGTCCTCAAGTTTTCAATGTCTGGGTCATGACCGTGGAAGTGCCGTGGGTTGCGTATACAGCTCGGCGGTTCAGACGACAGGAAACGGCAATGTGACCTACCTGGACTGCTGCTGCGTTGCAACCTCTTCGAACATCCTCTGAAATATTGCAGAACGTACTCCAGATGGCGAAGAGGAACTCAGTCACCATAGCGTAGGTTTGCAACCCCATAGTCGATATTATTATTGATTACAAGTAGGGTGATGGGCGCAACAGGTGCTGGAAAGTCAACGGTGGGTCCGTCGCTGATTCATACATTCGCAGTTACTCATTCGAGTCACGGCGACGCAGTTCATCAACGCTGCTAGCAAATCAAAGCTGGTCGTTGGCCATGGCCTTGAGTCGTGCACGTCCGAGGTCGAGGCCGCGCCTCCTTTCATGTTGGGGACGACGTCTGTGACTCTTATCGATACCCCCGGATTTGACGACACCGTCAAGACGGAGACCGAGATTCTGCGCCTGATATGCGACTTCTTGTCAATCACGTACGTGTCGCTCAATGCGTATTGCGGCTTGTCTCTGATGGATATTCATAGGTACATGGAAAAACACACCCTTCATGGCGTCATTTTCCTGCAGCGTGTTGCCGACACCCGCATCGGTGGCATCGCCCGCAGGAATCTGCGACTCTTCCAGAAGATTTGTGGCGACGACGCCCTGAAGAACGTGGTCATCGCGACGACTATGTGGACCAAGGTTGATCACGCCCTCGCCGAGGCGCGTGAGCGCGAGATGGCGGAAAGCCCTCTTTTCTTCAAGCACGCCCTCAGCAAGGGTGCTCGCATGGTGCGGCATGGTAACACTGCAGAGTCCGCGCTGCAAGTTATCCGCGAAATCATCGGCTTCTCCCCAATACCGCTACAGATACAGCGCGAGATGGTAGATGAGCAGAAGGCTCTAGCGGATACCCTGGCTGGCCAAGACCTCAAAGCAGACCTTGAGCGGCAAGCAGCCGAGCACAAGGCAGAGCTGGAAGACTTAAACCGCAACATAAGGAAGCATATTGCAGAGAACCAGAAGCAGAACGAAGAAAAAATCAGCGAGTTGAAAGCTGATCTGGAAGAGATTCAGGACAAGCTCGCGAAGGTTGAGGTTGAGGCGTGCTCCCTACGCGCAGAAAGCGAGACCAGTCGTCTCGAGCACGAGAACAAAATACGACACATGGCGGACTCAATGTCCGCTAAAGAAGAGAAGCTGCAGACGCTCCAGAAGACGGTCCGTATGCTGGAGGGAACGCACACAGCACATCTCGAAAGGCTTGCGACCGCCACCGGTATGCAGAAACAATTCCGAGCCTTGGGGGCACACAGGAGCAGCGCTTCGAGCGGATGGAACAGCTTCTGCAAGGCGCCAGCCGGACATGTAGCTCCGACTACGAAGAACATGCACACGCCGAAGTGCATGTCAGCGAACAACGAGGAGCTACGTGCAAGGGAACGATCCCGACACTACCCCCATCCCCTCCGCCAACATTACAACTAGAGTCAGACGCTATCACCTTGCCAGATTCACAAGCGCACTCTACGCAGTCCCGCGCCCCGAGCCCTTCCCCGCCCTCGAACTTCGGGAGCGAAGTGGAGCATCCTCAGAAGCCTCCAGCGTCCGTGCCGCCGCGAGGCGGTCTCCTTGGGACTTTGACAGCAATATGGCGCATGGTGCCGCGCATGCAAGGTCGGCGTAACGTACGTCGACTTTCCAACTGAACTTACGAGATTATGACGTGATTATGCGTGCAGGGACAAGTCACGATAAATAAGTGCACGCCGCAGTGCGCATGAGGCCAGTCCCCCACGTACTAAGTCCGCCATATTTCACCCATGCTGACCATTTTCGTTCGCTCATCCTTCTATATGCCTGGCCTATTCGTAACATGTATACATGCATTGAGCCGCACATCGATTTATGCCATACTAGCCTGCTCGTCCATCGATTCCGCATTTGCATGCACCGTCCTTGAGGGACAGCCGCCCTTTCTTGTTCAACATGGGGAACGCCTCGACAATGAGGTCGTTCAGGCAGCTGTGCGCCTCGCATACGAAGTATGATGTGCGGGGGACACGGCCTGTGAAGGTCGCCCTAGCGTGGTCGACGATACTTGCGTCGACGAGGCTGCAGAGTTGCAAGTCCGCGCAGCGCGTGAACGGGAGATGCCCCATGAACGTAGGACGCGCACGAGGTACTGGCGGATCCGGCTCCCTTGGCAATCCAGAGCTGCGTGGCTCGAGCAGAAGCTCGATGTACTCGAGCTTGTGTGCGCCGTTGGTCCGTCGGTGCAGCGCCTTGAGCATCGCTGCGAGCGACGCCCAGGGCTCTTCAGGAAGCAGGCCGCCCTCTTCTTCATCATTGGGAAGCCACCCTTTGATCGTCACCACTACCGTGAGGCGACGCAGAGCGAGTAGAGGGGCCAGGTCGGCGTTCGGCACTCTGAGGGGTAAGTCCTCTGTTTGAGGAATGATGAGATCGATTATGCAGCGAGAATAGGCATACATACCTTGGTATCGTCTGTACCAGAGCCGGAGATGAACCTCTTCTAGAGTCGCCGCGCAGACGTCCAGGATCGCCATGCTGGAAGCCTCGACGTGATACATTTTCGTAAGTTCTAGGTGTTTGACGGTATTGCCTCTGCTCAGCAACTCCGCGAGAGATTCTGGCGCGTCGGATAGCTCAAGTATTATCGAGAGAATCCCCTTCGGTTCCGTTGCCCCGCCCCTATAGATATTGTCGACCCTGAGCTCTTCATCTGCGGACAAGTACTCCTTTTCAACGTCCTCTGCCTCGTCTCCTATTTCCTGGTGGGCGCTGCCAGTGGACGGCGTAAAAGCCGCCGACCTCCAGCCACTGTTGTCCGCGAGCTTAAGCTCCTCCAGCTCTGGAAAGAGCGCGAGCAAATCGCTGAATGCGAAGGTGTTGCTGCCGTCGCGGCTGACTCTCCCGGCGATCTTCAGCGCCCTCAGCTGGAATCGCCGCACGGGAGGATGGGGTGCACGCTGCCAGAGTCGGCCACGGAGATCAAGCGCGCGAACTCCGGGGAACAGGGGCAGGTACCGCTGGAGAGCCCCGCCCAGATCGATCTCGCTGGTGCTTTCCTCTTTGCCCCAGCGTAGGGTGAGCGACTTGACGAGCTGCTTGTGGCGCACCTCCGCGAAGAAGGGCTCTCGAATAAACTCGTCTAGAAAGTAGCGCACAATCGACTGCTCTCCGGGAAGGCGCACCACGAGATATAGTGCGTGAAAACGCGCGTGACGCGTCAAGTCCGCCCATGCTTTGCAGACGCGCGAGGCGGCGAAGAGCGTGCGCTTGCGCGTGTCGACGTCGTTGAGGCGGACTACCTCGAAGAGATGCTCGTAGACATCGAGCGGCATGTCTGTAATCTTCGCTCCGGACGCCATGCTGGATGTGCTGAAGGGATATATGTGATCAAAGCGATGGTGATAGTCGTGGTTCAAGCGAGTGAAAGGAGGTCGCGATGCCCCGCTGGCGGAGAGCTGGTCGCAAGCCTTGAAGCTTGAAGCTCCGGCGCCGACGGGGCTGAGACATGTTTCATCACTGTCCGTCAGATAAGGGAGGTACAGTAGCTAGCGAAACAAAGGAGCCAGCTGTTCCACGCAAAAGGATCAATAGGGCGGTGCATAAGCTTAAGCATATGGAAGAAAAGATGTTTCGGAAAAGATGTCGCATGTACAGAGGTCATGACTGAGATGGAGGCATCCCTTCTTGTGGACAGTTGGGAAGGCATCACGGAGCAAGTGGTTGAGGCAGCTATGAGGCTCCCGTGCAGACCGACGAAGGCCATGCGCTATCATGAGCACCGTGACAGACCCGACGATTCCACCATCGATGAGCTTTCCAAGCTCCTCTTCGGCATACTTCACGAACGGCAGGTTGCACGTCAATGCGCGACGGGTCTTCGAGATTGCACCCGGTCCGATGGCCGTGCGGTCCACAGGATATTCATCAAGCTCAAGCTCCAGTTCGATATCCAGCGCAGGCGCCCCCGTCGACCGCCGGCGCGCCGCGGCGAGCACCTCCGCCAGCGTACGCCACAACGACCCCAGGTCCATTTCGTCCTCTTCTGGCTCGGGTTCGGCTGGGAAGACGACACGCAGCATGAGGCGGCGGAGGGCGATCAGAGGCGATAGATCGATGTTTGACACGGGCTCATGCAGGCTGTCTGCAGTGCGAGATCACAAGTCAGAAAAGGCGGGAAATGCATGTGACTGGCTTACCAACAAACAACTGGTATGACAACTTGCCACGGACATGCTCGACCGTTGCAGCGCAGGCCTCTACAATCTGAAATTCTCCCGTGTAATTGTCTGAAACGTCCGCGGCCCTGATGTCGGTGCTCTGCAGAAACCGGAACAGAACTGGCGGACAAGTCGATTTCTGCACGACCACGGAACGGATCGTGGGTAGAGGTCCACCGTCGTAAATGTCGTCCTGCAGGCCCCGACGAGCCCAGTCTCTCAGCTCGTGCAGCGTAAGCACTTGCAGCGTCGGAAACAGACAGAGCAGGTCACAAAGGGCGCGAGGGTTATGGCTCTTGTGCGAGTGGTAGTTGTATAGGTGACCGTCGATGGCCAGGCTTCGCAAGCTGAAGCGCTGCGTGATGGGCTGGTCCGGCCGCTTGTAGAGGACGCCGCGGAGCCGCAGCGCGCGCAGCCCAGGAAAGAGGGGCAGGTACTCTGGGAGGATGGTACCAAAGTCGACCTCGCTCCACGCCTCTGCGCGGCTCCAGCGCAGCGTGAGCGACTTGACGCAACTGTCCTGCACGAGCTTTGCGAAGACGGGCTCCTGGGCGAAGTCCTGCAGGAAGAAGTTCACGATGGACTCCTCTCCCGGGAGCTTGACGATGAGGGATAGGGTGTGGAAGCGAGCGCGGAGCGTCATGGCGGCCCACGCCTTGCAGGTCTGCGACGCGGCGAAGAGGGCGCGCTTGCGTGTGTCGACGTCGTTGAGCCGCACGGTATCGAATATGTAGTCGTATACATCAAAAGGAACATCCTGTAAAAGCTTCGCACTTGCCATCGCAGAGGTTCTGGAAGAGGGACGCATCCCTTGGAGTACAATATGTGAGCGTACTAAGGAGAAATGCGCAGTGTCAGCAGCATTGCTGACGGCCTGTTTCACTGCCAGCTGCAGCACGTGTCATTGGTAGGCTCGAAATGGGCTCACCGTACGCAGTGTGCTGACACTACTCTCACATAGAAGTAAGTGTCAGGACGAACGAGAGCTGCGGTCGTGCCGCGCTGTCTCCTTCAAGTCTCCTTCAAATATTCGGGCGCCCGTGCGTCGGTGCTGACGCCAGTGCCCCGATGTGGAAGTTCAAGTTCAAGTGCGCGCGCTGTGTAATAGTGCAGAGAATGTATTGAAGTTGATTGATGCGAAAAATACAGCTGACTAGCAGACAGATGACAGTGAATATTGAAACTTAGGATCATGATACTTTGAACTATGTGCAAACACAAAATTGCCGGCCGCGAACGTCATGATAGCTACACCTTGTCGCATGTTATGGCGGTCGTTATGCACATTTATTCCCCGCCATCAAAACATAAGTAAGCGCGGCAAACAGACTCGCTCGCCGGCAAACACAGACTTTCGCCCATCTCGGTGAGTCGCCGATATAATATATACTGCTCGCAGCACTGTACTCTTTACTTTCTGGCTCATGAACTTCTTGTATCCTTGCTGTGAGCTCGTTTGGCAGACCGCTTTCGGATCCCCTGCACTGTGTCCGGACAACCGTATGGTCCCGGCGTCCATGGCGACTCTCTGTGCGTAGAGGGATGAATCGATGAAGGTAGATGAGTAAAATTATAGCGTACACAGTGTGGGAATGACAGAGCTAGTAAGTACTAATCATCCTAAGCTGAATGCTTCTCTCCCGCGTACGCAGCGCGATAATAGTCACAAGAAGTGCTCAGCCGGGACCAGCCGCTGCCTGCGCCCTTTCCTGCTTGTCTCGAGGATATATCAGGGTCTTGCTGCTGATACCGGAGCCACCGATGCAAGCTGCGAGCCTCCCTTGTCGCCAACTTGTACTCGTCGCGTCCGCATGCCGCGTCCGGGCTCTCCGCTGCCGAGGACTGCACAACGCTCCTCATCGTAACATGGCGCCGTTTAGGTCCCTGCCGTATCAGCCCGCGAACATTGGCGTCGCATGCCCTAGTTCTGGCTGTCATCTACGTACGCCACGCTCGAGCTCTGGCGCGAGATATTACTCTCAGCACACGGAGAACAGCAACAACCACGAGGTCCGTTCGGCGGAACGCACGACGCCCAGCTCCTGCGTTATTGTACGCCCGTTTCTCCTCCTTACAAGGCACGAGTATCCACTTACACGAGTCAGGTGACATGATCCCGATGGACCTCTACATTAAAGATGTTGAGGTGCGTCTCCCCTCCTTCCCCAGGGCACTTTGCCCGGTTGACGTGTACGTGTGACCGATGCGCGCGCAGGCCAGGAAGCAAGGCTTCACGCTCCTCGGGGCACTGCGCCTCGCGTACCTGGGTGACGTGCACCAAGGCACGATATGGACCGTTGCGCACGGAGCGTTGTGGATGTGGCTGTGCGTGCTACCTCTCCATCCACTTGCCGAGCTGTATGCTGACGACTGCTTGCACAGGTTTACTGTAGGGGCAAGCCACAACGCACGCCCGAGATGCTTGTCAGACCTCTCGACTGCGTGCTCGGCGCCTTGCTCGAGTGGATCTTTACTGGCGAGCGGCACAAGGTGCATCTCCAAACACGCTTCCCTCCTCCGAAAGCTAACAGGGCGCCCCAGCGCAAGATTGATACACGATTAAATGCGCAGCAGCGCTGCGTCCGGCGGAGATGGTGAGAGTCGGCAGGCTCGCGGCCGCCCCGAGTGCCGGGGGCGCAGGTATGCGAGTGCGCTGGGGCGCGTCGCGACGGAACTGGTGCGCGGCGCTCTTTTCTTCGCCGCTGAGGTGAGTGGCTGATGCGCAGTGCGGCGGGCGTACACGTGCGGCGTGAGTGCCGGCTCGTGTCGAGCAATGTCGCGACCTGCGCGTTCTGTTGCGCGCAGGTTCGAGGTCGTGCGGACGTTTGTCATCGGGGAGGATAACCCGACTTGAGATGCGCCGCCAGTGCTCATTGAGATTGTGAGTGCGTCTGGTTCTGAGACTAGAAACGTGTGGCTGATGTTCGGTTTGTAGATGGTGCGCGAGTAGAAAGGGCGACCTCGTCCTTGAGAGCCAAGAGTGCACCCTCGAAGTCACGTAACGCTATACATCATAAACGCACGCGAACGCGATTGTAATATAACTACTCGTGCTTGAATGTATCTACTGCCGCGCCTTGCGTTTAATGCAGCAGCCGTGTGCACGAGGTAGTCGTTGGTTGGAGCTGGTGACTGGTGCTGGTGGCCTAGGAGAATGCTGTGAGTTTCACGTCGAGACGAGAAAACCAAAATCGCGCTTCTTAGAGCGTTTTAGGGGGCACTTACGGGGTGAGTGAACCACGTCGGTATATACCTCTTAAGAGCAAAGTCCTCTCTGGACCCTATGGCCGAGAGCCGTCTTCGAGCCGTCTTGGCCCACTTTGACTATTGGCTTGACAACTGATGTTCCTCTACCCTCATGAAGCTGCACAGAGCCCGGAAGGGAGCAGTCGCAAGGCTGGAGAAAGGAATGTATGCACACACTCGACAGGCTCACAACTGCATCATCCAGTTAGACCTGCTCCTCAGGCGCAGGATTTTACTCTGAACGTACACGGCGCTGTGCTATAGAGGATAGAGTTACATTTTCGGTGGTCGGTGAAGCTGTAATAGACCGTGGAGGAGGATGTGGCGGCGGTGGCTGTATGTTTGCCGGCGAGAGCGAGTCTGTTTGCCGCTCACGCGGGATGTGTTTGCCGGGAAGACTTACTTTTTGATGGCGGGTAATAAATGTGCAAAAGGAACGCCATACTTTTTGATGGCGGGTAATAAATGTGCAAACGGAACGCCATAGCATGTGCAGGACCCACCAGTAAGGTGGAGATGCCCTTTCCTGTGCAAAACTGGGAAGGCATCCACAAGAAAGCTGTTAACGCTGGTACGAGGCTTCTGTGCACATCCACGACAAGCAGGTACCGCCAGAGAAACCCTGACCATCGCAGCCTTCCCGTCGTCGATGAGCTGCCCGAGATCTTTGTCGATGGCTTTCGTCAGCGGCAAGTCGCTCACGAACTTGCGGCAGATCGCCACGATGTCGTTCTCATCTAGGTGCTGGCAACGCGCCACGCTCAGGCTACCCGGGAGCTCGAGCTCGAGGCCGATGTCCAGCATAGGTGCGTCTCTCGGTCGCCTGCGTACCGCGTGGAGCACGGTCGCGACGTTGCGCCATGGTGCCTCAACATCGATCCCATGCTCGCGTCCGGCGAAAAAGGTGATGATGAGCGTGAGACTGCGGAGCGCATGCAGAAGGGATAGGTCGACGCTCAAGGGTTGGGACATGGCTATGGTTCATCATTAGGATAAGCGGAGGGACACGGCAAGGTGACGGCGGCGTACCTATAACCCGCTGGTACGACAGCGTGTACCGGACGTGCTCTACTGTAGCAGCGCACGCCCTGACCATCCTCAGGTTGAGGTCGTATCTATCTGTGACAGAGACGGTCTTGACGTCGGCTCTCTGCAGCAACGAGGCCAGGACAGGCGGGCAATCCGACTGCTCCATGACCACGGAACGGATCATGGGCAGGTCCTCCGGAGCGCCATCGTAGGTGCCGTCGCGCTCTTCCTCGTCGCTACCATCTGCCCCGCCGCCGCCGACATTGAACGCCCCATTACCCCAGCCCTGCGTGGGTAATAAGAACAACTGCAGTGCACGCTGCAGACCGCCGTGAAAGTTGAGCACCATCTGGACGTCCGTGTTCTGCGCCTGTGGTCCCTGCATCACGGGATGGTCTGCGGGAAAAGTGGGCGGGTACGGACGAGCCCAGTCATTCACATCGTTAAGCGTAAGCTCCTGCAGCGTCGGAAAGAGGCAGAGCAGGTCGCATAAGGCGCGGGGGTCATGGCGTCTCCACGAGTGGTAGTTGTATGAGTGGCCGTCGACGGTCAAGCTTCGCACGCCGCCAAAGCGCTGTGCGATGGGCTGGTACGGCCGCTTGTAGAGGACGCCGCGAAGCCGCAGCGCGAGCAGCCCGGGGAAGAGGGGCAAGTACTCTGGAAGGATGATACCAAAGTCGACCTCGCTCCACGTATCTGCGCTGCTCCAGCGCAGCGTGAGCGATTTGACGCAGCCGTCCTGCATGAGCCTCGCGAAGACGGGCTCCTGGGCGAAGTCCTGTAGGAAGAAGTTGACGATGGACTCCTCGCCCGGGAGCTTGACGATGAGGAATAGGGTGTGGAAGCGAGCGCGGAGCGTCATGGCGGCCCACGCCTTGCATGTCTGCGAGGCGGCGAAGAGTGTCCGCTTGTGCGTGTCAACGTCGTCGCGTCGCACAACATCGAAGATGTAGTCGTAAACATCGAATGGCAGGTCTTGTAGTTTCTTCGGAGACGCCATCGTGGACGTCCGCGAAGAGAGTCGTGGCCTGAAGAGAACAGTGTGAGTGAGATGCGGAGTGTCAGGGGCTTTGCCGGCGGCCGCGACCTGTTTCATTGCCAGTCGCGAGACATGTTTTCGGTATAAAATTCGCGATGGATCCCGCACACGCAAACTGCAAGCCGGAGGAAAAAGAAGATATGCAAAGAGATGCTCGCAGTATTTGGTCGGCGTACATATGGTGGCAGAACGGGCAGGCTCTGGCAGTCGGACGGGGACGTTGCAACTTGCCGGCCAGGATGTTTGAGCGCTTATGATATTTCGGCGCTTGAACGTTAGGGTTGACGCCATGGCCCACTCTGCTTGGATCTGAACGTCGAGCAGGAACGAGCGAGCCCCCCCCCCCCCATGGGGACTGGTAAGCTGTTTCCAACATATTTTAGCATCGTATCCAATGCAATCCGATGTCGACCCAGGACGACGTGGCAATTTCGATTAACGCAGTACGTAAATTGTGCTCTGTCCTGCGACCGAGTCGGACTTTCGCAATGTACCCGAGCCGTATGTTCCGTTTCACCACACAGCGAAGCAGATACGATGCTCATACCACTGAATCAAAACTTATAAGCAATACCTCATGGAGAGCCTGTGCCACTGGCACCCAGAGCCAAATCCAGCCCAGAGGCAGACCCCACGAGATCTGTCAGGACCCCGCAAACTCTCGACCGCTGCGGCTGAAGGCAAAAATCGTCGGCACAGAGGATTGCCGTAACCAGCTGAAGTCCCGTCTCCACGCCTGGCGGAATGCACTCGGATCGGAGTATTCGATTGAACAGTCACAGCAGAGGGAACGATATTTGCGCAGCTGAACGTGGGAATGGCCGCGCCGACCTTTCCTGCAAAGCGCCGCTCACACTTTCTCAATTACACCGCATATCCCGACCGCGTCGCGGATGTCAAATGCGCTCGTAAGCACAACAGCGCATCGGAGTGCCTAACATGCTTCCTTGATCTCAACTCATGTTAGAGAACCCCGTGGCATCAGTTTGGCGAATGTCGGCTCCAGGAAGTTGACGACCCTGACGGGCTGGACGAGGTGGTCTTCGCTGGGGACCCCGAGCTTGCAACCTCTCCACCAGCACCCACATCTCCCTCTGGGCGCCATTTTATCTTTGCTCACATGCAGCTCCTTGAGCTTGTCTGCGCCGCTATTACTTTGCCATCTCTCGCTGTCTTGGCCCATGTCGACCGTCCTACCCTAACGGTTCCGGGGCTCGTGCAGATCAGAGTAGGTCCACAAATCGGAATGTGTACCGGCCGTTCTCACCAGTGATCTTTTTAGGACATACTCGCTCAGCTAGAGGCTCCCATCATCAGGTACGACGCTGCTCTACGCCGCTTGTATGGACACGTCTGACGTAGCTGCAGCACCCTCACGGAGCGCATCAATCTTGCTACCGACCCTACCCTTTACTCGAACAACGGCAAAGGGCTGCTGCGTTTTCTAGAGCAGCATGAAGTGATCAGCGCAGCGTCCGGTCGCTACGACTATGGAAAGCTCGAGTATCCCTTTACTCTGCCGCCTGTCGCCCCCGACGTGTCCACCTCCCGTAACGCGTTCCCTCCGAGTCGATTCCATCAAGACTCGTTCAGCGGCAACGAAAATATTACCGCATTTTATCTGAACACGCTCGTGCCTCTCTTCACCTCTAAAAGTTCGTTCTACTACCATCTCGATAACTCGACCATCAACCACGACGCCGTTCTGAACCTTGACGCGACGCTGCTCGCTCTTCTGTCCCACCGGTATGTCAGCTTGGACGTTAACTCATTTTTGCCGAGCCGCTGATCTACTCCGGCTAGCGCACACATCGGCAAGATCGTCGCGGAGACGAAGTACGCGTCGAACGTCACCGGCTTTACGGACCTGATCAAGGCGCAAGATGCTGCCGGTATCCGCGTGCTGGTCACAAACACCACGCAGGAATCCGGCGTCCTCAGCCAGGCATCGACCGCCGCGGCCGCGTTTTCAGATGCGTGGAGCAAGTCAGGTGCCCTCGTTCCCGGCAGCTTCGCGAGCAACCTCCAGAACGCCACGGCGAAGCTGTTCAGGGAGCTTATCGACATCACAACGGAGATCGAGGTCCAATATGTGCGTATGCGGTACGCTGATTCTTTCCTGCGTCTTTGCTGACCTTGTTGCATCAGCTTCTGCAGCGACTGCGTTGAACGCACGTTGATGTTTTGGCCCAGTGGTGTAGCGCATTTGTGACGCAATTGGATGGACACTCACTTGACTTCGTGCCTACCAGTACCAAGACTACCTCGCGAACATCACTACTCTCGAACACACTCCTGTGCAGCTGCAATTTCCTATCCATGCCTTGAATTGCTCCGTGAATATCAGTTTGTCGCATAGTCCTTTGGAGTTAGATGTTACTTCGGCGACTTTACCTGTAATGCCAGCACGCTATCGTAAGCCTTTCAGCCCTAGGACATCAGAGCAGGGACGTCACGGAGAGTCAGGCCTAATCAGATACATCAATATGGGTAGGAACAGCGTCCATCTGCGCACAAAATAGATACAGAGGCAGACCAGCTGCCGGGCTAATACCGAGCCGCATAGTACGCCTTCCAGAACGACCACATCATACCTCCCAGGCCAAGGGTCAGAAGCAGTCTGCGTTTTTCACGTTCACATCAGCATTTGTCGAAGTCGGAGAGAGATCTGAGACGTACACTTCCGCCAACGACAGACCTACCACGAACTGTCAGCACGAGGTCCGCGGATATCGATTAGGCTGACGAACGCACCAAATGCAGTTCGTAGCTGCCCACAATATTCGACGCCGGCGCAGTGCGCCTTCGCGCTGAGGAGCGGGAGTGCGCGCGTCATGGTCGCGGTGGCGGCGACCCAGACGCACCACGTAATGAGGATCCAGATGGCCTGCACACCGGCCGAGGCGACGAGATGGCGCCACCACGACGGGTGCAGGAACATGACTGTGAAGCTAATGGAGAAGATAAAAGTCCAGCCCGCGGCGACCCTGTTGGTTCGTCAGATATGAACACAGGTAGGGTATGGGTGAAGGAACGCACAGCGCGGCGCGGATGGCGTCCCGCGAGCCTACAGTGGCGTAGCGGCCGGTGTAGTGATACTGGCCGAGAAGCCAAGCCGTCACAGCAATCTTTACAGGCGTAGGTAAGCTCAACTCGGTGTCTCATATAGCGAAGATGTACCTCGAGCAGGCTCGTGAGGGTTAAGCAAATATGAAAAGCTTGGCACCACGGCCGTCAGCTCGGGGCCCATGAGAAGAGATCGGCGCGCACGCACCAGGCACCAGTCTTCTTGGCCACTTGTTGAGCGTGAACGCCTTCGACCGCGCCTGATGCGCCCAGCGCCGGCCGAGGACCCACATCCCGACGGCATATGCGATGCCACACAGCACAGTGATGGCTGTCACTGCGGCTGTGACTGTCCCGTTGGTGCGTCGGCTCAAGATTTCGTCTGCGGAGGGCATGTTGTGAGAGGATAAGCAGAGACGAGGCGGTCAGCTGCTGGATTTCAGCGATCCCCGAGGATGCTCCTCATGGGAAAGTCGAGGCAGGAAGCGCGAGTAGCACGTGTAAGTACACGCCTCTGTATGGCGCTTTGGTATCGACCCTGGATGCAGCCAGTTCAGTTCAAGCAGGGTGAGCTCCAACGGAATCCAGGGAATAAGAGGTGCTAGAATTATAGAAGAATATATAAAGTACATTACTTGGACGCGAGTTTACCCTCAGCTGGAACGTCGTACTCCATATGCGACGCTTGCTCGATCCACATACTGTAATAAAGACCGCCGAGACGCATAAGCTCCTCGTGGGTGCCTTGCTCGATGATGCGGCCCTCATTCATGACCATGATGAGATCTGGTAAACATTGTATCAGACTTCACGCTGATAGTGAACACGAGGACGACGTACCTGACTCAACGACTGTACGGAGGCGATGAGCAATAAAAATCGCTGTCCTTGACTTCTCCTGCAATAGAGCGTTGATATTCTTCATGAGCTCAGTCTCGGTATGTGCATCGAGTGCCGAGGTCTGCAAAGAAGTAATCAATTAGCCCGTCCGCGTAAGTCTTAGGATGTAACTTACGGCCTCGTCGAAGAACAAGATTGGCGGGTCCTTGAGCAGAACACGCGCCACCGCCAGCCGCTGCTTCTCTCCACCCGAGATCATGAGCCCACGCTCGCCAACCTTGGTCGCGTAGCCCTCGGGCAGGCGCATGACCGCCTCGTGCACATGCGCCTTGCGCGCGGCCTCGCGCACCTCCTCGTCGCTCGCGTCGAGGCGGCCGTAGCGGATGTTGTGGAGGACGTCCGAGTGGAAGAGCGGCGTGTCCTGCGGCACGACGCCGATCGCGCGGCGCACGCTCGCGATCTGCAGGTCGTGCAGCTCCTGGTCGTCAATGTAGATGCGCCCCGCGGACGGCACGTAGAAGCGGTAGAGCAGCCGCACGATCGTCGACTTTCCGCAGCCTGACGGCCCAACGAAGGCGACCTTCTTGCCCGCCGGGATCGTGAAGCTCAGGTCGCGGAAAATGAGCCGGTCGGGGTGGTAGCCGAACTGTACGTTCTCGAAGCGGATCGAACCACCGTTGAGCTCGACCGGTTTTGCGTCTGGCTTGTCCTAGTACCGCTGTTGAGATCTTTTCGGATAACACGGGGCCATCCGTGGGCATACCTTTGGCGGCTGGTTCTGGGTCTGCAAGTTGAACAGAACTTCGAGGTCTAACAGACTCTGCCTCATCTCGCGGTAGACGGTACCGAGGAAGTTCAAAGGAAGCGACAGCTGGAAGACCAACTGGTTGATCATGACGAGATCGCCGACAGTCATCGTTCCTGATTTTTGGTGGTTAGCAGGTTCAGGAGGACAAAGAGAACTATATGCACCCTTCATCACGCCCTGCGCCGCCAGGAACATCATAGCTGTGAGTGCAGAGGAGAATATGATGTTCTGCCCTGAGTTCAGGTACGCTAGCGACGTTGCAATCTTTAGCGCAGCCTTCTCATAGGATTTAAGGTGCTTGTCATATTGCGCGATCTCGTACTTCTCGTTGTTGAAGTGCTGCCAATGCAAGTCAAAAGCCGTTAGAAGAGCTTCAAGAATATAGTTCTACCTTCACAGCCTCGTAATTGATTAGTGAATCGACAGCGACAGTAGCAGCCTTGTTATCTGCAGCGTTTGCCTCCCTCCGGAATCGTGTCCTGGAATAGCGATGTCAGATCCAAATGCGAGTCATGCTACCGGCAATACACTGACCTCCACGCAGTTGTCCGCACTGTAAACCAGGTATAGGCAGCCATGGTAGCCAGGGTGATTGCAGCAAAGTTCCAACCGAAGTTATATGTCTAAATCGTCACAAATATAAGATACGCTGGTAGCGAATGGCAGTCGACCTACCAAGATACCGCACACCAGCGAGATTTCCAGCGCCGTCGGTGCTATACGGAAGACGATTGCCTGGAGAATAAACGTAATACCCCTAAAACACGGTGTGAGCGTAGGAATGGGAAGTGGGAGACCCGACGTACTTCGTTCCCCGGTCTATCGCTCGCGTGAGGCCTCCGGTCTGGCGTGAGAGATGGAACTTGAGGTCGAGGTTCAAGAGGTGCTCAAACGTTTCTCGTGCGACCTTGCGAACTGCCCGCTGGCCGACGTTTGCGAACACAGCGTTTAGCAGTTCTCCGAACAGCGTAGCACCAATACGCGCAGCACCGTCTGCGTATTATTCAGCCAGGCGTCACCAGAGAGGGCGACGCAGACGTACAGCCTAGCACCAGGGAGCCCATAACGACCCACACGGTCGAATCGTCCGTCATTGGAATGTTCAGTCCATCTATGATATTCTTGAACAACAGCGGCACTTGGACGTTCAGCACCTACTCACTGGTCAATTCAAGACGCGCTGCTATGTCTGGAGGCGTACCTTCCCGGCGACCAGAAATCCCATTCCAACGACCACTCTGCCTCTTGTAGACCAGTCATCCTTCGGCCACAGATTCCCCGAAAGCCTCTTGATGATCTCCCAGTCGTTCTTCCGCTGCTGTTTCAGAGATATATGTACGGCGTCGTCTGAGGTCGACTTTGGTGGGGAAGGTAGTGGTGGCGGCTTTGGCACCGCCGCCTGAGTCGCTTGCGGTGTCGCTTTGGGAGTTTCCTTGTCCGAGTTCTGCGCTAGATGCTGGAACGAGCGCAGCACAGGCCTATGGGACGTGAGTGGGTGCACGCGACATGCGCGCAAGCTGGTGGGGGCCGCGAGGGCGCGCCAGCTGCGCGACGAGCGGAGGACGTTCATCGCGCACGGTCGTCCCGGCGACGAGTGGCTCTGCGGGAAAGGTAGGAGGAAGAGTTTGCGCAATCGTGGGTGGACATGGTGAGCGGTGGGTGTGCCGCACGCGCCACGCCATTTCTTTCCGGGAATTAGCTGATAAGATGCAGCACGCTTTCGGAAGGAGCGAGATAAGATACAGGACCCGCAACTGCGAGGGTAAATCCGTCGGCCGAGCTTGTCTTCGTGCTCTGAACACGACCTCTCGCGTCCGAGCCCGTGTCACTCTGGAGGTATTGCACTTCGGTGGCAGCTATTTCGTGGCTCCAAAATTTACCGATAGCTTTCTAGCAGCGAAAAATCTGGGTTTAATGAGGCTCACTTGCACTTGAACGAGCCAAGCGATCGCGCTTTGTGCTGCAGTGTTTCCAGCCCAAAACCAAGTACGTGAATCCGACAGGGACGGACATGATCTTGGCCAGAGAATGTTTTATCACATATATGTACAAAACATCGATGACCCTAACATGCCTCGTTGATCGGCCAGAGGCCTCGACTGCGCGTGTGTGAGGTTGTACCAGCCGTGAAGTGCCAGCATCTGCACAGTGACTCGCCGACCTTGACAAGCACTGCTTTCCTGCCTCAGCGCAAATGGTGGATGCTTCAACGCCAAAAGGGCAGTGATTCTTAGTGAGCTTCAGCTTCCCATGCTTATGCAGAGAATAAAAGCCGACGTACCGGCCGCAGATATCCCTGAGGCATTTATGCCGAAGCCATGTGAAGAGCCGTAGGTCTTACCATGGCCATCCGACCGATGCTATCCGACGGAGCCAATTTCGCGGCCGCGCCGTACGACCGCAGGAAAGTGCCCGGTCGCGCCCTTGGGTGCGCCCAGAGCGGCCGCCCAAACCACTGCCAGTGGCAGCATCAAATGAGTGCCCTGTCATCTCCTCAGGTAAGCCCTCGCGATGGCCACGAGCTGTCGTGACTCGCCAGGCGGTGTCGACCTGCCAGAAGTACCACCCGCTGTGACAGATGGCTTACCGACTTCAAACCTCGGGATCAACCATCTTAGAGAGTGTGCCATCGTCCGTCTTGTCTTTCAGTCATGGCTGTAGCGCCAGAGGGTAGAGCCCAGGTCTCCGCTTCGCTCTACCTCTCTACGAGCGGCGAGCTCACAGAGACGAGCGATGCCCTCCTGTTGATGATACCGTCGGGGCCAGTCGGGTCGGGAACGGGGTGTACCTGTCCCGCGTCTCAGTTACGCAGCGCTTGGAAGAAGAAACGGAACAAACCCGTGTCCGGGAGGCTGGTATCCATCGCGCCGGAGTTGTGACTTTTCTACAACCATCTACAGCACGGGGAGCCGAAGGAGATGTCAGGTTTCGTACTGCCGGTGGTAAGGTCGATCGGGAGCTCCTGCGCAACTGTCAGACATTACTGTCTCGTTATAGACGAACCTCACCAACGCCGCGCCTAGATATCCCACCACCTGCTATGGGCGGAGGGAGGCAGCCCAGAGAAGACCTTTTCCTGGTCCGCGGAGATCATGATTACTCCGTTGCTCGGGTCCCAAAATTCGGCGTACAGGCCAAGAGCCTGTGCGCCTGGATCAGCTCTGTTGACTGCGAATTTCAGCGATGAGGTACTCACATATTGTGGACTCGAGTCTGGAGTCGCTGCCGGGCGACAGCTACATGCGTCTGCTGCAGCGAACCTGGAATCACAGCGCGAACTGTTTACGATGTCAGGTATGGACGTCCACGGGTCATCCCGCGGGGTCGATCGTATGGAGGCCATGCATAACCCTCCCTAGTCGCGATGAGGCGGCCGATGTGGCCAGAAAGCCTGTCCGCTCCTGGCGAAGATAACGCCTTCAACGACGGGACCAGGGATCTGTGTCGGGCAGGTGCCACTGAGCAGGATCGGAAGCGCCACGAAGCTGCCTCGTGCTGATGAGCCCTTCCATTCATAGTCGTAGCTTCGCTTATGCTCTCGCAGAAGCCTGAGAACGTGGAGAATCTTCGTATATTCCAAAAGCTGTCACATTCAGAATTCCGAGCTCGTTCTGAGGATCAAGGCTTCACATCGAGCAGAAGTGCGCTCAGGACGGAATCGAGAAGGCCACAAGTCAGTGGCTGGCCTGCCCGCTTCGGGGTGTTGTCTGTGCCGGTAATTGTGAGAATCTTCTGGACGAAGTCCGGATTCGAGACCCCCTGCGCCGCTGTCCCGGTGTTCTGTGCCAGGACCTGTGTCATCAAAACGAGCAGAATGGCCCCCAGAGGCTCCTCAATCTGGGCCAAAACATGCTGCCGCTCGAAATCGAGCCAGAACGTAGGTAGCATCATGGCACTACGAGCTTGAACGATTTGGGTCGCCTTCGTGTGTCCAAAATCCTGCTTCAGAGCTCGCTGCACTCCGCCACGAGCGGGGTCCTTGCTAGGCAGGTTCTTCGTCCTTTCGAAGGCTCTGCGGTAAAGCGCGTAGTCGGCTACCCATATCAGTGACTCTAGATCGTGCTTGACCTCGTGCTGAGTCGAAATCGTGGGGGCCGCGTCGGTGCTCGTGCCAGCCGCGAACAGCTGGCCGTAATAGCTAACCACGTTTCTGAGCAGGTCTATGGCCATAAATTGTAAAGTACCCTGAATGGAGGAGATGTGAGCAAGTACTCGTCAAAGCCAGAGCCAGCATACCGTCATCTGCGGCCCACGATTGATGGTCGACCGCGTGCGAGTGTTGGTAGCTTCAGACGGCAGTGTTCTTTCCTTGGGGAGGGGCATGATTGTCACTGGATTGTGCTCGTCCACTATGGCCTCTATTCTCGCGAACTCGAAGTCGGTGAGAAATGCTTCGTAACCCTCCCGTCGATCGGCGGAGAGAAGAACATTGCCGATACTGAGGTCGCGATGAAGAATACCATGCTTCTGCAGGGCTTCGATGCCTGTGCGAGACTGAGTGAGCACAGATACCGACTGGTTGCACGCCATACTCACCTTTGACAATCGCGAGCAATGCGCGCAAGAAATGCTCAGGATCGTCAAACTCCCACAGGGGCCTCCCCACGGACGGGAGGACCACGCGATGGAGGATAATATCCTCGTCCAGGACTGCGTCGGATGGTCGTAGGGCATTGACACTGAGCGCTCTGTCGTGCTGGTCTGCACAGACGAGCGACACGTCTTCTCCGACGAGGAAATCGGCGATGCCCCGTGTGCCTGTAAGCCGCTTCGATTGCAGGTACCGATATATCTCGGCTTCGGGCCTGCGATCTGTGTGGCGCCACGCGCTCTTCATGATGTACACCTTTTGCGTCTTAGGGTGTTCGACGCGCCAGACGGCGGTCCCGCGGCCTATGAGAGAGTACGAAGACCAGACTGCGAGACCTGTAGTGATCCAGGAATTATTCTCGGCAGGCTGGTTCGCCACAGCGGGAACCAAGAACCGAGGGTAGTGATCTCCTGTGGTGTCGTTCTCGATACTGCTATACATTGATACGCCCTGCTCTTGTCCCAGCTCTTCGACGGCGAGGTCCTTGAGCATGCGCCTGACAACGAGGATGAAATTGTCTGTGAGCCCGTTGTCGTCGTACATCGCCATCTCCTGGCTGTGGACAACGCCGCCGCGATCGTAGACGGAGACATTGAAGAACGACCCGTAGATGAGCAAGGTCATGGAGAAAAGCTGGAAAGGTCTGTGGGCGAGATGTATCCGGCTATAGTCCGCGGCTTGGGCGACGATGTTCTTCACCTTGCGTAGGCTACCGTCGCCCGCGTTGTAGTGGGGCCCATCGCTACGCGGACACTTGACCTTGACGCATGCCAACACGACGCGCCACGAGATCTTGGACGCCTTCGTGGCGTCGTCCGACTGGTCGCGGAGAATGAAGTCGGGTTGGACGAGACTGGAGCTGAGGAATTGGTCCTCGAGAGTAGTACCGGACGAACGAGTGTTGTAGAACTTGCGGTTAGCGCCACAGCGAGTGCCAATCTCGTCAAAGAGTATCTCCTTTATCAAAACCTCGTCAGCAGCCCGTGAGGACACGCTGTAAGCGAAAGACGCACCAGTGGCGCGTACATCGCGACCTCTTGCTGACTGTGCCTGTCAATCTCCCGTAACTTCTGGAGGGCTCCCGCAACTGTCTCTGACTTTCGAAGACCTCGCCGACAGCTGCGCAGCCATTTATCGTCCGTGATTGTACCGGTGCTAACCCGCAGGTAATGCTCGAGAACAAGGTAGGTGGTCACCGATTTGTCGGCAAGGTCCTGCTTAAGCACGTCCCGTATGTCGGCCGTGGATTGGCCTGTGCTCGCCAAGAAGTCCATGCCGCCACCCTGTGAGCGTGGGGTTACCAGCGCGTTCGACGAGATATTGAAAGATGGCATGAGAAGAGATAATAAGCGAGCTTGAACTGGGTGCGGAGGTAGGGGGACTCTGACCTGTAAATACGAGCATTCTGAACAGCCTGAATCCGGAGAATACATTTGCCAGCCTCTCAGGTCTTGCACGAGCTAGGCAGTTCCGTCGTTGCTCAGCATAGAGGCTGGAATCAAACAGGGGGGACCGTGAGGTCTCGCGGAGTGTGGAATTTGAAAGACCTCCCGAAACCCGAATGCGGCAACTCTCCTCGGAGTCCTACCACAGCGGCAGCCTCTGTGAGCTGACATCGCAAGGCTGTCCGCATCTCGGAGCACTCTGCGGGGCACGAGCTCGCCAATAGCGACAGATAAACCGCGACGCGCAGAGGGGCTGCGGCGAGGGTTGCGGAGGCTAGACATGGTGCATCGAAGATAGACAACAAGGGTCCGCGACGCCACGTTAGGCCAGAATTGGCGCTGCGCTTGCCAGCGGTGCCGCGAATACTTCAGAAATACCAAGCTGCAGCCACGACATACGTTCACACAGATGTCGATGCCTGCACGCAGCGCAATTTTTTTCAGCATGATGGCCATATCCGACATGCGATAGCATACGACGAGTCACGACAACATCCTCCGCACCTACTCCTACACCACTACACCAGCATAGCAAAGCAGAGACGCTTAGGGAGCGAAGAGGGTCTTGAGGAAGGACTCGCCCGCCGCCTTGGGGGTCTTGGCCTTCTTGGCACCCTTCGCCTTGATGCGCTCCTGCTTGACTGTATAGAGTATGAGCAAAAACTACAACGGTACTTTGAACAAGGTACGCACGCAGCTCCTGCCTGCGGAGGGTCTTGGCGTAGGGGTTGAGGCGGAAGAGAACACCCTTGTTGACGAGGGGGTTCTTGTGCTGGGTCCAGGGGCGCTTTTGGTGCTTCGCGTTCGCGGGGCGGACGACCGACTGGATCTCATCGGAGTTGATGAGACGGGTGACGTCGGGGTTGGTGATCTTCGCGGTGGGGAGGATGTAGTCCTTCTTGAAGACGGACGCCTTGTCGAAGGTACCGAAGACCTCGTCGAGGAGACCGAAGGCACCCTGGGTCCAGATGACGAAGCGGCCAAGGTGACCACCGGGCGCGAGCTGGAGGAGGTTGAGGCGGCGAACGTTGACGAGCTCAACACCGGGGATGTTGCGGAACGCCTTGACGATGCCGTTGTCCTCGTTGTAGACAACGAGGGGGCCACGGCGCTGGCGGTGACGGCGGTTGCGGAGCTTGCCCTTGCCAGCACGAAGCTTGCGGGAGTTCGAGACCTTGACGACGTCGGCGTAGGCGTTCAGGGTCTTGAGGAGGGCGACAGCCTCCTTGGTCTTCGCGAAGGACTCGACAGCGGAGTCGACAACGAGAGGGACCTCGTCGATCTGCTCAATGCGATGGCCACGGGCGAGGACGAGCGAAGGAAGGGCAGAGGCAGCAAGAGCAGAAACGACGGCGAAACGGCGCTGGTTCTGGTTGACCTTGACGTGCCACTTGCGCCAGGTCTTGGTGGGGGCGAACATGCGACCGCCACGGCACATGTTGCCAAACGCAGCCTGGCCGGAGCGGTGGGTACCACCACCACCGACACGGGGGATACGGGCGACGGCACGACCGGTACCCCAAGACTCAGCAGAGGTCTGGTGGCCGGCCTTCTCGCTCACGGCGTACGCCTGCCTCTTGTTCTTGGCAAGGCTCTCTGCAGCAAAGTAAGACCTGGGGCCACCCCTGTCTCTTAAAACAAGACTCACTGTGGACCTGCTGGACGACATCGAGCCTGATGGGCGCGGTGAGGACCGCGGGCAGGGGGAGGGAGGTGGAAGCCTCTGTATTGAAGGGAATCGGCTCGTTCAAAAGGCCAAATTTCTCGATAGCATAGCAACGCACCTCCGGCCGTGGAGTGAACGTTGACGGTGGGGCGAGAGGCCATCGTTGACGTTGGTCTTGAGGGTCTTGAGGATGTTTTGGACGACGAGCAGCGTCTGATTCGTTGACTTCGGGGACTGCCGGAAAATAAAGTTTGCTACTGCATAGTTCCACAAATTAGGCAAGTGTGGGCGTCTACTCTCCCTTTCGCTTCTGGACCGCAACGACCACGGACGCTCTGTCAGTGTGCTGCGTCTGACAATATCTTCATCCATCTACGTATTGATTGTGCACATCAAACGTCGGCATCTCGCCTACAATTTCGCTCTCGCACAGAGTACACGACGGAGGCGGGGCATACAATCAGGAACTTTCACGCACCCAGGCATACAGCCGCCGTCATATAATTCCACTGTACTTCCCCTAGCTGTTACAGCGTTGGTCGACTTGCAACTTGCAATGCATTAAGGGAAGCGGGAGACGCTGCATTAAATGCGCGGTTCGCTCTTGTACGGCTGTTCTGGCAGGTCATGTAGCCGTTCGGTGTACTCACCGTCGGTCGTTGGATCCCCAGGACCAGAATTTCTACCGAGCCTAGGTCTTAGGAAGTCAATACAGCGACGACGCCTCCATTCAGTCATTCCCTTGAAATTAAACGCAAAACTGTTTACATTGCGCGGCAAGCGTAATCGAGCACCGTGCACACGTGCTAGAAGGTCGCGATACCCACTGTATACAGCGTCTTTGCACGTCCTGAGCGCGACAGAGTACAACAACTACTTCGTTGAGCGTCCTCAGCTCCTTATCGATTTGCGCTGGCCATGATCCCAGGACAATTCCGAGCGGGTTTAGGTCACTGCCCGGTACAGTAGTCAGCAGCATGCCACGCGCGACGGTAATGACTCAAGCTAGTTCGCCATGCATTAAGCCTTCGCCAAGACACCCTTCGTCTACCACCCGTCGTCCTTGTCGGAATGTCGCCTCTTGTTACCCACTCAGACGGCATCCCTGTCGCAGTCGAGACGACCAAGGAGTTTGCTACACCTGTGGCAAATGACATCGCGTCGAAGCTCCTCCCCGACGAGTACTTCCGCGCTCGCCTCTCAGCTGTATCGAAAAACCGGACTACTGACGGCAGTAAGTGCTTTGCTTGCAAGTCCCCTCACCACTGCACCTAAAGCACATTTCCAGTCCGTTCGGTGCTTCATCTTGAGCAGACCCCGGGACTTATCTCACTGCTCGCTGGCAAGCCCCACTCATCCACGTTCCCCATAACGTCCCTGACGTTCACGCTGCGCGACCCCATCGACCCAAGCATCGAGACGCCGATTCACCTCACGCAAGCTGAGCTGGATGAGGGCCTGCAGTATGGGCCGACGACAGGCATAGCACCGCTGACCGAGTGGGTGTACGGGCTGCAGAAGGCGGCGCACGGACGGGACAAGGGCGAGGGCTGGTCCGTCACGATCGGAAACGGCGCGCAGGACTTGATCTACAAGGTTCGTAGCACGATGACGCGCACACGAGATCTGAGCTCATTCGCACGCAGGCCGTGACGGCACTCGTGAACCCCGGCGACGCGATCCTGACGGAGGCCCCGGTCTACGCGTGAGTGTGGGTCTGCGTGTGACCATGGCGTCGCTGAGATACGTGCAGGGGCGTGCCGCCGATGTTCCAGACCATGCTGTGCGACGTCCATGGTGAGCTTAAGTAGTCTAACGCCACATGGGCCCGGCTGACGGTCCATCAGAGGTCGAGACGGACGCGGACGGCATCGACACTTCTTCGCTCCGTGCGCTCCTCGAGAGCTGGCCGACAGACAAGCCGAAGCCAAAAGTGCTTTACACGGTTCCGGTAAGCCAGGACGGTGCTCTCAAGTCCACGGCGAACCGCTGACAACCCCCAGTACGGATGCAACCCCACAGGCATGACCGCGACGCTCGAGCGCCGTCTCGAAGTGCTGCAGCTCGCAAGAGAGCACGACTTCTTCATCCTCGAGGACGATCCGTACCACTACCTGTACTACGGCTCGCATCCCCGTCCGCCGTCCTACTTCGCGCTGGAGAAGGATCAGCCAGAAATCGGCCGTGTCGTCCGCTTCGATAGCTTGTCGAAGGTGCTGTCCTCGGGCCTGCGTCTCGGCTTTGCCTCGGCCCCGAACGTCATCATCAAAGCCATGAACGACCATGTGAGCACGTCGCGGCGTCGTAGCAGCAACGGATATTGATACATACGCAGACGATGGTCTCGAATCTGCAGCCGAACTCGCTGGCGCAGATCCTCGCAGTCTCTGTGCTGACTCGTTGGGGATACGACGGCTTCTTCAAGCACACCGAGCGCGTCTCGCAGTTCTACAAGGCGAAGCGCGACGTTTTCGAGGCCGCCATGCGCCGGCATCTGAGCGACGTTGCGGAGTGGACGAGCCCCGAGGCGGGCATGTTCATGTGGTGCGTGCCCCACGCAAACCCCTCATGAGCTCACGCTGACGCGGCACAGGTTCAAGCTGCTCACTGGTGAGAACGGCGCGGACGGCGACTCGAACGAGGTCATCCGCACGAAGGCGCTCGAGCGCGGCGTGCTCGCGCTGCCGGGCACGGTCTTCTTCCCGAACAAGCGCACGTCGGCGTACGTGCGCGCGTCGTTCAGCCAGCTCGGCGAGCAGGACGTCGACGAGGCCCTGCGCCGGCTGCGCGTCGCGATCCTCGACAGCAGATAAGGTGCCCGCGCCGTGCCGCGGCGAGTGGACGAACCGGCTTCTGTACGCGCGCTCGCTGGGAAGCTCGGGCTAAAATGTAGACTGTTGCTTGGATATCGTGCTAGAGAATGCATTGCCGTCGCGCAGTTGTCCGCCCACCGGGTCGAAGTCTGACAGCCGTGGGCTCCCGGCGCGGTGCATGTTCTCCTCAGCAGTGCTGCAAGTTCCCGCCACCGAGCTGACGCTCCCGACACCGAGCCGCACTCGCGGGGCTTGCTTCAGCGTTGCATCGCAGCCTCGTCGCAGCCCACGCCCAGGGTGACCGCAGCTGCCCTCGCCGTGCCACGATCCGACGCCCGGTGTTCGGCCTCGGGCGCGCGGCGCGGGACCTGGGACACCGCCGAACGTGGCGCCCACCGAGTCCCGCGCAGGCAGCCCGAGTACCCCCTCGGTGGCACGCCAGTACGTTGCGCACGCCATGCGCGCGCGTGCAGACGCCATATTGGACGGTATATAAAGGGCACCGCTGCCCTTCCCGCACGCGCGAGCCTTACCCCGGATTTGCGTGGTGTCCTCCCGTGCGGCGGCGATGGAGGGCTTCTGTACCTCGGCTTCGGTGAGTCTGTCGCGCAGCCAGCGGGGCACGGCTGACGTGTCGCTGCCAGAGCGTGCGGGAGCAATGCGTACAGTCGGGGTATGTGCCAGGCTCGTGGTGGCCGTCGCAGGCCGCGGCCGCGCTTTGCACAACGGTTTGGTGTATCAAGGCACCGTAGGCATCACATTGCTCCTAGGCCAGCCTTCGGGCTCGGGGACCATTCCAGCGACCTCCGTAGAGGCCTCCCGGTGAGTATATGCTGTCCATTCTCAGTCCGTCGGTGCTCACTGTGCACGACGTGCGCGAAGCCACCGAGTGCCGCGGTGACCGAGGTCCTCGCGGCGCACGCAGGCCCCGGTGGGCTTCTGTATCAAGGGACCTGGGCGAACGGCAGTTCTGAACACCTCATCGGGGACGCATCAAGCCCAGCGTTCGTGTTATCGGCGTCGGTGGCGCGCAATATGGGCCCGTGCGCACTTCAATTCCGAATTGCTGACTGTGCGGGCCAGCGAGTTCCGAATTCGTGCGGGGACATATAAGGCGCGGCGGCGCGGCGTCGCTCTCCCACCATCCAACTCTCACCACACCCGCCCGACCAACTTTTCAACTTTTCAACTCTTCAACTTTTGTACGTCGCCCGCGTTGAGTGCTAGGTTTGGGACGGGAACGTGATGCCGTAACACCAGATCGCTATCTACGATGGCCTTCGCCGAGCAGACCACCCTCGTCAACGCGTGCTTCGCGGTCAAGTGCGACTCGTGCGGCAAGACGACCTGGAAGGTGAGCACCCCGTTCGAAGAGTTCATTTCTGCGTGCGCTTGGTAGCCTCGTGCTGCCTCGTGCCGCACACGCTGCGTCGCGCGGCGTGCCCGAGCTTCGCGGGCCTCAGGCTCGCGGGGGCTGCGGCGGCTCGAAGCGACGCATGTGTTTTCTGCGTCCCCCTTTCAATTGCGTCCGCTGCTGTCCTGATCGCGGCGTGCTGATGTTACGTGGTGGTTCTCACAGGGGTGCGGCAAGCACGTCGACTCGGTGAGTCGCTGTTCATTTTGCTCGCAGGGTGCCCTGGGTGCCCTGGGTGCCCTGGCAGGAAGCATGGGGGCGTTCTGGGGTGGCCGCCGTCGTTCTGATGGTCGCCGTCGGGATGCGGGCGGCTGCGCAGCGGCGTGTGGGCGCGGGCAGCGTGACCCACGTTCCTAGGCTTGCTCGCGCGATTGGAGCCGACGGCGCGCGCGGGTGCACGCTGGGTAAAGCCCAAAGCGCCTTCGAGGGGACCGGGAGGGCCTTCTGATGGATACGTTTTGTGGCGTCGTTATATGAGTTCCTCGCCGGGATGGACGTTGCTGATGGACGAGTTTACGCTTGCTGCAGGTCATGAAGGACGTCCCCGAGGCGGACAAGTGCGCGTGCCCGCGCTCGTGAAGCGGCGGTCGAGGTCGTTGAGGGGTCAGAAGGAGGAAATGTGACGAGGAAGCGGAAGCATGTATCTGTACGAGTCTCCTGAAGAATAGATGTCCAGAAAGCCGATAGGAAAAATCGCGCGGGTAAATGAGGGGTCAATGTGGGGTGCCTTGGTTGTGGGTGCAAGCTGTTCGTGTCGGAAAATATGTTTTACGGAGAGATTCCTGTGAGGGCGACTGCCAAGAAGCTGATAGCGGCTGCAGTTGCGGCATCCGTAAGCGCCCACTAACCATTGCGCTAAACGCCAACTGGATTCAGACTCGACGCGCGGCGGGTGACGTCAGCGTCCGTGCGTGCTGCCCTCGACGCGTGCGCTGCCGTGGCGCTGCTGCCAGCTGGCGGACGCGATCGATCGCCGTATCTAGGATGGGTCCTTAGCTCATTTTCTCTCAACCGCGAGCTCTGCGAGCTCGCGGCCTCGCTCGATTCGCCTGTCCCCCTGCGCGCGCGCGCTGTCTACAGGTGCGTCTGCCATCTATTCAGCGCACACCTCGCGCTCACGCTACACGCATACAAGCTACACTACGACCGCTCTCAGCCGCGCGTCCCTCCCCCGCCCTGTGCCCACCCGGTGCGTGTGCCATTTCCGCGTCCGCTCCCGATCTGACTGTGTCTGCAGTCTCGCTCGGAAGCGTCGCACTCACCTCTGCACGAAGGTGGATCTTGCAAGAACGCCGCCGTGCCGCCCATGTCCCCGTCACGCCCGCCGGCACAAGATGCACCATGCACGCCCACCAGCGGCTCGATGGCGGCGGATTCCCGGTAGATGACGCAGGCGAGGGTTGGTGTACGGTGGGGCTCGCGAGCGAGTGGTGGTCGGCGGCGCGGGGCCAATTTTAGGCGCGGCAGGCGAGGATTCTTGGAACACAAACCGCAGGTGCGCCGCCCGCCGCGCCATTCGCCGCTAAACTCCCGCTCCTCGGCGTGGAGTGCATCTCCCCAGGTACGGCGTCCGCGCGAGAACGACGCGAGTGGTCGGCGTCGGCAGGCACCTCCCAGCGCACGGATGGCGCGGCGCAACGGACGAAGGCATGCACATTCGCTCGCTCGCCGAAAGCACCGCGCTCCTCGGGAGAACGCGCGGCAGAGCGCCAGCGGCGCGCGCGTCAGCCTCGCCGCCGCCGCCGTCCGTGTGGAGACCGACGATCCCCTGGTGAGGCGCGGACGGTCCGCCGACGGCGCCCGAGAGGTCCAGGGCCCGCAGACCGCCGAAGTCGCGACGTCCTCTGGCGGCGGCATCGCGCGTATTGGGTCGAAGGGCGGCGTCGCGGTACAGTGCTCGCGCGGCGGCAAGGCTGCCGATGCCCATGTCGGCGTGCGCGGAAGAGCGGCCGGCGTCGACGACAACCAGCGGAAAACGCTCCGCGCCGCGCCGCGGTCGTAGTCCGCCGAAGCCCGTGCGCGGACCGCTGCGCGGCGCGACGGTAGCTCGAGGGCGACCACGCTTCCGTGGATAACGTGCGGCGGCGCGGACGACGACGGACGACGGCCGCCCGGCCGGTCTTGGCGTCGCTGGGCTCGAGCGGACGCGACGAGGCCGGTAGCGCGGTGCGCCCGGGAGACCCGGTAGGAGCGACGCAGGAGCCAGGGAGCGCGAGGGCGGCGCACGGCCGAACACCGTACGTGCTCAAATGTGCGCGCCGACCGGGGAGCCCTTTCGCTCATCTTGCCGTAGTGCTTGCGGAGACCGGCGGGTCGCGCGCGGCGCGCGCGATGCACGACGAGGACGGCTGGCGCGATGGGCGTTCGCGCGGACGCTCTCGTCTTCGTCAGCATCGTCGAGCCACGGTGGACGATATCGGCCCCGCGAGGGCGCCCGCGGTACGTTCCCGACTCCGCGTGCGCAGGACCGAGGAGCTCATGGCTATCGTCTTCGCAGCCCAGCCCAGCGCGCGACTCGCGCGGCCAGAACGCGACGCGGGGACTTGCTCACCGCGCCCGCCGCGCGCTCTCGGTCTTGTCGCCGCCGCAGTCGTTCAGTCCGCCGCCGCCGGCCCTTCGTGCGTTCTGCCTTCCAAACGGCCCCCGCGGCTCGCGGCTCGCCCTTCGCGTCGGAGCGACGGCGCGCTCGCAGTGGGACGAGCGGCCGGCGCGCGGGAGGCGCAGCTGGGGTCCCGCGGCAGTGCGTGCTCCGTCTGCGCGAGCGCTGCGGCGGGATGCTCGTGGGCGGCTCGCGGACGCTTTCTGCGCCGAACAGTTCGCGGTGGGCGCTCGCGCGACAGCCGCGGGTCCCAGATTTCGTCTTCGCCGCGATGTTCCGCCGCGAGGAATGTAGGCTGGCTCGCTCGACGCCGAGTCTCAGCTGCGTCTGGTGATGCGTCGGCCGCGCCGGGACCGAGAGCGCGGGCGGCGTGAGCTGGCGGCGGGGCGGGACGGCGGGACGTGGGCGGCAACGGTCCGGCCGTGTCGGCGTTGTGCGGCCTCGGCACAGCGGTTCTGCCCCCCGGGGAGGCGTCGTCGGAGGGCTCTGGCAACGCGTTCGCGGCGGGGCTCTCTGTAGCTGCAAGTCGGCGCGGACTCGGACACGGGCGGGAGCGGCGAGGTTCGCGTGGGAACGGAACGTCGACGCTGGCGAAAGCGGACGCGGAAGTTGTATGTTCGAGCTCGGCGGTGCGTTTGTGACTTGGCGTGGTTGGGACGGTGCGGGCCCGCTGTGCGCCGGAGGCGACGGGGCGAGCTGAGTGCTCTTGTCCTTCAGTGTGCTCGTGGCTTCACTGTGGCGTTCTGCATATAGATGGTACGGGACTGCTGGCAGACGAGACGGGAGTAGCTCTGTAGCCAGAACGTCAGCAAACTTAGCATCTGCCGCTGCCTCTCGTGGTTCTCAGCTTACTCGGACCGCATTGACTTGGAGACTGAGCAGTGTAGCAGGAAACTGGAGGAATTGGCGTGTGCAGTGAGAGGCAGCAACGCTTCAACGAGGCAGGCAGAGAGTCGTCGTGGCACGGAGTCAAGAGACATAGTTTACGAAGACAACACACACAGAGCCTGCGTTGGCAGGCCAAGGCGAGACCTCCATCAACCCTGTATGGTATTCTTTTCTCCCGCTCGGACTCAGTCGCGCTTACACGAACGCCGTCGGGCGCAACACGGGAGCTCCCGCCAAGCACAAACACTTCACCTCACTCCGATCAAATGTGACGGCACGGCATCTTGCCTGCCAGGCTCGCTGCAGAAAATAGGAAAGGCTTGCATCCACAGAATGGCGATGCCACGCTGCAGGTGCAAGCCTGTCTTATTTAGTGCTGGCCATGGAGTCTAGGTAGATATGCGTGCGGTATGCTTTCGAGCAGTCTGGGATGGAGGTGCGAGCAGAGTGACAGGCCGGAAGACCTTCAATGATTCTTCCGCCCACGACTTCTCACGCCAGCAGGCCCCGTGTCACGGCGTAATTGCACCGGTCAAGCGAGAGCTGCGGGCTGAGCAAAGCTCCGCTCCGAGGCTGCGAATCGTGCCATGGCTGAGCAGCACCCCACGCAGCGGAACTGCAGCGTCGAAGGCATAGACCGCCCACATGGCCGCGTCGAGCCTAGAGCAGAATGGCAAGCCATAGTGCAGGCTGGAGTGTGTGTGCATCTGTAGACAGGCCTGCTCGAGAGTCGAGTAAACTCGCGCCGGCAGCGCACTGGCAACGTACCGAGAGATGGCGATTAAGTCGTGAAGAGGCCGAGCTGGCCTCTGTAATTAATGTGCTGGGGTCCTGGTCGCCGGGAGCACAGCGCACGTCAGCCAGACGTGCGTCCGTCCGACGTGCGCCCGCCCGAGCGCGCCGTCGGGGTCGCGGTCGAGGTCGTCGCGAGCCTCGGCGAAGACGCGAGCAAGGCCGATAAGGACGGGCGCCTGATCTGCGCCACGAAGCCGCCGCTGCCGCGCGGCCTGCGCTCGCTTCCTTCGCATCAACGCTCACACTCCGTCAGGTCAGTCGAGGGTTGGGACCCTCGCGAGCCCTCTGTGGACGCTGACTTGGCTTTGACAGATAGCGGTGGAGGCGACGGCATGCATGGGACGCCAGACGGCGAAATTCCGAGCCCGGGAGCGAGCGTTTGGTTCGAACGTCTCGGCTCGCGACGTCTGCGCTGCACGATACCTTGAAAGGTCTGTCTGCATTCGTGGGATATTATTGACCTTTCGATTAAATTATAGGTACTTTTTAAGTGCTGCAGAGCCCCAATCAAGCTCGAAAAACATACCTGCCAAAACGTGGAAGCGTGCAGGCTTCAGACAGCGACACGCCGTCCGCTGAGGACCTAGCGGCTCAGCACGGGCTGCGGCGTCGAAACTACGCGTTACCACGCGTCAGATCTGTGACTCATCATTCTTTCTTTCCTTCTGCGTGCGTGACGAACCTCGGAAAGCCCGCAAAGCGTGCGAAACGCGTCAAACAAGCCGAGGACGCGACCGCCGTCTCGATCCCCCCCTCGCTGAAACGTCGCCGAGGCGAGACACCGAAGTGTGATCGCTTAGCCGCGCATCACGCTTCGCCAACCTTCCGCCGCTCTGGGCCGGTTCGGTCGCCGTACGCTTGCGGCACGGAGGTAACGGCGTTGGGTGTGACCTCGGGTATCCTGCACGCGGATGGCCAAGACCGTCGAGGGTCCGGCGTGAAAGGTTGGGGGAGCCTCGACGGAAGGTATGTGCGTGGGATTTTGGGGACCGGCCGCGAGTATAAGAAGGTGAGCATCCTGGGCCTTTCTCTCCAGCCAGCTCCGCTCACCTCTTCCCTTCCCTTCTCCTCCCCTCCTCTTCCCTGCTCCCACATCGTCCACTCCCATACTGCACAACTGGCTGCACCTCCACACTCCTCGCCACCTCCTTTTGACGTCGTGCGCCCGCAGTCGACACCGTCAGGTCGCCCCAAGCCGGCGCGCTGCCGTCGTCGCTTCGCACTGTGGCGCGCGGTGCACGGTACGACGTCATTCGCATGACCTACGACTGTCCCAGGTCTCTGGCGCGGCGTCGCCGCTGCTAATGTGGTAAGCCTGCGCCCAGGCCTTGCCCAATTTCCGGCTAACAGACACCGCCGGATTCGCAGGGAGGCATTTCTTCGATCGCCGCCAGCGAGAATGTAAGTAAGTTCACGATATTTGTCTCGGTCCAGCGCTCACAGATCTCACAGACCCGCGGGACACCTCCATCGACCGCCCCTGTTCGCGACGAGGACAATATTGCTGCCTCACCGCGAGGCCGATGGGCCTGGAGCCGGGAGAGTTACGCGGCGCGCGCCCGCTTATCGAGCGGCTTCGTCTGTAGAAGCGCCGCCGTCGACCGAGTGGCCGCGGCTGCTCACGCTGGGGCACGGCTCGTCGCGTGAGCTCGTTTCGCCGCTGACGTCGCCGCCGCCACCGCCGATCTCGAGCCGGCGCCGCAAGAAGTAGCCGGCGCAGGCCAGGGCGAGCGGACATGCGAGCCGGACGGACGGTCTTCGCAGCCGCGCCCGTATACGGACGTAATGCGGGTACGGGTCTATTGTTCACACGCTCGCACGCACGCTGACGCAGATTCCGCTAGCGTTCGTTCGGCATCGCGCGACGGTGACCACCAAGTGGTGCTCTAACGGGGTCAGTCGTTTCACTCGTTTTTCGTCTGCCTCGTCTGACCTCGCGTGTGCGCCTTCGCCTTTCATCCAGCATTTCCCCGCCTCGGCCGGCATGTCACGCCCAGGCCGACGTCTCGTTTAAGCCACCGGCTATGCCGCCCGCCGCAAGTCAGCGTGTGCAAGACTCGCTCGCTGCAGCGATGGCGCGGTCCGGACTCGCACACCGCGAATGTGGAGACCGCCGTCGTACGCCGGCCCTCGCCGTGCGTCTGCGGCCATTTGGACATCGCCCGGTGCTGGTTTGGACCGTCGTCTAGCACTTCCCGGTGACGCCGCTCCGTCTACCGCAGGTACGTTCTGGCGTTGCTTCCATTGCTCCCGGAAATGATTAACCCCGCGCGCCGCTAGGGCGCATAGCGACGAACGCCCGAGCACCGCAGCCCGATGCTCGCGATAGCGAAAGGTTTCGGCATGTCCGGACGTCGCTTAGCACCCAGGCGAACGGCCACCAGCGCGGCGTCGCTGGCACGCGCACTCTGGACTTCGACGGCAAGCTCTACACCTTCAACACCGCCGGGGAACGTCGGCCGTTCAAACCTCTGGATGCGAAAAGGTGCATTTCACGCATAGTGTAACATCCCGTCCCTAACTCTAACGGGGTCTTTTATTTAGATTTCGTCTTCTGACGCGATCGCACGCGACGAGTAAGTAATCCCACAGGCTCACACTCGAAGCTGTACTAACCAGATTGTGTACATTGTAGGTATTTTCTGTAAAAAGGTGGGCAGGCCCCGTGCCATCTCCGGAAACGCAAGCTGACCGTGCTGGCAAGACCTCGGCACCCTCGCACCACGGCCGCCGCCGAACCTCAACGCACCAGCAGCTCGACGCGGCGCTTTGGGCGGCGTCCGGCGCTGCTCTCGTCGGCCGTCTGGGTGCCTCCTCGGACGCGCTCGCTACGATTAACGCGAGGCGTCGGAAGCACGACCGGCCTGCCCGCCGTCCCGGCCATGTCCGTTGCCTGCCATCCGGTACGACGGTACGTCCCGCACGCTCTTGCTCACCTGCTCGACCCAACATCGCTGACCTCCGGCCTCGTCTTACTGCAGCATCGGCCCCGTCGTGAGTCAAGACCACGGTACCAGCTGTGGGCCCGGGCCCCCGTACTTCCGATCCCGCTCATGCTCGTCTCGACGAGGTACAATCCATGCCGTGCCATCTCGCCCCTCCGGCGAGAATCAGTCTGGGTGAGTAAATTACTTCGTTTTTGTCCTTTTCACAGATTGATTGTCTCGTAGCCCGACACTTTCGCCACTCCTGGCCGACGCCGCGGCACCTAAATCGTGCCGACGTCTCGTGCCGCCGTCATCGCTGCGGCTCGTGTTTATGGTAAGCCGTCTACTCGAGGTTTTCCACCTGCTCGACCCAACACTGCTCATAAGAATCAATTTATCTCTAGTACTGCGATTGGTCCCGGGCCTCAAATATATCAGATCCTCGCTTGCCAGACCATCCGTGCGGTCGGATTCGTCTTCCGCCAGCCCCCTATCCCGTCCAGCACCCGCCGCATCGTCGCTACTTGACGCTTCGACCTAGGTAAGTCAAATCATCGAAATACTCGCTCGTTCGGGGTTTCAAACTCCCACCTGCTCGACCCAACACTGCTGATGTATGTGAACCTCTAGCCTCGCAATCGAAGCTGCTCTGGGCCGGAAATACTGCCCAGATGCGTCGGAATACCAGGTGGTCCGGCCTCTCTGGCCCTCGGACACCGTCCGATGTCTGGATCGCCCGGCGGCCGTCTCCTATTCACTGGCACTCTATTCACCTTTTTTGCTGACTTAGCCTCGGTGCTTGCCCCACAGCACGCTTCTGCGACCGCTGTCGACGGCGATCGTCTGATCGTCGCGCCGCAGCCCTGGCGAACGGCTGCGAGGCCCCGCAGGCACATCCCTTGTCAACCCGAGCGCTGCCGCCGCCTGTGTCTCACATGCGCGTCGGTAAATCGACACGATCCGACCAGCGCGCACGAGGCGAGCCGGCAGGATTCGAGGGCTGAGACGGGAAGTGAGGGCTCGAGATAATTTAATTGGGAATGGCCGCATCGAACGCTCCTCGCGGCCGGCTCGGCGCAGCGGAGAACAGCCGGACAGTGCGGGAGACGGCCTTCGCGTGCACGCGCGACAGCGGCGCTCGCCGTGGTGCAGCGCCAGACCGCCAGCGAGAAAAGCCAGAAGCCGAAGGCACCCCACGCCCAGGTAGCGCCGTCGCGCGCCGCTGCCATCGTCCGCGCAAGTCGCGCGTACGCTGAGGCCGACGACGTGCGGGTCGGATGGAGCTCGCACGACGTGCGAGACGGAACGCGGACCACTGCGGCGACGGCGGCGCGAAGAGGATGCGTCCCGCTGCAAAGCGAGCCGGACGACGTACTTCGGCTGGTCGCCATGGCCGCGCGAGGTGCTCTACCGACGGCGCAGCGCGCGCCGCACGTGTACCGCAGCGCGCGCGGCCCAGAAACGTCTGGTACGTCATTACTGTTCTGTGTGTCCCGTCCGATGCTAATGAGCGAGCAGCTCGCGTCCGACAAAGCCACGGCCGTCGCGCGATTGGACTCGGAACGGTCTCAGTCCAACTCCCTCAAACCTCTCGAAATGTAGTAGACACTTCCTGTATTTAATCCCTCTCATTTCGATGTGTCTTTTTTGCGCTGCTCTTTCGACGTCCGACCTCCTCAAACCTCTCAAAATGTACTTCAAGTTGGTATTTGTGTATAGGTTCGTAGCTGTTCGCCATATGTCGCATATTTCTTCTAAATGTCTTACTACATACTTTGCTACTTCATGCTAGCGGACCATCTGGCCGGGCCAAAACTTCATCAACGCGCACTTGCACCGTTCGCGACATCAGCACCGGGACCGCGCGACGCGCGGCTCTCCGCCTCGCGCAGATCCCAATCCCGACGGCGCACGCAGGCCGTCTGTATCGAGGGCCGCGGCAGTTCCCAACAGCCTCCCCCTCGGGAACGCATCAAGCCCAGCGTTCGTGTTATCGGCGTCGGTGGCGCGCAATATGGGCCCGTGCGCACTTCAATTCCGAATTGCTGACTGTGCGGGCCAGCGAGCTCCGAATTCGTGTGCGGACATATAAGGCGCGGCGGCGCGGCGTCGCTCTCCCACCATCCGACTCTCACCACACCCGCCCGACCAACTTTTCAACTTTTCAACTCTTCAACTTTTGTACGTCGCCCGCGTTGAGTGCTAGGTTTGGGACGGGAACGTGATACCGTAACACCAGATCGCTATCTACGATGGCCTTCGCCGAGCAGACCACCCTCGTCAACGCGTGCTTCGCGGTCAAGTGCGACTCGTGCGGCAAGACGACCTGGAAGGTGAGCACCCCGTTCGAAGAGTTCATTTCTGCGTGCGCTTGGTAGCCTCGTGCTGCCTCGTGCCGCACACGCTGCGTCGCGCGGCGTGCCCGAGCTTCGCGGGCCTCAGGCTCGCGGGGGCTGCGGCGGCTCGAAGCGACGCATGTGTTTTCTGCGTCCCCCTTTCAATTGCGTCCGCTGCTGTCCTGATCGCGGCGTGCTGATGTTACGTGGTCGTTCTCACAGGGGTGCGGCAAGCACGTCGACTCGGTGAGTCGCTGTTCATTTTGCTCGCAGGGTGCCCTGGGTGCCCTGGCAGGAAGCAAGGGGGCGTTCTGGGGTGGCCGCCGTCGTTCTGATGGTCGCCGTCGGGACGCGGGCGGCTGCGCAGCGGCGTGTGGGCGCGGGCAGCGTGACCCACGTTCCTGGGCTTGCTCGCGCGATTGGAGCCGACGGCGCGCGCGGCTGCACGCTGGGTAAAGCCCAAAGCGCCTTCGAGGGGACCGGGAGGGCCTTCTGATGGATACGTTTTGTGGCGTCGTTATATGAGTTCCTCGCCGGGATGGACGTTGCTGATGGACGAGTTTACGCTTGCTGCAGGTCATGAAGGACGTCCCCGAGGCGGACAAGTGCGCGTGCCCGCGCTCGTGAAGCGGCGGTCGAGGTCGTTGAGGGGTCAGAAGGAGGAAATGTGACGAGGAAGCGGAAGCATGTATCTGTATGAGTCTCCTGAAGAATAGATGTCCAGAAAGCCGATAGGAAAAATCGCGCGGGTAAATGAGGGGTCAATGTGGGGTGCCTTGGTTGTGGGTGCAAGCTGTTCGTGTCGGAAGATATGTTTTACGGAGAGATTCCTGTGAGGGCGACTGCCAAGAAGCTGATAGCGGCTGCAGTTGCGGCATCCGTAAGCGCCCACTAACCACTGCGCTAAACGCCAACTGGATTCAGACTCGACCCTCTCTGAAATAACCTTTCATCTTTCCTGCCCTGACCACCTTCTCCATCGTCCTCTGCATCGTTCAGCACATCTCTGACGGCACCGTCGGCCACAGCGATCTCGTTGTCACTGCGCTACGCTCCCGCCATTGCCGCCGTCGCTTACGGCTCCACCGTCCCCCTCGTCGTGCATGGCGTCCGCAACGTCGTCGTCTGCGCCCATGCAGCGCCCGCGGGTCGCCAGCATCACCGTCTCTGCGCCTCTCGTGCAGACCACATCAGCTGCTGTCTCCGTCATCGAGACCGACCACATACGAGAGACCCGCTCTGGCGAGGGTCACAAGATGGTCAACCAGTACGAGATGAAGCAGTTGCTTGGCAAGGGGCAGCATGGAGAGGTCTGGTGGTCGAGAAACACCCTCACTGGCGAGGAAGTGGTGCGTCGTTCGACCGCTGTATGCGCTCCCGTTGTGCTCTGACGACCGCTCCACCCTAGGCCATCAAGGCTATGAGGCGTAAGAACCCAAAGCAGGACCGTATGAGCCTCCTGCGGCGCCCTAGACTGCCACGGTCGCCCGAACATCTATCCGTGGCAAACAATCTGGGTGCCACCGAGATAAAGATCCTCAAGGAGATCGCCATCATGAAGAAGCTCCGTCATCCCAACGTTGTCCAGCTAGAAGAGGTCTTGAACGACAATCTCAAGGAACGAATATACATGGGTACGCTGTCTACGACCTTCGCTCGTGCAGCCTGTCTCACACCGAGACCTGTTCTTCCCTGGCTGTTCGCGTCACCTTACCTCTCGATGCCCCGTCTGCTCGCACGACCGCCCTTGACTACGAACGTGTCGTATAGTCATGGAATTCATGGCAGGCGGGGAGATCAAATGGCGGACAGGCGATGAAGAACCTCTGCTACGCGTCAGCCAGACACGGCGCATTTGCCGAGATGTCCTCCTTGGCCTAGAATACCGTCAGTCCCCCTTACACTCCGCATATTACCATGTTCTCACGCATCAAGCACCCCAATTCTAGTCCACGACCAAGGCATCATCCATCGTGATATCAAACCAGCGAACCTTCTCTGGTCCGCCGACCGGCGGGTCGTAAAGATCGCAGACTTCGGCATCTCTCACTTCTCTTACGCCCAGTTCCTTGCGGCCAAGGGCAAGACAGCCGATTCGGCAGAGTCGCGCGACTGGGAGGAGCATGACAAGATTCTCATGGACGAGTCCGACCTTACAAGGTTCGCCGGCACGCCGACGTTCCTCGCACCCGAGATCATCTCCGACGGCTCGACAGACATGTCGGCCTCGGGCAGCACGACGAGCAACTTGCAGACGACGGATTCAACCGCTACTGAAGTCAGGAGGTCCCCTATCAGCAAAGCCATCGACATCTGGGCTTTCGGCGTAACGCTCTACGCCTTCCTTTTTGGCAAGCTCCCCTTCGTCGCCGAGAGCGAGTACCAGATCTACAACAAGATCAAGGAGGAGGATTGGGACGTCCCGGAGACCATGGGCCAAGACGAGGTTCCTGTCGGCGGTCGCCACCAGAAGAAGCCCAAGAAGGGCCTCGAGACGGAAGGTTATCTCGTCATCGACCTGCTGCAGGGCCTCCTAGAGAAAGACCCCTCAAAGCGTTTGACCCTGCAGGATGTCAAGGTACGCTTTGATGTACTGCCCGCCGCTTTGTATTCTGAACATATCTCAGCGCCACCCATGGATTACTCGCGACATGCCCAACGCGGACCAATGGCTGCGCGCTACCAACGGCATCGAGAATGCTTCATTGGCGCCCACCGAGGACGAGACCAGCTCGGCTCTGTCAACTGTACTCTTTCGGTACAAGTTTCGTAACCGCCTGGCACGCGGCATCTCGTCAGGTATCTCGTCTATTTTCAAGAACATCCGCCCCCAACGTTCCTTTCGTGCGAATCCTGGTCAACCCACTCAACCTCTATCGGATGAAGAGCAGCGATACCGCCGCATAGGCACCCGATCGATGCCTCACGTCGAACTCACACGACACCAGAGCGCAGTAAGCGCCATAGACAAGGGCAAGCAGCCCATGCGCCCGCAGGCCTCTCGCAACAAGTCCTCCGTCGAGCTTCGCACAAATACGAAGAGCCTCGACTGGGCGTCAAGTACGAGCGGTGGGTTCAACGTCCCGGAGGTGGGCGGGTCGGGTCCAAAGCCCCGCCGTGGGTCGGCGCCGGGGCAGGCGCTTTCGCCCCTCGAAACGCTGCGGGTACCCACACAGTCGTCGCGCGTCTCCTCTCCACAACGGTCCCCGTCCGTGCGGAGCCCGTCGACGGCGCACGTGAACGACCTGACAGACGAGCGACCGCGGAGCAGGCTGTCGCTGCTCGTGCGGTGGATGATCCAGAAGCCGGCGTCCTGGGCACCGTCGAACCAGACGAGCACATCAACATTGCCATCGGGCGCCGTGTCCCCGTCTTCCGTCGCCAGCGGCAGCAGAATCCCGCCCGCGAGGGACCTCACTCAGCGCCGCAGCGAAGACGCCTTCAACCGCATGTCTGCGGCACGCAACGACGGCTCGCTGACGCAAGCGATGCGCGCGGCGAGCTGGGGCGAGGTTGGCGGGTATCACTCGCGGCCGTCGGAAGACATGACCAGCCTCTATTCCGACCACGGCGAAGACGGCCCCGACGAAGACACGTACCTCGTCGGCTTCGGCGGCGTCGCCCAGAGCCCTGTCTCGACCGTTCCGAGTGCTATCCTCAGCACAGTGTCGTCGCTGGGCTCGCTCAGTCCTCCACCCGTGCCCCTGTCCGCCGCGCAGATTCTGCTACACCGCGCCGAGGGCAGCTCATCCGCTCCGGAACCACCGTCCGCACCCGACCCCGCTGCACTCGATGCCGTGTTCCTGCGGCAGGCGCAGGTGCGCTCGCACGCGACGAGCCCGCTCTCGCACCACGCGAGCGAGGAGGAGATCGAGCCGCCGCAGTCGCCGACGTACGAGGACTCCGAGGAGGGCGAGTCCGACGGCTCGGGTGAGCGCACCCCGAGCGAGCAGGACTACGCGCCGAACACGAGCGTGCTGTACCAAGAGGCCGACGAGGAGAGCGACGAGGACGGTGCTGCGCCGCTCGAGGTCAAGACCCGCCGGCCGTCGTGGTCCGTGCACTCGCGCTCGCGCCCGACGTCGCCGCGGGGCCCGGACATTCCCCCGCAGGAGGGCTGCGCCCGGCCTGCGATTCGTATTTAGCGGAGGACTCCCTAGTTTGTTAGTTGACTTATTGGTACACGCTCATAGATCTGGACTCTCCTACTCTCCCGTTCTTCCTGGTTTTGCAGCACATTTTCCCATGTTTATTTCCTCCTCTCTTTCCTCCCTCATCCGCATTTTCCGCGTTTGCTCATAGATGCACATCACCACAATCTCTCAGCATGTTGTACTATCCTCTCATCTCCCGTGTCGTACCTAGGAACAGAATAGTGGGTTTAAATAATATTTCCCTACTCCTGCCTTCGGGCGTGGATAGCCTATCCGAGCTCTGTGTGCGATCCGGCTTAGAGTGAGTGGGAGAGTATTTCTTCAGCTCTAACTGTGTTGACCTGCCCACATCAGCTTTGGAAACGTCGACTTTCAAGTTAAGATCTCTGCAGTATACAGACGGTGGCTGCAGGGACATATCGCTGTCCGGGGCCCGATGTAAAGGTGGCTGTAATGCCAAGCTTGACTTCGAGCACAGCTATCTCCTGCTGACTCGCCGCCTCGTTCTGAATTTGCTTAGCCTTTGTCCCAGTCCTCAGTGCCGCTTTTGTTGCGCTATCTTGGATGATTCATGCCTGGCCATCGCGGCGTCGCTCACGTGGTCTGCCGGACGCCACGACGCTGGCCCCCAATGGCAAGCGATGTTGGTCTCAACCTTTAGGTGCCTGTCCTTGTCTCTCTCGATGTTGCGCTCCCGATCTCAGCGACAAAGCGGGCTAGGAGCTTATCCCTCGACAGAGTCCTTGTCGTCGCTGGCTCAGCCCGAAAACACCCCAATTATCGTAACACCTGCGACCCCGCTCATACCCTCAAGGTCCCCGAGCCCTCGTCGCATTACTATACGCCGACCGCCTCCTCGACAAAATGAGCCTGCAGCTGTGAAGCGGTCTGTATGCCTCTGGGTTACTTCGATGCTGTTCAGCGCTTGCATCCTGTGCGTCCTGTACTTTGCGAAGGCGACTCCCTGGGACGCAGCCGACTCCGTCCAGCGTGCTCCTCCTGTATCTAAGCTGCTCGGCAACCTGAAGAACAAGATCTCCTCTGCAAAATTTGGAGCCAACCATCTCGCAAACGACCGACAGTTCCCGCTGGACCTGGCAGAGCCTGGCATCCTCGTCTTGGAAACCTCTACGAGCACTCGCACCTCGCACTGGCCGCCCTTGATCACCGCCGTCCCTGAGGCCCCTCCCTCCCCCGACGTGATGCGCATCGACGTCACCTCCGCGGCCATCGACGCGCAGTTCTGCCAGGGCGAGGCCCGATGCCGCATCCTGCTCCCGCTGTGGATCGGCGAGCAGGAGTCGCGGGGGCGCATGCACCTCACGCAGCTCGTGCACCTCGCGCACGCGCTGAACCGCACGCTCGTGCTCCCGAACGTCGGCAAGAGCCGTCTCGGGCTCTGCGGCAAGTGGTCTTTCGAGGCGTACTACGACGTGCACAGCATCGCCGCCCAGACGCGCATGGTCGCGCCTGCCGCCGCGCGGCGCGTCATGCTCATGGACGACTTCAAGACCTGGCTCGACATGCGCCCCGACCCGCCGCACGGACGCATGCTGTTCTTCCAGGAGAAAGCGACATCCGAGGCGCAGGGCGCGCTGGTCGATAGCGCAGACAAACTCTCGCTGTTCCTGGACGACGACGTACTCCACCTCAGCGACACCAGGCTGAAGAACGCGTACTGTCTGAAGAGCAAGTTCCGCGGTCTCCAGCTTGATGAAGACTATGCACTATCGCTGTTCATGGAGCCTCCCCCTCCACTCTTGATAGGCCCTCCCGACATCCCCTCTGGCGACCTGTTCATCAACATGCTTAGGCGACACGAAGCCGCGCAAGTCTCTGCTGAGTCTGGTTCTACGGAGGCTTTCGACACGCGCAGTGAGCAAGACCCGTCTTCAGTTGATCAGCAGGTCCCGCTCTCCGAGCCCGACGTCTTGGTCGTGCACTGGGACCTGCGGCACCTGCCCTTCACATCGCCGACACCGCTCCCGCCGCTCGAGTACTCGTCGACGCTCTGGACGCACGCCCGCCGGCTGACCGCAGCGCACGCGCCCTACGCCGCGGTGCACTGGCGCATGGAGACGGTCGACCCGGGCGTGCTGCCCGCGTGCGCGTACGCGCTCGTCGACACGCTCGGCACGCTGCTCGCGGACCCGACGCTCGGCGCGGGCGTGCGCGCGGTGTGGCTCGCGACGGACGTGCCGTGGACGGCCGGCGGCGCGGCGCCCGCGCTCGTGCGCTCGCCCGAGCAGCGTTCGAACACGTTCCGCGCGTTCGCGCCCGAGCACTTCGCCGCGCTCGACATCGTCAAGGGCGCCTTCGCGCGCGGCGGCGCGCTCGACGAGTGGGCGCTCACCGGCCTCGGCGAGGAGGTGCAGCGCTACAGGGCCGCGAACGCCGCCGAGGACCTCGAGCTGGCGTACGAGGACGACACGGGCATGCTCTGGGAGGACTCCGGCGTCTGGGGTATTTTAGACAAGATGGCGGCGATGGAAGCGGCGCTGTTCGTCAGCGGTGCGAGAGGATGTGGAAGAGTCAGGTATGTGTGGTATTCTTTGCCCTGTGCAGCAAATGATGACCTAGCGAGACAGCTCTTTTACAAGGCAGATCGTCGATTATAGAGCGGAGAGGCAGCGCAGCGACGCACCCAGGAACGTAGTAGAGCTTTTCGGATGAATGTCATTTTTTCTCCCATCGCATGCGAGATAGCCATAGCATAAGCAGGGCATGGAAAAGCTCATACTACAATTTTGCGACAAACGACAAGGGAAAGGGAGGTAAAAAGACATCCACCAGCATATGATAAGGCGGACCGCCCGGACGGCCCTGCTGCTCTGACATCCTCACGCCGCCCCTGTAGCGTGAGGAAGGCGATGGTGAGCAACTGTCACGCACGAATCTACTCCCGAGGAGCACCCCGGCCGACACCAGCGAATTGTGGCCGGAACTCGCTGGGGGCACCACCCTCCTTCTTCCTGTACTCGTCGCGGTCGCCGCGAGGGGCGCGGTAGGCACCCTCGCCACCAGCGCGGACACCAGCAGGGCGGGGGGGACGGGCCGCCTTTTTGTGTGTGGCGGGGACGATCTCAGCGGGGAGGTGGAGCCTACGCGCGGAGGTTACAAAATGCTGAGAGTCTGCAGAGGCGATAGCACGCACCACTCGCGGAGGTACTCGACACCCTCGGGGGTGAGGACGTAGTAGTACCACTGCCACGAGAACTGGGTCTTCACAAGGCCCTTGGAGGTGAGGCTCTGCATGGCCTTGATGACCTCCAGGTTAGGGACGTCGAGGTCCTCGTGCTTCGGCGCATTGTAGTCCTTCTTGGCGACCAGAACACCCTCTGCATGACCCGTCAGCCAGAGCTCCCAACATTTAGAATCTTGGTTCCGCACCCTTGAAGAGGTTCTCGTAGATGGTGCGCCTGTTCTGCTTGGTGATGATCATGCTGGGCGAGTGGAATACGGAGGTCGGTAGCTGGGGCTGTTCAGTACCAATCTTCGCAGTTTAGACAGCGACCTGAGACTCACTGCGATGAAATGCTCGCACTAGTCCGGCTGCAGCGACACGGACATAGTCAGCATACTGTCCCTCTAGCCTGCACACCGGAGACCCGTCATCCGCGCGAAGCGACCCCCATCCACCCCGCCAAAGTCCATAGATCCGGCCAAATCCACCACCGACAGCATCCGACGGGTCCAGAGAATCGACTGGCAGCACTCACGTAGCGTCGAAGGGCGAGGGGTCCTGCGGGGAGGTCTTGACGTCGAGCTGAGCGAGAGCTTCGTTGATCCAGGGCGTCTATTCGTCGGTGAACAACCCCGAAATGGGAATTTCCCGCCCACGTGGCTCTAGCGCGCCCAACCAGCCTGGCCCAAGCAGCTTTCCTCGATTTCCACCACCAGGCATCTCGCCCCTGCGTGCGACCAATAGGCCCGGCCAGAGATATAACTTACTTTCCTGCATATATCAGTAGGAATTGCGGTGGAGCCGCTACGGGCCCCTTCAGGAGTTCGCATGTGAAGTACCGCGCGTCGAAATCGCTTTCCTGCAACATAACGCGGCAAGCCGGGGCACGTTCACCCTTTTACTTCGCTGCCTCACCATTTTGCACTCGGTGTGGATTTCTAACGATAGCTTCAAGGTAGCCCAAAGGCCGTCAGGCCCCTCGCTAGCTTGCAAAAGGTCGTCTAGCCGCCTCTCACCGAGCTCCCCATATCGACACTTGTTTTTTAGCCGTGCACCAGGACGAGTTGACGCCCCGTCTACATATATGTAAGTTCGCCACTACGGTCAAATATTGCTCCAGCGAGCTAGCGACCGTCTGACGCCAACGATTCTGCTTGTAGATCTCTCGTCTTATCGCTGCGCTATGAGGCGTGCAGTCAGCGGCCCATAACTACCGACGGGTCGAGATCACACTCGACCTCATGTTGGGTGACAGAGTTATAGACTTGGGCTGCGATTACCAGGGCTATTAGCGGGACACCATCATAAACCCAGCTTCGAGGGGATTCAAGTTCGGAGTGCGTTAGACTACGCAATGCCTCCGCCGCTGACAGTCTTGAGTTCGTGGAAGACGCAATGACATGCTATTAGTCAATATATCATCATACGCCTCCAAGTATCCGAGGAGCAAGGTTTCAATCCACGAGCACGGGAACCGCTACGCAGCGGTAACGCAGCGGCACGTCTTACTTCGTCCAAGATGTCCAGTCACAAGATTGCTACGTAAGCACGCGCTTGGCCCTTGACCGGCACCCCGCCAACATCCCACATGCAGTACTTACTGCCGCCGTCGTCTTTGTAACACAGACCGTCGACCCAAGAGGATTTCATTTTGAATGCACGCTAACGCAGCGTACCGCGAGCTCGGCACATCTAAAAATCTATCATTCAAGGCCTAGATCCTGTCGGCTTATACGATGCAATGCACCCGCGATCCCGCTTCATTTGAACCCGCCCAGCGAATAAAATAATATCACGTCCCAGGATTTTCCCCCCATATTCACATTATACAGGTGACACACAAACGTTGTATTGCCTACACACCACTACGAAACGCCACAGTACATGTCTAGACAAGAGTGTAAGAACCCCTCGAAGACATCCGTGGTGATAGGCGTCCCAGTCTGCATAGCCATCTCAGGCTTGTGTTTCTTAATCATGAAGCCTAACTTGAACGGGTCCATACCCGCTTCCTCTACGGATGCCACGTCTTGGTCCGCGACCATCATCAGCAGGGCGGTTCGGATGTCTGTCAAAGCCGGCTCAACCGCCTGCAGCACCGGCCAAACCCGCTCCGTTTGCAGCTCGCTACGACCCCTCCGCGCAGCCGTGTACGCGTTGCGGCGCGCATTCCGGATGCTGCGCACGTTCAACTGGCCATAGTCAGTTTTCAGCGCTGTTTCCACTCCAACACGTCCTTCGTCCTTCTGCGGCAGGTCCTTCACTCTCTCGAAGGCTCTGCGATATAGGGCATAGTCGGCGACCCAGATGAGCGACTCCAAATCGTGCTTGACCTCGTGCTCAACGAGCTGGGCTGCCTGAAGGTCGTCGTAGAAGGCTGCCACATTCCGGAGTATATCGATGGCCATAAACTGCAGAGTTCCCTGTTCGAACAGCGCGTAAACAAACATTGAGAAGAGTGAATGGAGCGTCCTACCGTCATCTGTGGCCCACGTTTGACCGTCCATCTCGTGTGTGTATTAGTGGCGGTCTTTGGCGCACGTTTCTTCTCTCCCGGAACCTGCACGATGGTTACGGGATTGTTCTCATCCACGATGGCTGCTATGCTCGCGAACTCGAAGTCCGTAAGGAATGCTTCGTACCCGTCTCTGCGATCGACAGAGAGGAGGACATTGCCGATACTGAGATCGCGGTGAAGGATGCCATAAGTAGCCAAGGCCTTAATGCCTGTCGATGGTGAGTGAGTTTAGAAGCAGGTGCCCACGTCCATCGTACTCACCTGTCACCACCGCGATCAACGCCCGGATGAGGTGCTCGGGGTCATCGAACTCCCACAGCGGCTTCCCGACGGAAGTGAGGAGTACGCGATGCAGCACGATATCTTCCTCCAGGAACGCATCGACTGGTCGGAGGGCATTGACAGTCAGCGACGTCGACTGCCCGTTTCGGTCGAACGACACGTCTTGGCCCGCAAGGAAGTCGGCGATGCCTCGCAGGCCGAGCAGCCCCTTCGTCTTCATATATCCGTAGATAAAAGACTCGGTTCGGCGATCACTGTGGCGCCAGGCGGACTTCATGATGAATGTCTTTAGTCCAGACGTGCCGGCCTTGACCTTCCAAACGGTGGTCCCACGACCAACGAGGGAGTACGAGGTCCATATCGGGCGACCGACAGTGAGCCAGGGACCTTTGATAGCAGATAAGTCCTTCATGGGCTGCCCAGAGACCTCGAAGCAAGGATAGTGATTCCCCGTGGTGTCGCTCTCGTCGCCACTGTGCAGTCCGACCAGTAGCTCTCGGCCGAGTTCCGTAGGAGTCAAGTCGTGGAGCATACGCCGAAGTACGAAGATGAACTCGGGGGTGACCACCCGTTTGTCCGTGTACATCAGCATCGAAGGGCTGTGGATTACCCCGCCTCGATCGTAGACGGAGACGTTGAAGTAGGGGCCGTAGATGAGCAAGGAGATGGAGAACAGCTGGAAGGGACGATGTGCCAAATGAATGCGGGAATAATCCCCGGCCTGCGAAACAATCTCCTTCACTGTGCCAGTACGCACGCTGTCGTCCTTCTGATTAGGGCCGTCCTTGTGCGAGCACTTGACCTCGACACATGACAGGATGACGCGCCAAAGAACTTTGGACGTAGGCGTAACGTTCGTGGAATGTTGGCGAAGAATGAAGTCCGGTTTAACGGGAGCGAACGTCGGAAACGTGTCCTCGGGAGCGACCGAAGAGGAGTGGGTGTTGTGGAATTTCCGGTTCGCGCCACTCCCAACTTCGTCGAAGATCGTCTCCTGCGCAGAATTGTGAGATCACGGAGAGCTCAAGTCAAACATGCGACGAACTAGTGGGTCATACATATCCCTTTCTGCACGAACGCCAGTGTTCAGGAACTGCTCGTGGATGTCTTGTAAGGCTTGCAGCGATTCTGAAACCTTCTGGGACGAGCGGAGACGATGCTGACAGTCGACCAGCCAGGCATCTTCTTCCGGGGCGCGAGACTCGAAGCGAAGGTAATGTCTGAGGAGGTTGCGGCTGGTCGTCTGCTTGTTGGCGAGATCGGCTCCGAGAACCTTCCGTATGTCGGCAGTAGACCTAGTCGAGTTCGCCATGTAGTTCACTCCGCCACCCTGCGAGTGTGGAGTTTGCGGCATGGTAGGAAGTTAGAAGGTAAGATGAGAGAACGATAGTCAACAAAAAGGTATTGGAGAGACGAGAGGACGAGCTCTCGCCTCTATATACGACGACCCCGAGGACGGCATGTTCGAGGGCTGCCTGTGGGTGCGTCGTCAGTCGTTGATTATCGATGGCAAAAGAACAATGAATATGATGGGCAACATAGCGTGCTGGGCCCAACAGATACCGAGAATTGAATGCGCCCTTGATGTTTGTTCCTCTTCGCACTGGCATACGGTCGAAAGAATCAGCACTCGCCTGAGAATATGACCGTCGTGATTGTACGCTGATGAGTACGCCCGAGAAAGCTATCAGCCCCCAGATGACCGGTGTGACGATCAGTAGACAGGGAGGATAAGTAATGAAAAACAAGGGCCGTGGCGCCCGAGATCCTCGCGGACGAGCGCAAGTTCGTCTTTCGTGAACAACTACCGCTTTTGGAACCTCACGTAATCATAGCAACCGTGCGCGTTAATGACTGTTCTTCGCCTGAATCGCTGAGGATGCTCGACGATACGCTGGGCATCAACATTCAATGTTTAGTATTCAACAAAGGTGCCCCGAATTTGAGGGCCGGTGGCCATGCACTAGACGAGAGAAATTCTACGTCTGCTTCCGCTTCGATGAGCCATATAGCGACGGCAGACAGCTCTTGACCTCTTCCTGATTCGTCACGATAAACTTTCGCCCATTACCCTATCGCCGTTATCAGCCAGGACAGTCGTGCGCGTATGATATCCCGGTCCCTGAGAGACCGGCGTCTGAGGTATTCTGAAGATAACTCAGGGTCATCCGACTCCGAGGCCGGCAACTGGATTTTTCTCCTTCTCCAAGTCTCATCGGGTACCAGATTTCATTCATTGTTCGCCAAGTCTGCACCATTCCTCATACAAGTACAACATCCTCTGGAAATAATGTTTCGAGAGAGAGGCTTTCTGGATGCCTTCGATCATGGAGCAATGCTATGCTTCCAGTAGCCCATACTGGTAATATGTGCGAGCGGCCTCTAGTTGGGGCAGCGTTGTTCTTGCCACTTCAGTGCAACTTTCGAGCAGGTGCTGAGAGCATGTACAATAGTTTTTACAGCAGTCGCGGGCGAATATTGCGCTGCGCCACATGCATTCGTGTCATTGCATGCAGGGTGCCAGTATGCCGCTACCTCGGTTATTCCATCGAATCAATCAGATAACTCGCAGAGCGTTCTCTGCCGTGCAATTTCACCACACAATCACCACATGATGATGGACAGTCGGTCCAGACCCTTCTTACGACGCGCACGGTCAGCCCTCAGCCTTGTCTCGCCTGTTACCACAGAGAGTTACGGCGCGGCACCGCCCGCTCTGGCTTAAGCATGCGCACGACTTCGCCGCAGGTGCCGCACTTGCGGGGCTCGGCCTCGAAGTCGGCCTCGGTGTACGGCTCCCAGCTGAGGAGCGGCGGGTGGCGGTCGCCGGTGTACATGCGCCCCGTCCAGCCGTCCGCGTGGTAGTCGTACGGCGGCATCTTGCAGTACGGCCGCCCGAAGTTGCCGGTCGTGCAGTAGCACGTGCCTGGCGTGTCGGCTGCCGTCAGGACTCAAGTGTTGCTGGCGCGACAAGAGCAGAACGCACCTCGCCTATCGTGGCTGATGCAGATACCGCACGCCTTGTAGCCGCAGTCCTTGCATGTGCCCGCGCATTGGTATTCGCGGTCTGTCTTGGTGAATTGCACGTTGCAGCCCGTGCAGCGTCCGGCAGGCGGACGAGGGGGGCGCCGGGCCTCCTGCTCTGCGTTCAGCGCGTTGAGCTGCTGCTGAATCTTGCACGCCTTCTTGTGCCCATGCTTCTGCCAGTCGACGAGCTGGCACTCTGGGCTATAATAGACAGGGTGTGAGTCGATGCTCGCCGCGGTGCGACGTGGCAAGGGGCGCGCTTACGAGCAGTACCGGGAGGTCTTGCACCCTGAGCAAGCTAGGGGCGCTGCTTGTCCGCAGACTGCACACGGGACAGACATAAAATCGGGCGTAGTAAGACCTAGGGTTGGTTCGACTTTCGGAGAGCTGGAAGGTGGTGGTTACGCAGTAAATTGAACTGAGCTCGGGAACACGAGCGTGTCTCGGGCGCGTCTCGCTCATTTACATAAATTGCTCACGTGATGCGCGGCTAGGTCGCGAATTCGATTCCGCCCATGAGCAAAATCTGCGGGTTGAATGACGAGCATCTTAATACGACTCCTACAAGCGTGTGGCATCGTCGTAGCCATAGACAAGGACGCCATCGTGCACGAGGATCTGTGAGCTAGCAATACATAGCCTTCGTTAGCTCCATGGACCTGGAGGTTACCCCGGCACTGATCAGCCTAAGCATTGGTCAAAGACCTACCTGTCCGAGCCATGTAGAAGCTATGGGTCCATCCTCGACGACAGGGATCTTGATGCAGTGCAATGTCGTGTAACTAATGACCAGCGTGATTTTCGCGATCTCTGTACTTACACATACGTTTCAACATCTGTGCATTATCGGCTGGGAATTCGTTTGCACACGACTATGGCGAGTGAAATGATGCATTGTTCGGAGAATTACTATCCTTCAAGGATACAGTACATATCTGAATAAAAATACACTTGGGCACGCGTCCGTGGCTATCTTACACCAATGCGGAGTTATCTGTCTTTCACAACGTCAGGCATGCACCTTCGCTAAAAGGGAAGACACAACGCCTCACCTGTCGGGCGTGGTCCAAAGAAGTTGCCCCACATCGTGGTCAGCACGCCGTAGAAACCAGAGCGTGTCTGCACCGTGGCCGAAGCGTACGCTCGTTGCCACCGCTCCTGCGCGAGCGCACGGGGCGTCACCGGCACTGACGGCTCAGACGCGTACGTGCGCATCGCGGGCTTGGGGATCGACATCGTCGGGCGCGGTGGGGGCGTCGGCGGGGGCGACGGCGGCTTGGCTGCGGCCGCGGCCGCCATCTCCGCAAGCTTCGCGCGCTGCTCTGCTGCCAGCAGCTCGGCCTGCATCTTCTCGAGCCTCGCCTGCACCTCCTCGGCCTCCTTCTTCGCGGCGCGCAGCTCCGAAGCGCGCCTCGCGTCCTCCGCCCGCTGCGCAGCCTCCTCTCGTGCACGCTCGAGCTCGGCCTCGCGCGCCGCCTTCGCGGCCTTCTCCTCGCGCTCTTTGCGGACGCGCTCCGCCTCGGCCTCGCGTTGGGCAGCCTCCGCTTTCAGCGCCTCAATCCTGCGCGCGGCCTCGAGTTCGGCCTCGCGCCGGGCCTCCTCTGCGCGCTGCTCGAGCTCCTGGCGCAGCCGCTCCGCAGCTGCCTCGCGCTCGGCCGTCAGCATGGCCTCCTGGTGCGCACGCTCGAGCTCCGCCGCGCGCCGCGCCTCGTCGGCTTTGCGCTCCGCCTCCTTGTGGGCGCGCTCGAGCTCGGCGTGCTTCCTCTCCGCCTCGGCCTTCAGCGCCGCCTCCTTGCGCGCGAGCTCCGCCTCGGCCTCGCGCTTCGCCGCCGCCGCCTTCTGCTCGGCCTCCATGCGCAGCTTCCGCAGCTCGGCCTCGCGCTGCGCGCTCTGCTCCTTCTGTGCCAGCGCCTTCTGCTCGCGCTCGCGCGTCGCCGCGAGCTCGACCTCGCGGCGCTGCGCCTCGATCTTCTCGGCGGCCTCGCGGCGCACGCGCGCGAGCTCCGCCTCGTGGGCTGCCGCGGTCGTCTTGAGGTCGGCGTGTGCGCGGTCGCGTGCGGCGGCCTCCTCCTGCGCGCGTCGCTCCGCGTCCTGCAGTGCGCCCTCCATCTGCGTGATCTGGCTCTGCTGCGCGTGTGCGCGCTCGCGAAATGTGCGGAGCTCGGCCTCGCGGGCGGACATCGCCTCGACCATGGCGCGCATCTGCTCCTCGTGCTCGGCGCGGCTGGCGGCGCTCTCGTCGCGGAGCTGCTGCGCCTCGGCCTCGACGCGCGCGAGCTTGCTCTGCACGGCGCGCATCTCCGCGCTCAGCTCCTGCAGCTCCTCGCGGTGCGCCTTGTCGCGCGCTTCGTTTATCTCGCGCATCGCGTCGCGCAGCTCCGAGACCTCGTTCTGGTACTTCTGGAGCTGGAGCTGCAGCGCGCTCTCGACGTCGCGGCCGGCGTCTGTCTCGACGAGGGGACGCAGTTCGTCGACGGTCTCGACCTGGATCTGGAGCGGTGCCGGCGGGAAGCCGATGATCTCGCGGATGATGCGCTGCGCAGACTCGAGGGAGTTGTCGTGGCGGACCATGCGCGCGCCCTTGTCGAGCGCGGGCTTGAAGAAGAGGTCGTTGGTGGCGAGCTCGCGCTCACGTGCCTCGCAGATCGCGGGCTCCTCCTTGCCCCACATGTTCGTGGCGATGACGACGTGTGACAGAGCATCGTCGCCGCAAAGCTTGCGGAAAAGGCGGAAGTTCTTCCTGGCGACACCGCTCATACGAGTGTCGGTGATACGCTGAAGGAAGATGACGCCGTTGAGCTTCCGTCCCTGCTTGTACCTGTCCGAACCCGTTAGATACAGCATAAAATAGCAAGAAGCGAACGTACGTTTCGGACAGGAAGTCCGCAATGAGGCGGAGGATCTCAGCCTCGGTCTTGACGGTGTCGTCGAATCCGGGGGTGTCGATCAAGGTGATCATCTTGCCGTCGAGCAAGAAGGGCGATGTGACCTCCACTTCGGAGGTACATGACTCGAGGCCGTAGCCGACGTTCAGGTGGGAACCGCTGATGAGGTTAATGAACTGTCCGCGAACGAGAAAATGAGTAACTGCGGAAACATGTGTTGCGACGAGCATGCTTACTGTTGACTTGCCGGCGCCGGTCGCGCCCATAATGCTGGTTCAAGGTCAGCCTACGTATCTTCAGAGCGTATCTGCCACATACGCAATGGTTACGGAGTCTTCGTTCGACATCGTGTGGTCCAGCCTATTCGTTCGTACCTGCCAGAGGCGTAGCTTTGAAAGTGGTGAGAAGGTGGGGTGGTGGGTGCACCCCTCGTGAGCAGGGTATATGTACCTCGCTACGAGATAGAACCATCCTGATATCGCTGGAAATGAAACGAGTATTGAAAGTGTGCGGACTCCATGCTTGTGCAAGCACCACCGCAGCGCCGGCACGAGTACAGGGCGTTCTCGCCTGCTTGGCGATGATGATCCGCCTGCCCAGTGCGTGTATCGCAAATCGGAGGGATAAGCAAAATAGCTGTGCCTTCATTTAAGAGTGCGCGCTCGCTTGAAGTCTACCGGGAACGAGGCCGCTGCACGACACGGAGGTGCCGCTGGGCCCGTGGCGAAAACGAGGTGCTAAACTCGGCGTGGAGTGCGTACGAGGCTATACTCGCAGATGATGGTATCTAGGAAGCAGCCCCCTGGGGCTATTTAGGTGAACCAAGTCCCCGTGAGCAGAGCTTCTGACCGCACGTAATAAGCAGACGGAGCGATGGTATCAAGTGCATACCTTGCTCTGTACCCTCTACGGCTTGAGAAGAGGGAAGGTAGACGTTTCAAAATCCATTATGTGCCAGTACTTGGCGATTCGTGCGTTTCGCGGGTTGTCGTCCGGTTCGAATTTCGCACTGAGTCGTGGCCACCGCCTCTCTGTTAGCGCCCAGTGCTCGCAGCGCCGGCCTTCCGAATATGGCAGCCCCGACATACACCTAAAATGGCAAGGTCAGTCGCTGCGGCTGCGGACCACAAGTCGTGCGTCGAGTCAGCTTTGTCCGGACAATCTGAGGTCTCTGTCAAAATTTTCGTACGCGAAGATGGTCTGTATCTCCAGAATTTGAGCTCGAGGGTAATGAACGATGTGCAAATACGCGTAAACAACCGCCCGAGACAGACAGCCGGCGGGGCGGACGGCGACGAACTTGAACCACACCACCATCTGCATGCTTCATACCCCCGCAATCTCTAATTCTCTGATACCACTGCATATGTAATGTCGACAACAACAACATACGGGCGGAATCGCCAATCCATTGCAGATATTGAGCGCGAAATCGACGAGCTGTTTCGCATACATCCCCAATCTACCACCAACGACGATGACGACCCCGTTATACCTGGCCACGCACTCGTGGACATCCTACGCACATTTTCCCAGAACCACGACGCTTTGCAGCTCATGACACGCGAGGAGGAGGAGCAGCTCATCGAACTGATCGAGACCAACCCCGGCCTCGCCGTCACACCACAAGTCCTGCTCGCGTTCATCGCGCAGAAGACTACCGCGACCCCCGGCCACAGCCCAGAGGGGACACCGTTTGAGGATGCGGACGCTATAGCGAGGGCGAGGGAAGAGGAACGGACAGAGTACGAGTACGACACCCGCTCCCGCTCTCGCTCGTCCAGCCCCGGTTCCATCGGCACATCTGTGTATCGGCCCCCGAGCCGCTCATCATCAAGAGGACCACCGGCAGTACCTCCAAAGACACCAGTGCGCGACTCGCCCTTCGACGCGAGCCGGCGGCAGCGCACGACTCCATTGGCCGGACCGAACGCGCCGTCCAGCTGGACGCGACGACCGCCCCCGCAGCGGAGGAGGAGCGATGCTGGACGCGACATGAGCGACTCTGAGGTGAGTTAAGGTGTATGCGTGTGGTAGTGCTAGGCTAATGCGCCGTAGTCGATCTCGGCGCCGCCCATGGGCTACTCGCGCTCGCAAGGGTCCATATCCGGGCGAGTACGCTCCCCGTCGAACCCCGTATCGCCAGACCCATATTCCGAACGAGGATCAGGCTCCTTCTCTCCCATCAGCATCGGCTCCCCCAACTTTGGAGGCTCGTACTCTCGGCCACACTCGCGCACGCAGTCACACGGACACTTCGGCAGCCTCGATGGCTTCGCCATGCGTCATCGGTCTATCTCACCCGAGAGCGAACGCGACTTCTACCAGCATGAACACACCACAGGGCTCATGTCGCCGCCACCAAGCGACCGCGACATGTCGTTCGACGACGACGACGACCACCCCATCTCGTCGCTCCCGCTACCGTCTCGTCACCGCTCCAGCTCGGATGGCTCGGACGACGACGATGACGACGACCCGACGCTGCTGCGCGTGCACGAGCGCATCCCGACGACGTCGACGATCTCGCTCGACATGGCGGAGCGCGTCGACGCGCTGCAGCGGATCAACGACGAGCTCCGGCGCAAGCTGAGCGACACCGAAGACAACCTCCAGCGGCGTCTAGCCGAGCGCGAGGCCGAGATCGAGGACATGCAGCAGCGCCTCGACGAGTTCCGGAACGAGCTCAGCGTCGCGAAGCGCCAGGAGAAGGACTTGAAGGCCAAGGAGCGCACGAACTCGACGCAGATCCAGAGCCTCGAGCAGAGCATCGCGCAGCTCTCGCGCAGCCTCGAGAACTCGCGCCAGGCGTACCAGAACCTCAATATACAGTACGCCGAGCAATGTGGTACGTGACCCGCACCCTGGTTGTATGCGCTCGCGCTGATGACGCCTACAGAGGAGTCGCAGCGCTACCGCGAGCTCGTCGTCGGCCGCGACAACGAGATCCAGCAGCTGAAGGAGTCGAGCGCACTGCAGGCGCTCGACCTCAAGAAGTGGGAGGACGAGCAGGCGCACTGGCTCGAGCAGATGCGCGGGCTGCAGGAGGAGCTCGCGGCGGCGCAGCGGACGGCCGCGTCGCTCGACGAGCAGAAGCAGGACAACATGATGCTCAAGGAGGTCATCGACCGCCTGCGCTTCGAGCTCGAGGAGATGCGCGCGACCGCGAACAGCGGGCACAGCGCGAACGGCGGTGCGAGCGCGAAGGGCACGATCAGCAAGAGCCTCGGCGCGGAGCTGCTGCGGAAGCTGGAGACGGGGGAGTGGGAGGGCGAGGAGCGTCCGGCACCTGCCCCTGAGCCCGTGGAGGAGGAGAGCGAGGACGACGACACGGAGGACGAGGACATTGTACAGACGATCATCACGCGAACGAAGCGGGTAAGTGCAGCCCTTTCGTTCCCGGAATATTGCTGATTTTATTCCTGCAGAAAGTCGGCAGTCGCGCGAAGAAGATCGAGACCGTACAGGTCGAGGAGGTCAAGGAGTACTCCGACGCTTCGGTGCAGCACGAGCTCTCGACCAAGACCTTCTGCGTTCAGACCGAGCCCGAAGCGCGACCAGCTGTGGCCGCGATGGAGACGCAAACCGACGAAGCGCCGTCTTCCACCATGTCAGTTCAGACCGAACCGGAGCCGACACCTGTCCCCGTCGTCAGAGTCGAAATGGAGATCCAGACTGACGAGCCCGAGCCGGAGGCGTCATCGGGGTCGAACCAGTCGGACGAAGAGGAGACACTCGCGTCCTCATCCTCTACGCTCCTGCCGCCAACGCCCAAGGCACAGACGCTCGCGCACCTCGAGCCGAGCGACCTCCCGCCGTCCTACCACCAGGTCGCAGGCGAGGACCAGGACGCGCTCGCGAAGCGCGTCGCGGACGAGACGCTCAAGAAGTGGCACGCGGGCCTCCGCCTGCCGATCGCGCCGCTGCCGGGCGGGCTCTCCGAGGACGCCGTCGAGGACTGGAAGGCGCTCAAGGACGAGCTCGGCGTCGGGTGCGGCGCGATCGACCGGCTCGTCGCGGCGTCCGCGCACACGCGCGCGCCGCGCACGCCCAAGACGCCGCGCCGGGGCCGCTTCTACAACATCTACAACACGTACGTCTACGGCGACAAGCCCGACGCCGGCGCTCCCCCGGCAGCGAGTGCGCCGCTGCTGAGCGCGCAGACGCTCTTCTGCGTCGGCGCGAGCGCCGCCGTCGCGTTCGTCGTCGGCACGATGCTCGCGCAGCAGCCGCACGCGGGCGTCCCCGGCGGCGCGACGTACTACGACCGCGCGGCGTGGAGCAGCTTCAACGCGCTCCAGGCGGGCGGCGAGGGCTTCCCAGGCGTCGGCGAGGCGGGCGCGCTGCCGTTCCTCGGCTTCCTGGGGCGCCTGAGTGGCGCGGCGCGCACGGTGCAGGGGCGGCCGACGTAGGCGGCTGTCGGTGCCTCTCTGGCTCGCCTCTTATGTTTCGCTACTATGTGGACTTCGCATGCCTACGCTATACCCGCACATATAACCGTTATGTTCCTGGTGTTGGAGGGTGTTCGTCCTTCGCTGTATGATTCTTTGCGGGACCTTTTATATTATGCTACCATATGTCGCCCATGCCTCGACGCGTCTTCTCCGCACTCTCCGCAGGCTGCATGTTTCGTACCGTCGTATTCTAGTACCTATTCTTTCGTTCTCGATATGCAGAGATGTAATGTACCGGCTCGATTTGTTGTAGGTGCACAGAATAGAAGACACCCATCACTCTGAGTAGGAAGACGTTCGTACAGGAAAAATACATCAAGATATATGGATACAAGGAGCGGACTGAGGAACGCAGGGTACGCCGGCGAACTATGATCTCTTGAGCATAAGCTTGACCTCGCCGCAGTTGTTGCACGCGCGCGGTGCGCCCTCGTAGTCCTGTGCCGTGAGCTCGTCGCTCCACTCCTCGAGCGGCGGGTGGTAGTCGCCCCGGTAGCTCCTGCCGGTGCGCCCGTCAAAGTGGTACTGACGCGGCGCGCGCTCGCAGTAGCGCGTCCCGAAGTTGCCGTTCGGGCACCAGCACGTGCCTATATCAGTCCTTTCAGCAACCGCGCACGAGGAGGGAACGCGGGTGGCGCACCGCGGGACGAGTGGCACGCGCAGCTCTCGCACGTCTGGTAGCCGCACTCGGGGCACTCCTGGTCGCAGTAGTCGTCGTCGTCGAAGCGGGTGTTGCAGCCGGTGCAGCGGCCCTTGGCGGGGCGCGCGGGCTTCTGCGCCTCCTGTTTCGCGTTGAACTCGTTCAGCACCTTCTGGAGCTCGCAGCCCTTCTTGTGGCCGCGCTCTTTCCAGTCGACCATCTGGCACTCCTTGCTGCGCGATGCTCAGGCGGTGCGCGCCGTGCAGGGAGGGGGGACTCACGAGCAGTACCGCGTCGTCTTGCAGCCCGAGCAGACGAGGTGCGCATCGTCGTCGCATACGGCACACCACAGCGACATTTTGTGCGATTTGATTAGTGGAAGGAAGGGGGCAGATGGGAGTTGCGGACCAAGTTGAAAAACGCGTCCCGAGGAACGTCAATTTGGTTAATAACCTGGCCACGTGGAGCGTGATTGATCCGCCCCTTTGATGCGCCTGCGCCAGCCTTGTGGCGTTTCTGCAAAGCGCCCGCCCAGCGCCCGAACGTTTGGCGTGCGTTCTGACCCTTTTGGGGATGAGTTATCGACCAGATGAATCCCACCTTTTGCTGTGTAGCTATCGTGTACATGTTTTTGCACATTTTTGTATCAGAACTTGCTAATATTAATACTGTAGCGGAGTGTACGGTACAAACCGCTCTGGGGTGCGTGCGTTACGCCTCGACTTGCCCTCCGAGCCCGAGCTGGATACCGACCTCATACTTTAGATAATTTTGAGGCTCCCTGACTAGTTATTGCTGCTTCTGACGACAATAAAGGCCAATAATGGGAAATATGTCGAGCAAGAAGCTGAAACGGAATTTCTGCTCAGGACGCAAGGGTGGCCCGTGTCATGTCAATGTTGGCATGGTTTTGGCCCGGAAGCGTTACGACAAGGCTGGGATAGAAAAACAGAAAAGGGGATGCGTTATGCGTTACGGTGTGTACCGGACACCCCGCTACAGTATGTCTAGGAAGAAAACTTATCCAATTCGCAAGTCTGCGGGACGAGCCACGGCTGGCATGACTGCTCGGAAACTCGAAGGTTGTGCGTACGGCACTTCCAAAGAAGCCGCATCATCCACGATACCAGGCGAAGCAGATGTCCAAGCAACGACGGAGTGTGAGAATGATGCTGTCATATTGGTACATTTTGACTACATGAGGGATATACGCATAACTTATCGCTTGAAGTAAGGTAATGGGGGGAAGGGCGGAACGAAGAATGGGCGAGTCGACAGCGAAGCGGGACGGAACTCGATGCTATATGGTACAGTGCGAACAGAGGGTCCGTGGCTCGGCGGTGCGGCGGCCTGCGTGCACCTGCGACGATCGACGCCAAAACGGAGCCAGGGACATGCAGTCTAGTGCGGACGGGGACCAGCGTGGCCGGGACCGCTCACCCGTAGACGACCCTGCGTGCGTGTCAGCGCGCACTCGCTCGGACCGGTGCACAACGAGGCGACTCACCCGCGTGCGGTCGTCGATATCGGCTTGAAGTCCGTGCGGCCGGCGTCGACAAAGTGCGCGAGGACGTCGCGCCAGTCGTCGCGCGCGTCCCACGAGATCTTGTTCGGCGAGTCGACCTCGACCGGCATCACCTGGCTGACCTCGCCGCACTGAATGATGATGACGGCCGTGCCGATCCCGCCCGTGCGCCGGCAGCGCTCCTCGCGCCGCCGGATGTCGTCCGCAACGAGCGCGTCGTTGTCGGTGACGTACGTGCGGGGCACGATGTGGGTACCCTTGACGGAGAATCTATGTGCGCATACGTCAGCGATGATCGTGCGGACCGAAGCGCGGGCGCACTGACCGGCGGAGAGAGTCGGACGACGGACGGTAGTTGAGCTCGATGAGCAGTGCCTGCTGGCGGATGTTCGAGGGCATGCGCTTGAGCTGCATCGCCTGGAAGCCGGCCCAGCTGAGCAGCGTCTGGTGCGCAGAGGTGAACTTGCGGAGGCCCTTGACGACGTCCTCGTCGAAGCCTGCGCCCATTGCGCTCTGCTTCTGCGCGGAAATCGTGCTCGAGGTGTGCTGGCAGATCTGCTTGTGCGACGCCCAATGCGACTTCTGGCACTCCTGCGACTGCAGAGGTGATGTCAGCACGGGTCATGCGCGAGTGCGCGAGCAAGGGGCACTGACGCAGTACTGTGTTGTCATCTGTGGGCGGCAGAGAATGGAGAGGGTCAGCGATCCTGATGCAAACAACGGCAGACAGGGACACTCACGCAACCACCGCACAAGCGGAAGCGGGTGTTCGGCTGCTCGATGGTGCCGCACGAGTCGCACACGCGGTAGCCCCGTTGCTTGGCACTGGGGTGCGACGGCGTGGAGTGGTAGTTGGCGGCGGCGGGCTGGGCGTACATGGTAGCCATGGAGGCGGTGCGGGAGTGGGCCGGGAGTATGAGGCGCGAGGTGCTTGTGCCATCCCTGCAATTGTCTGCGCTGCTTTATACTCGAGTGCGTCGCGGCAGAGCGAGTCGCTTTCCAAAGTTCGCGAGGCCTCCATGTCGGTGCGGTCCCAGTCCCACATAATTGTGAAACGCCTCCCCGAGGCGCCCAGCCCTTCCGTGCCATTTGGGGGATCGCCGGCGTCCGTCTTTTGTGTTGCTTGCCGTGCGCGCTGGCCTATCCGCTGCGTTTATTGTTAACATTGATTCTTGCATAGTCAGGCCTGAGTCTCGCACCGAGCATACAAAAAGGCCTGCCGACGCGCCTTCTGCGGGCTGAGCAGCAGACAAAAACCAGGGCGCTCACCTTTTGTCTCATCCCCCGATCTTTGGCAACCGGCGACGCCTTCTCGAACTGCACCATGGCTCCCACCTCCAAAGGGTTTAGAAGGTCGCCGTTCGTGGAGATGTGGCCATGCAAATCAATCTTCCTCGTCAGAAAACCTAAACATCTTGGCCTCGTTCCGCGACAGAGCGCCCTGCAACCTGGCCCTTGGATCTGGCACATGCGCCCTGGCGACGCCATGCTGCCTTCTGGAGCCAAGCGAGCGACGATATGAGCTTGCCGCGGCTAAGTCTACAGGATAAACACGCTACCTGCGCTCCCACCGCTGTGCTCGCGGACCCTGGCGAGGTGCGTCCGTGCCGTCGATGGATCTTGTTCTGTGGGCGTGTCTCCATGGGCGTGCTGACATCAGGAACCCAAAATTTGCTGATGAGTACCGTTTGGAGCACCGCAGTGCAGCGCCGCATGCACTTCCTAGGACGAAACTGCCTCCCGGAGCGAGGACATGGTGGGAGATCGCTGCAAGGTGCGCAGGCGCCCAACGCCTCGTGCGCCCTTCAGGCGACTGCGAACTGACTGGGAACAGCCCGCGAGGTGATTTGCTCGCCGTGACGCTTTGACGGCTGCACAGGCTGCGCTTTGTATGGTTGCTGTTGTGACGCAGCTAACTGCCAGCGACGAAGATTTCGCGGTGTCCTACACGTCTGGCCGTGTCGTCCTTCACCTGTGCCGCGAAGATCCGCACGTACGTTCTCTCTTCAGTCGCCGGCATGCACAGCCGGCTTACATTCGGCTCCGTGCATAGGCCTGCAATTTGACATGGCGTGCCCTCAGACAGATGTTTCGCGAGACGAACATCACCCTCATACGCTGCGCAGAGGCTCATGGCAGCCCCGCAGGCAACGAGGCGTCCCAGCTCCCCCGATCACTGGCCCGCTGAATAGGCTGCCTCGCCGGTGCATAGCCCTGAAACACGTCTGCGTGGCCATCGGGCGCAGGCACGGACTGGGGTCGCGCCGCGAGGCAACCTTGTACACCGTGGCGCGCCAGGCAGCCCTAGGACCGTCCCGCGTATCCCCGCTATCAGCTGCAGGTACATCCAGGCGTGCGGGGCCCTGCGCTGTGCACGGATCGCTGGCCCGGCGCGCGGTGGGCCCACGGTGATCCCCCAGTTTCTCATCGCCTCATGACATCGTCAGATTTCGGTGCACGCGGGAGTTGTTCGCGGCGTCCGATGCAGGTCCCGATTTGACAACGTGGTGCGGATTCTGCCTTGTTATTAGTTCGTTCCTTGCGTCTATCGGGCTCTTCAGCGAAGCGGATGGTAAGTTTTCAAAGAACCGCCTCTGAAGCGACACGATGACCTGACGTGCGACGTTTCTCAAGGAAACGTGCACTGCTTTTCTCACAACGTTTTGAAATTGCACAGAGACTCTAAGACAGCGAAGCTGTCACTGTTGGCTTCCTGCGTCGATGACTTGCGGGTCGCTCGTACGTATCGTCTGACCCATCGACTGGCAGTTGGTATGTGGCGCAGATTGTGCTATTTGACTCCCACCTGCACTACTCGAATCCTGAGTATCTGATTGTATTTTCAATGAGTCGGGAGCCATTTCAAGCTCAGTACAATGACCTTCCAAGCTTCAAGATAGTTCAATCACACATGCGGACAGCGCGGATGTGGAGAAAGCTGTAGTTGCACGTCATGCACTGCATCAATATCCCTATGGCTCCCATCCATCCACTTTGATGCCTATAGCTTCTCCATATAGTCGCACGTCAAAGGTGTATCCGTAGCCTCTACATGTTCGGACAGGTGGGTCCTTGACCGATGCTTAGACTAATCAGTGCCGGTAACCTCCAGATCCAGGGAACTAAAGAAGGCTATGCTAGCTCAGGGGACCTTGTGCGCGGTGAGTTTTGTGTATACAGCTACGACGGTGCCACACGCTTCTGGGGGACGTGCTAAGATGCTCACCATTCAGCGCGTCGATTTTGTACATTGACGGAATCGAATTCGCGACCCCGTCGCGCATCACGTGAGTAGTAAAGGAGCGAGACGCGCCCGAGTCTCGAGACTCCCGGGCTCAGTTCAATTTTAGCTCAATTTGCTGGCCAACCACCACCTTCCAGCTCCCCGAACGTCGATCCAGCTCTCACTACCCCCTATCTTATGTCTATGCCGTGTGCGGACAAGCGGCGCCCCCGGCTTGCTCAGGGTGCAAGACTTCCCGGAGTAGGGCGACCTCTATGGAAAATTGAGGACCCCGGACATTTTCTACGCGCCTTGATCGCGATTTTCAAAAGTGAGTGTGGCGAGACTCGCAGATCCTGAATTTCGTGCAGGCATCGAGGCTCTGAAAATCTATGGTACTGTATCCTCCACCGCAACATGACTATCGGCAATGATGTGCTCCCCGCTGATCAGCGAGAAGGCCGTGAAGCTTTTTCGGACAGACATCGTTTGCTTGTCGCATGGTTAGACTTGCAGCGAGCGCGCCCCAGCTAGGAGCGGAGCGGGTAGTCGTTCCGAAAAATAGCGTATGGGGCACGAGACCAGTACTCCGGCTATACAGCCTTGGCAGTGCGGACGGACTTCGTGGGTCGGCCCAGATGTGCGCCCCTACAATTGCCTTCATGACCTTATTCATAATGAGATGGACAAGCTCCGCCAGCTGCGCGTGTTATCCAAGGGGCAACACCTTGCGCAGGCTCAGATGGCGACGGAGATATGCGGGCCGACGCCAAATTACGCAGCGATAAGCAATAATATCTCGAAAGGTTCATCCCGAGCCGGAATAATGTTGACGGAGAAGCGGCGATTACAAGATAGAGCGACAAATGCGCTTGATATCCGGGTCAAGAGCTGACTGTCCAGGAAGAGCAAGAGCAGAGGCTGAGAGCTGTCATTCGGTAAGATAAGACGGAGCACATTCGAAGATAAATACCGATGACACTTCATCGCAGCCCACCTCAGGGCTTTCTGAAATCTACAGAGATGTCTAAGCAAACCAACGGATCGTCCTCAAACGTGTATCCATCGATATTCACGTTGAAAAGTGCTGTTTCGGGATACGTCAGTCGTGATAGACACTGCGAGTATTATGCGAGACTACCTTTGGGAACCTCCTTGGGGAGGGTAACAGTATGCTCGACGGTGTGCAGGCCTGGCTCCACTGGGCACGAAATATTGGCATGAGCGTTACGCCTGCGGGAGCATTGTAAGTCTCGGCAAAGCGAATCCTTCAAACGATACGTGCGCTTCTTCGCAGAGGTCGAATTCCTTCTCGATTATCTTGAGCACTCCAACCTTCACGACCACGTAGGCGTACGCGCCATCCTATGCACGACACATTATCAATTTAACAGACGCGAGTATTGCTGGCACCAACCTCAATCGTCTCACGCGCCTCACCGACGACTGTGACATTCGACTCTGCACCAGGCTGAGGAGGATCCGGGGAAATCACGATGGACTTGATCAGGAGAGGGTCAGCCTGGGGATCGCCTGCGACGTACGTACACGTAAGCAGCTTTCGGACACAGTACCCTGCGAGTTGCTTACCGCACTGCCTCCACTGCAAACTGTCGCTCACGGACGCCTGAGGCAAGTGCTGGGTATAACCTGCAGCAGCGAAGCCGGCGGATACTGCTGCGAAGAGGGCGAGGCAGGTCACACGAGCCAGTAGAGTCATGGAGGTAGGGGTCATTGGAGAAGAACGAGAAGCGGCGAGGGCACGCAGGCTGAGAGGGGCTGAAGGTACTAAGCAGACGTCCTACTGTGCATTACGCTGCCCCCCGCGGTTACTTAGGGTTCCGGTGATGCGCAAACGTCGAACAGATGTCTGCCGCCTCGGGCACTCGAGCACTGGATTTTATTCAGCTACGTGCTGTATCCTTGACGAGAAGTTACATTACTTCCTCAGCAATCTATCGGGAGACGCCATGGTCGTGTGCAATCGAGTGTTCCAACCGATAATGGATAAAGATGTATAAATACGAAGATCGCAAAAATCGCGCTGGCCATGACTACGCATGTTCTACCGCGACGCAACAGTGCTGCAGAGCTAGCTGTAGGGCATGCTCAAGAGCAGCACATGTTATAGGTTGGCCCGGGTGGCTTGCTGGACCGTCCACACCGATCGCTCCCGCCCCACGCAAAATGACGCCAGCCACGCTGTCGCTCAACTCCCATTTTCTGTTCTGTTCCCACACAAGATATAAAAGTACAGTCCGGACACTGGCCAGGGGAGGTTCGATAAACCTGAGGACGTGGTCGACAGGCCGCGTGAAGCCGGGGGGCGGAGCCATGACGATTTGTTGCAAAGTAGAGGACCTGACCGCGAAAATTTCTGCTACCGTCGGCGGGCCATACTGTTGTCGCAAGGCTTCTTCCACCTTGATGCGTTCTGCGTCGGTATCCGGCCGCTGCGCCACTGCCTGGAACGCCCTGCGGTACAGGGCGCAGTCGGCGACCCAGATCAATGACTCCAGGTCGTGTTTGACTTCGTGCTTTTGGAGAGGAAGGCCTAGGGCCGACGAACCGGCCAGAAATGGGCTTCGAGAATTATCCGACTGCCGAGCGGCACCGCAATCCGACTCGTAGCGAGCAAGTTCGATGTATAGCAGATCGATGGCCATGAATTGCAGAGTGCTCTGAAGGTTAAGTCCGTGAGCGAAGGACTGGTTAAGCTGGATGCATCATACCGTCATATGTGACTCTTGCTTTGCGGTCCGTCACGTATGAGCATTGGTAATCTCGGCAACCATCTGAGCGTACGCACCTTCACGCCCTGGCTGTCGTCGACAGCCCCTGCGTCATCCCATTCCCGGATGCTAGCGAACTCGAAGTCCGTCAGGAACGCTTCGTGCCCTGCTCGTGGATCCGCAGAAAGAAGGACGTTGCCGATACTGATATCGCGATGCAGAATGCCATGTTCCGCCAGGGCCTCGATGCCTGCAGGACGCACGAATGAGCGCTGACTTGCACCACAGCACACCTCGTGCTCACCTTTGACGACCGCGAGCAGCGCGCGCACGAAGTGCGCGGGGTCTTCGAACAGCCACAGCGGCGTCCCGACGGACGGGAGCAGCACGCGGTGCAGGACCATGTCGGGCTCGACGTGTGCGTCGGCCGGCCGCAGCGCGTTAATGCTGAGTGGAGCCGTCGTCCCGTCTGCACGGCGGAGCGCCACGTTGTCTCCGGCAAGGAAGTCGGCGATGCCCCGCGCACCAGTGAGGCGCCGCTCCCGCAGATACTCGTAGACCGCCACCTCGGATGGACGACATGCGCGGCGCCACGCGCTCTTCAATACGTACGCCCTGTTGGATGTGTCCGGGTCCGCCGTGGCCTTCCAAACGACGGTCCCGCGACCGACCAGGGAGTACGACGTCCAGATTGGACGGCCGTCGGTGGTCCAGTATCCGGCGAAATATGTGGGCTGTGCGGGCAGAGCTGGTACTCGGAAGCGAGGATAACTGAGACTGTCGTTCGCAGTGCCATCTTCGATCTCCGGTCCATGCAGCTCGACGCCCGGCTCTCGCCCCAGCTCTACGGGGCTAAGGTCCTGCAAGAGACGCTTGACGACGAATACGAAGTCTGCCGTAAGCCCATTGTCATCGTAGATATCCCTTCGCGGGCTGTGGAGGACACCGCCACGGTCGTAGACGGAGATATTGAAGGACGGACCGTAAATGAGCAAGGATATTGAGAACAGCTGGAAAGGCCGGTGGGCAAGATGGATTCGACTGTAGTCCCCGGCTTGTGCTACGATATCCTTCGCTGGGGACGATTCCTCGCCAAGGTCTGGATGCGGCGCATCGCTATGAGAGCACTTGACCTTGACACAAGCGAGGACGGTGTGCCATGGCATGTTGCACGCAGTCTGGGGATTGAGATGTTGCAAATCCCGGAGAGCAAAATCCGGCTGAACGTGGCTGGAGCATGGAATTAATGGATCTTCGATAGTCGTATGAGGAGAGTGGGTATTGTAGAACTTGCGTCTGGCGTCACAATGACTCCCAATCTCGTCGAACAGTTGTTCCTGGTAGAGTTTTGTTGGATCGTTCGAGGGCACCGCCGTGACCAACAATACGTACCAGTGAAAAACACATCTCGGTCTCCCACCACTTCTGATCCTCCTGGTACTGGGCGTCGCTGTCACGAAGCGTCTGTAACGCTTGATTGACCCTCTCGGAATTGCAAAGACGATGCTGGCATGTGAGCAGCCAATCTGCTTCCTCAGGGGTACGAGAGCTGAAGCGAAGGTAGTGGCTGAGAACCCTGTCGCTGGTATGCGACCTGCCAGCGAGGTCCATAGCTATGACGCCCCATCTGGCTTTCGCCGCATGGCTCCTTCCCTCATCCTATAAACGGGTGCGTCGCGATAGATAAAAGCATGTTGAGCAAGCCTGCGATGCGTTGGTTCGTAGGAGCCTCTCACCTCTGAATACCAGGATTCTGAGCTGGAATCGCTAGTCAGCCTCCTCCTTTGAGGTACTGTCATTTGAGCAGCTGAAGTTTGGCCCAGTCCTGAGCATGAATTTATGAGGTCGTTAGCGAGCTTCACGAAGTTGATTAGAGTCCAAAGTTGTGCTCCGCGTTATGGTCAGCCGTTGGGGCATTATCTGTACATTTCCGCTTTTGTGAATCTCATCTTATCAGTTTCGCGCCTCGGTAGCCCATGATAAGATAAGATGCAGGGCTGCGTCTTCTTGCGTGGTGCGGCACCTGGTCAGGCTCGCCAACATCTTTACGCTTTACCACGACCACACCACTCTCGAGCACTTGTTAGACATTTTCACTGCACCTGTGTAGTCTGTACCATGCTCCATGACAGCAACCCGAGTCTAGGACGTACGACCCAAGATCTGGTTCGCGTTCAGCTCTAAGCACACGCGCATACAATCAGAGGGTACGAACGTCGCTTTGCGGCGCATATATCCAGTCTTCTCATTCGCCTTTGTCAATAGATAGAGTAACCGACAGTCGCATCAGCATCGAGGGACCCACATGGAACGCATGCATGGTCTTCGTGTGTCCAGGCTCCATTTCACGCCCAGAGGTGCGAACGCGCGCATCTGACTGCTGTGAGGGCGTGTAGGCTACTTGCCTCCCCGTGTATTGTCCACAACGCTGATCCCGAACGCCTAGCCTGCAACTCAATGGCGGCCGGAGCAGTAAACAAACCGAGCTTAAAGCCCCGTATCCGTCCTGCTCGGCGTGAAGGCCCCGGCATTCCAAGGACGTCAGCGGTCTGGTCATGGCGCACCATTTCTCCATCGCCTGCGTCGCCGTATCGCCCACGGTGTTCATTCTTGTCGGCGGGCCCAACGCCAAGATCCGCCCCCGCAGCTCACCAGACGCGACGGTCTCATGTCCGACCCAGCATGGCTCGGCGCTGCGTCTGGGATTATTATGACATCCGACATCCTCGGAAGCGCCCGAACCATGGGCACCCTGCACTCCCATCTGCACCATCACGAGCTGCGTATCGAGCTACGCTGTGGCGCTGTGGCTTGGAGGTCGCCACATCACGGCATTTTCGATGAGGCGGGGAGGCGGAGGCGGGCAGCTATGGGACATGTCGGAGGCACAGGGCGCTTGTGGGCCTAGAGTCGGTGCGTGATGACGAATTGCGTCTCGCTGAGATTAGATCTGATCGGTACCCAGCCGTGCTCAAATATTCTATTTTTTCAGTCAGCGACTCGTTTCCACTCCTTTCCGCTAGACCACGAAGAGCACAGACCGCGAGGAGGCTGTCTCGCGCAGAACATCGCCCTCGGATCTAACGCTTGGCCCTCCCTATATACCGCCAGCCCTCCACGATGTCGCTGGACCTCCACGATCTCATTTTGCATGCGCTCCCGTCTGAGCACTTCCTCGCTCAGCCGCGGCCAGACGCTGCTTTAGGACCACCCGTTGGAACCGTCGACACCACTACCCTTGCGGCTCACGACTTTGACGTCGACACTCGCACAGGTTTCATGCCACCACAGCCCCCGATTACACGCTTGCCTCCTGCCTGGGAGTCATGGGAAGAGCTTCTCGACGACGCGCGCGACGGCAAGCTGAAGCTCGGCGAGAGGCCTGATTTGTCAGAAGACGATAAGGCGCTCTCGGACCGATGGCGTGCCCGCGTCCGTGAGGTGAGCAGCGACCATTGCCAAGTAACGAAATCACGTCACCTAACGGCACCGCAGATGCCCGTGCTGCCCACCGACGATCTCAAGCTCTCAGAGTTGCTTCTGCGTCGTGCACACCTCGTACTCGCATGGATCATGCACTTTTACATCAGGACGCTGCCGCCATCGACTGCAGACGTCCGCGTACCAGCGCCCCTCACCCTGCCCCTCCTGCAGGTCTCGCAGCACCTGCAGCTCCCACCCGTGCTGACCTATTCGGATGACGTACTCTACAACTGGGCCCTGAAGCATGCGGAACCACTTGCCCCAGCCCCGTCCCTGGATAACCTTCGCTGTGTCACCCTGTTCACTGGCACGCAAGACGAAGAAGAGTTCTACCTCGCGTCAGCCCGGATCGAGCTCCGGGGTGTCGAGGCGCTGGGCCTCATGCGTGCGACGATGGACGAAGCTTTCGTCGGCGACGAGATCGCCATTCGTCGCATCAGCGCGTACCTGCATTCGCTTTCGGTCGTGATCGCGGATCTTACGAAGTTGCTCCTCGCCGTGCGCGAAGGCTGCGACCCGGACGTGTTCTACCACCAGATCCGCCCCTGGTTCCGCGGCGCCGACTCGGACGCGAACGCGCCGCAGTGGATCTTCGAGGGCATCGAGCGCGACCCGACGCTGCACGCGCCGGTCGAGCTCTCGGGGCCGAGCGCGGGCCAGAGCGCGCTCGTGCACGCGCTCGACATCTTCCTCGGCGTCGACAAGTACTCGCACGCGGCGCACATGACGGGCAAGGCCGGGCAGCCCGCGCCCGCACCCGCGCACGAGAAGGCGCAGGCGTCCTTCCTCGAGCGCATGAAGCTGTATATGCCGCGCCACCACCGCGCGTTCCTCGGCCACCTCCAGGCGAACCCGCGCCCGCTGCGCGCGCTCGTCGAAGGCGCGAGCGACGCGAAGCTCACCGAGGCGTACAACGCCGCCGTCGGCGCCCTCAAGGTCTTCCGCGACGCACACGTGCGCATCGTCGCGCTCTACATCGTGGGGCCCTCGAGGCGCGCCGGGCAGAGTGGGGACGCGGCACGCGGCACGGGTGGCACAAGCGCCATCCGCTTTGTCAAGAGCGTCCGCGACCAGACGGCGAGCGCCGTCATCCCGCAGCCGGAGGCCTGAGGCACGAATGATGACGAAGATCGCCCCTGACCCTGGACACTCGGACGACGATACCAATCTATTCTACACCCTGTATAGAGCACAGCAGCCCGGATTTTCTCGTGTACACTACCACTCACACCTCTAGTCACGACCCCCTCACGACTTGTCGCCGTAGAATATACCTCTGCGAGCACGCCATCGCACCGGTCAGCATGAACAGTCGCGCCGCGGCGCCGCCCGACGCACCTTCCGTTCGTCCCGATGTACACGCTGCGCGCTGCGTCAGCCTCCCGTCAATGTAAGCACGCGCGGGACGCACCGGCCGTACACGCGCGGATCCGCGGTGAGCACGTTCGAGCTGACCGACCCGAAGCCGTGCGCCGCGTCGTTGACGCGCACCCATGTCTCGCCCGCGTTGTCCGAGCGGTAGTACCCGACGCCGCCGCCGCTCCCCGCCGCGACGTCCGCGGCCGCGAACACGGCGGGGTAGCTGTTCGTGCTCTCGGGCGCGCCGAGCGCGATCGCCCACGCCTGCCGCGCAGTCAGACTAGGGGGGCAGCACGGGGCCAGCGGGATGCGCACCTGCGTGATCCCCGGCACCGCCGCGAAGCTCGCGCCCGCGTTCGTGGTGTGGAAGAGGCCCTTGTCCGTCGAGACCCACACGTCGCCCGACGTCTTCGGGTGGACCGCGAGCTTTACGGGCGCGGTCGACGCGCCGAGCGCGCCCGCCGCGGCGACGAACGTCTTCCCGCCGTCGCTCGACACGAGGAATTTGGATCCCGTGGCAGCGTAGAAGACGCTGTCGTTGCGCCGGTCGGCTGCGATGGCGGCGCCTGCGGGCAGCGACGCGACGCGCGCGAAGGCGCCGCCACTCTGCGAGAGCAGTACGCCTGCGTTACCGCTCGACCAGAGGATGTTCGTGCCGTTGGCGCTGAGCGCGATCTGTACAGTGTCAGCCGTGGATGTGTACCATTCCCTGCTGTCATACCTTCCCACTGTTGGCATTGCTGGTGCCACCTGTTTCTAATGGTCAATATACGACTGCCAGGAGATGCTTAAACCATGTGAGACTGCACCGATATTCTGCGACCAAGTGTTTCCAGCGTCGGTAGAGAGGGCGAACTCGCTGTTCTAGCTGTCAGCAATATCCTCTACAGACCTCGGCTGATACGTGCCCATTGCTGTTGCCAATGCGAACAATGGTCGACGGAATGTTGCCGGCAAAGTCAAGATCTGAGTTCGTCGACCAGAGCGGGCTGAAGCGAGCAGCAGCGGTAGGTGCCTTCGTCAGGTCGAAATGCACAAATCCTGTGTCGTTCTGTGGTCAGTCAAGTGTCGACTGTGGGATTGAAACCAAGCTAACCTCCATTGTCTCCTACCGCTGATAGCAGCGAAGGGCCTGCGGGCGGTGAGATCAATCCCAGAACGGCATCCTCCTCAATGCCGTCCGCGAGGGACTTGAGCGTGACGTTGTGCACCGTATCCCAGTTCAGCAGGTCATGGCCGCCATATACCGTCTCGCCAGTGCCGTACAGCCAGTGGTCCGAGTCGAAGGGGTCGATGACGAGCGCCTCCATCCACCAGCCGATCTGCTGCACGATCGCGGGGTCCGTGTAGTCGTTCCCGATCCACGGCGCGAGCGCGTCGCTGTACGCGTAGTACTTGTTCAGCACGGGGTACGCCTCCCACGCCCAGAGCGGCGACCACGAGCCGCCGCCGTCCGTCGTGCGCCACACCTGCCCGTCCGGCCACCAGCTGTTCAGCGCCGCGACCATGACGGTGCCCGGTCGCTGCACGTCGACGGCGAGGCCGCTGAAGTTTAGTCAGGCGCAGCGCTGCGAGAAAAAACATAGCTACGGACCCGAAACCGAAGATGAGGTCACCTATACTTCGGGGTCAGCCAGAGAACTGCGAGAAGGGCAGGGAAAGGACGTACTGCCTGAGACGGGGGAGATGTCCGTGACGGTACCGCTGGCAATGTCGTACTTGTAGAGTGCGCCCTACAAGCTAGTCAGTGCTGATGCAACCACCGGTATGCCTCTCGACATACGATGCTGCCATCATTAGGACCTGCGGGACAATGTCAGCGTATGTGGGCGTCGGCGGCAGCGGGGTTTGCATACCGACACCGTCCGAAGTCGACAGGTACAACGCTCCTTCCTTGGGAGACAGCACGCCTTTGTGTGCTATCCAACTCGAATTCATTCCTTGTATCGCATTCCCTACAGGCCATCTTCAGCTGCGATCCGCACAAGGGAACGTGAAAGCGTACAGGTGGCGCCAGCATCATCAGACCTGAAGATATTCGGTGACCCGACAGATGCCACACCGACGAAGATTCGAGGGGTAGCCTGCCCAGACGAACCAGACGTAGAGTCGAACGTGACGAACGTGAGACCGGTCTTGTCGCTGTTGATCCCACTGGAGTCAGTCGGGTCCGGAGCGTAAGTGCCTGAAGCGTGCGTTAGCTCGTTTCAGGCACTAAGGCAGCCTATGTCAACCTGGGTCCGGGAAACTCGCAACCTTGGTCCAGGTGGCGCCGAAGTTGGTGCTCTTCCAAAGCCCATGACCGCTCCGCGCCCCGAATAGCAGGATGTTGTTGCTGTGCGGGTCAACAGCCAGTCGCTTGGGTGGGTGTCAGAGCTTGTCCTCATGATATGCATCAATGCCTATGCTGACCTCGCCGACGCCGCGTCCAGGCATATTGCCGCCGACCTTGAAGGGAAGCGGGGACTCGGTGAAGGTCTTGCCTTGGTTCGTCGAAATGAGGATCGTTCCGTTGTTCGGATCCCAGGAGTTCGTGTACATGCCCGCCGCCTATATAACCAGATTTATACTCGAGATCCTTGCATGACAGTATACTCACAACATAAAACCTCTGGGGATCGACTGGATCCGTCGCGATTGCGTCGGAGCCCCAGTAATCCCAGTGGTCGCTGTCGGCGAAGTCAACCAGAGGCGTCCACGAGTCGTCTGCGTTCAGCTTGTAGACGCCGCCAATGTCCGTACGGAGGTACGCCAGGCCCTTCTGGGAGGGATTGAAGATGATGCCAGGCGTAAATCCGCCGCCTCCTCCGATCTTGACGTTCTTCCACGTGTAGGACTGCGTCGAAATGGTAGGCGCCGGTGTGGCGGCGGAAGCGGCGGCGGCGAGCAGGCTCAGCCCTAAGCTGAAGAGCGTCGCGACTGGCACCCTGGACCGCATTTTGCGCCTTGCGAGTAGGGAGCCTAGACGGAGCGGGTGCTTTGACCTGGCGCCGCCCTATATATCGTATGTCTACCTGCCGTCGTCGTCATATTCGTGCCCGTCTCTAATGGTTTGCAAGAGCTTCTTGAAGGCCGAGTATCCTGCGACTGCGACAGCACGGGTGTCAGGAGGGCCCAAACGTGCGGCTGGCGTCGAGTTAGTTATAGGTCGACTGGTAGCACCTGGACGTCCGGGGAAATGAAATGGGTCATAAAGCCGAAAATTCCGCCGAAGATCTTGCACAGACCGAGTAGTATTCCCTCGAATGAGCATCCTTCAAATGCGTAGAGGCCGTGCAGCCTTCCTAGTTGGGCACCGCCCTCGGTCGCTGGCGACACACCGGCGAAGCCGGGTTACCAGCGCCGGCAACGGCCGCTTGCCCATGTCCCGCGGCGAATTCGTGACCAGCCCACCCGGGCCCATACGCGTCTTCACAAGCTTCACGAGATCTAGGGAAGACACGCCCGAGTTCAGCGGTGTCCTGGACCGAAGACGTTGGTCCACATCGTGATTAGCATACCATAGCGATTACTGTAGTGCGTGTGTACACTGTGGCTGAAGGATAAGCTCGTTGTCACCATTCTCGCACGAACACCCGGGATGTCACTTGGCATTGCGAACATAAGGACAGCACGAATATCAAGAGGGATCTCGGCGGACGCTGCACGCACAGCGAGATAAACAGTGATATAATTGCATGTTAGTGGTATATCGTGTATTCCAGACTAATCCGATCCACGTCACCGAGGTACACCGCCCTACGCGTCGCGTCCCCCCTCCCAGTCCTGGTCCGGCGGGCCCCTCGTGACCTCGACCGTGCCCTTCTCGTCCATGACGGAGCCTTCGTCGCTGGCCTCGACGCCCGCCGCGCGGAGCTCGTCGACGAGCAGCCGGCTGATCCCGTAGGGGTCGCGCGGGACCCAGATCCACGGCTGGCCCTCGTACGTGCTCGGGTGGTCGAAGCCGTGCACGTCGAAGTCCTTGTCCTCCTCGTCCGCTTCCTCCATGCGGTCCTCGCGGTTGGGCTTCGCGTGCGGCTCGCCGTCCGGGCCCGTCTGTGCGGTGTGGCCGCCCTGCGGCCCATCGGCGGGCAGGCCCCGCGCGGAGCGGGAGCGCTGCGTCGCCGGGCGAGGAAGCGCTTCGTTGAGGTGTGAGCCGCTCACGGCGTGCGCGGACGTCATTGCGCTCGGACCCACAAGCGGGTCGACGTCGTCTTTGAGGGCTGTGTCGATATTTGCCGTCTTCGCGACGTTCTTCTGCACCTCCTGAACGAACTTCGTGACAGGGTTGCGGACTTTGCGGTGGACGACAGATAGGACTCCTACAGGCCCGTTAGCATCATCGCGTACGTCAAGTAAGAGGCGGCCTACCGTCGCGGCTGAACAAATCTACGTCAGCCCCTGCATCGCCATTCAGCAACTCCTGGTGTCGCATCCTCTCACGCTCCCAGCGTTCCTGCATCTTCTCAGTCGCGATGGACATCGGCAGGAACTGGGTGATGGCTATGGCAGCAGTAAGCTTCATTATCTCAGCCCTAATGGTCGGACTCACGAAGGAAGCTGCGCCGGAGAAGGATCTGCGCGCAGAGGGTAAGGGCAATGAGGACGACCATGAGTATGCCTTCGACGATGAAGACAATACTCTCGGAGATGTTGAGGAAGAAGAGCACTGCAAGACATATTTGCTCGATGTACATGCCGACGACTGGTCAAGTATAGTGAGCAATCCGGCGAGTGACAAAGTAGTAAACAACATACAGAGGAAATTGATGGCAAGCGGAAACTATGAAGGAGCTCATCAGCATGTCGGTCAGGTCAGGTGGGACTACAACGACTCACATATTGTCCACCAGTCTCTGTCTCGTCAGGCTGGTCGAATACCCACGTCAGCACTGATGAGGAAGTCAGCATGAACAGGCGCAAGGAGTCTCCCAGGCAGCAGTAATACTCACAGAACTTCCACGAGAAGAAGAATAGCATGAAGGACACGGTGGCCAGTGGGTTGATAATCGGGGACAAGGTGCTGTACGCCAGAGCGATCGTCGCAAGGAGGGACATTCGAGGGAGGACAAGCCCGAAGTCCGCCTAACCATCGTACCGTCAGCATTGTCGCGACTCGAAAGGGTATATGTGCAGGACCTTGGGCATCATGAAGGTCACCCCATACGCCTGACGTGGCGTACGTCCCAGCAGCCACTTCTTGATGAAGTGCCCCACGAGCTGCCCGACCTGTAACAGCGCGCTGCCCGCGCCCGTGAGACCCTGCGTCACTGGACACAGCCCGTTAGCGACAGGACACAGGGATCATGAAAGTAGTCTTACGCGTCCAGGTGAGGAAGAAGATGGAAGCATTCGGAAGCTGCTTCGCGAGATTTTGCAAGGCGCTCGTGGGGTTTTCAACGATCTACTTTGTCATGAGCATGGATGTTACGCCAACAAGACACTTGTCCCTACAGCCGATGCCGCGCTAGTAAAGCCGGAGCTGAGCGTGACGATGAGGAAACCGTGGCTGAAAGACGAGCCATCAGTATCGTTTAACCATAGGGCTTCGATCTGCACTCACATAACAAGGAACATAAAGAAGCGTTTGTAGACACTGATAGAGAGCAGCGAGTATCGTGGTATATTCTCGTACCACGCCAAGCCTACGAAGCTCATTAGCCACAAATCCGAGCTCCTCGCTCTGACGTGGACATACCCTTGAGCAGCCACGGCAGAATTGCGAAGAGTATCGCGAGGAAGAGCGGCGGCAGCACGCCCTGGATGATGCCCGGCACCGGCGTCGGGGCGTCCCTGATCCAGCACGTCCACGAGAGCTTCTCACAGAGGGTGGAGACGTTGCTGAGCGTGCCGACGAACGCGACGGGCGCGAACCAGAGGACGATGAGGCCGACGCTCCCGAGCCACGACGTGACGTAGCGGAAGCGCATCTCGTACGCGCCGTCCTGCACGCGGCGAGCCCATCAGCCCAATGTACAGAACACACGCGCACACGGGCTCACATCGATGTTGTCCCAGATGACGTCCCGCGGCGCGACCTCGACGTACTTGTCGTACATCATGAGCGGCGCGTGGTAGCTGACGCACTGCGCGAGGACGTGCGCGCCCATCTGGAGGTTGCACTGGATGAACGCGCTCCCGAGCGCGCGCGGCGCGTCCTGCCCGCGCCCGAGGAGCGCCTGCCGCCGCGCGTCGATGCTCGCGTTCAGCCGCGCGACCTCGGCCTTGTACCACGCGAGCGAGTCGACCTTCGCGCCGACGAGCCCGAGCGCGCCCGTGCGGTGCCGCAAGCGCTTCGCCGGCGGCGCGTAGAGGTCGAGCAGGTGCTGCGGGTCGTCCTCTGCGCGTGCGGGGGCCTCGGGCGCGCCCTGCGAGGCGGCGAGCGACGGGGAGTACTGGCCCGCCTCGAGCTCGCTCGTCGTCGTGCGCTGTTGCCGCGGTCGGGATAGCGCTGGTCCGCGGAGGGTGTCGTCCACGTCCTCGCGGTGCGACACGCTGCCCTTGCGCTCGCCGTAGCCGTTCATGTTCGGGCTGTCGACGGCCGTCAAGGCGGTGTCCGCGCTCGGCCGGCCGTAGTCTGCGGTGGAGGCTGCAGAGCGAGGCGACATCGGATAGGACATGCCATGGGCGCGCGCGTAGTCCTCTTCGGCCTGGCGCGACACTGCGTCGCCCTCCTTGCGCCTTTTCTCGAGCGCCTTCAGCTCTTGCTTCTCCTCCTTGCGCCGCTGGCGGTCGAGCGCCTTCTGTTCTTTCGCGTGCTGCTTCTCCTCGAGCGCATGCTGGTGGATCTCGGCCTTGTGCGTCTTGCGGTACACTTTGTCTTCGGTCTTGTCGTGTTTGTGCTTCGCCTTGACGACCTTTCGGATGAGCTTCGACGACACCTTCTCCAGTTTCTTGCAGGCCTTCAGCCGGTTTTTGTAGTCCTTGTTGAGGTCCTGTATGCACCGCTCAGCACATATATGCGCTCCCGAGGATACCGCCACGCACCTGCGTATCCCGATAGATCCAGATATTCTGCACTCCACCAGGCACAAAGCTCGCCCATCGCAAAAGCTCGTGTTCATTGCACAGCTCCAGAGGTACGTTCGTGATGAGGACCGTGCGCGCTTGGGCGAGACTCGAGTGCCCAGGTGAGATGAGGAACTCGTGGCGCGTCTTTGCGTAGTGTTGCAGCTCGCGCCGGACGAGGAAGACCGTCCAGAGCGTCGAGACCCATACAACAGCGAGATGAGCGGCGTAGCGACCTCTGTCGCCAGGAGGAATGCTTCAAAGGAGTGAGATTTGGGTAGCTGGGACATGCGCGCAGAGGAAGACGTACTTTGTCCAGCTCAGCCGGGTCAGCGTATCAGAGCCCGATTGAGGATTCGAGACGCCAATCACGTCGACTGGGATGAGAATGCCGCAGGATATGAGGGTGATGGAGGCAAATAGGATGACTAGAAGCCGCAGGAAGCGGAGGAACATGTACGCGTCCATCCCATTCTTCTGTAGCTAGACACGATGCGAGGCATGAGATGGCACCACAGGTAGTGGTGACGAGGACTACGTACCACTTCGACTGTGGGTATCGCAGTGATAGCGAGGGGCCATTTCCACCATCCTCCAGGCAGATCGACGGTCCGCTTTCTGCAGCAGCGTCAGTCACAAGATCAGACGAAGCTCAAGCATGACTTGCGATGGTGGGGGCAGGAACGTCCGAGGCGCATAGATCCTGCTTAGGCGGTGTTTGAGAAACACGAAGGCGAGTATCTCGATGCTAAGAATGGCCGCATTCGTGACAAGGGCGGTAAGAAATGTTTGAGAGTCTTGGTCTTGCGCCTTCGCGGGGGTGACTTGGGACATTATGTAGGCGTGAAGTCGTTACAGAAGCATTGGGGGTATAGTGAATGTGAGAGAGATGTGAAGAGGAGTATAAACATGGGACGAGGACGAGGCAGGCGGATATGACGACAGCAGTAGCTTGTGCCTGAAGGTGGGGCATCAAGGGCATCGTGGCGTGCAGCAGGCGGGCAAGCGCCGACCGACGCTCGTCACCGACGTCAGGTTTCCCTGTGGACACCGACAGCCCTGATGCGGTGCTTTAACACAACAGCTCTGGATTCGCGACCAGCGGGATCTCACCAAGGTGGTTTCTCCCTATGTTCCCTGCTGACGTTGACATCTGAAAATATTATGAATGCCTACATATCGGCACAGAGGCGACAAGACGAATTTGGTTTACATCTTGGGTTGCAGGACTAGACGGCGCAAGTGAAGAGGAGCAATGGCGGACGCGATGCGGTCGGCTATAGCACCTGCTCACTGGAGCTGTCCCTGCGGGGTATACCGAGGCGCGACGGACATGAAACACACAGATAGATGGATATCTCTTCTTCATTGTCGGTGCGAGATGTGTCGTGGAATACGAATGGGTGAGAAAACTTGACATAGAATAATTTCCCGAACTCCAGTCGGCAATACAGACTGAGAAATGGGCGCACCTCCACGGTACGGAGCCCGGTGATAACACAAAATCTAGCACGGTGCATGACGGTAGCTATGGATGCAGACAGTGGTGAGAAATTGACGTTCCATGGCCCCAAGTTCAGAGCACCGGCTACTCACGACGCGCCAGTAAATCATCCACAAAGCGTCGAGTACTCCGGCCGTCATCCGCTGTGTAAAGCGCCGGCCCTTCTCCCTTAGCCAGTTTCTGCACCTCCGCATGTCGTCAGGAACGCGTTGCCAGGGAAGAAAGCTTGTTTGAAGTGTATATGCAGCGCGGGGTCGGGGCGGGGTGGGAGGAGATCATGGTTTGGGGAAAGGTGTGAGGCGCCGAAACGGTGACCGCAGAAGCCAGCTTGACTGATGCATCTTGTTCTCAGCCACCACCAACTTGTCTATCTGCACTGAGCCTACTTGGGTCGCACATGTTGCCCTCGCCGTGGGACACAGCCGCCACGTTCGCGACCTCGACAGCCCGAGCGAAGACCGCGAGCACGCGCGGCGCCCTCGTCCGCGGCGCGCGGCGGTCGACGCGCCCCGACAGCCCAGAGCTGATGCGCCCGCCGTCTCTTGCTCATCGTCAGACGTGTACGGCGATGCATCGCCCCGAGGCACGCATCTCGGGGTCTGTAGCCTCTGATGAAGAACCCGGCGGCGCCACAGTATCTTGACGCATTGATATTGATTCTGCTGTCTCGATGGGTGAGCCCCTTCTGTCCCTGCTTTCCCCTTCTCCTTGACGTCGCTTTGGCTGTCCTTTCGTTCCTTCTTCCTCCGCTCTTTGCTTCGTTCTTTCTCCTGGGCGACTCTTCACTGTCCTTTACCTTCGCAGTTGCATGACCGTCTGACCGCGGACCGCGTTTCAGACCTTCGGCCATGAACTATACGCTTGACGACACATCGAGCCAGCTCGTCTACACCGGCTGGGCTGCGCAAAGCCCGCTGGATTCAGACGCGGCCATGTTCTTCGGCGGGTCTTACCATGTCGCGCAAAGGCAAGGTGCAATGCTGAACATGACCATCGACTCCGTGGGCGGCTCGCTGTACATCTACGGGTCGATGGGGCCCGAACATGTGAGCGGCTGGGCTCTCTTCTTCGACTTGACAACTCACCGTATGTGGCTTTAGGGGGACTTTAGCGTACAAGTCGACGATAAAATAGCTTATTTATCAGCTGGTGCCTCTGAGGTCCGCTTTCAGCAGCCGCTCTTCTCTTTCACCTTCGATGCAAATGCGTCTTCGACACACTTCGTCTCTTTGACTGCGATCCTCGCAAGTGGACCTTGGCTCGACGTTGACTTCGTGACGATTGGCCAGCCAACCAACTCGTAAGTATCTAGCTTTCCAGCGCTTCGTACATCTAACAGAGCATCTGCTGCAGGACGTCTAATGGTCCGCCTGTGTTACCAAATACCGTGCATCCGCCATGGCAAACGAGGTGTGGGCGCCCGCATTATTTGCAGTAAATACTTGTGCTGAAGGCTGGCTAAGCACGACGTCCAGCACGAGATCAACCTCAAGTTCCAGCTCCAGTGCTGATTCTGTTGCAGGGAATGTAGGCACCGGTCCGTGAGTATCGTCCGCATGCTCGCCTGCCTACCATCTGACGCCGATTGCGCATCCAGATCCCACGCCAAAGCAAATGTTGCAGCCAAGGTCCTCGCAATCCTGTTCGGCTCGCTCATCGCCATCGCCGTCTTCATCTCCCTGATATGGCTCTTCCTCCGCCGCCGCTACGACCGGCACCGCGCCCGCGAGCACCGCTTCCGCGTCGGCACGTCGCGCCCCGGGCGCGCAGACAAAAGCGACGGCACCGCCGAGACGAAGCCCGTCATCAGCGCGCCGATCTACTTCCAGCACACGGCCTCGCACACGCACGGCGGCGGCGTCTACAGCGTGCTCGGCGGCAGCGCGCCCGCGAGCTCCGCCGCGCTGAGCCTGCCGCCGATGCCCGTCTCGCAGGAGCTCAGCGCCGCGATGCACAGCGTGCTCACGGGCCCCGCCGACGCCCCGCGCGCCGCGCCGCACCACCTCTCGCCGCCGCCGAGCCCCGGCTTCGGCACGCTCGCGAGCAGCAGCAGCCTCACGCTCACGACGGCGAGCGAGGGCTCGAAGGCGTCCGACGCGAGCGCGGGCGCGCTGCTCAAGAAGGACGGCGTGGGCGCGTACACGGATGGCCACGACTTCGCCGGCGGCGCTCCGGGGTACCAGGGTGGCGCTGGCGGCGGGCAGGGCGAGCAGCCTGGTGTGGGGCATGCGCCGGGGCACGAGGCGCAGCCGCGCGCCGCGAAGCCGATGGCGTTTCTGAGCTCTGCGCCGACGGCGTTTGGGAACATGTTCAAGCGGATGAGCAAGGGCGACGCGGACTCGATGAAGACGGATTTCTTGCAGGTGTGAGCTTGAGTGTTTAGAGGGTGATTAGGGATGGTGCATGGACTTCTAACGCTATGATATTTCTGTGGCATATGTCTTCCTGTCTTTACTTGTACCGTAGGCCTATATATTTGATACCTTTGCTCTGCGTTGTAGAGGTCGCCTCCGACTTTCCTCCTTGCTGCACCTTTGGAGCTTTCAGCTTCAAGAAGGATGCAGCAGAGAGGATGGGTTCCCTTCATCTTATCTTATCGCGCTGCCCCGCAATTGGCTAAGATAAGATGAGATTCTCCAAAGCGGTAATGTAGAGATAAGGCCCCTACGTCGACCATAACGCGGAGAGCAGCTTGGACTCTGACCGCTACCTTTGCACATGCCTATGGATTCGCTCTGCCTCTGCGGTGCACCGTGGATCACTTTCGAGACATCTCATGAGGCTTCCAGCAACATGTGGACGGGCCTCAGTCGTCGGTCCATCGTGTTCTAGGCTGGGCCGACGCACGGCCCAGAAAGAGCGGGCTCGGAAGTCGCGGATGCCTTTGTACCGTTGTACGGAAGATGCAGAAACATGCGTACGTGAAAGCTCCTATGCATATAACGGGCTCATGCAGATTGCATCTCTTCTGCAAAGCCATGTTTCCTGCGCCAGCGACATCATCAGCTACCGGCTCTCTCCCTGCGTTCATACGAGCATGGCTCCTGCGCCTGCAAAAGCGCATCATACTCTCCTCCGTAGCCCTCCCAGAGGTATCACACAAACTTCAAGATGAACACCTTCCCCCGGCGCAGCGGCTACCCGACGAGGTCATCCTCGAAATTCTAGGATATATCATCCCCGCCGTCCGCGACACCTCATTTCCGTCGTCGCCCGCCGAAAACTCCGCGGTATCTATCACGCAGACTCTAGCCCGCCACCAAACATATCTTGCCTGGGCAAGCAGGACATGCCGTGGCTGGTACTCGGCCGGTACAGAGGTGCTCTATGCCTCTCCCCTGCTGCTCACGACGCGCAAGATGGAGCTATTCGAGCGCACCCTTTCAAACGAGCCATCGCTCTCGCGCTTTGTCAAGGCGATATATGCGCCCATCCACACCGGCACAGCAACATCCGAGCTGCTCGCATGGGTCTTTGGCCGGCGCACCCCCGCGGTCCAGAAGGCAGAGCTCAGCACGATGCTGCAGCACTGTCCCGCCGTGCGCACGCTCACGATCCGGCACACGGTGCGCAAGGGCGCGGTCTCAAGCCTGCCAGTGCAGGACGTGCTGCGCGCGGCGGACGTCGCGGCGCGCCTCGAGGCGCTGACGCTGCACGGCTCGACGTTCGAGGCGCGCTGGAACCCGCAGTTCTGCGTGCTCACCGCGTTCGCGGACACGCTCCTGCCCGCGCTACGCGTGCTCTGCCTGCGCGGGCTGTACGTGCTCCCGTCGCTGCGCCTGCCGCCGCTCCCGCGCCTGCACACGCTCCGGCTCGCCGCGAACCACTACTTCGGCGCGGGCCCGTACTTCCGCGCCGCGCAGCTCCCCGCGCTGCGCACCCTCGAGCTCGAGGAGCACAGCGCGCGCGAGGCGCAGCTCAAGCTCGCCAGCCTCGTCGACGAGGAGTGTATACTGCGCCTGCAGCGCCTCCGCGTCGTGCAGGACGAGCGCTGCATGGTCGCTACACGCGCCCTGCCCGCGGACGGAGAGCTGCGCGCGCTCGAGATCGGCATGCTCGCCCCGCGCGACCACACGGACACCGTCTGCTGGTGCATACCCGCGTCGCTCGAGAGCCTGACGTTCATCGTCGGTGCCGAGGCCGGAGTCGATGTCGAGGATTGCTTGGACGCGATATTCCGCTGCCTGCGTCTGAACGAGGAGGCGAAGAAGTTGAAGGAGGTCGCTGTCGTCTACAACCTCGCTCGCGAAGCGCCCCGTCTGGATATACTCGAAAACACGCTGGAAGAGCTGCGTGCCCTCTGCCGAAATCGGGACATTTCGTTTAGAACCGAGGCACTTCGTACGTCATTTGGGGTATGTGTTTGTGCAACGCTAATTCTTCTAGTACAGATGCTGAGGACACGCTGATTGCTCAGACTCCCCATCTGCGATAAATTAGACTCTTCTTGGTCTTGGTGAGTGTCTCATAGCCTGTCAGTTGAGCCACTTTGAGCTGACGGGCTTTGCACATCTATAGCTCGTCCTTCCCATACCCTATTCCTTCGATTTAGCATACCCGTCTTCTGTTTCGTTGTACTTCTACCGTTTGAAGCTGCCGCTTGGTATGCTACCGACCATAATGTTCGACGCTTTTCCTCATTCGAGCTACTGCTGGAGCAGCATGAACAGATAGTCCGCAAATACCCACGGGAAACTGAGCCGTCTCTCTGCGTCGTCCACTTCATCCATGTCCATCTCATCAAACTCGTCCACGAGTTCCTCGTACAGCCCTTCTTGCCAGACGAGCTCGTCGACCTTGCTCCAGTCGATCTTGGTGTGGTCCGCGTACTCTGGGTCGTACGTGAGCTTGTACGCCGCGGCCGCCCATGCGCGCCGAGATACATCCACGTCGTCCGAGACAGGGTGCGCGGCGGTGTGCTCGTCCGCACGCGCTATGGTCGCGGCGACGACGTGCGCATACGCGTCGCGGATGGCCATCTGGCAGGTGCACATCAGCATTGTGATTGGCAGTGTCAGCAGGGCACGCCATACCCGTAGGTCATAGTCCTTCTCGACCTTGAGTCTCGTCTTCGGCGAGCGGAGCAGAAGCCCTGCGACGCACTCTGTCTCGATGATGTTATACCTGCGCAGGGGTCAGCCAGCGCACGGAGACTCTACAGGCGCACTGCTTACCTTCTCAGCAGCCCCGTCAGTTCAAACTCGTATTGGATCTTGTGCACAGCGGCGGCCTCGAGATATTCCTCGTACTTAGTCCTCTCGGCGGCCTCGAGGATCCGCGGGTCGCCCGCGAGCTCTTCGGCCTCTTCGAAGACCGGCTCGGGGTCGATCTCGCGGAACATCCGCCCGAGGACTTTCTCGCTCGGGTAGGACTCGATCTGCTGTTTCTTGAAGACACGGATGGACTTGTACTCCTGTGGTCATCTCTCAGCATTGACGACTTTGCTGGACGGCCGCAGTACAGACCTTGCCCATGAAGTCCGGATACGCCTCCACGCGCGGTATCGCGGCCTGCTCGACGGCGACGCCCGTCTTCGAGAAGTCGACGGCCTGCGACGCGAGCGCCGCGAGCTCGCGGCACTGGAAGTCGGACGGGCCGTGCTGGTCGGACAGCGCCATGTGTGTGTTGCACACCCGGCCAAGGACGTCGTTCTTCATCGTTGCCAGGAAGTGCTTTAGGTAGACGACGTCAGATTTTTGTTCAGGTGGAAAGCGAGGTCCGGTATACCTGCTTGGTCTGCGCAATGCTCACAGGGCGGTCGCTGCGCACTGGCGTAGGCGGTGTGTAGTCCATAGGCTCGTATTCTGCGCCTTCCGGGATGAGGAGCCTCTTGTCCCAGATCAGAGAGTAGCAGTCTCCATCTCTAACCGCTGGAGTCAGCCGCAGTCTGCATAGTGAGAGAGAAGGTGCACGCACAAATCGCCTCCCGCAAGCCTTGGACATGTGCTGGTATCAGGTCTGTGCGAGATAAGGCATGGGTATGGACCCACATGTTCGGCAGATCCCTCTCTCCTTTCGTGCTGAAGACGATGACATTTCGCAGGTGGCGCAGCTTCGGACAGTCGACGGCGGTCACGAGGCGGACGTCTCTAGGATGAACTGGAGTGGCGCGTCGGAGTCAGTACAGAAACCGAGCAATGGTGGCTGGAGAACTGACGACAAGGATTGCGGTAAATGGTGCACCGAGCCTCAATAATCCGAGGCTCTGAGAACGGCGGGTGGATCTGACAGAAGACCTCGCCCTCTTGCAGCGAACCGGTCTCATCCGCGACACCTGCAAGGCATTAGTTCTCTCTTGTCACGCCCGCACCTCCGGAAAGAGTATGCGCACCCATCAGATATGCGCTGTCTGCGAGCGCGATCCAAGCCTGAGCTCGGGATGCACGTGAGCCTTAGCGAATTTGTGGCAACAAGCTCCCTTGCCTTCCACTTGAGGTCACTAAGGAGCCTGGTCTTCACCAGGCTGACGACGTTCTGGACAACAGGGTCGTCAATGTCGTGTTTGAGAGCCTTCGCAAGGGGGAACTGGAAGAATGGGTGAGCTTAGCCTGGCCAGAGGGCAGGGCAAGACTGACTGTGGTGACTGAAGCCAATCGCATTGGGTCAAACCCCGCCTCGAGCCCTTGGATCTTCCTCTTCTCCTGTACAAAGACGTCAAACAGGACATCGCTACTGACGCCCCTGTCCTCCAAAAGCAGGATCGCCTGGCGATTGAGAGTCGCGGGCGAGTACGTAGCGAGCTGCAGCTAACGTGAAGAGCGATCGTTGGGAAAGGGAAGGATCGCAGCGTACCTTGATGATGTTGAGAGTCGGCTCCGGCTTCACGCCTTTGAGCTTTATCATCGACGGCCGTATTCGAATCTCGTTCTCTGCGAGCGTTTCGTCCTCGACGACCGCGAGCACACCCTTCGCCCCGCCGATCCTGATCTGCGCGGCGGAGACAGGCGTAAAGCGGTAGCCAAGAGTTTTGGCGCAGGCTTGTGCAAGGCGCTGCGAGAACTGGCCAACGCCGTCTGTGAAAAGACTGCAAAGTCGGAGGAGGTACCAGTCAAGCTGTCATGAAGCTTCTGTTCTCGGGTAACGTACTAGGAGTTCCGCTTACTATCGTCCAGATCTCGGTTGATCCTGACTTTCATCTGTACGGCTCTTGTTGTGCTTAAGGCCTGCATCGAACATGATTTGCTGTGGGTCATGATTTGCAGACGAGGGGAGGCACGTACGAGACTCTGTCTAGCAGCATGTTTGGCTATAATTCGCTCCTGGGAAAGATCGCCCATCTGCGCCAAGACAGCTGATACTGTGAAGGGCCCCTCCTCCGCGATCATCCATAAGCTGCGCTCCCTGCACGCAGAGTAAGCATTTGTCTCCGCGATCGAAGGTACGCCATACCTGGCCTGGCTCTCGCTGAAAGTCGCGAAGACGTAGTGACGCCCAGCAATGACGAGCCCATCCGACAGCGCGCGCCGCACGCGTGCGAAGACACCCTCCAACCCGTACACATCGTCGTCGATGAGGAGCGTGTCGCCGGTCACGGGGAAGTCGCCGTCATCGTCGACGAATTGCACACGGAGAAATCGATCGGCGTAGGCCTCGTGATCGCGAAGCATCTCATTCGAGGTCTCGAGCGATGGAGGGTAGAGAATGCAGTGCGTCGGCGTGACGAGGCAGCGTCTGACTGGCACAAGATGTCGGTCTGTGTGTGTCGTTCGCGATCTGGCGATTCGTCGTGCTACATCTGGTGGATATCAGATCGCTGCAGCGGTATGGTAAACAAGCAGAGGGCCGCACCGCGCAGGTCTCGCTTTATTGACGCTTTTCGGCGACATTTGAAGAAGCCCTCCAAGATGGCGATCTGGTCCTCTTGCCGATAACGGGACAGCGCCTGCATTAGCTGGCCTGTTTCCGGCACTGTGACCGTTCCGTGAGAAAGCAGCGCCTCGACAAGATAGCGTCTGTCGAAGGGAAGGTCATGGAGCAAATGTTTGAGATACTGTGCATCGGGCATGGGCTGTACGGGACGGATGTCGGTCGGTGAAGAGAAATCAGGATCGAGGTTAATAAGACGCAATCGAACCATGCCTGTTTCAACGCAAAGTTGAGGTCTGGATGTCACAATGATAATGTTGAACGTACACATCCACATCAGTTTGTACTGCCGGACGGTCATGTTGAGTGTCAATCTATGTACCAACCAAAGGCCGGCCTATACATCGCGATTTAAGCATTGAACCCAAATCTGCTAAAATACACATAAATAAGTACTCACGTTGACGATGAGACGAGTATCCACGAGAGCTTGGATGGGCCCTGCGGCAGCTTCGTCGACGTCAGGTCCCATGAAGTCAGCTTCTGTAGCATGGCGGTCCCAGATCGCCTCTCGCCCAATAGTAAGGTGATTTTCCAGCCGTCTTGAGTATTTCGCTGGGCGGCGAGATCGGATGCTGAGGTAGGCTGTGACTCGGTTTCCGTCGTACTGCGAACGCAGCTGAATTCCACCGGGAACGATATCGCGGAAAGGGATACGACATTCGTACGGGCGGAATGTCAGGTCATCGTCCATGTCCTGGCAGAACGCTCGTATTTGAAACCACTTGAGAATAGTCAAAACGCAGTGCGTGCAAGCCGTACATCGAACACTACCTCTTCCGCGAAGCGTATCCAGAACGAACTAGGTAGCGGGTCTCCTGTCGGGTCGTGGACATCTTGCCCACTCCGCTCGACAGGCGAGTCGAAGCCGCAGTAAAACGTTCGGTCTTTCAGCGTTCCTATGCTGAGCCTGGTGGGTTTGAATCCAAATTCATTCCCGGATCGCGTGTTCTTCGTGGTTCTGACCAGGAGCTCATCGACTGTATAATCCTTCAGGATCCCGAGACCACCTAGATGGTCTTCGAGCGCCGCGCGGTCGTGTATTTCGGGGTTCCAGTCCATGAGGTTTGGCCGTGGGTGCTCGAGAGAGAGCGAGATCTTAGGCGTGGACGTATGATCCTCGAGATAAGCTTCGACTCAGCATGGCAAACTTGGAACGCGCTTTGGTAGGTAGGTTTCTGGCAATAGGAGGGTCCAATTTCAGTCCAATTAGAAAGGTATATAACACACTAAATATACCAATATTTATCCCGTATTGCCTGCAGAGGCGAGTGGTCGAAGATGACGAGAGGAAGGTGAAGAGACCGACGCGGGCGCGTCCCATACGGTTAGATGTCCCGTTATCTACGATTTACCATTCGAGGAACGGTTTCAGACGCGCGTGGTTCAGGTCCGACCGACCGAGTGCTCCGATTCCCCACTGTCTCCCGACCTTCATCTTCTCTGCTCGAGTACCTCATGCACAAATATCCTCTTAGACATGCGAAGGGCACGACGCCATGCTTGTACCTGAGTTCTTGAGCTTTCTGGCGACGGTGATACCGGAGACAGTCCCCGAGAGATGCGTTCGGAGCTCGCAGGCCATTCGAAACAGGTCACACTAGCCCTAGTCTCGGCCGCTGGACCTCGGTATAGTATTTCTACAGCCCAGCGATGGCGTACCTGCATCTCCGCACGGTCTGCTGACTCTTGGCGCGTCGGTAGAGCGTCGGTCGACTGCCGCAGACGGGCTTAGCTCGCCGTCAGCCGCTATAAAACGTCCTGGGCCAAGTCGGAATATCCTGCCAGCAGCCCCATCCGCATCGCTTTGGCTCATTCCCCCCTCCCCCTCGCCCCCCAATATTGCTCGTGGCTCCTGCCTGTCGCCCACCATGTACTGGAATGTCCTTACGACCCTACTCGGCGCGTCCGTACTGGCCGTGACCGCTACGCCGTCCTACCCAGAGAACGCCATCCAGGCGAGGGACGCTGCCGTAGACAACATTGTCTATGTTACCGATGCCAACAAGTTCTGGTACGTCCATCCCGTTTTAATTCGCGGCTAGCTCTTCACTGCACGCGACCTGCAGTATGATTATGCCCCGTGATCCGCACACGAATATCGGCGACTCCGAGCATCCCGGGTAAGCTCTCCAGACTGTGTGCCACTTCAATACAGCTTGTTGATACCATTCCTTCAGAGGCATGAAGACCTACTGCTCTCCTGCTGGCCGTTACTCCCCCGAACAAGGCCAGCTTCCCGCCGACTTCTGGAGCAATGTCGCCTTCAAGAGCGGGAAGGGCAAGAACGGAGGCCGTTACGCGCAACGTAAGCGTTCTTTTCCCTTCTCATAGCGTCCTCGGCTGACCCCAAAGGTAGTCACGGGCTGCATCAGGCCCAGCCACCTCAGCCGCCTGAACCCCAACGACGCCGGAGGCCAGTACGACTCGAGCGGCGGCGCTGGCGGCCACGGCAACCCGCAAGGCAGCCAGTGCTTGGGCTACAATCACTACGTCGAGCTCGTCGAGCCTGCTGGCCCCCGCGCGTGCATCAAGTGCTGCGACGACCCCGCGGACTGCCCTACCAATAAGGGTATGCCCATGCCTAATCGAGACTTCGCACGTTGGATATTGACATTTTTATTCAGATACCTCGGGCTGCCCCAACGTTATCCCGGGCAATTACTTCGACTGCGACTAATGGCCGTCGTCTTGGCCTATCCGCGAAAGATATGAATCAACCCCATGTGTCGGTAATCCCCCATAAGCGTTTCAAGGTCTCCCAAGGGGTCTCCAGGCGCCAATGCACCTAGCCGGCTTTCAAGACGTTCCCAGAAATCACAAACTTCTGCCAAGAGTCGGGCGAGCGTTCCAAGAGCACCGCCCTCTTTCAAGACGAAGTCCTCTTCCAAGGGACTCGGCCTTCCGGAGGGCCTTACACGACTGTTTTCACGCCTTGTATACGTAGATAGTGCACACAACGATATATATCAAATATTATACTACTGTACTACCCGTCCTCTTACCTCCCGGATATGCGCGGCCGTGGGCGCGCTACTGGACGGCGGACGCGGCGCTGCGCTACTGGACGGCAGGCGCGGCGAGGCGCTACCGGCGGCGCCCAGGCCGCGCGCGAGACTTGTCGCAGGCGGACAGGGTCGCTCTTCAGGCTTGCGGGCGGTGGACAGCGGGCAGCAGGAGTTGTGGCTCGAGGGCATCAGGGGCGCGGGGAGTGTTGTGGACGGTGGGTGTGGTGACCTCTGGTGTAAAGAGACGGCTCTGCACACTAGACATATGCTACCTCAGTTAGTGATCGAGGAGGAGTGGAGTCAATACGTACCTTGCACGAATGCATAAGACCCTCCCTTCGGAGTAGCGAGACACGCACATTAGCCCCAGAAATGCGGAGATAAGCAACTCACCGCAGAGACGCGCTTGGGGCGTGAGCAGAGACTGCGAGGGAGGATGGGACGGTGACGAGGGCGGTGGTCGTGGTCAGAGAGCAAGTGGGGACGCCGCCTCCCGAAGTCCAACATGAATGCCAAATAAGGGTCTCGGATTGAGCCGAGATCCATCGGGCAGACGAGCGAAATCTCTAAGTCTCGAGGAGTGCACTGCTGCTGGTTGCCGCTGGTCACTCACAGTGACTGATATGTCACTCTCCATGGACCCTCCGTCATTGGATGCCGTGGACACGGGCTGCCTCGCGCTTGGAAGGTCCTCCAAGGCGACGCCGAGCATCGCGACCAGGCCATCATAACCTCGGGAGACCTGTCAACGGCGGCGCCAGCCTTGGCAGATCTGGAGACCAGCGGCCGACCCCTTGACACCCCGTCTCAAGAGCGTCTCAAGGGCGTCTCAATGCCCGCTTCTTGGAAGGCGATTTTCGGATTTCCGACATGGTCTTCTTGCCTCGAACTCTTTGGACACTTGGACACTTCCCCCACTGGATTTTGCATCATAACATAATGCCCTTACGACGCAATGACCGTACGCTTGTGCTTTCGAATAATCATACAATAATCCAGATTCCGATGTTGTAAACCATACAAATGCCAATTCCTTCTTGCACGTCGCTCGAGCCCTCTAAGCGTACACCTTCTCGTTCCAGCCCGGCAGGATCTGCGCCGTCTCGAACTTCGGGTCGCCGCGCACGACGTTCTTGGTGCGCTGCCACTTCTGCTTCGCGAAGGTCCATTCTAAGGAGAGCATCAGTGACAGCCCCAGGACACCCGCGAAGACGCAGCTTACCCTCCATAGTCGGGACGGGGTTCCCGCTCTCCTCGAAGCTGTTCTGCGTAGCCCCCGCGCGCTGCAGGACGGGTGACTCCTTGACCGTCGCGAGCTTCACGTCGTTGTGCGGGCTTCAAATGAATGGGCTGGTCAGCAGCCGATGTGAGCGGGTGTTCCTGCAGGTACCTACCGCGAGAAGTAGAGCAAGCCCAGGCGGTCGACGTGCTGCTGGTCCTTCGGCGGCGCGGCGACCCTACAACCACGTCAGCACCCGCGCCCCCTCGCCTCGCCCCAGACTCACCGATGGACCGTGCTGCGGACGTACCCGCCCGTGAGGAGGTTGAGCGCGTCGCACGTGTTGACGGTGAGCGTGCCGTCCTGGGGCTTGACCCACTTCCACGCGCCGGTCGTGTGGTTGCGGATCTGGAGCGCGGCGACGGGCTGCCGGAAGAGGAGCGTGAACGAGCCGAGGTCGGTGTGCCCGCGGCCCCAGAGCCCGAGGCGCGCGTTCTCCGCGGGCGTGAACCGCCCGTACTTCATGTACCGCAGGTGGTCCTCGCTCTTGCGCGCGTACGTGTGGATGTTCCGGAAGTGGTCCTCGGGCAGCTCGAGCGCGAGCGCAAGCAGCGTGTGCAGCGGGTCAAGCACCTCGGTGTGCAGGGACTGCGTGACGATTCGTCAGCTCGCGGCTGTAGCCACCACGGGACACCCATACCCTGGCAAACTCCTCAATCTCAGCCAGGTTCTTCTGGAGGACCTCGGGGTGCTCGTGCTTGAAGTCTCCGTTGAACTCTAGTCGACCCATCAGACATTGTCACGTAGAACCTGTTCTGGCACGCGTACTCGGGATGTTGTACACCTCCACTCTGTCGCGAAGGCCGGACGCAGCGTCAAGACTACCCCCACCGTCAGCATATATCCACGCACTTCACTCCCAGACCCACTTACATCCGGCGCCCCGCAGGCACATACCCATTGAACGCGCCATTATCTGCCCCCCATCAGCTCGCGCCGCGCGCCACACGCCACACGCCCAGGCACGCACCGAGGCCCTCGGGCACGAGCGCGAGCTTCTCCTCGAGCGGCGTCTCGTAGAACAGCCTCCCGAGCGCGAACTGGCGGTCGACGCGCTCCTGCGCGATGCCGAAGTTCTTGACGTAGAAGAAGCCGTCCTCGCGCACCGCGCGGATGAGCGTGCGCGCGAGCTCCGCGCGCCCCGCGGGCGTGCCGTACAGGGCGAGGTCGAGCGTGACGAGGTCCGCCCAGTCGAGGTTTTCCTGCGGCGCGTCAGTGTTCGGCTCGGGGAGGGGAAGGGGGAGGGCGCGCCTTCGTCTCGGGCACGAAGTCGTACTGGCCGAGTTCGGGGACGGGCACTGGCATGCTGGCGCGGCTGTGGGGGAGGAAAGGGAGAGAGGCAACGCGTCGCGCGAATACCAGCTGCCGGTGCCCCCAGTCTGCGTTTTATATTCGCCGCTGCTGCGACGCGATTCCTGACAAAGCGTCACCTCATCGCCGGAGGCAATGGTGCTATTGCGCCGCCTGACCCCAGCGCTCGCGGCGCGCGATAACGGGGCGAGGCTCAGGCGGCATGAGACAATGGTGTTGGCTTCTTCGTGTGTGAGATGATGGAGGCGAGGTGGGGAGGGTCGCCTCGAGGGCGAGGCCCGGGCCGCACACCTTGCCAGGATTTCACCCTCCCAGCAGCGTCACTTCAAGAGCACCCGGTTCCATGATACATTCCCTGTTATAATACATTTTCCTAGTTCCGCTGGTGCCCTCAGGCGTAGAACTTCTCGTTGTGTCCCGGCAGAATCTGTGCGTTCTCGTACTTGGGGTCGCCGCGCACGGCGCCCTTCGTGCGCTGCCACTTCTGCTTCGCGAACGTCCACTCTGAACGTCGCAAGATCAGTCATAGATCCCATGGATTGCCACAGTCGTTGCTCACCCTCCATCGTCGGCACGGCGTTGCCGCCCTCCTCGAACTTGTTCTTAGTGAAGCCCTCGCGCTGCAGGACGGGCGAGTCCTGGATCGTCGACAGCTTGACGTCGTTGTTCGGCCTGCACACGCGTCAGCAGGTAGAGCACCGGAGCCACGAAGCACACTGACCGAGAGAAGTAGAGCAGGCCGAGGCGGTCGACGTGCTCCTGGTCCTTCGGCGGCGACGTGACGCTGCAAACAGACTGAGCCGCACGACACAGGAGAGGTGGGTCCGCAGACGCGTACCGGTGGATCGTGCTCCGGACGTAGCCGCCGGTGAGGAACGAGAGCGCGTCGCACGCGTTCACGGTGAGCGTCGCGTCCTGCGGCTTGACGTACTTCCACTCGCCGGTCGTGTGGTTCTGGATCTGCAGCGCCGCGACGGGCTGGCGGAAGAGGAGCGTCCACGAGCCGAGATCTGCGCGCGGCGATCGCGTCAGCGCATGGGGTAGATCAGGAACAGGCGTGCGCACCGGTGTGTCCCTGGACCCACAGCTTGCCGATCTTCGCGTTCTCCTCGGGCGTGTACTTGCTGTACTTCATGTACCGCAGGTGGTCCTCGCTCTTGTTCTCGTACTTGTGGAGGTTCAGGAAGTAGTCTTCTGGCAGCTCGAGCGCGATGGCAAGCAGCACGTGGAGCGGGTCGAGGACTTCGGTGTGCAGAGACTGTTAGGCGGTCAGGAGAGCGTGATATACGTGCTTATATGCGTGCGTACCCTGGAAAACTCCTCGATCTCGGGGAGGTTCTCCGTCACAACATCGGGATGCTCGTGCTTGAAGAAGCCGTCGAACTCTGTGTGCGCTTTGAGTATAAGCGTCATGATCTTCGAAGGGGTGACATACTGGGGATGTTGTAGATCTCGACGCGGTCCTTCAGGCCAGATACCGGGTCCAGTCTGGAAGGGATCAGCATAGCGCACAAAGGGATTGAATGCATAACTACTTACACGCGGCGCCCAGCAGGGACGTAGCCGTTGAACTGTCCGTTATCTACGCGAGAGGTCAGCGCGTAGAACGTGCGTAATGAAACGCGTGACGTACCGAGGCCCTCGGGAACGTACTTCAGCTTCTCCTCGACCGGCAGGTCATAGAGACGCTTGCCGATGGCAAACTGGCGGTTGACGCGGTCCTGGGAGATGTTGAAGTTCTTTACGTAGAAGAAGCCATCCTCGCGGACGCCCTTGACGAGAGTCTGCGCGAGCTGCTTCTTGCCCTCCGGGGTGCTGAGGAGATTGAAGTCCAAAGTGATGAGATCCGCCCACTCGAGGTTCTCCTGCTCGACGCCGTCAGAGACGTCTCCCACGCCAAAAGTCGCAAGGAAGACCGACCTGGGTCTCGGGGACAAAGTCGAATGAACCAAGCTCGGGAACGGCAACAGGCATTTCGGAGTTATGTCACGTGACGGTCTTAATGAGGCAGGCGGGCTTGCTTGTCGTTCTCCTCGACGTTCGCGAGCAGAGAGTCGGCGTGGGCACCGTTCGCGTCCTCGCCGTCCTTTTGAACGTCTCGCCCGGATATAACGTGAATTTGTGACTAATGTGCTAGCCATTCACCCCAAGCTGACCACCGTCTTCGCAGGTCACCTCATCCGCTGCTTCGATGGTGTGCTGTGGGCCAAACCTGCGCACGAGACGCGCTGCGGGGCGTTTCGAGCCCGGACGCAAATCATCCCTGAGCACCACACGCCGATAGACACGCCCTCGCCGCTGTTATCGCTGGCGTGCTCTTGCAGCATCCCCGCCGCCGCACGCCTCAGCAGCACACACACAGGCGCTCCATGGGGCTCTCGCACGCCCAGGCCAGTGCGGCTCCGCCCCTACCACATTGTGAGTAGAGACATCTCGCGAACCCCATGATTCCATTCTGATGGATAGGCCTCAGACGGGCTCCTGGGGTGCCTAGCCGTACACACTTAGCAGCGCTCTCGCTGCTTCGCCCGCTATGGTGCCATCCTCCAGCAGGATGAGGTCCACCGACGTGTATAAACTATCCGTCGTCGAAGCTGAGGACACGGAGCCTCTGCTTCCCTCAGAACAGAGCTCTTCGGGCCTTCGACCTGCCAGACCTGCATCAATGGCCAAGGGCAAAGCTCGCCGTCCCCTGCGCAGCTACATCTGGTAGGATTGTCTCGAGACGCGGTCGTTCTCCCGTGATTGACATCAGTCTCCCAGGGATACGTGGGACAAGTCGCCAGAGGAACGGCGGTTCCTTGGCAAACTCGACGCTTGCCTGCTCACCTACGCTGCGCTCTCGTACTTCAGCAAGTATCTTGACCAGCAGAATGTCACGGTATGCTACTATCGCTTTTTTCGCACGACCCGTGAGCTTACGTGCAGCGCGCCAGAACGCTTATGTCTCAGGAATGAAGGATGAGTAAGTGGTAGACGTCTGACCAGATTCTCTCATTCTGATTCTAGCCACTCGACGACAGTTTGGGGCTGTAAGTCGGGCATCGTGGCAGAAAATGCGCAGAAATTTACGCAGGCTTGCAGCCACGGCAACGAGCTCAATTATATCACGACTGCGTGGACCTGTGGCTATGTCATCGGGCAGATACCCTCAAAGTACGCCTACTTCGGCGCCACTGTCCTGGGCTACGCTAATGCACAGCCTCCAGCCTTCTCCTTACCCGAATCCGGCCGTCAATATGGGTATGTCTGTTTATCGACTCCAAAGACGGATAGAAGCAGTGACAACGATCGCAGATACCCGCCATGGAGCTAATCTGGAGCGCGCTGACGATGGTCCTCGCGTCCGCGAACTCCTTCTCGACGCTGGTCGCCGTCCGCTTCTTCGTCGGTGAGTTGCCGTTACGCCATGTGCGCAGAAGCACCCGCTCATGCGCCCCAGGGCTGGCCGAGTCGACGTTCTACCCCGCCATTCAGTATGTCATCGGCAGCTGGTACAAGGGCGACGAGCTCGCCAAGCGGGCGTGTATCTTCCATGTACGCGCCTTCCGTCTGACCCATCAGAAATCGTGCTGAAGCCCATTGTAGACCGCGAGTGCGATTGGGCCCATGTTCAGCGGGTTTCTGCAGACGGTAAGCTGACTATATGCGTCCATCGTTTTCACGGTAGAGAGCTCTTCTGACGCGACGCAGGGCGCGTACAACGGTCTGAATGGCGTGCACGGTCTAGCAGGTTGGCGATGTACGTACCCTCGCACTCCCTGTTTACCTGTCCGCCGACTCACCCGCGCACAGGGCTATTCATCATCGACGGCATCATCACGATCCCCATCGCACTCCTGGGCTTCCTCATCATGCCTGGTGTGTCTCTCCAGCTCTCTTCCGTGACGACAAGTCGCTCACATACTCAACAGATCTGCCCTCGAACACGAAGCCGTCGACGTTGTACACGCAGGAGCAGATCGACATGGCGCAGAAGCGCATGCTCGACGCGGGCCGCAAGCCGCCCGCGCAGTTCACGCGCAAGAAGGTGCTCGGCTTCTTCAAGACGTGGCACGTCTGGCTCCTGACGCCACGTAAGTGGTACCTCCGAACTAATCAGGCATCGTACTAATCCGTCTTCGGCAGTATATGTGCTGGTAAGACACCCACGCGACGACGTACATAAACCCCTGCTCACGAAATCCAGTTCAACAACGCCAGCGGCCCCTCGACCTCCATGATCTTCTGGTGCGCCTCCTTCCCTATCCCGTCTGTGTATCGGCTGACCGCGCGCGCAGGCTGCAGAGCTTCAACACGCCCGGGCACCAGGTGTACACGATCGGCCAGATCAACACGTACCCGCTCGGCATCTACGCCGTGCAGGTCGTCAGCAGTGAGTCGTGCGCGCGCCCGACACCTTACCCGATGCTGAGAAAGCTGTTATAGCGCTCGTGTGGGCGTGGTGGTCCGACGCGATGCAGCTCCGCTGGCCGCCGATCATCGTCGCGGGGGTGCGTGCGTTCTGGCTGTGTTGAAGTAGAGCTGACCGGGGGACAGCTCTGGCATATGGTCGTCTGCATCGTGCTCGCGGCGACGCCGCTGTACACGCATATAGCTCGGTGCGTTGCCCTGCCTACATTCTCGAGACATTGGCTGACCGACCTTTGCCAGACGCTGGGCCTTCTACTACTTTGTGCGTATCCGTTGAGTGTCCGTACCTGATCGTGAGCTGACGAGCGAGCAGACGCTCATACAGGGCGGGCTGTCTGGCCTTATCCTGTCGTGGGCGAACGAGCTCACAGGGGGCGATAACGAGAGTGGGCTCTTTCTGCACTTTGGGTGTTCGTCGCGATGCTGACGCCGAGTTGCAGAGCGTTCGTTCGTCGTCGCGACGTGCAACACGTTCGCGTACGTCTTCCAGGCGTGGCTCCCGATGTACGTCGACGCCTGCAACCTTATATTGCGAACGGTGCTGATTGCCCTCTGCAGCGTGATCTTCCCACAGGTCGAGCAGCCTCGGTACGTTCTCATAGAAGACTTTTGGATCTGCGATCTCTGACTAGATTGTATAGCGTTCTGAAAGGCAACATTGCGACGGCGTGCATCGACTTTGGCCTCAGTAAGCGACTATATCCGCGCCTCTTTCTTGCTCTCATGTTTGCATGTTCAGTCTGCGTCTGCTTGGCGGTCTTGTTCATGCAGAAGCGCGACGAGCGCAAAGCTCGCACCGCTCAGGCCAACATCCTGGACGTCTCGGACGGAAGCGTGGAAGAGCTCGGGGACGACGTAGACTCGAAGATAGATTCAAAGGTTAACATCAGCGTAGAAAGGATCGAAGTACGTTGAAGATGGTACACGGGCATTCGTAACGTTGTCGTGCAATGATAGTACATGGGCTCCAGGCCCGCGAATCGAATTCAATGATCGGAGGGAAACATCTGCATCCGCCCCAAGTCAGATTGGTTCCGCGCGAGGAAAAGGCCACGTACCAACGTCGCCGTCGTGCCACTCATCTGCGGTATCCGCGCGTTCGAAAAGCCGTGCGCCGCCGTCCACGCGTGCGCCTTGCGCGCGAGGTACGCCGCGCCGCTCGTCGCGCCCCACCACGCGCCGCGGCCCGCGACGTCGAGGAAGCGCGGGTGCAGGAAGATGCGGATGCAGTCGCAGCGAAAGCCGTCGAGGAGCGCCGCGCGCGCGCCGCCGCCCGCGGCGAGCAGCGCGCCGATGAGCAGCAGGCACGCGACGTCGTCGCCCGGGAGGAGCGCGAGCAGCGGCAGCACGCAGCCCGCCAGGAGCGCCGGCGCGTCGCGGGGCGCGCGTGCGCGTGCATGCGTGGGCGACATCTTCCTGAGAGTCTGTAGGGCGATCAGCACGCAATTTCGTGGATGGGCTGCGCGCGCGGCGGCCGCGTACCTGGGTCTGCGTCCGCGGGGAATGTGTTGGTTCTGTCAGACGGGGCCGGCGTGCGCTGTTATACCACGGACGGCGCGCCTCGTGGGCCGGCATTCACTTTGCGGTCGGGGCAGCGAAGGTCGCACGGACGCGATTGTCTCCACCTGACAATTGATCGCGCGAGCCGGTGCTACGTCCGGGCGACGTCTGTGGGAGGACAATACCCCGCGCCGCTCGCTCTGCGGCCACTGTGATGGGGAAAGCAGGTTCAGCATATCACCCGACCGCGGAGAGAAGGTCGAAACGAGCTAGTGTCTTCCAGTAGAACGGTCTGCTCAGGGTGGGCATGTCGGCGGAGCGTCATTTGGCTCCCCGCGGTAGACGAGACAATTGGCAAGCGCTCTAAGTCCGGCCAAGGATGACCAGCATCCCGCGACGCGTGCCGACAGAGTTTGGCGACAGCAATGTCATGGATCTGTCTCGAGGATGATGAAAGGAGCGCATCAGGAGTAGATCGCACGTCAGATGCACCGAGTCTGATCAAAAGAACGGCATGCAAGGGGATATATTGTGGCTGGCGAGAAAAGTGCCACTGCTGCATCAGACCAGAGACAACAACATATGGAGACACTCAATACGTCAACACGCTCAATCGCGGCTGTTATAAAGTCGCTCTGCCACCCACTGGTCAAAACCTGTCGCAGACATCAAATGTCAGCAAATAGTCAGAGAGAAAAATGTCGGCGACTTACCACCCTCGTGCAGCTTGAACTGCCAGTCGTGAGAAGCACACTTGCGCTCCAGCTCGTCGACGAGCGGCTGTACAGCTTGAGGAAGCGCAGTGACAGCCCGGACGACAAGCTTCTTGAACGAGCGCGCCTGGCGATTGCGGTGTGCGCACGCGAGGATCGCGCGGAACGCGTCCTTGATCTCCTCCTCGTCCTCCGCCTCCTGCATCCGCTTCTCCACCGCACGCTTCTTCTTCTTTTGCGCCTTGTTGCCACGGCGGAACCAGACGACGACCTCGAGCGTCTCGAGCGTCTCGGGCACGCGCCAGTCCGCGAAGAAGTCGAAGTCGTACGGGTGCAGCGGGCCCAGCGCGAGGTGGCGCAGGCTCTCGAGGCACTGGCCGTCCGCCCAGATGCGGAACTGCACGCGCTCGATCGCGCGCCCGACGAGGTGCAGGCGCTCCAGCTTGCGCACCGCGGCCTCGTCGACGAGCACGGCGCGCATGCCCTCCGCGGGCGCGCCGTCGTGGATGTCGCGGAAGACCTCGAGCGCGCGCAGCGCGGGGAACGTGCCCGCGGAGACGACGGGTGCGCACGCGTGCCGCTGGAGCCCGAACTGCAGCGTGTGCACGCGCGGGAGCGTCGGCACGTACGGCGCGCACTTCACCACGGCCGGGCTAGGCGGGATGTCCCGCAGGCACAGGTGCTGCAGCCGCTCCGGGTCGAAGTTCTGCGGCTTCGCGTGACGCTCGAACGGCTGGTTGAAGAAACTGGGGCCGTACAGCGTCAGGTGCGAGAGCGCGGCGTCGGAGTCGGGATGCGCAGGGAGCGTGTACACCATGATGTTGTCGATCGGGAAGAACTTGGTGCCATTGTCCTGCCCGGCGACGCCGTGGTTGCAGATGACGACAGAGTCGAGGATGGTGTATTTGCGGAGGGAGCGGGTGAGATCTGCCTGAACGCGCTTCGAAGTCTTCCGCTTCATCCCGAGCGGATCTGAAAGTTTACCGCCCTCTTCATTGAACACCCAGGCCTCCTTGACAAGATGTCTGAGGTGCGGAGCGTTCTCGAGCGTACGAGACAGGGCGGTGGCGTTCGATGAGCAGTGAAGGAAGGGGCATCCGTATAGGAACTCCACGGCGACGGGGTACCAGGCCCTGCAGATAAGCGCCGCACGGAGGAGACACGTCTGCGTCTCCTTCAAGATCCTGCGGAAGTTCGGCTGGGCCTCGACGCCGTCGAAGAACACGTTGGGCGCGCGCCTGAAGTGCAGCGCACCATCGTACAGCGACGGCAGCGCAAAGCTGAGGATGTTGAGCACGATCTCAGGGGGGAGGTGCTGGACGCTGGCTGGTAGGCGGGAGAGGACCGGGGTACGGCTTGGCTGTGGGGGGACTGGGGTAGCGTGAATTTGCGTATCAGCGCTGCGCGAGCGCGCTTTCCCCGAACGGCCGAGCGAAAAGCTGCGAATGTCGCGAGAGAAGAGCGAGGAGGACTCGCTCTTGTGTCGGGTGGAATCCATGGGTAGTACGCTGTGGTGGTTGTGGGTGGGGAGTGAGATGTACGGAGGCGTCGTCAGATACGGCTCTTAAACACGAGATCAGCGACGACCCTAAAGCGATGGCGCGTAACCGAAACGCTCACATGTCAGGTGAAAAAGTCACGAGGGTGATCGCAACGGATAGCACCACCGCGAGGTGTAGCCGGACTATGATGTTCGTTGAATGTGGGCCGTGGGGCGGATGAGAATGCTTTTAAGGTCGAAGACAGGAAGGGTCGAGTACAACGCATGCTGCTCTTGTGTCGAAGTGCCACCTGAAGACGGCCGAAGAAAACGTCGGTTTTGCTCGTCCAGGGCATTCCGCCTTTGTCCGCCAAAGCGTAACAGGCAGGGAGCGCGCAGAAGGAAGCAGTTGCAGGGACGGCGACTTGTGGCGTAACGACGCCCTCTCAGTTGGCCCGGTTCCATTGCCCGCTAGGTGCCAGGCTAATCTGGGCATGCCGTATCCTGTGCAGATGTTGCCTGGAGGGTGTCCGCTTTGGGGCTTCGTGAGTGATTCCGTCAGCGAAAATTTTACAAGTTGCTCACCTGGTCGTCGAATGAATACCATGTGCGACTTCTCGCCCTGACACGGCTGCGGCGGCATTTAGAGTTCGACCCCACACGCCACCAACTGTGCCTAGCATGACGGATAGTTTCGCAGACAAGCGTTCATCACGATTCTGTGGCGGCCAGCACCATCTCCAAAAGCCAAATTTATAACTGGATGGGGCCACATGTTAGAGCTTCTGCATTCTTGGGTTACTGGGGCGTCGCTTACAGAAGATGGTTGGTCGAAGCGTGACAACGCCGCTGATTTGAGGGTCGGTGACCTGACGGAATAGCTTGCGTCTGAGGTCCAGCCAGCCACAAGATGTGTATGACAAGAAGGCGCACAGAATATAGTTAGACACCTCTACAAGGACGAGTAGGACTTCCGAGTCAGTCATGGGTCTCGGAGCGTAGACCGGAGAGACCAACCGCTCGTCGAGAGTTGGAGGAACGGCGGCATCCAACGGACATGTGATATCTCACGCACATCCGGACTGTCCAGTGCTGAAACCTAGGGTGAGAAAAAGGCCGACATACAGTCGGGAAGAAGACGTACAAGAGCGCTAGAATTCGGGAGGCGACTCGGTCGGCCTGGGAGATCGCGCATAGCACCTTCAACGAAGGCACATGGCATGCGACTCCATCTCCTCGTGAGCGAGGTAAGCCCGTTTGTCGCTCTGTCCGCTGTGCTCTGGCGGGCATACAAGAGCATCGCTTTGAAGCGATCCACGAGGTTCGCGCCCGACTCGGCGCCGACCGTGAATATTGCGCCTTCTCGCCGGGTAGACTGCCGAGGCTTGGCTGCGCCTCAAGGAGGACGAGCGCGAACCGGGATGCCTTATAAAAGGATGGCACCGCGCGAGAGCCTAGTGTGTGGCGTCGGATAGCTGCAAAAGCACCGACGGATTACGACGGACAGGCACCAGTTTATGAAGGCAGTTTTTTGGAACGTCAAAGTCTTCGAGCGCTGCGTCCTCACAGACCTCTGCGTTCGGCCGTGCAAAATTGAGGCCCGAGACAGCTGCAATGGTAGACAGAAGGGCAGTCTGCGCGCAGAAGTATTAGATGACGCTCTTACGTAGCAGCGGCTAACGGAGCAGTGCGGAAGAAGCTGGGACGCGTGTCGGGAGGCTGGATATGCAGGGGGAGGAGAGGAGGGGCATATATTGACAAAAATGAGACTTACAAGCCTAGGACGACGTCCTATTCGCGTGACGGGCATCGTCCGCGGTCGTAAGTGCAAGTGCAAAGCGGCGTATCGGCGTCGGACCTGTGCGAAATATGACTTCATTGTCTCGTTATTCCGTTATTCCGGAGCACACTGTGCCGTCATAGAGGTCAACGTCCGATGATATCAACAGGATACGCATGTAGGCTGGCAAGTCGCGCGGTCGTGGTGGACACAGTTCAAGAGCGTTCTCCGCGTGAACCGCGAGGGGGGTGATGTAAGATCTTATCTTATCTGTTTTCATTCTGATAAGATAAGATGATCTCGTCCCTCCCGCAGAGTCATGACGAGCGTCGAGCGGTCACCTCACCTACAACGCGTTGCTAGCACTGTACGCTCTCTTGACATCAGGCTCACGATGGTTCTCTGATGCGGTACCAGGAAAGAGGAAGAACTAGGGGCAAGCAGGCAGACGTCGCACTCGCACTCGCACAGCACACATGATCAAGCTGAACGACGACTTCCTATTGCAACAACCTACACCCAATAAATACTCTATGTTGTTTCTAAGTGTTCTATACCTCTATCAGCGGCCCTGTTGTACATTTTCCTCGTCCGTTTTTGCGGCTCTAGGCCTGCGCCTTCGCCTTGCGCGCCGCGCGGGTTTTCTCGGCGGCCTCGGTGATCGCCCAGGTGAGCTCGTACGTGCGCACGGCGTCCTCGAAGCTCGAGAGGATCTCGGCCGTCTCGGGCGACTCCTCGATGTCCTCGATGTTGTCGACGAAGACGGAGACCTCGGAGAAGAAGGGGTCGTCGTCCGCGAAGTTGTGCTTCTCCTCCGCGTCACTGCCCGGCCGGCGGACGTACAGAACGGGCTCGACGTACGGGTTGACGAGCCTAGAGCGCGTTCGGTCAGCAGGTGGCGGACGGAGGAGAGAGAGGGGACGCACTTGAGCTGGTAGCCGTCGGCGTAGACCTCGAGCTCGCAGCTGTAGTCGTGGCCCTGCAGAGCGATGAGGTGGGTCAGGCTGCCGATCGCGCCATTCTCGTATTTCCTGGGAAATGCGGATCAGCATCGCGTATGCGGCAAGGCTCTCGAAGGTCACTCACCAGACAGCAGAGGTGGCACGCGAGATACGGTCCTCAGGAGGGACGGCCGACTCGTCGACGCGGACCTTGGACAGCTTGCCGGGAGCGTCGTCCCACTCGACGGAGTGCGCCACAACGGACGAGATGTCGACCTCACCACCGAAGTAGCGCGAGAGGTCGCAGAAGTGGGTCGCCTGCTCGATGATGGGGCCAGCGCTGGTGATCGCAATGTCAGCGTGACATCTGTGTGGCGAACGCGCAGAGCACGCACCTCTTGGCCTTGTTCCACCAGTCGGGCTTCGCGATGGACTCGTACGAGCTGGCGTAGCGGGCGATGGTCGACATGATCGTCAGGTTGTTGTCCTCGATGATCTTCTTCATCATCTGGGTCGCACGGAGGTAGCGGAGCATGTATCTGCGCCACGGAGGTGAGCCGGCATGCGCGTGTGACCGAGGCTTGAGACTCACCCGACGGAGCAGATCGTGTTGCTCTGGGTGATCGCCTTTCCGACTTCAATGACCTGCGTGAGCTCCTCCTTGGGGCCAGTCGCGACGGGTTTCTCGACGAAGAGCGGGACGCCGGGGAAGTGCTTGAGGATCTGGAGCTCGACGTCCTTGCCGGCCTGCTTCGTGCCGCGGAACATCGGGGGCGAGCCGATGACGAACGCGTTCGGGACCATGTTCGGGGTCTTGTTCTGGACGAACTCCTCGAAGTTCTTGTAGACCTTGGTGTCCTCGTACGCCGAGCGCACGAACGTCTCGCGCTTCGCGTTCAGGCGCTTCTCGGCGTTCTCGAGCCATGGGTCGATGAGCGCGATGAGCTTGAAGCGGGGGCCGAGTTTGCTGCAAGACGCGTTCAGCGGCGCGGCAGAGACGCGTTTGACGTAGGGGGACGTACTGCTCGAAGCGGAACGAGTGGTTCCAGGGTCCCTCGTCCGAGCCTGCGCGTCACGTCGAGTGTCATGGGACTGTGGAGCAGCTGAGACTTGCTGAATACGCACCGAACATGATGTTGCCAGCGCCGACGAAAACGACGTTGAAGTCGCCGCTGCCGGACGAGTGGGGCACCCTGTCGCTGGAGTCAGCACGCGCAAGCGACGAGACGCGGCGGGGCGACGCACTTGTGCATGGGCACGAGCTGCGAGGGGTCGATGGACCCGCGGCGGGAGGTCGGTGCGGATGGCGTGGACATGGTTTGCGGGCGAGAGGAGGCCTAGGACTGCGGGGAGTGTCTGGAGTGCGGGGGGCTCTGGGGCCCCCGCAGACTGAAATTTATACGGGAGATGCCCCACCCAAGCCCCAGTCATCTCCGGATCCTGGAGAAGGGTTAAGCGAATCCCCAGGGTCTGACGATAAACTTTACGCTGCCGTACGCGGCGGCCAATGGATGGAGAGATGGGCTGAATTAGACGTTGAAGTCCCGGCGGCCTCGACTGTTCTCTAGCAGCAGATGACCTCGCATGATCCAGGTTCCATCTTCAAGCAGTAATGATCCGGATGGCCCAGACACGATAACGGCGGAGGAGGACCGACTTCTGGTTGGGTGACGGCCAAGTGACGAACGCGCTCGCTGGGAGAAAAACGGCGGGTACAGGGACCGTCGATGCCGGGCGCAAGGTTCGGAGTTCTTCGGTCGGCGGACCACCTTTGCTCCCACCATTTGTCGCGCCCAAGCGTTCCGAAGCACGGAAGTGTCTGAAGATACGGGCGAGAGAGTAAATGTTGAACAAGAGCTCCGTCCGGCGTCCGCACGGTCGCGCTGGCGGAAGCATTTGGCGCACGAGCTAGCGCGGCGTGGGCACTGCCGGAGCGTATACCGAAGCCCCGAGGAGTCTAGGCATGAAGAGCACGTTAGCGTCGCCCTGAGGAGATCGCCGCACGGCACGTCTCGCAGAGGCCCAGGCCGGCGCGTCGGCGAGCACGTAGCGTTCAGCGAACCCCACAGCCGCGACGGCACGCACCGCCTTCTTCCTATGCGTCTGCATCTTCCTCCCAGAGCCCTGCGGCTTCTCCCAATGTCCTCTCGAGCTCTCCCGCTCCTTCCTGCCTTCCATCTCGCGGAAGCGGCTTCGACGGCTTCCCTTTGCGCTTCCAGGCAGCGGTAGCTGTACCGCGTTCTGCTGGCCGGTCCGATCGCGGAGGTCGACGCTGTGGTACTTCGAGGACGAGCATAATGGAACGGGGCAGGGTCAAGCGGAACTCGTCTCGACTGGCGAACAACCTATATAGGTGGTGGAGAGAGATTAAAACGTGAAATGTTGTCCGGATCCGGCTCTCCCTGCCAGCTTTCAGCTGCCTCGCTTAGTCAGCATACACCGGTGTCACTCGCTGCATCCCGCCGCGCATTGTAGAATCGGTTATACACAGGCAGCTTGTGCAGCCGCAGTACTAGATATTAGCAGTGAACGGTAGGATACAGATGCCCAGCAGCGGTAATATGGTCAAATCGATACCAATCCTCCTTGTCCCCGTCCTTCCGATGCCTTCCAAGTGAAGCCGACGGTGTCCTACTCGATACGTCCACGGAGCCAGCTCAACAGGCCCTTCGTCCCCTCGCGCTCCCACACGCGCCTGGGTGGCACACGGAACCTACAGCACACCTTTAGCATTCTCCTTACCATGACCCAAAAGAAACGACTCACGTATTACCATCGACGAGGAACACCTCCAGAGGCAGCAGCCCCACCTCAGGCGGGAGCCGCCCGATCTCGTTATCGCGCAAGTCGAGCTCCTCGAGCCGCCACTCCGCCACATCGCGGTTCCCGCGGAACATGCCCGCGAGCTCCTGCAGCCCGTCGAGCGCCGCGAGCCGGTTGCCGCGCAGGCGCAGCTGCCGCACGCCCGCGCGCCCGTCCGCGGCGAGCACGAGCCCCGCGAGCGCGTCGCGCGAGAGCGCCGGCGCCGGCAGCGCGTTGTAGCTCAGGTCGAGCGTGCGCACGCCCGGGAAGAGGCGCGCGAGCAGCGGGAGGAGCGCCTCGCTCGTGCGCGCGTCGCCGCCGCCTGCGCCCGCGCGCACGACGGGCACGCTCGCGCCGAGCCCGCAGCCCTCGAGCACGAGCTCCTCGAGCGCGGGCAGCCACGGCCCGGCGCCGTCGGGCAGCACGAACGACGCGTCCATCTTCCGGCTCGTGAGCACGAGCGTGCGCAGCGTGCTGGCGAACGGCTGTGCGGCGATCGTGGAGAGCGGGAGCGTGGACGTCGGCACGCCGAGCGCGAGCTCGGGCGATGCGCCGGCGGGTGGTGGCTTCACGGCGAGCGAGAAGGAGCGCCAGTGCTCCTGCTTGCGCAGCGCGGCGGACGGTGGCAGCGTCAACGTTTGTGTTGCTGCGGTGTAGTACTGCGGGCTGGAGAGCGCGGAGCTGGCGGAGGGCGCAGGCGATGCTGCTGGAGACTGCGGCTCGGGACTCGGGCTTGCGTCTGGCGTTGAACCTCGCGATTGTGATCCTGCAGCGGCAGCGGCAGCCGCTGCGCGAGCGCGCCGACGACCGCCTTCGGTCAGCAGACCCTGTTCCGCTTCGATCTCCCAGGCCTCCTTCTCGGCCGTCTTCGACGCTGACGTTGACGCCTTCGACGGGGATGATGATGCCGCGTCCGTCGAACTCGAGGGAGCCGCCGCCGCCGCCGCTCGAGCGCGCCTCTTCGCGCCCTCGGTCAAGAGCCCTTGCTCGGCTTCTATCTCCCAGTTCTCCTTCGCGGTGTCTTTCTTCGTGAATGAAGTGCCGCCGAGAGGCCCGCTCCACCCGTCAGAGGCGTCGCTGGCTTTCTGCGCGTGTCGCCCGCGAGACCTCGTCCTCCGCTCGGCCTCGATCTCCCACGCCTCTTTGACGACACGCTTCCCGACGATTATGCGCAGGGTACCGGGCGTTGGTGCCTCGGGCGTCACGTCGTATTCGATGGTCTGCTTGATGATGGTAGGAAGGAACGACGCCTCGATGACTGGACGCGTGACATAAGTCTCGCCAAGGTCGAGGACGCTGAGTGCAGGGAAGGGAGTGTGATCTGCGGGGAAGAGTCCAGTAGGAAAAGAATCGTCGCCAATGTCCGCGTGCTCGCATTTCAACTCGCTAAGCTTCCCTAGCTTGGACAGTGCGCGAATGAGGGATGTAGACCGTCCGAGCGGGTTTGACGAGAGGTCGAGCTTCGTGAGACACGCTGGCAAATGTTCAGGTTCATGAGCGATAGAGGCTGCCGAAAGCCTGTTGTGCGAGACATTCAAAGCCGAAAGCCGTGGCAAAACGGTAGTCGCACGAGTGATGGTTTCGCAGAACCAGTCTCCCCGCGAGTCCTTAGTACGCCCAAGCGGATTGACGGTTACAGAGAACGGCGCAAAGAAAGGGAGGGATGCAAGAGAGTTATGCGAGAGGTTGAGAGTTGTCAGAGCGGGTAGGGCAAAGATATTGGCAGGAAGTGATGTGAGAGCGTTGTGTGATAGGTCTAACGACGTCAGAGCCATGAGATCGGCGAAGGAATCGGGCAGAGCAGTGAGCTTGTTGTTGTGCAGCTAGCATATAGTCAACCCAAAACGTCAGTCTGAGGTCAATTCGTTCTGAGGGCGCGAACCCACATCAATATTCTTCAGGGAGCCGAACATAGAGATCTCTGGCTGAATCTCGACAATCTCGTTCGACCATGCTTTCAGCACCTCGAGGTCTTGTGCTTCGTACCACGAGGGAGAGTTCTGGCCACCGTTCCGCCTTCGTGATGCGGACAAGTCGTCTGCGGTTCCCGTCGTAATTGGCGGCTCCTCGGGTACAAGTTTAAGCGGCTCTGGCTTCACGCCAAGATGTATCTCGAACAGCGCAGACGGTAGACACGGCAATCCTCGAGAAGCGAGGTTCATGGCACCTAAAGACGGCATATATACGCGTCAGCGAAAGCCAAACAAGACGAAACATAGACCTATTAACATGCATAGCTTGAGGTACGGCTGGTATGCATCTAACTATGACTGGGTACGCTGAACCGGCGAAGCAACACTCACCCGTAGACCGTGCCCTCTCAATCGTCTCCTTCACAGACCATCTCCCTAGATCAACCGCGTTCTCATCTGGGCTGGCGTCGCGGACGGGTGAAGCCTCTTCCAGACCCTCAAAGTCGCCGAAGCCATTCTGAGGCGCGGTCTTGGCCTGTGCTTTCTTTGCCTCTGCGCGCCTGAGCGCAATCTGCTCTCGTATGCTGAGTTGAGGGGATTTCGGAGATGCCGGTGGCTCTTCAGGGAGAGGCCTCGTCTTCTTCAGTGGTGACCTGGAGGGCGTCACTGGCCTCAGTGCCTGGAGGCTGTTCTGGGGCCGCAGCGTCCTGCTGCCAGGTGTCGGGCTGGGTGGGGGCCTGACGCGAGATGTGGTGGAGGCGCCCAGCCTCGAGCTCGCCGTCGAGGGGGCCTTTGCCGGGCTGCGTGCACCGGGACGGGATGTGGACGGAGGCGGAATGCGCGACATGGCGAGAAGAGAGCAACCTGTGGGATGGGCGCGGCAGGCGCCCGCGGCGGAATTATTTCCACGTGAGCGTGCCACACGTGGCCGCCACGAAGTCACCGCCATCCGTTTCGAGCTGGCCACCCCTTTGCACTCGACGTCCCGGAACGTCGGGTCTTTCAAAAATCAGCTGTGTCCTCATATGCGTCCGACTGCCGCGTCTCCTCTTTCTCAACGTTGCACCTCGCCCTCTCCGTTCTTCAGGCCTTCAGGACTCGAACGCTCACAGCACTCTTTCGTTGACTCGGTGTAGTGGTTGAGGGTCCGGTCCTTAGGACCGACTAGGACCGAGATTAGGACCGGGACCGGACTGCACAGGACCGCTAGCAGTCCTAGTCCTAGCTAGTCCGGTCCTGGTCCTGGTCCTTGGTCCTAACGATCGTCAGTATTACCAGGACTGGCAGGGACCGGTCAGGACCGGTCATGGACTGGGGTACGTATGCTCATTCAATTCAGCGTAGAAATTGTGCTACCATGTTATCTCACAGATCATGCGAATCTGAATCCATTAGATCTGCGAGAATCTTGCAGTAAGGACGGTCAGCGCAATCCCTGTCTAGTTCTTTACCGATGTGCACACTCACTGGCCCATTTGGCAGATATGGGGTTCATATTATGGTGCGGCGCATCTGGCGCAGTGTCAGCAGCAGGCGAGACAGCGTTGACACTGGCGGGGGGGTGTACAAAAGTCCCATCTTCTACGGTTAGGGCGCGGGTCCCTGGAGCGTGCCGTCGATAATGCGGCAGAGGACGCTGCGGTGCGCGATTCTCCATCGCTAGGCGCAACTAAGTTGTGCGCTGCGTCATCTTCGCACGGATAGTACCAGTCCCAAACGCGAGCAGAATGCACGTGTAGTTCGCGCGCACGATATTTGCGTAGGTGGATGTGCGAGCGGCGCGATCCCATGCAGGTTTATCTCGATCGTATAGCAGGAGCGTGACAATAAGGAGAACTCGACGAAGGTCCCATAGACGTCGTTGAGGCGGAGGATGCACCCCACGACTCGTCCTTGATCATGGCGCGTGTAGTAGTGTACATGCCCAGTTTGTGGCGGCGGCAGCCACGCCCCGACCACGCGCCCGTCTTTGGCTGCAGCACATTGCTGAAGTCTCTCGGTACGCAGCCCGTCGTTGACCACTCCGCGGCTCTAAAATCGTTCTAATTTGATGCAGGTCATCAGCGCATGTCTGCTACGAGCGATATTGCTGGACGCAGATACACACAGCACAGCGTATGACCTCTTCGCGTCGAACGGCATTGCGACTCTGCCCGCGCACCTCGTCATCATCTGGCCTCGCGTCTATCGTCGCCAACGAGTCGTCGACCTGCTGTACAATGCGCGATGCTCACGTCGTCCCGCGGGGCCAACAGAGCCATCGTTCATGCCGCGCCGTTCTGCAAACTTGCCAAACGACTCACGAGTGTTAGTCACCATGTGCACGCTCTTCGAAGCCGTCCATAGCGCGATATTTGGGTCAGGAATGCGAGACATGGTATATGAAGTGCTCACGCCAAGTACAAAGGCCGTCAGTATGCTCGCGCAGGCCGTCACCACAAGTACGTTCGTTCGAATTGTTCCTGCTCACACTTGAGAAGACGAACGGTCCAGGACCGGTCATGACCAGTCCTGAACTGGCTGTAGGACTGGTCAGGACCAGGACCGGGTCTTAGTCCGGTCCTGTGCAGCCAGTCCCGGTCCTGTTGGCGGTCCCGGTCCTGGTCCTACCAAAATCTTGCAAAAGACCGGACCGGACCGGACCCTCAACCACTAACTCGGTGACCGTGAGGCCTGTCGACTCGACTCGGAATAGGACAATCAGAGAGATCAAGTTGTCTGCTCGTTCAGCGACACTCATAGCTGCCTCGCTTTCCGTCTGTATGAACTACACCGTGACCACATATCGACGTCTTCTCTCTGCGCTCGAGAACCCAAGCGCAGCCACCCCGCAGTAGCTCCAGAAGCTCAACAGCTGCGCCCTATGGCTAGTACGCGTGGTCACCCCGTACTGCGGCCATAAGCACCATGGCTGCGATCCACTGCGATGAGGCTGCGCCATGACTCAGGCGGTGGTTGTCGCAGGAGATAAATGCCGCGATGCGTTAGTTCATGTTATGTATCTTCGCCCTCAGCCCCGGTCAGCTCCGTCATTGAACATTTGTGCGCACACGCAGAGCCTTGAATCATGATCTGAGACTGACACCTTCCATAGAACATGCCCTCAGCTAGCACATCCACACCGACGAGCAGCCTTCAGAGCCCTGGGAGATCAAAAGATCCGAAGACCAAGGTCACGAAGCTTCCCGGGACGAAGAAATCCAGCACGGCAGGCGCCACAGCTGCCGGTGGAAGTCCGGCTCCCAATGGTGGTTCTCCTACATCTGGTGTGGCAGGATACCCCAAATCAGGTCTTGCTTTGCCAACTTCTACCGCGTGGATGACGACTCCGCCATAGGTGGTACTCGCATCTAAGGTAAGCAGCCGTCGAACGTTGAGTATGACTATATGCGCTAACCTATGCGAATGATAGTCACTGGATCTCCTTTATCGCTTGTAGGCCACATGTCACGACGACACGACCTGAGCCACATGCTCCGGCGCTATGTATCATAATTTGCTTCACGCATTGCATCCCTTGAGGCCTGTCGGGCCCAAGTCGACGAGCACAGCTATAACACAACATCGGCTTATCACAACATCTAGAATACATCCAAACCCACTCTACTACGTATTTTGAGTCGCAGAGACCTCTCTACATCGTGAAGTCCTCGACGTTGAGCTGCACGCTCGCGCCGCCGCGGAGGACGGCCATCGGGCCCGCCCAGTCCGAGGACAGCGCCGAGCGCGTCGCGGCGACAAGCGCGGTGGGACCAGAGACTGCGGATGTACATCAGCATGCGTCCAACAAACAGATAAGAAGCGAGACTCACTGTCGACAGAGACGGTGCCCGTCGCGCCCGTGACGATGTCCTTGAGGAGCGCATGCATGTCGGGGCGCCCGGCGCGCACCTCGACGCCCCTGATCTCGAGCTCGGCGCCGGCGGTGTGCGTGCTGTCGGACGCCTTCTCGAGGTCTGCGTCCGAGCTCGAGGCGTACGCGCGCGGTGCGCGGTGCTCCGTCGCGATGTCCGTCACCGTCGGCGACGGCGAGAGCGGCGAGATCGGGCTCTCGGAGAGCGACGGCGCAGTGGAGTCGTTCGCGAGCGTGGGCATGCAGGAGAGTGTCGGTGGAGACGAGAACGTCGGCTTCTCGGACAGCGCCGGGCGCGAGGTGACGTAGATCAGGATCGAGAGCTCGACGTCGGCCGGGCAGGTCGCCACTGCCTTTTGGAGGTCCCGCGCAATCCAGTTGATGTGCGCTGTGAAGGCCGACGGTGAGTATATGCGTGTGGTTGGAGAAGACCGGAACGTACCAGCATGACGGATAGCCCAGATGAAGACGATGCGCTTGGCGCAGGCATCACGCTTTGCGGCATTGCTGCAGGCGCTCGTTAGACCTGGTGGTTGGAGAACAATACGAGCGCGACGTACTTGAGAAGATCCCGCATCCGAGGAATCGTGAACGCGACACCAGATCCACCAGCAACGAAGACACACGTGTCGAAGCCCGACAGGTCGGGCGGCGCGCCGTACGGACCGTCCATGAAGACAGGGATGTTGGCGACGCCGTCCTTGTTGAGCACCTGCTCCCGGAGACGCCTGGTGAAGCCGCTGCGCGCACGCACGACCCACATCAGCTCGCGCTCCTTGCTGTCCTGGACGTTGTCCACCGCGAGTTCGGTGCCCTCCTTTGTCGCAGGCCCGTCGAGCGGCTCGCAAACGGACGCGATCGTGAACGGGTGGCTCTCGAGCGGGCCGATCGTCGGAAATGCGAGGAACATGTGCTGGCCCGCCTTCCAGCCTGCGCCCTTCTCGAAGAAGCCGCGGCCGAGGAAGAGCGGGAGTAGGAACGAGCGCCTCACGGTGATGCGCATGGTATCGTCGGAAAGAAGCTCGATGCGCGCGGGTGCCTTGTTCGGCGACTGGAACGACGTGAGGAGTAGGTACCGGATGTAGCGGCAGAGTCGATCTTGGCCCCAGATTATGAAGCATGGCCACATGTAGTTCCCGTATCTGCAGGGGCGATGAGCATCGTGCCAAGACCGAAGACAGGGGAACGTACACTGAACCCGCACCAACGCAGTGCCATACCGCAGCGATAAGGAAGAGCATGACGAAGATAACGTGCGTGATCCAGAAGAACTCGTAGAACCGCTTGCGGATGGGCTTGATCGAGAGAGCGGTGAGGATAGTGAAGGAAACGCCGGCGATGAGACCCATCCAGCGCCACGTTACAGAGAAGATCTTGGTCTTATCCGCGACTCTGGAGTGCGATCCCACGCGTCAGAACGTACCGAAATGGGCTGCAGAAGGGAGAACTGACATTGCCCACCAGTGAATCCAGATTTGGATCAAGACGACCCGTGCCACAACGCGGTGCATGAGGTTGAGCTTCTCGTGGCTGATACCCGTCAGGACTACCGCAAGAAGTCAGCGAAATCAAGCGCTAACATCGGCGACCGGGCTTACATTGGATAGCGTTGTTCTTCATTGCCAATGCGACGATAAGCGGGAACTGGGCAATCGCAAGCAATGCCGCGTGAAGCTGGATGCTGTGGAGGTCCATGCCTTGAGCTAGAGGGAACATGCGGTCAGCTATACGTGAGTAACGTGAGGCTGAGTCGACGTACAGCGAGTGAAGTCCCAGACGAAGAGAGCGGCCATGTACGCGAGGGTGAAAAGGAGTTCCAGGACGGTCATGTCGATATGGGGGATACGCCAGCGGAAGGCAGCGATGCGACTGGCCGTAAGAACCGCGGCCGGAAGCCTCAGCCACGACACCGTGCCCGTCGACGTGCCCGCTTGTTGGTTTTGTGGGCCGGAAACGCCAGCACGGCGGAGGGCCCGTCGCCGTCTCCACGCCCAGTACACGGAGAGGACATTGATAAGGGTGGCGAAACCGATGATACCAGTCTCGAGCCACCAAACCTCGTAAGAGTATCGCTGACCAAGCTATGAGCCGGCCAAACAGGCTAACTAGCTGGAGGGGTACTCACGAAAGCGTTTGCCTTGCGGGCAGCTTTTGCGGCGGCACTGGCGGCCTGTGCAGCAGTTTGGCTGACTTTCGCAGGGGACGCGGTCGTAGTGGCGTTCCCAGACATTCCGTGGCCGTGTCCTTCAGACATAGCGGAGCGTGAGGAGCCGGGAAGACGAGGGGCGGGAGAGGAGGAGGGGAAACCTGCGGGACATTTCGCGCGAGGGGCTATTTATCTGCGCACAGGAGAGGAACGGGAAGTAGGCGCGACAGAAGGGCCGGCTGAAATTGTCGAATGGAATTTTGCCAGGAGACGAGGGGTCGAGGCCGCTGGGCGAGCAGGAGGCGGAGACGCGGAGGCAAGCTCAAGAATTCCGGTCAAATTTCTGATTCTGCATTCCACCGCCCTGAACGTCCTCGTAGATGATGACGATCCTCACGCAGCTTCGCGTCCTTGGCACGCCTCGCGGGCATTTCTAACAGACAGATGAAGACTTGCTCGCCTCTCTTGGGGCACTTTCGTCGAGGAAAGGAACGGAGAAAGATCTCGTTTCAGGGCATGAGGGAGCGAAGCGCGTGGCGATGGTTCTTCCTGCGGTCCCGACGCAAGGTACTGGGCAGGAAGTGGAGGCTTGCATGCGGTTTAGCGTGAGGGGACGCGGAAGAGCCTTGATCAGCGCGTCGCGCTTCTTATCTGATAAGATAGATGAGGGTGGTGAAGTTTTTATCTGACAAGATAGGCGCCGTGCGCCAAGCCGATTACCCGGATGGAGCCACCGTCGGGCTCAGGGCTGGAGGTCGAAAGCCATGCAGCCACTGCAAGCTACCGACAGCGAGCAGTGGGTCCGCAGCCTGTACGCAACATCGCATGTCAATTACATGCAGCAGCCTGTGGTGGCAAGCTTACCGTAGAAGCGTGTGGTGTAGCGAGAATCGCCGCGAAGCGAGACATGGCGATGACGGGCTATGCGTGTCCTCGGACGCAAGTACCCGAGCATGACGCAAGGAGTCGCGATTAGACTTCGAGAGAAATCTCTCCGAGTCCACGTCCCGACAATACGGAACTCCGAGCGCGCCCTAGCGCATCGCGCGACACGCGCAGGCGATCTCTCGGGTGCTGGCGTCCCCGGGCCCGAGCCTCATTGCAACCTGTAATTGGACGAGAACGACCTCGACACACATGTCAAAGCAGATGCCTATCCGAATGAGACCGAAGGGTCGCTGATTGCGAGTTCCAGACTACTCACATACAATGCGACTCCATTATCGCCGAGGTAGTCCAACCTTCCGAGACAGACCGGCGGAGGAGCATCGGGATTCCGCGTGCAAATGTCAATGAGGCGCGATTTTCTGTGCACTCGAGAAGCAGCAACGCGTCGGTTGCGGAGATGACATGACGGTGGAAGGAGACTTGGATGCAAGGCAAGCTCGCGTAAAGAACTTTGAGCGCTGCTGGATGGAGACGACACGTGAGGCCAGGAAGATACGGCGAGATGGCCGAGCGGTCTAAGGCGCCAGACTAAGGATCTGGTCCGAGAGGGCGTGGGTTCGAATCCCACTCTCGTCATATTTTTCTTGCTTCCTTGAGCTACAATAGTGTTTTGTTTCCGACCTTTCATTACATTTACGGGAAGAAAATGCAACCCCTCACCGATCCGAGTACTCACCAGCCCATTCATTCATCTTCTAATACTGCTCCCGTATGCATCATCCGTCTCCAATCGTCGTGTTTTACGCCACATATGTATAGGAGAAGTCGCGAGGCGCTGTCCGCTGACCGGGTAGAAACTAAATTGTAGCATGACTACGGGACTGAGGATAAGGCTCCGACTTGCTGCGATATCTAGATATTTACGGACGTAAAGGTAGCGTACTAACGTGCCGTCTTACAAAACCTCAGGCAGCTCCAGCAGCGTTGTGGCGCGACTAAACTTCGGCATTTGCAAACAAGCGCTGAAGCTGAAGCAGCGTCGGTGCTCTCCTTCGCTTTCCAACTACTATCGACTTTAGCTGCGGTATGCACACATCAATATGCAGCATAGACATATGCGACATGACAGTGAACAAGACATGACTTACGCTTCGTTCTCGTCAAGTTACTCAAGCCTCTGTCTTGGCGATGGAAACGTCACAGCCCGGCTTGTTCGCAGCAGGCGTCTCACCACCTTGGTCTCTACCATAACGTCCTCCACATACAAGACCGGCGCATGAGCGATAGAGAAGAGGGCCATGCGAGGCACGATCAAGGGCATGCGACGAAAAGAAAACGCACTCGCGCATGTGATCAGTGCAGGAAGAGGAGAGGTACGTCCCATGTTGCCTTTCAAGCGACCTCCCGTGCTGACTACATCAAACCGCGTACAGTGAAATGTCAGTAATCCCAGTCCCTTTCCGCATCATGTGCTTGAGCAGTGTACACCAGGCGATGGGTCAGAAACGGATTTGAGACCATGCTCAAGCTGCGCGGCGTACAAGGACACATGTGTGTATACTCCGGTCGCGGAGGTACGCAAGGTGAGTATATGCGTGTCTTCATAAGGATTCCACTCATGAAGGTACATGAAGCGTTATGTGGAAGAAGAGTGAGCGTTCTATGCAGCCCACGCCGAGACGTCTCGCTGAACACCACGAAGATATCTCAAGGGTCTCGAGGCGGAGGTCGCGAGGTTGCAGCTCCTAGTTGAAAAGGTACGTCTCCCATGCGACATCTCACCAATTTTGCACGGCTTGACCTGAAGCCAAGCTGCAAGCAGAGCTGGACGCGAAGACGAAGTTTCCCGTGTTCAGTAAATCCAACGCACAGGTCGCAATCTCGATTGGTTCACAAAGAGACTTCACGCTCGCAAACCCCCCTGTAAAGAAAGAAGACCCTGACGACGAGACTTTTCTGGAGGGGTTCAAAGTCATGACCCTCAACGACACGCAACGTGTCCGCTTCATGGGTCGGTCCAGCCACTTCCCTCTGCTCAAGGCCGCAATCAAGATGAAGCATGACCTCGTCAACGACAGCGACGCACCCGTGACTGGCTTAGATGATGATGCCGTGGCGACTCGCCGTCGGGACCAGTTTTGGCTGCATATCTTTGTATGTTCACGTTCACTGAGGCGAATTCCGCGTGGATGCTCACATGCAACAGGATTTCTTGCCACCAGACCCCCCATATATCGGCTTCCCAGAACCCGCTCTAATGAACGAGTTATTCGACAATTACTTCCGCACGATCCACGTCAGCTTCCCGCTCCTGCATCGCCCGACGTTTCTGCAGGGCGTCACGGCGGGGCAGCACCTCGCGGAGGAAGGCTTCGGCGCGGTCGTCCTGCTGGTATGCGCGCTCGGCGCGCGCTTCTCGAACAACCCCGCGACCCTCCTCTCCGGCGCGACCACCTGGCAACTTGCGGGCTGGCAGTGGTTCGATCAGGTCCGCGAGCGGCGCAAGCTCATGCCGCTAGCGACGACGGCGCTGTGCGACCTGCAGGTCGCGACGGTACGTTCATCTCGCCTGGGCGGCTGTGTCCTCGCTGACAAATTTACAGCTTGCGGCAGCATACATCGCGACGCTCGCGCTGCCCCATACAAATTTCTCCGTCGTCTCACATGGGCTTCGTCTGGCGCAAGACCTTGGGGCGCACCGGCGCATGACGTACGGCGCGACGCCAACACTTGAAGGGGAGCAGCGCAAACGTGCGTTCTGGTACGTGCTAGCCTCCAGATATATTCTTACCAAAACCAAACGGGTTGCAGGTGCCTGATTGCTATGGATAGAGGGATGTGCACAGTTCTTGGAAGGCCATGCAGCATTCAGGACGAGGAGTGAGTAGCTATCTGCCGTGCTCGACCGACTGCCGCTCACTGCGAGTGCCAGCTTTGATATCGACTATCCCATCGAGTGCGATGACGAATACTGGCTTGCGGACGACCCTCGAGATGCCTTCAAACAGCCGGCTGGGAAGCCTTCGATCGTTTCTCACTTCATCTGGCATCTGAAGTTGCTCAGGGTGAATGGGCGTGCCATACGTACTATCGTAAGTGACAAGCGTTCTGTGCTTTCATGAAGCTGAATGGTCTCAGTATTCATTGCAAAGCGGGAAGGTGCTGGATGATCCTGAAAGTGCTCAGCAAGTCGTCGCAGGTTTAGATTCAGAATTGAATGAATGGATTGACTCACTACCTGAGCACTGTAAGTCCGACCATGTCTCCTGCGTACATGTGTCCACCTACTAAACGTCTCGCAGTAAGATATGACCCCGCGAGAGAGGACCTCCCTTTCGCAGCGCAGGCCGCCTCACTACACGCCACCTACCACAGCCTACGCATCTTTATACATAGGCCGTTCATAACCCGGCCATGCAACGCGGCAATCCCCTTCCCGTCCTTCGCTATCTGCACAAACGCAGCACGGTCGTGCATTCAGGTCCTTGAACGGTACTTCACGCTGTCCGGGGCCGTGCTCGTGTATCAGTATCATTTTGTGCGTCGTCTCTGTCTGATTTATAAATCCAGCTTCGCTGATAGCTGTGTTCTCAGGGCTCGCTCTTCCAAGCTGGCATCATCATGCTTTTGCGCATCTGGCATAGCATGCGCGCGGGGACGGTTGATTCTGGCGCTGCGGAGTTCGCGCATGTCCGCACCGCGCTGCGCGTGCTGGGGGCGTTAGAGGGACAGTGCGTTGCTCTTCCTCATTGCACAGGGAATACTCTGCTCATATTCGCGTAGCTGGGATGCCGCGGGCCGATTTTGGGATATCTTGCATGACCTGATGACTACTCTTGAGTCGCGAGTAGACTCGGGCCAGCACAAATACGTCAATGACACCCTAGAACCAGGGACCGACATGACCGTGCTGGTAGACGGTCATCGCCCAGCGAATCACGATGCCCTCAATCCTGCACAGACTGCCGGCGGCATTACACCAGCATACTTCGTATCATCCCCAGACAGCCAGACGTTCTCCGTCCAGGCCGGAATATGGCAGTCTGCGCCCGCACTGTCCCGCGCTCCGCTCGTCGATGTGCCGCAATATGCCACACAAACCAGCGACCCGGACCTAGACGCGATCTTCGCAGACCTCCTACCGACGTTGCCGTACGACGACTCGCTTGCGGGACTCGCCCAGCAGTTCTTCGTGCCCGGGCAGCACCTCGATGGTGGAACAAGTTCAGCAGGACAATCGTATGGAACATTTGTGCCCGGGTGGACGTAAAGTTTTGCGAGGGGTAGACCAGCGACCCTTTCACTGAGGAGTACACTTTCCGTAACCCTCTAGAGCGCGACGGTTTCCGACTCAGGATTAATTTGTGTGCGACATGTGTAGACTAAGGGTTATTGCTCTGGAATGGATATACAACTCACAGGTATGACGAGGAGGACACTGAGGAAGATGAAACCGCGCATAGCGTAACCTCTTTAACCGGTGTGGCGTCCAACTGCAGCCGGGCGGCGACTCGTCCGCCTTACGGCCGCCCATGTTTCGACCCTCCTCTCACCTCCACAACCTCCAGCTACCTCCTACTCAGCCCCGTATGCAGCACTTTCTTCGATTTCAGCTCAAATACCCTTCCTGGGAATCGCAACCTGAGCCTATGTGTTAGTCAGCGTCTTCAATGGGTGCCTCCCGCAGCATCGACCCGGATGCAAAAGACTACCGGCGGCTCGCGCACCTTGACCTCATCCTCCACTATACCGCTACATGCACCTCATGAGCGACGGAGAAGATCACGCCCCAGAGCATGAGTCGAGTGCGAAGAAGAGGCGTCTGCGGGCCTGTCACCAGTGCAGGAAGAAGAAAGGTCTGTTACCCGCGTTGTGCATATGTACGAGACACGCTCATGTTCTAGGACGTGAATAGTCCGATGTGAGTCTAAGATCTGCGGAAAAGGGCTTGTAATTGAGCACATGATATCAGGCGGCGGGCTGCAAGACGAGACGAAGGCTTGCTTGACTTGCGTACTGGCAGGAGAGACATGCACATTTCCACCGTCCAACGACTCGCGCAGGGTGTGTACGCATACATCTCCGCTCCGGCTCTGTAACTCATCCCTTTCAAGCGACGATATGTAGATGTAGAGTGAGCTTCCCTCTCAAGTACTCAATGCCCGAGCTGAAGGTGTAACGCAGTTACATAGAAGCATTGGAAGCTAAGGTTTCTATGCTGCAGCTCCTGGTCCAGCAGGTGAGTCTCCATACTTTGAGACACGCATATCCCCATTCATCCTGCTGCCTAGCTACGAGAACAACTCGCCGCGAAAGACAAGTCATCAGTGGTCACTACACCGGAAGACACAAGCAGCATACTATCTGTGCTTCCTGAACCTCGCCATTCGCCACCTGCCTCAGATACTTCGTCTTCGCAAGATGAAGGTACCGACGAGGGTCTGCTAGAAGGCTTCAAGTTCATGAGCATCAGCGACACGCAACATGTACGCTTTCTGGGCCGGTCCAGCGACTTCCCCTTGGTCAAGGCAGTAATCATCCTGAAGCACGAACTCATCAAGAACAGCGACTGTACAATATCCGGCGTAAATGACGACGCTATGCTGATATCCTACCGCCGCCCCCAATTCTGGCATCGTTTCATCGTGCGTATCGTCTATTTCGAACCACTCCAGTGTTGACATTCTATGCGACTCAGGATTTCATACCGCCCGATCCTCCGTACACAGATTTCCCAGAACCCACACTCATGCTCGAGCTACTTGATAGCTACTTCCGCACTATCAACGTCGACTTCCCACTGCTACACCGCCCGACGTTTTTGCAAAGCCTCGCGGCTGGACAACACCTCGTCGACGAGGCATTCGGCGCAATAGTGCTGCTCGTGTGCGCCATCAGCGCGCGGTACTCCAGCAACCCCGCACTGATACCACCTGGCGCGACGACATGGCAGCTCGCGGGCTGGCGGTGGTTTGCCCAAGTGCGAGAAGTGCACAAGCTGGTCCCGCTGAAGACGACGACACTCGCAGACCTGCAGGTCATAACGGTGAGGCCGGACGTTGTACCAGCAGTGCTTCCTTGCTGATGCTGCTCAGCTTGCCGCGGCATACATGGGGACTGTTACCTTCCCGATCACGAACTACGCGATTGTCAGCCACGGACTTCGTCTGGCGCAGGATCTCGGCGCTCATCGACGCTCAACGTACAGCGCGACACCTACAGTTGAAGACGAGCTGCGTAAGCGTGCATTTTGGTGCGTATCTTAGAGACGAGTATATGCGTGGTGCTAACGCTCTTAGTAGGTGTTTAATCGCAATGGACCGAACAATGTGTGCCGTCCTTGGGAGGCCTGTCAGTATTCCAGACGAGGAGTACGTGCTGTCTCGCACTCCGTCTCGCATTCATCTGATCTTCTTCAGGTTTGATCTCGACTATCCCGTCGAGTGCGATGACGAGAACTGGGTCCTCGACGGCTCAAAGCTGATGTTCAAGCAGCCACTAGGGCAGCGTTCGACGATAGCGCACTTCAATTTGTATCTCAAGTTAACGCAGATACGCTCTCGTGCAATGCGCGACCTCGTGCGTATCCCTGGCTCTCGCAAATTGGCGATCAAGCTGACAGCGGCTCCAGTACTCACTTCAGGCCACGAGCGATCTTCAGGATCCAGAGCGAGCACAACAGATTGTCGCGCAGCTAGACTCAGACCTGAATGATTGGGAAGCTTCAATACCAGCCTTCTGTGAGTACGCCCCTCTGTCGGCCAGGGACTGCCTGCTCACTCTTCCTAGTGAAATTTGATGCTCATCGCGAGGACGTGCCCTTCGCCGCACAGGCTGCCTCCTTGTGCGCCTCGTATCATGCCCTGCGCATCTTCATTCATCGGCCGTTCATAACGTCTGGTCGCACGACACCTCCCCCGTTCCCATCGCGAACCATCTGCACAAGTGCTGCCCGCTCATGCATCTTCGTCCTCGACCGCCACGTCGCGCTTGCGGGCCCTGCACAGATATATCAGTACCACGTAGTGCGTGTCTCTCCGCTTCGTCGCGTCTTTGACCACAGCTCTGACGACATGACAGGCGCATCTCTTCCAGTCGTCCATCATCTTGCTCCTGAATGGCTGGCAAAGCGTGCGGACGGGCGCCATCAGCGACGTCGTGCGCGAATTCGAACACGTCCGCCGCGCTTTGCGTGTATTCAGGGTCCTCGAACAGCAGTATGTCTTCTTCTAATGTTTCGACTAGACGTGCTGCTTACGGGGCTACAGCTTCGACTGCACAGGTCGCTTCTGGGACATGATTAACGACCTGCTGCTGACCATCGAGTCGCGAATGGGGAGCGGTGCTCTCGATCCACCAGAACATGACGGCCTTTCCAGAGCCTGTGCCAACGCTCGGCACGCCGAGCAACTCACGGCCGTTGCTCCTTCCCAGCTGTACACCGGTTCCGAGTTGCCCGATGGCATGTCCCTCGCCCCTGGCGTGCCAAACGCGCCCCTCGCTCCAGCGCCTTGGCAGTTGGCGGCGCCCGCGGGCGCATCGGCCAACTTGCAGAGCGCGGACCCGGATCTGGACGCCATCTTCTCGGACCTACTGCCGTCCTTTGCTTATGGAGACCTGTTCGCGAGTGGGCCGCAGGGTCAGTTCCCCTCGGAGTTCGTCTTCGATGGCCTCCCTGCAGGATCGCAGTTCCCTGTCAATGGTTTTGCGGACTCGTCGTTTGGAGGGGTGCATATGTAACCGTAGGGTAGAGGAGCCGGTTGCGGTAGGAGTACAGCCTAATGCTTGTAATGACCATACGGTATGACCACACTATTCTCATGTCTGTGTTGATATCCCCCGTCGTTGTAACACTGCATACTATGCTAATATCCGGTCCGTCAAGTTATCACCATGACAGTCCGAGTAGACCCTTTGTTGTGAGGTCAAGCACATGCCATGCTTTGCATTACCGGGTCCGATCATACGATACTGTGCGGTCCTAGGACCAGTACTGTACTCTGTACATAGCAAGGCCTAGAGAGCTTCCGCTCTATGACGGGCCATACCCGTTGGCGGAGAAATACGGTCCTGGGGGGATACCTTCGAAGGCGGATTCCGACGAAAGATAGGCCTGCGGCTCGTCCACGAACGGTGCGCCAAACGCGAGAGATGGCAGAAGGTCTGCGAAGATGGCGTCCAGGTCCGGGTCCTCCATTTCCGGCGTCATGTCCACCAGCGCATCTGCAGGACCTGACAGCGGCCAGGGACCAGACAGGTCGGAAAGCGTACCAGCTTGAGGCATGCTGCCCGGTGTCGCAGAGCTAGAGTTCGCTGGGATACTGCCAGCAGACGCAGGCTGGCCAGTATACAGAGCACCAGCAGTATTCGCAAGGTCGCTTCCGCCACGTTCTCCTGGGATACCAAGGGCACCGGTGCTCATTCGGGCCTCCACGGTCAGTGCCAGATCATTGATAACATCCCAGAAGCGGCCTGCGCAGTCATAGCTGTATGTGCGTCAGCGACTGGCGTCTGTAGGATGACTGGGTTCAACGCACTGCTGTTCAAAAACTCTCAACACATGCAGGGCGCGGCGAACATGCTCAAGCTCCCGCACAACGTCGGCGACCGCGCCCGCTCGCAGACTTTGCCAGGCGTGCAGGAGCAGGATGATAGCAGCCTGGAAGAGGTGGGCCTAGAAGTCATCAGCGACGCGGTGCAGACGCTTTTGAGAAGGGCCCTACGCACGACGTGATACTCGTACACCTGGGCAGGGCCTGCGAGCGCGACCTGGCGGTCGAGGATATCGATGGACGCGCGGGCGGCGCTCGTGCAGATCGTCCGCGACGGGAACGGCAACGGCGCGCAGGTCCCGGCCGTGATGAATGGCCGGTGGATGAATATGCGCAGGGCATGATAGGACGCGCATAAGGAGGCTGCCTGAGCTGCAAAGGTCATGTCCTCGCGCTGAGTGTCATATTTCACTGACGGGGATGAGCCTGTAGGCGGTGGTGAGGATGAAAGCGTGACCCACGAAATGGAGGTAATGACGCGTCCCAGTCGTTCAGTTCCGAGTCCAGCTGAGCGACGATTTGCTGCGCGCGCTCGGAGTCCTTGAGGTGGTGCGCAGCTTGGAGGGAATACTAAAATTCAGTGAGTTGCGTAACAACTATCCAAACGTCCGTGGCGCGTACGAGGTCACGCATCGCATGTGAGCGTATCTGTGAGAATTTTAGGTACCAGTTGAAGTGGGATACTGTCGAAGGCTGTTCGGGTGGCTGCCTGAATTCGAGATGAGAGCCGTCTGCGAACCAGTACTCGTCGTCACATTCAACAGGATAATCAAAATCAAACCTAGCACGAATGAGCAATAAATGTTGGTAAAGATACATCAAGACTGACTCCTCATCCTGAATGCTGATGGGCCTTCCCAGAATGGCGCCCATTGCGCGGTCCATCGCGATCAGACACCTTGAAACATCAGTGCTATGCATATAGCCGTTATTTGACGTTCACGCACCAGAAGGCTCGCTTGCGCAGCTCATCTTCGAGCGTTGGCGTTGCGCTGTACGTGGTCCGGCGATGGGCACCGAGGTCCTGCGCAAGGCGAAGACCGTGACTGACAATCGCGTGAATCGTGATTGGGAATGCCACGGCACCCATGTACGCCGCAGCAAGCTACGCAGATCATCAGCAAGCATCGGATGTGTGCGGCGCGGTACCCTCACCGTGATGACCTGCAGGTCGGCCAGCGTTGTCGCCTTCAGCGAGACCAGCTTGCGCGCGTCACGGACTTGTGTGAACCACCGCCAGCCCGCGAGCTGCCAGTTCGTCGTGCCGGGCGGCATCATAGCGGGATTGCTCGAGAAGCGCGCCCCGAGGGCGCAGGCAAGTAGCACTGTCGCGCCGAAGGCCTCGTCGACGAGGTGCTGCCCAAGGGCAATGCCCTGCAGCAGCGTTGGATGGTGAAGTAGTGGGAAGTTGATATGGACGGAGCGGAAGTAATTATCGAGAAGCTCGCGCATGAGTACAGGTTCTGGGAAGTCGGTGTATGGAGGATCAGGGGGTATGAAGTCCTAGGTAATCGGGATGTCAGTAAGAACAGCATCAAGGGACGGAGAGTACGCACAAAAAATCGACGCCAGAACTGCGGACGGCGGTAGGATATCGCCATGGAGTCGTCAAAGTTTAAGCCCGATAACTGAACGTCGCCGTTCTTCACAAGTTCGTGCTTCATTCGGATAACTGCTTTGACCAGCGGGAAGTCGCTGGACCGCCCTAGATAGCGAACATGCTGGGTGTCGCTGATGCTCAGGGACTTGAATCCTTCCAGCAAGCCCTCATCCGCACTCTCCTCATGTCGAGACAAAAGGTCCAGGGCAGATGAGGAATGGCGAGGGAGCACAGAGGAAATATTGCGTTCGCTATCGATAATACTGGGTCCGGAGGTGCTCTCTCTCGCGTCGAGCTTTGCCTGCAGCTGCATGGAAGGGTCGTACAACAATCTACCATACAAACGACGAAGACGTACCTGCTGAACGAGGAGCTGCAGCTTGGCGACGCGGGCTTCCAATTCCTCGATGTACCTTCAGCATCTCTTCAGCCTCCATTCCTGCAAAGTCGCATGGCTGCTCACTGTACATCTATATAACGCCTCTAAAGCTGCGTTGAAAGATAGCTTCACAAAGCAATAGATAATTTTACGCACCTTGCGCGACTCGTTAGACGAAGGATATGTACACTTCTCCCCTGCCAATACGCAAGTCATACACGCCATCGTCTCGTCTAGCAGCCCACCGCCTGACAGAGATTCAGCGACGAGGCTTTTCGCGCAAGCTTTTTACTCACACCGCACTGTACGAGACCCAGAATGTCAGCAGGCCCTGCACACATTGGCCGCGGGTCACGCACCTTTCTTCTTCCTGCACTGGTCGCATGCCCGAAGACGCTTTCGTCTCAGCGTCGGATCCTGTGCCTGGTCATGCTCTTCCCTGTCGCTCATGTCTAACACGTGAAGGCACAGTGGGAGACGTGGTTAAGGTGCCCCAACCGCCGGAGATGTTCTTTTTGCATTCGCCGAAGTATCGGGACTGCGGGCAAGAACAGTCGAAGACGCCTGGCATGCGAGCTCGGGAGTTGCGGACCAGGCCTCAGGCCTCAGAACGCGTCCCTGTGGAGACCGTTCGAGAACATAAAAGATGGCGGCGCTGCGCGCGAGGACGGTGCCCCAGCTGGGGGTTGTCGTACCGACGCATAGGAATGAGAGAAGTCGAACCCGGCTACAATTGGGCGCCACAGCGCCTCTCGCGCGTGCCGCTTGCAATTTCGGCCTCTTGAGTCTTTAGACCTCATACCTCCTTGAACACAATTGAATGATTGTAGGGAATAGAAGAAACAAGATATAATGTGCGCACGAAAGCCTTCGGCGTCGCTATTTACAAAAGCCGGTAGAAAAAGTAACTGTTTGCGCGAGAAGTTAAAAATGTTTGACGAGAGTGGGATTCGAACCCACGCCCTTTCGGACCAGATCCTTAGTCTGGCGCCTTAGACCGCTCGGCCATCTCGCCATAACGAGCACAGATTACGTAATACTGACAGTCACAAACATGTCATTGGATCCTGGGACAGTAGGCTGTATCAGCTAGGATAATTATTACCGAAATTCCAATTTTCATTAAGCTCCCCTCCCTCCAAGCACCCTTCTCCTCTGGCAGCGACACTACGAGAGGTCTTGAGCTCGTCTTGGCTACAGATGAGCGAAGAACCAGCACTCAGATCGCCGAAGTGAAGTCTGTGCAGGGAGTGGGTTTCCGTAATAATTATCCCTGCTGATACACTCTAGTGCAAGCGAACGCCAGGGAGGGTAACGATGCAATCCCTGAAGCCTTGGGATCACTCGTCATCCTATTAAACGCATGAGCGGTGGTTTACGCCCACCACGTCGTCGACAGAGGACGTACCGAGAACTCTTCTGGCGGTTCCTCTTCCCCGTCGGAGTCGAGGAAGTCCCAAGGAACCTCCATCTCGTTCCAGCTACATCGATACATACATCAGAGGTGCAGAATGTTGCATGGGTGAGAGATGCCTACCGATCGTCGTCGTTTTCGTTGGGATCGGGTGTCTCCCGCCTTCTGGGCGGGCGCGGCTGAACAGACTTCAAGAGGTACAGCGGGGTGTAGCCAGCCTTATTGCCAAGATATGCTTGTCGGAAAACGCCAGAACCACCGTCCATGACCCAACTTCCCGCGGCATGCGCTCCAGCACCGGGAGCGGGGGCGTTGGCCTGCAAAGCTACTTTGACAGATTCCTGCTCTGTAGCTGACATCAGCTATTGTGGCTCCAAGAACTAGGAGAAACTTACGCTTGCTCGATAGGTATAGCGCGTAGCCATCGCAAGCGAAGGCGGCGGTAACAACGCTGATTTTCCTATCCTGGAAGAAGGGGATACCCAGTGCCGTGGCACTACTGCAAAATTCGTCTGGCACGACGGTCATGCGCGGGTTATGCATGATCAGGAATGCGCCGCGGCGTTTGTTGAACTTGATTTCCGTTTCAAACTTGACATTTCCAGCTCCTGGAATCCCGCTGCGCAGGGACATAGGTGAAGCTCAGAAGAGTCTGAGCGAACGTGCAACAGAATTCACTTACGCGTTGACACCGCCACCACCCCCGACTTTCTTCGCATAGACTGAGTTGATGACCAGGACATCCTCAGCAGGCTTCAACACTGCAGGGTATGCTTTCGCGGCTTCTGCTGTTGCAGGGTGCGTGTATATGCTCCCGATCTTCTCGAACTGGCCAGAGTCCTTGTCGATGATGCCAATGTCGCCAGCCTAGTCGATATCGTGAGCATCGGAACACCACAAGAGTCTTTCGTAGTGCTCACTTCAATCGTCTTGGGTGGATCCCAATTAGCCCACTTCGACGACGCCTCCATGATGAGGTCGACGTACTTACGGGACGCCTGCGGTCTACGGAAGTAATCTGAAATGCTGAACATGGTCTTAGCGAGCGAGGGAATGGTACGGCAACTTGTCGCGGGGTGGCGACTTGTTCGTCTGCTGGAGCATTGTCGAGCAGCCTCATATATGGTCTGCGACTCGGAAGTCTATCTAGACGCTAGATCGTGCCTGTGCGTTGTGTATGAGTGGAAGACGCCATGGCATCGGATGGAAGTGAAGCACCTACTTCTCCGGAACAGGTATCACAGGCGGTCAGCCTCATGTCCTTCCATGGATCACCTGGGTGCGTGATATGACCTGAACCTAATACTCTCAGAACAATCGTGGTCGTGGCGGGACAGCTGGCCATCTGTCAGTATTCCTAGCCCTTACGGACGTAGGGAGCGCAGAGCTACAGCCAACAGGCACATTATACTTATTGAGATGTGACGAATTGGTATTATAGATGAATAGCTCACCATGACGGTGTGGCGGGCATTCTGTGTGGAAACAACCAAGAGTCGCTCCGAGGGAATCGCTTTGAGGCTGTACAAGCTTCTATGGGCGTGGCTTCCGGGAATACACGTCGTCCACCGCCATGCTTGCGACATTTCCTTATCCGCCAATGTAACTTCTCATTTCCGCTCTTGGCAGTGCAGCGGTATGGGAAGAGAAGAGAAGTATCTCGGCGCCAGCTCTGGAATCTGGCCAAATATTGCAACAGGCTTTGACTTACCAGCGTCAGCTCGAGTGTCTCGTGCTTGCATATGATGCATGTTTTTGTGCCGAGGTGTTGAGGTGCCACTAACTGCTGCCAAAACGGTTCGGTCTCGAAAAACGAGCACCGAATGTTAGAGGTGCAAAAGATTATGACGAGAGTGGGATTCGAACCCACGCCCTTTCGGACCAGATCCTTAGTCTGGCGCCTTAGACCGCTCGGCCATCTCGCCGTGAAGGCCTGGCTCCCACAGACTGCCCCGAGGCGCCAAGGTCTGCAGTTTATTTCTGAAGACTCACACCATTCGATTGACAGAGGTATTCACTTCCAAAATCACTATCGAGACAAGTATATTGAGTGGTGGTATTACAGCTTTCATCTATATGTACTGCTGACTGTGGCAGGGGAGGGTGCCTGCCTCGCCTCCAGTCTTTGAAATCGGCGTTCAGAAGGCTTGTCTACCGAGATCAGCTCACGAGGGCCCTCTCGCAAAGGATGCACTCCATCCTGGATCGAAGCCTCCATACGATTGCGCAGCGCCAGGCCCAGTCGAAGTATCGTTGGGATGCTGTCCGGGTGCGAAGAACTGCTCTACAGCCTCGGGAAACATGCCATTGTATGGTAGAGCCGACGGCAGGTAGTCAGCAAATATTGCGTCTAGATCCGGATCGCTGGTCTGCATCGCGTCGTATTCCGGAACGCTTGGAGTAAGCTCCGGTGTCGCGCCTTGCCAGACGCCGGGTGGGAACGTGGGCTCCCTGAGGAACGATGCACGAGTATCATCCATGGCGCCAGCTGGAGCAGTGCCGTAGTGCGACGCAGGCGCGGATTGAGCGGTGTATATATGTACGGCATGTTGTTGTGCCTGTGCAGGGGACGACGGGAACGAACTAGCGGGGCTTGTGATGTCTCCTCGGTTCGCAGAAGCCCCATGACCAGTGTTACCCCGGCGCACCTCGACGGCAGTGAGCAGGTCGTGCAGAATATCCCAGAGTCGGCCGGCAATATCCCAGCTGGATAGTAGGTAAGAGATGGTTTCTGCACAGAGAAGAAACGTAGCGTACTGTAGCTCGAGCGACTTAAGCGCCCGGAGCGCCCTCCCAATGAGTTCAAACTCTTGGGTCATGTCGCTTGCCGCTCCCGTCCGCATGCCTTGCCAGACATGTAGCAGCAGAATAATTCCTGATTGGAAGAGAGAGCCCTGGTGTCTGTTGTCAGCCGCTGTCATATCAATGCGCGTGAATGATGACATACGATATGATAATGGTAGAGAAGGACAGGGCCGAACAGCGTGAAGTACCGGTCAAGCACCTGGATACAAGAGCGCGCTGCATTCGTGCAGATGGCAAACGAGGGGAATGGCACATGCACTTTACGTGTCATGGTGATGAATGGTCGATGCACGAAAATGCGTAAATTGAGATAAGCAGCTTGAAGTGACGCAGCTTGGGCCGCGAAAGGAAGGTCTTCTCTGCTGGAGTCGTATCTCACTAGAGCATGATTGAGCGAGCGGGAAAGCGAGTAACAGGTATAAACCCACGAAATTCAGGAAGCGAGTCCACCCAGCTGTTCAGCTCAGAATCCAGGTCTGCGATGACCTGCTGTGCACGCTCAGGGTTCTGCAAGATTTTGGAACCTTGCAAGGAGTACTGTCGTCGAATCAGTATCGTAAAACGACGTCCACATGACTGATAACGTACAATGTCTTGTAGTGCCCGCGCATTTATCCGCATCAATTTAAGATACCAGACGAAATGCGACACAGTCGAGAAGCTCCCAGGCGGCTGTTTGAACGCCTTTTCTGGATTTTCTGTGACCCAGAACTCGTCATCGCATTCCGTTGGGAAGTCTAAATCGAAGCTACAAAGGTTATGAGCGAAGTATCTCGTTTACTAGAGCGCCGATACCTACTCCTCGTCCCGCATACTGCACGGTCTGCCAAGAATTGTGCACATTGCCCTATCCATCGCGATCAGGCACCTACAAGAATATCAACGTTTGGAATAACATGTCAGAGAGGGCGATCGTACCAGAACGCACGTCGCTTAAGCTCGTCGTCGGGTGTTGGCGGGGTTTCGTATGTCGTGCGTCTATGCGCTCCAAGATCCTGCGCCAGCCGAAGACCAAATCCGACAAGCGCATAGTTTGTGTACGGCAGCCCAAGACTTGCGACGTATGCCGCCGCGAGCTACACCACGATCAGCACGGTCGGGACAGTCCTAGGAACGTAGAGACTCACCACAATGACCTGCAGGTCGTACAGCGACGTCTTCGTCATGGAGATTAGCTTGCGCGTGATGCGGACCTGGTTGAACCAGCGCCAGCCTTCGAGTTGCCAGCTTGTAACACCGGAAGGGAGACTGGCGGGGTTGTTGGCGAAACGAGCCCCGAGCGCGCATACGAGGAGCAGCACCGCGCCGAAGCCCTCGTCGGTGAGATGTAGGCCCGTCGTCACGCCCTGCAGGAACGTGGGCCCATGCAGCAAGGGGAAGGTCGTGTGGATCGCGGTGAAGTATGTGTTCAGCAACTCGCGCATCAGCGCGGGTTCTGGGAAATCTGTGTATGGCGGGTCCGGTGTCATGAGGTCCTGGCGGGCTAGATTCAGCGCATGTTCGTGCCCTGACACAAGAGAACGTGGCTCACCGAAAGATGCATCCAGAATTGTGGGCGCAGGCGTGACAGCATCATTGGACCTTCGTTCACGTGCACACCTGGGACCTGACTGTCACTGGCCTCAACTACCTCGCGCTTCATGGAGATCGCGGTGTTGATGATGCCAATATAGCTCGAACGCCCCATGTAGTGGACGTGTCTCAGGTCGTTCAAAGTCATGAACCTGAAGCCTTCCAGAACGCTGCCCTCTTCGTCGTCTTCCTCTTTAACTGATGTATCCGTCGCAGGTGGCGTATGGGGGCGAGTATATGGTCCTCTCGACTTCTCCTCGAGCTGGGCCTGTAACTGTACACACAGTCACGCATGTAGCATGGCATACATGAGATGTCGAGGACGTACCTGCTGGACTAGAAACTGCAGCCGAACGACCTCCGATTCCAGATGTTGGATGTACCTGCGTCGTGTGAGGGACCTGACTTGCTCGTGACATACGTACACACTCACTCATCGTCCGCATTACGCCGCTGGTTCTGTGTCAGCGATGGGGCCACAGTCACAACGCGTCAGCAAGCGCACCTTTGTCGGACTAAACGTGCAGCTGTCGTCGAATGCTAGACATGTCGAGCACCTCTCGTCGCCCTCTTCAGGTTTATCGCCTTGATTTGTGCTTCAGTAGGATGTCGTTAACGTAAGGATCAAGGATCTGTGCTTACATCGGACTGTTGTATCAAGAGCTTCAACTTGTATGTTACCTAGAAATCATAAGAAGACGAGACGCACCTTTCCTCCGTCTGCACTGATCACAGGCTCGAGCACGCCTCCTCTTCGGCATTGCCTGCTCCCCACCCTGCTCCCCGCCCTGCTCGCGGTTCCCCTCGTCGTGGGAGTCCATGTCCCTGTGGTGGTTGCAGTCTTGCAGATAGAGTCTGCCGCCAAGCGTCGTCACTCGCCGGATCCGAGCATGAATGCACGACGATCAGCGCAGCATCGTCATGCCGGCCCTTTACGTCGCCTGGCTTCGAGAGCTTTCTAGGGCAGACGAGCGAAAGCTGCAAGGCACGTAGCAGAAGTTGAAGGTCATGAATGCAAGCAGCAAGGACGAGCAACGTTTCAAGCGTTCTATTTACCGAGCCGGATCAGGGCGCCACGGCGTTCACTCTGCTAAATTTACAAAATCCACAAAATATTTGTCGTACAATAAATTATCTTTACAGTCCGTAGCCTCTCTCAACACCGTGCCTGGACGTCCGCGAGGCCAGGCTTCTTGCTGAAAGTCCCCAAAGTCCGCTTGGAAGGTTTGAACAAGGAAGCGTCCATCCCCCTCCCTCCTACACAACTACCGCGCGCGGCAGCCTATGGCTTTGCGTCGCCAGCTCGACCTCTGGTAGGTTTTCCAGCCGAGTCTGAGGCTGGCTGACTGCATCTCGAGGACGCAGCGCTTGCGTCCTCATCTCTGTACGGACATCCGATGACGACCGTGCAGGTCGCACCCGAGTCCGCAGAGTGCAAGCGTACTGCATGCCTACCCTCCTGTCGGGCCTGAACCCGAGCCCCAGGTTGGTACGAACCCTCCATACTGCTGCGCGCCGCTCCCACTCGCCCCATGGTCGAACTGCTGGGTGATCTCAAGCCCGTGCTGGATGCCGCCGAACGAGCCGTCGTACGGCACCATCGGCACAAGGTCCGCGAATATCGCGTCGAAGCCTGGGTCGCCGTTCCGCACGCTGTAATATTGCTGTGGCGCCGCTGCACCGGCCGCCGAACTATCCCAGGGGTGCGCCTCGAAGTCGAGCGGGTTACCATGGGCGGTGGCGCCGGAGACCATGCCGACGGATGGTGACGAACCGAAGGACGTCGGGGCGAGGCTCGAGGTCGACGCGTGCGCAGAGTGCACAGAGTACAGGGAACCGCGACGGGAATCCGGATGTTGTACTTGGACAGAACCGAGGTAGGCTCCTGTATCCGCCGACGCACCGCGTATTCTGTGCTGCCGCGCCTCGACGGCAGACAACGCGTCGTACAGGATATCCCAGTACCGGCCAGCGACGTCCCAGCTACGGAATATCAGTAGCAGCACCTCAACGGAGGTGGAAGAAGCGTACTGGTTCTCGAGCGCCCTGAGCATCTTGAGCGATGTCCTGACGAGAGTGAACTCCGGGGTCGAATCGCCTGTTGCTCCGTTACGCATGCTCAGCCAGACGTGAAGCAGCATCATGATTCCTGCTTGGAAGATTGTGCCCTGTGTGCCCGGCATTAGCCATCAACAGCACGGGCAGATGACCGCTGGAGATTACTTACGACGTGGTAGTGGTATAGAAGGACAGGTCCGGACAGCGCGAAATACCTGTCGAGCACCTGAATACATGCGCGCGCTGCATTGGTGCAGATGGCGAGAGACGGGAACGGCATAGCCGTGCGCGGCATCGTGAGGAATGGCCGGTGGACGAAGATACGCTGGCTATGGTAGGCGGAGTAAAGTGCGGCTGCTTGCGCAGCGAACGGGAGATCCTCCCTGTTGGGATCGTATCGAACTGAGATCAAGATGAGCGTGGATCTGAAGTCCTTCACGAAGGCATGCGTACGATGCAGGGGGAGTTCTTCGACCCAGCTGTTGAGCTCGGAATCCAGATCTGCAATGATCTGCTGCGCTTGCTCCTGATCTTCCAATATCCTGTCGCCTTGTAGCGAGTACTGTTGGTGTGTGAGTAAGAGAATGGAATCCACAACAATGCCTACGTACGATGGTACGTAGCGTATGCGCGTTGATTCTGAACAGCTTCAGGTGCCAGACGAAATGCGAAACGGTCGATGGCTTTCCCACAGGCTGCTTGAAAGCATCCTTGGGGTTTTCTGCGATCCAGTATTCGTCATCGCATTCAGTAGGGAAATCCACGTCGAAGCTGAGATGATTATGAGCAAGGAAAGCCAATCTACTCGACGGTACTCACTTCTCGTCTTGCAAGTCACAGGATCTGCCGAGGGTGGTGGACATCGACCTATCCAGCGCGATGAGGCACCTGCACAGAGCTCAGCACCCATAATGACACGCCAGCAGAGACTTCGTACCAGAACGCGCGCAGCAATAGCTCGTCTTCAACAGTCCGCGTCGGGCTGTAAGTCGCCCGCCGGTGGGCGCCGAGGTCCTGTGCTATCCGGAGCCCGTACCCTACGATCGCAAAATTCGAGTACGGCAGTCCAAGGGTACTGATGAATGCCCCAGCAAGCTGTGCATATCGTGAGTCAAGTTGCATAGGACGCACGATAGGGCAACGGACCGCGACAACCTGCAAGTCGTAAAGCGTCGCCTTTGATCGCGGCATAAGCTTACGAACGGTTTGAACTTGATCGTAGTACCGGAAGCCGGCACGATGCCACGTCGTCGAACCGGGCGGCAGAACGGCGGGGTTCGTGGAGAAACGCGCGCCGATTGCGCATATAAGCAGCACGATCGCACCGAAGCCCTCGCTGGAGTAGTGCAGACCGGCTGCTATCCCCCGTATGAGTGTCGGACGGTGCAGCAATGGAAAGTTGTCGTGCACGTCGCGGAAGTAGTTCTCTAGCAGTTCGCTTAGAAGTACTGGCTCGGGGAAGTTGGTGTATGGTGGGTCTGGAAGCATGTTGTCCTGTGGACGAAACGTCAATGCGTGCATGGTACAGCAGCCAGCAGACCTACTGGGAGGTTTGTCCAGAACTGAGGGCGGAGGCGCGATAGCATCATGAGGCCCCTGTCTGTGCAAGGGAGAGGCGTGTCGCCGTCTGCGGAGGCTTCGCGCTTCATCGCCATCGCAGTGTTGAAGAGGGCCATGTAACTCGAGCGACCCATGTAGTGAACGTGACGTGAATCGTTGAGGCTCATGAATTTGAAACCTGTGAGAAGGCTCTCGGCTTCGTTGTCTTCCCTCTTGCTTGACCCATCTACGCTAGGTGGCGTACTACGAGGCGACTGGGATGCGGAAGGGCTGCTCGCTGATGATGCCTTGTCCTTCTCGTACAGTTTGTTCTGCAGCTACAGAGAGGGTTACGGCTGCACAATGTGTCGATAGCCGTTGGACGTACCTGTTGCACCAAGAACTGCAACCGAACGAGCTCCGCTTCGAGTTGCTTGATGTACCTTCGGCCCGTTGAGTCTCCTCACGTACAGAGCGTGCACAGGTACTCACTCTTCGTCGGCGTTACGTTTCTGCTGCTTTGTGAGTAAATGACACGCTATCGACGCGGATTACACACCTTTGTCGGCGCGTAAGTGCACTTCTCCTTAAACGTGATGCAGTTCGAGCATGTCTTTCCGTTGTCTTCCAAGCCATCGCCTACGCGAGAATTACGATGAGCAGACCCTTGGTGAAAGGCTGCCACTCACATTTCACTGCCGCCACATCAGTTTACTTGGTCTGTAAGACAGGACGACAGGGGCGAACCTTTCCTCCTTCTGCATTCGTCGCACGCGCGCGGGCGTTTCCTCCTGAGTAATGGCTCCTGGCTCTGCTGGTAGTCTCCGTCTTCTCTGTCGCTCATCGGGTCGTTGAGGTTGGGTGTGATATCGTCGGTGTCAAGGGGTAGGAGGTGCTATATGTAGAAGGCGAACAGCGGTAGCTTCATCCCAATTTGAAAGGGTGGTTTGCACGCGTAGTCACGGCCCTCACCCGATCCGGGTCGGAGCCGCATGGACGACCGTTCGGCTGGCTGCATTGCGTTAGGAGAAGCATAGCTTACAGATATCAAACTGATGATCTGAGGGTCGCCAGGTGGGACACAGGTCGCGAGATGGTGGGGGGAAGGAGCAAGACGGCCCGGAAAGTCACGCCCGCAAATCTGGAGGCTATGCTCGCCCAGTCGGACGCCACAACGCCGCAAGTGTATCGATGATCTCGCAATGCACAAGTTTTCATTCCCGAGCTCCCCGAGCAGGCGTTTGTCTCAGGGACATTCGAAAATTCGGAGGTTGTGAACGGGTCCTCGCGGTGATCCTCCATTCAACTCCCGCTCGGGACGTTTCTATTTGCGCAGTATTTTCGAGGATTTTCTTCCAGCAAGAAATGTACAGATCCTGGATGCGAGAGAGATGCCTTTCCACGCTGTGGAAAGGACCCTTGTTCGGCGAATCTCAAGCTGATTACGCAAACGCATCGGCTGATCTTCCCAGTCGAGAACGGCTTACGAGCCATTGAAGGAAGCTGACTTTCGCCCACGTAATGTTGCGCCCCATGAGATCTTAGCGTGCCTGGAGAAAATGTTGAAACGACCAACGAAAAGAGCCTGGGATGGCATCATGTCACTGGCGAGATAGGCACGCCTTTGATGGAGTGATAAACTTGGCAGAGACACAGTTTCAAACAGAATCTGTGAACTTCAGGGCACGCCACCCCGCGAAGCATCCCCGCGCTCCCAACATCATCACTTTGTAATTTGCCGAATGTTACTTCTAGACGCTGCAGAAACACTTCGCGGAGGAGTAGAGCTTGCAACGATTCTATTGGTCGCTCGGTTACAATTCCGACTGCCGGAGATTACAGCCTTCCTGTAAATTTCGACTTCTGGTCCGCCTGACTCGTCCGCGATATAGACGACGTCGGGCGCAGGGAGGCAGTCTAATTCGAGGAGCCTCCGGGCCAGTGCGAACGAGCATTGAAATCTGCGTTCTCAGCATTCGTAAGAAACGCGTCCATGCCCCACCTGCCAAGGCGCGTGAGTAAGCTCAGGTTTCGGAAAATGACACAAGGGTAACGTACGCCGCATACCCCTGCTCCGCATCCCACACGAGCGACGGGGCCTCCCCAAAAGGCGAAATTAAAGGCTGCTGCTGGCCCGCCGCTCCTGGTGTCATGAACGCATCAGATGGCGGCTGTACGCCTGCAACGCCTGCCGCGCCTGCATCATACGCCGCGGCCTGCACGTCCCCGTGCACCGGGGCCCCGTACGGCACCTCGAAGGCCGATGGTGCGGGAAGGAAGCCCGCGAAGAACGCCTCGAAGTCGGCGTCCGCTGGCACACCGCCGGCGCCTGGCAGCCCTGGCGCGAGCATCGGCTGCCCACCCGCGTCGGCGCCCACGCCCAGCGTCTGCCAGAACGCAGAGAAGTCGACGTCTGCAGCTCCCGCTGCGCCTGCTGCGTCGCCCGCGTCGGCGGCGCGGGCGGCGGACGGCGGAGGCGGCGGCGTCGGGCGCTGCTGCAGCCTCTTGCGAGGTAGCTCCGCATCAGCCGCGGAATCCTCGGAAGCTTCGTCAGCTGCAGCGTCGTCATCGTCGCGCCGACGCTTGTGTGTCTGCGGCTGCACAGGGTCGCCGACCACAGTTTTCAGGTCGTGCAGGATGTCCCACAGTCTGCCGGCAGAGTTGTACCTGGCGCACTTTAGCAAGCCCCGACGGGGTGACGAGACTTTGTCTGACTCACCGATGCTCCAGTGCCTTGTACATATCCATCACCTTGTCGACTTCCTCCATGTCCCTGGCAGTGTCCATCGCGGAGCCTGTCTGCTTCCCGCCCCAGACATTCATCATCAGAATAAGCGCAGCAGTCAGCAAGACGAGCTAGTCGCGTCGGTCAGCCAACCAGTAAGGGGCCGATGACGGAAAGAAGACGTACTTGAGCTCCGGGAAGGACACGGTCCGCTCCGAAGCGGCGATAGTGCCGTTCGAGAACCTGCACGGCCGCGCGCGCGGCATTCGTGCAGATGGTGAAAGATGGAAACGGCGGAGCCGTGAGCTTGCGTGGAGAGAGGAACGGGCGGTGAATCATGATGCGTAGCATGTACGCGGACGCGAGCAAGGCCGCTGATTGTCCAGCGAAAGTCTTGTCGCTCGGTTCGTTATCCCATTTCACTAGAGACCGAAGACACATACGTCAGCACGGTCATGCGTCGACAGCTACAAAAATTGCGACGGACGATGCGGAGGTATCGACTCGAGCCACTTGTTGAGCTCGGAGTCCAGCTCGGACACGATGAGCCTGGCTCGCTCCGGTTCGGCAAGAAGCCTGTGTGCGCGCAAGGTGTACTGTATCTCTATTAGAGACAGCTGACAAAAAGTGCGATGCAACCTACGAGGGTCCGGAACATGGCGCTCACGAGACGGCCTTGGCGCAGCGTGGAGATGAAATAGGATATGACGGAAGGTTTGCCTTCAGGCTGCTTGAACGCGAGCTCGGGGTCGTCATTGATCCAATATTCGTCGTCGCATTCGATAGGGTAGTCTACGTCAAAGCTTGACGTATATAGTCAGCGTCAAATCTATGCCGAGAATGAGCGGCGTACTCATCATCCTGCAGGCTGCAAGGTCTGCCATGCACCATACACATCCCTCGCTCAGTCAAGAGGAGGTTCCTAACAATGAGGTACGCCATCAGCCTGCCATTGCATCGAAGCAGAGTATTTTATGGATGATATCGCACCAGAATGCTCGCTTCTTGAGCTCGCCATCTACGGTTGGTGTCGATCCATACGTTCTCCTTCTATGCAAACCCATATCTAGCGCAAGACGAAGGGCGTGCGCGATGAGGGCCACATTCGTGTTCGGTACAATGGATCCACCTATGTACGCCGCAGCGAGCTGACCCCAGTCGGTCAGTGGCAGATCGACATCTTCTAAGAAATGAGGCTGACTCACATAGGCAACCTGTAGGTCATATAATGACGGTCCAGTGAGGGGAAGTAACCGCCTCCTTGATTGGACCTGCTCAAACCAGCGCCAGCCTGCCCAGTGCCACCCGTCTTCCCCGAGGGGCAAACCCTGGGGTTTCTCGAGATATTTTGCCCCAAGGGCGCACACCAGGAGGACTGTTGCGCCGAACCCTTCCTCTCGAAGATGTTGACCGCTGGAAATGCCCGCTTCGAACGTTGGACGGTGCAAAAGCGGCGACATCGGCTGCTTGATCTCGAAATACTGAGCTACGAGACTGTCCATCAGCACAGGGTCCGGAAAGTCGGTGTATGGCGGCTGCGGCGGCAAGACCTGAGACCATAAGGCCGATACGCAGGTCAGCGACGAGAAGCGTCGGACTAAATATTGGTGTATAATTACACTGGGACGTATCCAAAATTCAGGGCGGCGAGATGTGAGAGGCATCAGGGCGGTTGGCGTGGCATTTTTCTGCGATACGTAGTCTTGTTTCACGTCGATGGCAGTGCGAATGAGTGTGAGATTGCTAGAGTGTCCGATGTGGTGCACGTCGTGCCGGTGCAGATTCAGAGCCCTGAAGCTGTCGATGAGGTCTTGGGTAGCGTCATTTGGTTCGTCTACATCCAACGCCTCGGGTTCTGGGGACACCACGGTCGAAGGCGTGGGCACAGGCGTAGATTGCCCTGACATAGGGCTGGTAGGCTCCAGCTGGTCGGTAGGGATGCCATGCGCATTGAGAAGAGATTGTTGCTGGACGACGCAGTTGTAACATACGCGCCAAGAGAAAGCACAAACCGCTCACTTTGAGGCACAGCTCCCGCATCTCTCCCAGCTCCTTCTCCAAGGTCTTGACGTAGCTGCAGCTTTTCAGCAAAACCTCTATCCTCGCACATATTTCCCACATACTCGACGTCGGTGAAGCGTTTCTGCAACGGTGTTCAGCGCTCATTGACGCATCCAAGAACGGAAACACTCACGTCTGTTCCTGCAAGATAGGTGCATTGGAAGTCAAACGCTATGCAGCTTGAGCACCGCGGGCCATCTACCTCTGCGGCATCGCCTAGTTGGGTTGTTGTTCATCTACGGTAAACCGAGACACAATTGCCTAGACGTACATCGTACTGTGTGTGGCGCCAGCGCACGCGATGAGTTCTAGATAGCTATGTACAACGCTGCTGTACGCACCTTTCCTCCGTCGGCACTGGTCGCAAGCCCGCGTCCGTGGCGTCCGCTTCTTCTTGGCCCCCTTTCCGGACGACGCAGGCTCTCTGCTTGACCCGCCACCTGCAGTCTTGCTGGACATGCCGCCAGTCGCCAGACAAAAAGAGCTAGGTCGCGACTCCGGGTGTCGACGTTGGTAGTTTCGGTGCCGAGATGAAGCTGGTCGTGTAGCAGTGTGTAGAGAAAGGAGTGTCGGGGCCGGCGAACGGGCTATAAGTCCATGCGAGCTGGACTGCGTAAAAGATCGAGAACAAGGATCGGCGAGCGCTGAGGGTCATGACGAAGGATCTGTTTGTTTCCGGAGCGAGAAACACACGGCTCCGCAGGCACCGTGCTGTAAAGCGGAGGCCGGAGGCAGTGAATAAGACGACGTGCGCAGCCGAGGTTCATGAGCTGTGTTGCTGGGTAGAAGAAGGAGATAGAAGAGAGCTGTTGTGGTGAACATCCTGCGCAGCGTCAGGTTGCACAGGCAGCTGCGGATTCCAGGGGACAGGAGAGTTGTACCCGCTCATGATCGTGCCGACAGTCGCTCCGTTCGATAATGCATCGTTATTTGTACAGGGTTCTCTGGGGAAGTAGGTGGGTGTAGACAAGGAGCATGCAAAGCGCAGGCATGTCGACGTTGTTTCCCTCTGCGGGCAATGCGGGCGGTTGTGACCCCCTGATACCTGGCGAGACCCGGAAAACCCCGTAGCGTGGATACTGTACGGCTCAATATTGCAGCTTGTGCGTCAGCATCCTTGGAGTGAAGCTATCTCAGGCGGCTTTGATACAGTTTATAACTATCAGTAATAAATAACGATCGAGCCAGACGCATAGGAGTCCACAAAAGAGTGCTAGTATTACGAAGTACAGTCAGCATGTCCAGAAAATACAAATAATGTTCGAGCCAATCCCCTATTTATTCTTCGTAAAAATGAGAGTCCCAGTCTGAAGCCGAGCTTTCATATGATGGAGAGTCACCCAATTCTGTTGCAATTTCTGTACCGAGAACTTGGGCAGACCCGGAATGAGGCTGCGCTCCGAATGAACCTAGCAAGTCATCGTATCCCAGTGTCGGTAGAAGGTCCGCGATCATGGCTTCGAAGTCGGGTTCGAAGCCTTCCTCGACGAGCTTGAAATTCGTAGTTGAAAAAGACGCAGAATGCCAAGAGCTAGTCGAAGACAGTAAGCCGAAACTATCGTCGGGGACGTGCTCTGTAACATCCGAGCCTGCTGTCGACACATGCGTGGACGACTCGGTATTGCTGGAAGGGGAGTAGCCAGAAGGGTTCTGGGTCTGAGACGGCATGTTCGAAAGTATGTCCTGATCTGGTAGCGTGTCGCCGCCTGGTTGCTCGAGCGAATTGTCGACGTGCTGCTGATAGCGCGCGAGAACGACGGACATGATGTCGTTTAGCATGTCCCAGACCCGGCCGGCCACGTCCCAGCTGTGAGGTTATCAGCTTTCTGTCCTACGTAGACTGTGGAGGCGGCGTACTGAAGCTCTAGAGACATAAGCATGTCCAAGGCCTTGTTGACATGTGCGAACTCAGCCGCAGCATCACTTGTCGTCCCCGCCCGGAGTTTCTGCCACAGATTCAACAGCAGAATCAGCCCGCTCTGCAAAAGAGAGCCCTACAAACTGTGAGCGAGCTAGGTCGTCGGCTACATGCGGTCGAGGCACGTACGATATGATACTGGTAGATAAGCGCGGGTCCGGAGAGCACAAAGTACCGCTCCAAGACCTGAATACACGATCGCGCAGCATTCGTACAAATGGCGTAAGATGGAAATGGGAAAGGCACATCGTGGGGTGTGGTGATGAATGGGCGGTGAATGAAGATGCGGAGGTTGTAGTACGCAGCGTGGAGAGAGGCAGCTTGTGCTGCGAAGGGTAGATCATCTCGATTGGGGTCGTATCTCACTGCAATATGTGTCAATGGCGGTGCTAGGCAGAGCAGAGTGTGCGTACGATGCTGCGGAAGCGAATCCATCCAGTCATTGAGCTCCGAGTCTAGGCCCGTAACGATATCCCGTGCAGTCTCAGGGTCTTCGAGATTGTCAGTGCCTTGGAGCGAGTACTGCAGCTTCGTCAGCTTTGAGGAGAGGTGTAGGGAAGCTTGTCTCACTAATTCTCGCAGTGCACGCGCATTTATCCGTGACAACTTGAGGTACCACACAAATTGTGCGATGGAGGAAGGTCTCGAGGACGGCTGCTTGAACGCAGTCTTCGGGTCATCCGTCAGGAAGTATTCGTCGTCGCAGTCAGCGGGGTAATCTACGTCGAAACTGTAGGCGGGATTGAGCGAGAAGCAAGCGAAGGGGCAGCGCAGGACTGACTCTTCTTCCTGGAGGTTGCATGACCTGCCGAGGTGTGTAGCCATTCCCCTATCCATGGCCATCAGACACCTGTCAAGCGAGTGAGACCCTGCGGAGAGATATCGCCCCAGGCTGGCGTACCAAAACGCGCGCTTTCGTTCTTCCTCCTGGATTGTAGGCACCGCCCCATACGTCATGCGTCGATGCACGCCCAGGTCCTGTGCAAGACGGAGACCATACCCGACCAAAGGGAAGTTGGTGTGCTGCATCGCCAGCGTCCCTACATACGCAGCCGCAAGCTGTGTCGCGCTCAGCCTGTGCGCGTGCTGCGCGCGATACAACATCTCTCACCGTGGTTACCTGCAGGTCGGACGGCGTTGTCGTCGTCAACGGCACCAGCCTGCGCATGCTGCGGACCTGGTCGAACCACTGCCATCCCGCGAACTGCCAGCTCTGCGCATTCGGTGGAAGTGTCGCCGGGTTGTTTGAAAAGCGTGCGCCAAGAGCGCAGACAAGCAGCGCGACTGCGCCGAAGCCCTCATCTATGAAGTGCCGGCCGGACGCGACGCCTTCGAGAAAGGAGGGTCGATGAAGCAGCGGGAGGTCAGCGTGGATCATGCGGAAATAATTACCGATGAGTTCGTTCATCAGCATGAACTCCGGAAAATTCACGTATGGAGGCTCCCGCGGCAGAAATTCTCAAGTCAGCTATAAGTCAGCAAGTATCACGACCCTGGGAGAGCGCGTACCTGAAGCCAGAACTGAGGGCGACGTTTTGTTGCATGCGCGGCAACGTCGTGTTTACCATGCCTACTTTCCTCGATTATCTCACGCTTCATGTTGAGAGCAGCCTTCATGAGTGGGAAATGACTGGATCGACCCAGAAACCGGGAGTGTCTCGTGTTGTTGAGGCTAACTGCCCTGAATCCCTCCAAAAACGCCTCTTCGTTTGCAGAGTCGGCATTGACGGAGGTAGTTTTGATCAGCGATGGGTGGCGAGGGTACGGTGAATGCTGGGCGGGGCTCGCTGATGCAGAACTGGCAGATGACGAAGCGTCCTCCTTCTCAAGCCTGGCCCGTAGCTGATCAAACATCAGCCTCACACTTCGGTGCTACAAGACTGGTCGGACGCACCTGAGACACAAGGTGGCGTAGCATGGCGACTTCGGACTCTAACGCCCTGATATACCTTGCACAGTCTCAGCGACGTGGCCCGAGCAAGATGAGTCACCAATGCTCACTCCTGGTCAACGATGCATTTCTATCATCGACCGGTGAGCAGAAGCTTCTAGCACCGGTGCATATACTCACATCACGCAGCTCTGCGTGCGAGGTCGGGGAGTATGTGCAGCTCTGTCTGAGCGAAACACACACCGAGCACGCTTTTGCCGCCGCTTGGGAGCCATCACCTGGCGTTCGTCGCTCAGTCCCTCGCACATGGACATAAAGAGATGACATACACCGCACTGTTTCAAAACAATTCTGGGTGAGTCTTTGTGAGTAGAACATCATTGAACTCACCTTTCCGTCTCCTGCATTCGTCGCATGCGCGGGAGCGAGGGAGCTTCCTTTCCGTGGCCGCAGCGACTTGTTCGCTGTCAACCTCGACGTCGCCCTTGTCATTCATCGGCCTAGATTGGTATCAGGTTATACCAAGCCAGTTAGAGTCCTCAGCACGCCCCAAGGCACGGACGTCGACTTTCGAGATGGGTGTCTGATACAAGGTTGCGAAGGCATGGAGCGTCTATGCATATCACTGCAGCGCAGTCGATTAATGATTAATCAAGGTTGAATGTACAGATGTCGACAGCCCTGCAGAGAGCAATAATGATATCGCAGCACTCCGTTGAGAAGGCAATCTCCTAAGCTTCAGCTTCCATGGCGCTCGAGGTGGTAAGACAGTGCTGTAACGGAGATGGCATGTGTTGGGCATGTGAGCGCATCCCCTGGCACCAGGGACCCTGAACACCCTTTACCGCTTGTGTGGGAGCTGCAGCGAACTTGTTCCACCTATTTACGCGCACGAAGAGGACATTCTGACTATATCCGACATCTTCCGCACCATTAGAGAACCGTATCTTCCATAAATCATCATGAATATTCCTAGCGAAGCTCCAAACATATACAGGCATCCTCAAAGTCCACGTGGCGCAAATTCTATCGCTTGTTCGGGCCTATCCCCGTACCCTCGTCGCAGAACTGCCCCGAGGGGTACAACTGCTGGCCGACGGTCACACATGTATCATCGTACGTGAGAGTCGGAAAGAGCTCGGCAAAGATAGCGTCAAGATCGGGGTCGGTGCTTCCCTGGGTGAAATCTAGCTCCAGCGGGCCGCACGCGGACGACATCGCGGACGGGCCAGACACGGGGCTCCAGACGCTGAAGGGGGAGGCTACCCCAGCGACGCTGGTAGCATCGTGCTCTGCGACGCCGAAGGCTGGATCTGAAGCGTTCCAGGGAGGCATGGCGAGGTATACGGGAGTAGCAGAGGTAGGCGCAGATTGTGGCTGCGACTGCGCAGTGGAAGAGAGCGGCTCCAAACCGCTGCTCATGGCTTGATCCTGGAGTACGTCACGGGTGCGATGGCCGTAGCGCGATTGAACAGCAGCGGACAGATCACGCAGGATATCCCAGGATCGGCCGGCGACATCCCAGCTACGACAGGGCTCAGCGATGGTATCAATGACAGAAGGAGCATGGCGTACTGCAGTTCGAGCGTTTGAAGGATGTGTAACGCCTTGTCGACATGCGCGAACTCCGTCGCGGCATCGACCGCGATACCCGCGCGCATGTTCCGCCAGACCTGCAGCAGCAGGATTATCGCCGACTGGAACATCGAGCCCTGTGCGCGCTAGATGAGGAGGACCACGGCTAAATACGACTAGAAAGACGTACGACGTGGTGCTGATAGACGTGCACTGGCCCCTTAAGCGCAAAATAGCGTTCCAGAACTTGAATGGAGGACCGCGCAGCGTTCGTACATATGGCTGACGATGGGAATGGTAGAGATGTGTCCTGCAACGTGGCGATGAACGGTCGGTGAATGAAGATGCGGAGATGGTGGTAAGCGGCCTGGAGCGATGCTGCCTGTGCCGCGAAAGGGAGATCTTTCCTGTTTGCGTCGTATTTCACTTGAGGACAAGGCAGTAAGTAAGTCAAGCGTCTCCCAGAAGAGATAAGGGTACTGACAATGCTCAGGAAGTGATGCAGCCCATTGATTAAGCTCTGAGTCAAGGTCCGCGACAAGGTGCTGTGCACTCTCTGGGTCTCTGAGGATTTTGCTGCTGTGCAACGAGTACTACAGTCAAGGTAAGCCTCGCACAGCTGTCGGACACGCGGTCACGTACGATCGTTCGCAACGCACGAGCCTGTATTTGCGTCAGCCTAAGGTACCAGTTGAAATATGCGATGCTCGACGGCTTCTCAGGTGGCTGCTTGAACGCATTTTGTGGATTTTCAGTCAGCCAATACTCGTCATCGCACTCGATGGGGTAATCAACATCAAAACTAATGGCAGGGATAAGTGGAAGGCCGCGTGAAGGAGATATCGTAACTCACTCTTCCTCCTGTATGGTACACGGCCTACCCAAGGACGCCGACATCCCTCTATCCATTGCGACTAGACACCTGATGATTGATCAAAATCATGTCTGGACCATCGAGAAATAGCAGCGTACCAGAACGCACGCTTGTGCAGCTCGCCCTCGATTGTCGGCACTGTCCCATAAGTCAACCGCCGGTGTGCACCCAAATCCTGCGCGAGGCGAAGACCGTGCCCAATAAGAGAGGAGTTCGTGTACTGTGTCGCGAATGTGTTTACATACGCCGCAGCTAGCTGTGCAGCTATCAGTAATAGAGCGGGACTCGCCCGGCGGAGGTGCGCACCGTGGCGATCTTGATGTCAGCAGGTATGGTGTTGACCAGCGGGATCAACTTGCGGGTGCTTCGAACTTGCTCGAAGTATTGCCAGCCTGCGAGCTGCCAGCTTTGTGCGTCCTGTGGCAGAGTCGCGGGGTTGTTCGAGAAGCGCGCGCCGAGGGCACACACGAGGAGTACGATGGCGCCGAAACCTTCGTCTTCAAAATGCAATCCCGACGCGATATTCTGCAAGAACGTCGGTCTATGCAGGAGCGGCAAGTCATAGTGGATGGTGCGGAAGTAGCTGTCGACGAGCTCAGTCATGAGTGCGGGCTCGGGGAAGTTTTGGTATGGATGATCTCGTGGAAGGAAGTCCTGCAGAAGAACAATGATCAAGTTGAGGTCTACGGGAGTATGGGGGAGCGTACGAAGATGTGCACCCAGAACTGCGGGCGGCGATGGGGTAAAACCATACTGATATCGACGTTACCATTCAAATGCGCGATGCTTTCCGCGACGAGTTCATATTTCATACCAAAGGCGGCCTTCATGAGCTGGAAATGGCTAGAACGGCCCATGAAGCGGGTATGCTGGGCGCCGCCGAGGCAGAGGGACCTGAAGCCTTCCACCAATATGTCTTCTCCTGCTGGTTCCAGCTCGGCGCAGGTACCTTTTGAAGGGTGAAAGTGGCGGAGATACAGGGGCGATGTGGTGTTCGTGGTCGGCGCCATCGGTCTTGCGAACACAGATCCATTCTTCTCGTCGAGCTTCGCTTGAAGCTGTATGACATGTCAGCTTGAGTCGCATTATAGGAACCAGGCTGTATTACTCGCCTCCGCGACCAAACGACGGAGCGTAGCAACTTCTGACTCTAGAGCCTTAACATACCTGTCGTGGCTTCAGCAAAAGATCCTAGTCGAATACATACAGACTTCGCGCTCACTGTTCGTCGACAACACGTCTCTATCTTGCATTAGCAGCAACCTCTTCAGACTAGGCAAACACACTCACTTCACGCGGCTCCGCGCTCGCATCGTACGTGCATTTCTGGCCGATGTCTACGCAGGTCGAGCACGCCGTTCCCTCCGTCTCGCATCCGTCGCCTAACGTCCGGTAATTAGTCGCCACATCCTCGGTGCAAGGAAATCGGTGGCTGCTTACAGCGCACTGTGCGAGAGCAGGATGAGCATCCAAGTTTGCTAGGTCGTCCGCGCAAGACGTACCTTTCCTCTTCCTGCACCGGTCGCATGCGCGACCGCGCCTCTTCTTCGCCACATACTCCTGCTCCTGCTCGCGGTCGCGGTCGCTGTCGTCCCTCTCGCTCATGTTGAAACCGCGAAGTGGACCGAAATTGATTGAAATTGTTGCAGAGACCAGAGATTCTCCGCACGTTCAGGTTGCAGGAGTGCACGCGGGTGTCAAGGACAAGAGTCAAGACGCATACAAGCAGAGCGTCAACGGTACGGTGCCGCAGCCCGCACCTGATGGAGCCATGATTGAATTTTGCCCACTTGGCTATGCGACGCTGCGGACAATCACCACGACTGGAATGTGAGCGGGTGCCGATGTTCATGGTACGAAGAAGAGTTACAGCACGCTGCCTGAAACGGCGAAAGTGTCGAGCGCCATCACAACAACCGCAGACACTTGGCAGACACTCAAGTGACTCAACAGACACCCAACACAGCCACAGGATACATCGTTCGCGAAGCCGGGGACAAAATAATACAACTTCTATAGTACATCACAGGCATCGTGTCGCTATCTATCCAATGATATCTTCATCTTCTCCGCGCACTCCAACATCAGACCTCAGCCCACCCGAGGACACCCCAAAACTGGGCACGTAAGCACCGTACGCCTGCGCGATCGTCGCGGGGCTCGGAAACACACCGCCTGCGCTCGCGATGTCGCCGAGCACGGGCTGCGCGGCGCTGCCGTCGAAGACGGTGTTGATGGGGAAGAGCTGCTGCGCGACGGCCGCGAGCGCGTCGTCGTACGGGAGCGTCGGGAGGAGCTCGGCGAAGATCGCGTCGAGGTCGGGGTCCGTGCCCTCCATGAGCGTGTACTGTTGCGCGTCGGCCGCGGACACCGCCTGTGCGGACTGCCACGCGCGCGTCGGTGCGAGCGTGCTCGGCGCGGTGCTGCTCATGCCGCAGCCGTACACCGGCGATGACGCGCTCGACGACGACGCCTGCATGGGCTGCTCGGTGAAAATCGAGGGCTGCATGCCCGGGAGCAGCGTCGTGGTGGTGCCGAACTGGAAGTTCGAAAAATTGCCTGTTCGCGCCGCTGCCCTCCGCGAGCCGTTGCGCTGCGCAGACTCAAGAGCGGTCATGAGGTCATTCAAGATATCCCAAAAGCGACCGGCGAGGCTCCAGCTGGCGGATCTGTCAGCTATGGAAAGGCAGACTGAAGAAAAGACTGACTATGTCTCGAGATTCTTGAGTACGCGAAGCGCCGTGCGTACATGTGTGCACTCCTTAGCGGCATCTGTAACTGTGCCAGCGCGTACCCCTTGCGAGACGTGCAGCAGAAGGATGATTGCAGCCGAGAACAGTGATGCCTGTGCCTGTGTCAACTTCGCTATCACGATACTTGGGGTATGCAGCGTACCAAATGATACTGATAGACGACCACAGGCCCGCCGGAGAGTATGAAGTGCCGATCGAGGACCTGGATACACGACCGGGCAGCATTCGTGCAGATCGCGAGTGACGGGAACGGCACGGACACCCTGCGTGTCATCATGATGAACGGCCGGTGAATGAAGATGCGCAAATTGCAGTATGCCGCGTAGAGCGAGGCGGCCTGCGACGCGTAGGGGTTGTCTTCCCGTGTGGGACTGTATCGCACTGGTTGTGAAGATTAGCTGCCGGTCCGCAGAGCTAGGAGAAGTGGACGTACAGTGTTCGGGAATGGACGCCTCCCACTTGTTCAGGTCGGAGTCCAGGTCCGCGACCATCTGCTGTGCACGCTGGGGGTCCTGAAGATCCCTGGCACCTTGCAGAGAATACTGGAGGCCGGATGAGCATGAAACTTAAGAGAGTTCTGGCGTAACGTACGATAGTACGCAGGGCCCGCGTGTGGATCTCGGTCAGCTTGAGAGACTGTATGAAGTGTATGACCATAGCAGGCTTTCCAGGTGGCTGTTTGAAAGCCTGCTGCGGGTCATCCGTTACCCAGTACTCGTCATCGCATTCGATGGGATAGTCCAAATCGAACCTGGAGAAACGAATGAGCCGAGGAAGAGCTGCGTGGAACGCCGACGCTTACTCTTCATCCTGGATGCTGCACGGCCTCCCTAGGACAGTACACATTGCTCTGTCCATCGCGATGAGACACCTGAGGGAGTGTCAGAGATGCAGAAAATCCCGTAGTCGTGCGACATACCAGAACGCGCGTTTTCTCAGCTCGCCCTCGACGGTGGGTATGGCGCTGTAAGTCATACGCCTGTGTGCACCCAGGTCCTGGGCGAGACGCAGCCCATGCCCGACGATGGAGTAGTTTGCATGTGGTACCGCCAGACTGGCGACGTACGCTCCTGCGAGCTGCGTCTTGTCAGCATGTATGCGCGTACCAAGGACGCAGCGGTCTCACCGTCGCGAGCTGCAGGTCGTACAGCGTCGTCGTCGTGAGCGGCATGAGCTTGCGCGCGACGCGGACCTGGTCGTACCATTGCCAGCCTGCCCACTGCCAGTTCGTGGCGCCGGCGGGGAGCGTGGCGGGGTTGGTCGAGAAGCGGGCGCCGAGGGCACACACAAGGAGGAGGACGGCACCGAACGGCTCGTCGGTGAGATGAAGCCCGCTGTTGATGCTTTGCAGGAACGTGGGCCAGTGCAGAAGGGGGTAATTCGGATGTACGCGCTGGTAGTACGTCTCGAGGAGCTCGCTGAGGACGACCGGGTCGGGGAAGTCGGTGTATGGCGGGTCTGGTGATATGAAGTCCTGAGGTGCAAGTCAGAAAGCGTGGCGGTGGATTGAGAGCGAGGGCGTACCGTGATATTGGTCCAGAATTCGGGACGACGATTGCACGACATCATAGCGGCTTGTGCATTCGTCCCGAATGGTGAAGCAGCGTCGTCCTGAACCAGCTCCGCCTTCATCTTGATCGCCGCGGAAATGAGAGGGAAGTTGCTGGAGCGACCCATGAAGCTGACGTGCTTGTTGTCGTTCAGACTCATGAATTTGAAGCCTTCGAGGAAGCTGTCGTCATCAGGCTCCTCCTCTTTGACCTGCTGGTCTGGCGGCGACGGCGGCGAATGATTGGGAGGCGAGTACGCTGTAGTACTGCTCGTTGACGGCGTGCTCGCCGCCGGAGACGACTCCTTCGCAAGGTTGACGTTGACTTGGGCTTGTAGCTAGACGGCGATTTAGTTCAACGTCGATAGTGATATGTATTCGAAGACACACCTGTAAGTTCACCATTCGCAGCCGGGTGACCTCTGATTCCAGAGCTCGGACGTATCTACACAACGCTCAGCAACTCGTCGAAACTGTGGTATGGGCTCAAGCTTACTCTTCATCCACATAACGCCTCTGCGTATGGTGAGCTAGAATTCGGCTTGAGAATACGACTGATACTCACCTTGCGGACCTCAGTGGGTGCAGTGTATGTGCATTTGTCCTTAAACGAGACGCAGGTTGAGCACGTCCTGCCGTCCTCTTCAGAGCCATCGCCTAGCAATGACGTTGAGCTAGGGAAACTGGGCAGGTAGGTGCATACTCACATCGGACTGTGTGGATGCATTAGGCTTTAGCACTCCTCTTTGAGGCTGCGTGAGACGCACCTTTCCTCCGCCTACACTGGTCACAGGCTCTCGGACGTCTCCTCCTCGACGCAGCATCGTATTCCGCATCTTCTCTGTCGCTCATCTTTGCGTAATGGTGGGGGATATCGTCAAGGTGGAGAGCCGCCGGGCTGAGAGCAAGCTGGGGTCAAATGCCGTGAAGATGGTGGCAATGGCAAGATGCGACGGTGTACGTGACTACCGAGCGGCTAGCCTCGTGGGTGGAGTGCAAAGTTGTGGACAAGCCGAGGGCGTGCGCGTCCCATCGGAAGCCTGAGGAATATAGGGACTCTTGAGCGAGAGTTTGAGCTTCGGTCCCGATGGAATGTGCCCGCGGCTACCACTTTTACAGTAGCGGCGCGTTATGTAAGCTCGCCGCGCGGAGGCATACCACCGTCGTGTTTTGGTCCAGGCGCATGAGCTGCCTGGACCAGGCTCCAGGCAACAAACACGGGCAACGGCGGCACCGGAGCACCCAGACGTCCTGCTGGTATGAGGTTGTGGTCATGCGTCGGCAAAGTCCAGTATTTGTTTCTTGTTCGGTCAGTGGTAGTGCAGAGATACGCTGCCCGACGGACTGCCCGAGTCGGCTGTGATTGCATCATGACGCCACGATGCCTGTACATTGCGTCCCAGTACTCGCATGAAGTCATCTTCGGCCAAAACACGCTTGTTTCTACGGGTCATACTACGACTAGATATATACACAAATAAATCAAGGCACGGATGGCCAATCCGAGAAGATCAGGTCGGGAACTCCCCGCCGCTTGGGTTCAGGTACTGTCCCAGATTCCACCTGCGGACAAACATGAGTCAGACAAGTTGGCGCACAAACAGCTTGAGGCACGTACGACGATCCCCCGAGCTCCGAAGTCCACATCGGAGGCTCGGGCGCTGCGAGTGACGGATCAGCGGGACCACCAGCTGGGGCAGGCGCGAACGCAGGCTGCGACGGCGGCGCAGGTTCAGGGTGCACTGGCCCAGAGAAGAACGGGTTCGGGTACTGCGGCGCGGTCTGCGTGAGCGCGGCGAACGCGTCTTCGTACGACGACACGGGCAGCAGGTCCGAGAAGATTGCCTCGAGCGTCGGGTCCATGCCCGGTGCGCCTGCTGCCGGGTCGAAGGGCTGGCTGGCGTGGAAGGACGGGCCGCCGAGCGACTGCCACGGGTCCTGCGCGGGCAGGCTGCTGAAGTCGAAGTCCGCGCCGCCGACGGGCAGCCGGCCGAGCTCGTCGCTGTGCATGGGAAGCGTGAAGTCGAAGTCACCCGCAGCGAACGGAGAGGCAGCGGAGGGAGACGATGACAACGCAGATTGCTGGTATTGCTCAGCCCGCTTCGACCCTGCGATGTTGCGATGCCCTTGCTCTTCGCCGGTTGCAGCAGGCGAGACCTGTTGCTCCGCACTGCTATCATCGTCTCGTCTGCGCTTCTGGTGTAGAGGGTCCTTCTTCTGGCCAGGTACATCGACAAACGTCGCAAGCTCGTGCAAGATATCCCTGTGTCAGGTCAGAAAGAGCACGATACAGAACATGGATTGATACGTACCAGAACCGTCCAGCAGTGTTCCATCTGTGGTACGCCTGTCAATTACGATCCAGATAGCGAGACAGGGCTGCCAGACGCACCGCGGCTCTAGAGCCTGAAGCATATCCAACGCTTTCTTCACTTCAGCCATCTCTCTGTCAGTGTCCACTGCTGCGCCAGTGTATTTGCTTCCCCAGATATTCAAGAGCAAGATGATAGCCGCAGTGAACAGCGTCAGCTAGACCGTATGCATATCAGCATGTCTCCCGTCTCATCTCAGACACCACGCACCTGGTGCCAGTGGTGGAACAGCGCCGACCCGAGCCTGGCGTACTGCCGGTCAAGCACGTGTATACACGAGCGCGCCGCGTTCGTGCAGATCGCGAGCGAGGGGAAGGACAGCGGCGACGGCTTGCGCGGCATCGGGATGAACGGCCGGTGCACGGCGATCTGCAGCGAGTAGTACGATGAGTAGAGCAGCGCAGATTGGTTCACGAAGAGCAGGTTCGGCTGGTGCGGATCCCACTTCACTGCGATGACGTGAGTGCGGCGTGAGTGAAGGTGGGGGAGGAAGCGCACGGTGGTCCGGGATCGAGTCGACCCACTTGTTCAGCCCTGAGTCGAGCTCGGAGACGACCTGCTGTGCCCACTGTGGGTCTGTGCGGATTCTGGCTGCTGCGTGGAGCGAGTACTAGGCGGTGTTGGCGCCACGACAGACAGTATAAGATTAGGAACTTACAATGCCTCGTAGCGCGTACGCGTGCAGTCGACCGAGTCGAAGGATGCATGTAAAGAAGTCTACTGTCGAAGCCCTGCCTGGTGGCTGCTTGAAGGCGAGGGTAGGATCCTCATTCTCCCAGTACTCGTCGTCGCATTCGATTGGGTAGTCTAAGTCATAGCTAGGAGGCATACGATGAGCATCTCTCGTCATGACAGAGGGCATACACCCACTCTTCGTCCTGAATAGAGCAAGGTCTGCCCAAAACAGAGCACATGCCTCTGTCCATAGCGACCAGGCACCTTGATAAGGGACGTTCAGCGATGTCACGTCATCGTTCAGAGATGCAAGGTATACCAGAAGGCACGTTTCTTCAGCTCGCTCTCCACCGTGGGTATTGCGGGGTACGTTGTCCGACGGTGAGCGCCGAGGTCTTGCGCAAGTCGCAGCCCGTGGCCGATGGTAGCGTACATCGCATGCGGGACCGCCGACGCGCCGACATACGCCGCGACGAGCTGCAAGAGAGATGAGCGACCGCCGACACGAGCTAGGACAGAGCCTACCGCAGCCACCTGCAGGTCGTACAGCCGCGCAGGCGTGAGAGGCACGAGCTTGCGGCGCTCGCGCACGGGGTCGAACCACTGCCACCCCGCCCAGTGCCAGTTGCGCGCGCCGGGGTGGAGGACGGCGGGGTTCTGCGAGAAGCGCGCGCCGATGGCGCACACGAGGAGCACGGTCGCGCCGAAGCCCTCATCGCGCAGGTGTAGGCCCGCGCGGATGCCCGCCTCGAACGTCGGGCGGTGCAGCAGCGGGAAGTTGCAGTTCAAGTGCAGGAAGTACTCCTCGACGAGCTCGAACATGAGCAGCGGCTCCGGGTAGGACGTGTAAGGCGGGTCTGGCTGGAGGAGGGTCTGCTGCCGAGGGTCAGCGCGCGCATGCTTGCCATGCCTCATGCAGGCTTACCGTCGCGTAGTCCCAGAACTGTGGACGTCGAGACGTCAACACGCTATGCTGCTCGCTCGGCGTGGTCGGGTCCGCGGTCTGCGAGTACTCTTGTTTGAGGTCCATCGCGGTCCGAATGAGCATGAGGTTACTCGAGCGTCCCAGGAAGTGGGTCTGCTCTGCCTTCACGTTCAGGCTCTTGAAACCATGGATCAAGCCCTCCTCGTCTGTGTCGTCGTCAAGCAATTCTTCTGCGTGCGGTGTCAGCCGTATCATGCATGGACCGGATGGCGTAGTCTGTCGCGAGCCGGAGGCTATCGGTGGGGGCGTGTACTCCGACGGATTGCTCGCTACGATTGCAAACTCGGGAGGGCTGCTAGAAACGTTTCGAAGAGAGTGTATCTCGGCTTGGAGCTAGATGGCATGTGTTCAAGGCCTAGACTTGTGCGGGACTGTCGGATGGAATGCCCACCTTCCGAACGAGCTGCCGCGTCTCTGTGAGTTCCGCTTCGAGGTTTTGAACGTATCTGCAGCGTCTTGAATGAGGATATAGGCGCATATATGCGAGTCTATACGTACTCAACGTCACAAAAGCGTTTCTGGGAAGACTATCAGCACAACCCACATCTACCGAGCAGAGCCATCGTACTCACGTCGCTGCCTGCAAGGTAGGTGCACTGATACTTGAACGCCACGCAGTTGGTACACCGGTTGCCTGCGACTTCGGCTCCATCGCCTAGTCCGAACGCTGTTCATCGTGGATGTCACGGCCAGTCTACAACAGACTCACATTTGACTGTTGCGAGTAGAATGGGTTAAGCTCTTCCGTCCCGGAGCCAGACGCGCACGCTACACACCTTTACGCCGCCTGCACTGGTCACACGCCCGCACCCTTCTCTTCTTTGTCGCTTTCTCCGTTGCCGACTGCGAGGCTGTCTGCTCGCCTCCGTCGCTGGACATGGTCGGGGTTCACTGGTCCAAGCAAAGTGTCACGGAAGAGACTTGTGGACAGGGTACCACAGTGCCGAAGGCTGATTCCACGCGTTCACCTAAGCCCGAGACTGGGAAGAATCGTGCAGGGAAGTCGTCTTCGCTCGAGCAATGCAAATGCACGTCGTCTAGTGAGGGTATGAGGTGAAGAGGAAGAGTCGCAGTCCGAGCTGTGGGCGCTGTGTGCGACATGCTCTGCCTCCTATCGCGTCTTTGTGTATGCTGCGACGGGCCGTGTCGAGCAATTCCGCAGGCGTGTGCCGCAGAGCTACGTAACAAATGCTGTATGACCCGCAGTAGGAGGAACTGCTCCGCAGCCGGGATTCGCGCAGGATCGACACGCCGGGGAGATGGTTGTGGTTCGCTGTGGCAGCGATGATCGGGTGTCGCGCATCGAGGCCTGCGGGCACTCTGGGCGTCGGCGAAGCCTGCAGCCTGCGCCACGACGGTGCAGCACCCTCGCAATAAGCTTTCGAACTTGCTCCCTCTCGAGCTCAGTTGCTACTCTGCTCTCATGTGGCCTTCCTCAGAGCTACAGACGTGAATAAACTCGGTTGCCAGGGACCACCGAGGCACACGGACGCGGCTCCGCCCAGTACATCGCAGACGGTAGAGCCGCGCGCCCCGCGTAAGCTAAGCAGGGGTGACTTGGCCGTCCCCGCGCAGCATGCATGCCCGTAACAGAAAGCCTTCGACTTTCTGGTCTCTAAGGGCTGCGGTCTGGTGGCAACCGCAACATCAGTAGATGGACAAGCCGTGTCAAAGAGGCTCAGTGTGAACACCGAGTCACTCCGACGTGAGGTCCGGTGGCGGCTTCAGCAATGTGCACGCTGCGCGGAAGACCATAATAGCTAGGATCATTCATCCCAGGATAAAGCTGATGATCAAGAACAGGTTCCGTACGAGCGTGCGTGTAACCTTGTCCTCCACATGCGTGGTGTATACGGCATAGTGACCGCGAACTCGGGGTAGGAATGCAGGCGCCAGGATCGTTGAGATGTCCGGCGTAAGCACTTCGTCTGATATAGACAGCACTCAGGAGTCCCGAGGAAGGTGGAGAGGATCAATAGGGTCATTCGCGAGCCTGCACAGATCAGTACGCGCCAGGCCAGGGTCCATCCAGTCTTACGAAAGACGTTGAAGCGAACCGATAACCCTGGAACAAGGGCATCGTACCTGCGCCTGCACCGTCCCGGGCTCCGAGTACTGTAGCCTAGCCAGAAATATTGAAAGGACTGTGGTTCTTGTTCTCCTATGAGAACACAGTTCAAGCACCCCGGGACTTTTGAATTGGCCATACTAGCCCTTGCGAGAGTTCAACAAGACCCGGAGCGTCAGCGCTGAAGGCAGCCGCGCATTGCGCTCGCAAGGGTCCTATATCGATGATGAAAGGAGGAGAATCAGCCACAGCAAACCTTGAAGCGACACGAACCTGGTGGAGGGTTGCCAATTGACTGTATGGCGGCCAGGGGGCTTGGAGGGGCGCGGCGCGCTCTTCGAGCCCCAAGCGCGGTTACGCAGGCCTTCCACGGCATAGCAAGAACTATAGAAGAAAAGTCTGTGCGCATCCTGGTCGCAATGTAGGCTTCAAGTATGGCGTTCGAGGATACCCAGCTTGGGTGCATTTTCGGGAGATATTTGTCTTTGTTTGGGCCCCTGGGCGCACTTTCCCACAGTCCTACGACGTCGCGCCCCCCGACGCGTCGTCTCGCGCTTTGCTTTCTGTTCTTTCCCTCATCTGCCCTGCTCACCTCCACACGTCGTTTCTGATATGGTCCAGCGGTCCAGCATACCATATCCTGGGCGATCAGCTACGCACACGAGTGCAGCGTCGTTGCTTCCGTATCGCGCTCTGCGCCTTTCGCTGAAGTTCTGTCGTCCTCTGGATTTCCGCCGTGAGCTATATCGACCCCCTGTCCGCTATCGCAATGATCTGAAACTTCGTCTAGCATCCACCATTGAAATTGCTCCTCGGGTACCAGAACCTGGAGCAGTGCCGTAGGATCGAGCAAGGGCTGGGCCCTCATTTCGGTGAATAACTCTGACCTCATCGCTTGCGTAGCTGCGTCGATCTAAATGCGGTGCCGTACATGTCTCACAGCCCAACGTGAGCACCCTCGGTGCCTTCAGAACGGAGCAGCACGTCTTGGAATGCGCCCGGCGGTCCTCCGCCGTCGTGGTCTGGGACAGCGAGGCCTGTGGCCAGGCACGCCGACCGGGAAATCTCTCAGCCAAACGTATCGCGCTTCTGGAAGACGCCACGAAGATAGGGCTCTGATGGACTTCCCTCGGAGCGTTTCTCACGCTTCAGGCCCCGCGTCGCTTGCTGGACGCTTCTGGCGAAACGAATCCCCCTCTCCGCCGTCTCCAGCATGGCGCGACCGCCTTCGCCACCGGCCACGACGTAAAGTGAGCCAGGCCCGACGCCGCGCGTGGCGCCCAGCGGACGACGACAATTTTCCCGCCACCACTCAGCCCCCATCGATCAGAAGATTTGGAGTGCTGTTCGCCACGGCCCACGCCGCGGACGCTGTTGGCAGCGCGGATGTGCGTCAAGAGGCACGGGCGTGGAGGCGCGGGCGGGAAGCAGAGAAGCCGATGGATTGAGTGGAATTTCGGAGCGTGGGAGTGGGTGGATGAAAGTTGCGCGGCTGTCGCGAAGGCAAATTTGGCATGTGGGCGTGGATCGTGCGGGGATCTGCACTAGGCTGAACCGGGCGATTAGCTTGACGGCACACCAATTTATGAAGAAGACCTCCATCCGGCCACCCTGATCTCGCCCTTATATCGCCCCCGCCCTCGCTCCCTCCAAGTCCTGCTCCGAATCATGTCTGTCCCTACACCATCATCATCCATCGCGCCGCCGCCGCCTCGAGGGTGAGTCTACAGCCCGCGTACCACTACAAGTTGGCTTATATTTCTTAGCTCAACACCTCCGCTCGATGCCCCTTCGCCAGCGTCCGACGTCGTGTCAAATGACTCGCGACCATCGACACCACTCAGCATACAGTTAGACGACTATGGTCCCATCCTCGAACGCGAGATGGAGCTTGTGCGTGTCATCACATATCGTGTCCTCGCGCGTTCTGACGCGCATATAGTGCACCGATTTCAGCTGCTGCGGGTTGACCTTGCCAGATATGCACGCCCTCCTCGACCACTTCGAGGAGATGCATGTCGTCATCATCGACGCCGACGGCAGGCCCGTGTATCCTGCCCCTCCTTCCCCTACACCTGCTCCTTCCACGACATTACAGCCGCCGTCCTTGTCGATGAACTCGCCGTACGCTAGGTATCTGCCTCATCTCGCTGGGTACTCCACCTCCCGTCGCGCACCCGTCGCGAGCATTGTGATTGACTACCCGAAGCCGTACCCGCCCGCGACGCCAGGCGAATACCAACCCTCGGTCTCGCCGTTCGCCGACATTCCTGAGCCGGGGCTCGGCCTCGAGCTCGGGTTCCCCGACATTGCAGACCCTTACGACCCGTTTGGCTTCGAGACTCAGGGCACTCTTCCCCTGACGATCGAAGTCGACCCGCCATCACCCGCCTCTCCGGCCTCTCCTGCGCTCAGCACAGCTCCCAGCCTGTTCGATACTTTCTCTGTGTCAACAGCATCGAGCCCTGTCACGTCGGCATTCTCTTCACCATCACCGAAACTGGGCGAAGCGGCGTCATTGCCATCTCCCTTGTTCGCCCCGCAGCCGAGCGCGCCAGCGTGTTTACCGCCGGCTTTGCTTGAGACCCCGCAGCGTCCGGCCGACGCTTCCGTGTCCCCGAGCCACTCTCCGTCGCCCGAGCCGTACAGCATTTTGCCTTCCATCTCTCGCCGCAAGCCATATTACCGCGCGGAGCTGCCACCGCTTTCCCCGGCGCCCGCGACGTTCCGACCCTACTACCCGCCGCCGCCGCCGCCACAACCGTCGGCATCACCTGTGTCATCAACGACATCGCATGCAGCGCGTGTAAAGGCGAAGCTGCTCGGGCAGCCCGAGCAGAGCATCAAGATCAGCGGGCGGCGCAAGGACCGCGACCGGGAGAAGCAGTACAAGTGCCCGAACGCAGGCTGCACAAAGCGCTACCTGAATCCGAACGGGCTCAAGTACCACATCGAAAAGGGGACGTGCACCGACCAGGGCCCGCGGCCGTACGTGCGGAAGAACGCGGCGCCTGCGCCTGTCGCCGCGTAGCGATGCCATGTCGCGCACGCACCCCCACCGTACGCTTTCGCTTTCATTATTACTGTATCATTAATTCGCTGTTATTCGTGTTCTCATGCTCACATGCCCATGCACCCCCTGCGAATATTTGTACGCGTAGAAGTGCTTATAGTTTCACCTAGAGTAGCCCCGCGATTAGTGTTGTAGGCTTCCGACTGTTCTGGGGATCGTCGCGGGGCTCGTTTGACACGAGGGTGCCTGCCGTCGCGAAAGTACATAGTGTAAATGGATTCTGTAGTTATACGTGTCTGTAACATAGGTAATACAAGAACATGCATACATGCACAGGCTGCACTGGGACCGAAATGAAAGCCAGCGGGCGCACCTTGGTGCAGCGAAGTCGCGGAGCCGGTCTCGCGTGACCGCGCCTTCCATGCTGGCGTCTCGCTGGCGCCTTGACCTCTTCGACTTCGAGGCTGACGGCATCTTCGCGAACGCTGGTGCTCGAGGTACGCGTAACGCGCCACGCTCCATCAGCGTGGCTGGTCGGCATGCGTGCGGAATGCGAGTGGAATGCCACGCGCCACGGCGAACGCGAGGCGAGAGGTGCGGCCGTGGCGCGACCTGGCATGCCTAGAATCGTGGTGAATTGACTTGTGCCAGCAATCCTCGCGCTCTTCCGTTCGCCCCGCGTTCTCCAACTTCCAGCGCACGCCGCTCCGTTGAGGGCCGGCTAATTACTTGGCCCGCAAATCATGCATCTTCGCGAGGGCCCCCACCGCGCGCGAATCGCGCGCCGCGCAGGGCAGCGCCAGGGTCACCGGCAACTCACCCAACGCGCCCGCCATTCACTCCCAGCCGCGCGCTGGGGGTCGGCATGCGAGCAGCGACCCCGGCGCACCGAGCATGAGCCCGCTGATACAGTACGCATGGCGGTGATCCACACGCGGATTCCGGGGCGCATGCCAGGCCGCGCCACGGGCATGCCCCAGCGGCGCGTGCGAGCGGCGGCCGCGCCAGCCAGCGCCGCGCACGCCTCTGCCACCTGACCCCCGCGCAACGGAGCTCGCGCGTACGACAGCGCGCACGGGACCCCGCACGCGCCGCCAGCGTCCGGGCCCGCCCCTGCGCGAGCGAGCGAGCACGCTGGGAGCACGCTGAGCACGCCGCGGACCGCGAGAACGGTGCCGTCACGCTCCCGCTCTGTCGCCGTCGGCCGTCAGAACGTGTGCGCGGAACTGCGAGGCGGGCTGACCTCGACTCGACGGGGCCCTTGGCACTGCGCGTCATCCGCGCCAGGGTCGCGCGGGGAGCATCACGCCGTGGCCCCAGGGAGACGCGATGATCTCGGAGCCCTTTGCACCCTCGCGAAGATGCACGATTTGCGGGCCATGTGATTAGCCAGCCGCTGAGCGGCGCGGTGCACGCTGGAGCGTGTGTGAGCTGTGCGGGAGGACGCGAGGCGTGCTCGCTGTCCGAGCGCAAATCGCGCCGGTCAGAATTTCGGCACACAAGCTACCACATTATGGCTGCGATTGTGCATAAATCCGCGGAAGTAGCCGCAATCCGAGCCCTAGATGGAAGATCGGAGTAAATGTATTCATCCGCGGATGCCCCGATATGGGCGAGTTAGCCTCAGAGGCTCAGAGCCGGGTCCGAGGGCGGTTGGTGGGCAGGCTCGGAGGGCGGTCTCGGAAGTGTGAGTACGCCTGCGCGCAAGTGAATAGTGCGAAGATGCTCGGTGAGGTTAAAGGCTAACAGAGTGCGGGGTCCGTCGTCAGCTGCCTCGACTGCAATACAGCGATGCCGTGCTGCGTGGGCAATGACCTAAGAACAACGTCTGTCAACTACACGGAGGCAGGCCGGCGAACTCACCGGTCGCAAGCGGGTCAACAGGTGCGGTGCCTGTCGCGGAGGAACGAGTTGCTATATGGGCTTCGCCGGGACACACGCTGCGGGGAAACCACATCAGGTGTGATGCGGGGGCGCAGAGGTGGGATGCGCGGTGGGCCGCACCCGGAGCACAGCTGCTGCAAGGGGCGGGGAAATTCGCGTGTTTACGGTCGACGGCGGTCGCGTAAGGGGCGGGCGGGGTAGGCCTGCTGAGGCACTCCTGTCTAGAACTGGTGAAACGAACGTCAGGATTGAGAAAACAATGACATGGGGCGGATATTACGCGCAGGTGGCGTAGAAGAATTAAGGACGGCCTGCTCGTTGTCCTGCTTTCTCGGCACGCATACAGTCGCCGCGCGCTATGCCTAGTCGAGGAGCGGGGGTGCACGGAGCGGCGGTCTTCCACATGACTGGGCTGAAAATTCGTCATGTGGGTGAAAAACTTGGCGAATTATTTTTATTCACCTCGCACAGCAGTGCTGTACGCTGGACCGTCGACACAGGCTGAAGTTGACCGCAGAGCTGAAATAACCTGAGGGTCGGCCGGAGGTTAATCGTTGTGGCACCGGCGGCGGCGGGAGAATTGCCGGAAAAGGCGAAGCTGGCGGGATCCGGCGCACGGCCGAGCGATAGGCGCGTGATTTCCCAATTCGGTGCGCCGGACCGCTCATGGGGATTGGACAGGCGCGCAGTGTCGGTCGTGACTTGCGCTTACGCCTGTCGCCCAGGCTCTCTCTCTCAACGACCGCCATCGTCAACCCGACGAGCCTGGGCTGCGTCGCCAGCAACGCCGTTTCGACTCGTTGCAGCCACCAACCTCCCCCTCGCATATCACGCCCCTACCCGATCGACCGCAACGAGCGAGGCTCGGTCTCACCCGACTCTGCACGACGATCCTGCACGACCTGCTGCTAGGCTTCCCCGTCTCGCAGGAACCGTCTCCCTGCATACAAGGCTTTGGCTCCCTCCCTTCACTCGACGATTTCTTGTTTTTATACGCTTTTCACGCCTCTCGTGCTCTCGATCGCTCTCTGCTTGTCTTTTTCTTCTCACCTGTACCATGATCGATTTTCCTTCCCCCATCCTCTCTGTATCGGCGGAGGTTCTGAAGGAGCTGGACGGCGAAGATGCACTGTTTGGAATGTGGACAGGTGTGTAGACCCAGCCCTTTGTGGTCGACCCGACGAGACTGATCCCACCGCAGTGTTCACAAAATGCAAGGAGTCACTGAAGGACGGTCGACGCCTTGAGAATATCTCGTGGAGGCTATGGCATCGTGAGATGTCGCTCTCGCCATCGCTCGAGTCGAGCTCATCGAGCTCCTCATCGTCGTCAATCGCGAACACACGTTGTGCGACACCAATTACCCCCGTCTCAGAAGCGGGTCCCACGCACGGTGTGTTCCCCTTCCTTCGTTGCATCGTATGGTTTCTAATTTACTCAGCGGTACCGGTACCTCCAGGCAACGATTCCAATGACTCGCTGAGACCTACTGCCACCGGCCCCACGAGACACTCGTGGCATGGCGAGGACGTCCCCCATGCTGCGACACGCCGGCTTAGCACCGCGAGTATGCCTGTTCGCCCCCGCACACGCTCAAGCTCGGCCCAGCGGGTAGGATCGATAATTGCTGATATCCTGCCGAGCAAGATGGTGGTGCCTGTGCGCACGCACACGTATCCAGGTTCGAAGACAAACGCGCGGAAGCATACGGTGCCTGGATCGGGTTCAGGCACAGCAAGGCCAAGTCCTGCCCAGTCTGCAGCACCGACAGTGACACTAGCACAGCCGAAGCCTCAGTGTGCGCTGCCGACGGTGCAACTTCCAGCGACCCCGCCAAACTTGGGCGCACCCCGCGTCGTCGTGGTCAACCCTACCCCACATCCCACACCCCCGGCTACACCCCACCCTTCCCACACCGCCACCTTTTCTGGTCCCGCGCCCACGCATCTTGCCCCGCCGCCCGTACGGCCTGCGCTGACGATGTACCAACCAGCACCGCCTTCTGCATCTAAAGCGACTACCGCCACCCCATCACCACTCAAAGCAGATGCTTCGGGTGCAAATCCGGAGAAGGCGTCAGCGGCGGTACCCCACGCTGCTACCGTGCAATCACGGAACGACGAGACATTGAAGGCTTCCGACAGGCGCTTCTTCCTGCAAACGGCAGAATCACCTGATCAAGATTCCCCAGAGCGCCCCGTACAGCCAGCGGGTTCACGCACGCCCGTGGATGCACCCGAGCCTAGCCCGAGCAACAGCGCGACATCGAGTCGCAGCCACGTCAAGTCAGACGCCCCTCCGCCCAAGCGCGTGATGAGCAGGCCGAACGTCCGCCGCGGCAAGGACGTCGCGCGCTTTGCCACAGTGCGGGCTGGGAAAGCGACGGCACACCGTCCTGCTATTCAGAAGCGGGCCACCGAGCCGAAGAAGACCACGTTTAACATCGGCTCCGTATCGTCCAACGGCACCAGCAGGGACGGCAAGAGCTCTGAGACGAGGTCTCCCCTGCCTCACCTGAGTAAGGCCGTTCCTAAACCGCGTCCACCAAGCCCAGCCAAGCAGCCTGCCGCGGGCCCAGCGCGCAAGGGTCTGGTGATGAGCACCTCGTCGGACTACTCTACCGACTCTGACGACGACTCGGAGTGGGCATCAGACAACAGCACGCACAGCGTTGACGAGAAGGAGAAGGAGCGGCAACGCGAGGAGACTCGTTTCAGGGAGGCAGCCGAAGAAGCTCAGCGTCAGCGCGATCTCTTCGCCAAGGTTCCAAAGCGGTCGTACTCGAACCTCAACCGGTCTAAGTCAGGATTGCTATCGCAGCTTCTGAACCCCGACCCAACCATATTCCCATCCAGCCACTCTTATCGCACCAGCTACTCCTCGCAGGACATGACGCAACTAGCCAAACAAGGCGGTGGGCGACTGCCGCCGACGAACCACCTGACCAGCAGGAGCTCCGTCGCAGTCCCACTCGCCACGCAGATCACTCCGCTCACCGCTCAGGTGTCGCCTAGCAATGGCGCGAACCAACCTTACCGTCCCAAAGGTCGCCCCGAGGGCGCTGAGATGGAATCCGATTCGGAGGACGACCAAGACAACGGCATCCAGGTCTCCCGAAGTCTTGCTCAGCAAAAGCTCGCTGCGCTTGCTGGCCCTTCGCGCCGTCGTACCGCAGATCAGGCACTGCCGCAGATGCAGGCTCCACCACGGCCACCTGTATCCCACCAGCCCGTGATCCCGCGCGCCGCCGTAGAAGACCAGCGTACCGCCGCCGTTACGACAGTACCGATCCCACTCGGACATCCATACAATCTGCCAGCGCCAGCGCCGCCCATGACGCCCCGGACGACGCGGCGGCAGATGCTATCGACCGAGCTGTCCGAGAGCTTGCGCCGAAATCTGCTGTGGGAGCGCCAGGTCAGCAAGCTGAACCTGACGAGCGGCGCGCGGCGCGGTGGCCTTATCGGCTCGCGCCTGCAGATGACCGCTGCGAACCCCGATCAGCAGGGTGGCGGAAGCCAGGGTCAGAGGGGCACTCCGGACGAGCAGGAGCAACGCCGGCTTGCGGCGAAGGCGCGGACACGGAGTTGGGCGGACGATTATCACTATGCCGGTTGGTGAACGGTTGAACACCAGGCTAGGTAGGATCCTATATCGCACGTAACTGCGAACAGTCTCTTTCTTTCCTATATTTGTTTGTTCTGTCGGGTGTACGCTATGTTTGGGTGGCGCAGTTGGGCGCGCTGGTCTCTCGTTTATGGGTCTCATATTTCCTCCGTTCCTTCAATCTGCTTCTTGCTTGCCTCATCGTATCCTACGCATCATCGCTCCCCCATCCACCTCACCTCCATCCCCCACCATCCATATCTCTCGCACAGCTGCACGACATTAACTCCTCACATCCTCGCGCATTGCATGCAGACATGGGTAGGCTGCCGCCACCTCTGCCTGTCTCCCTGGCATCCACACCATAATTTGTAGCGCTCTGTCTCTCCTTTCCTTCTTTGCTGTCATCGTATCCGGATGCGGGGGCTCCGTGCGCGGCGTCGCCGGTGTATGCTCAAGTTCTACCGCGACGTGGCGCCTGGATATGCACCGTCTCTTGCCCCGAGTTCTCGTATGTAGGCTGCCTTAATGTGTATTTGTAGTCTGTCGCATAGTGTATATAGTGCTATTTCTACGTGCTGGTTGCCATGATTCGGAGCGTGCACGAGGACCGACCGGTTCAGCTGTCAAGCTTCCCGCCTGCGGTCCACCTGCGTCTACGCGGCCGCCGTGTGCGGGTTGACGTGTACTCAAAGGCGGTGATCCCATCGTTGTGCTGGACAGTCTTCAAGACGTCTGAGTACTGCTCCTGTCGGCCTCCACATCGTCTCTGCACCCCACCGCAAAACGATGCCTCCGGACGGAGGCACCAAAGGCCGCTACCGGCGGCCGCGGTGCGATGCACGTCGAGGCAGCCGCTTCTGAAGAATAGTCAGAAATTTCGATACCATTGACAGTAAGCTGATAATACGGATTTTCTCTGGACTCGCCCTTCTCTCAATTTCTCTTTCATCTCAAGAGACAGCTCCACGGCAGGCGTGAGCAGCACACGCTGCTAGCGCCGCCGCCATCTCCCGTTTTGGGAATATCCCGCTCTGAAGTTCGTAGACGGCGGTTTGCAACCATGAACGTCCACTCCAATCGAGCGCATTACCTATGTCTCTCTTTCCAGTAATAGCTCAGGTCTGGAACCCGACGCTTTACGCCTCAATTCGCGGCGCTGCGGAAATTCGGCGTTCCGGCCAGGAGAAACCCCGTAGACGTTCTGCAAGCACCGCTTCACCTGCTTTCCTTTCGTTCGACCGCCCAGAACATCGCCTCTCAGCTTCTGCAACACTGCTCCCAGCGACTTGAGCGTGGGGGACGCCTTCGACATGGTTCCTTTGCTCGGCGCGAGGAATTTGCTGCGCAAGCGACCACAGGCTGTGCTGTCATTGGTTTTCACTCAGCGGGCCCTTCGAGCTTCGAAGCCCTTCCTCTGTTTCACCCTCAACGACGGACAACTGCAGCAGTCGGGGCGATACGCCGCAGATTTTCATTGTTCACACCTCCCGAGCGCAGGCTTCCGCAGCATCTCAACGAATCCAGCGGTGCCGAGCGGCTGTGCGAATCGTTGGCTCCTGAGCTGCCCCCGCATCTTGGAAGAACCCGGCGCATACAACCTGCCCCGCCACTGACCGCAGGCACACCTCTCCAGGCCTCTAATTCGTCTCCAAGAAGACCCCTTCATAAGTCCAATCCTTGGCGAACTCGATAGCGCAGCTTTTCCACGCTTCGGCCCCCGACTATGTCATCAGACGAGGAAAGTCATCATGAAAACGAGGACGGCCTGCCGCCTGGCCTGAAGAAGAGACGAGTTCAGAGGGCTTGTGATGTATGCCGGAGAAAGAAAGGTGAGAGTCAACGCGTGTTCTTGGCTTGCAGTACACGCTCACCGAGCCCGGCCCCCGTCTAGTCCGCTGTGGGTACCTGAGTCGTTGTATGCTGGCCCTGCGCCTGGCTCATCTAGATACACCCTCGTAGGCGATGGAGGCCAGATGCCTAATAACCGATGCACGAACTGTGTGACCTACAACTTGGAGTGCTCGTATGTCGAAGCGGCGAAGGTGCGTCCCAAGGTTCGCCTAGCCGTGGATATCCCGCTTATATCGGACTCAGAAACGAGGACCCCCGAAAGGGTATGTTGTGTCGGAACGCTTCAGAGATTGCATAGGCTCAATGCTCGAATAGCTATGTGGAGGGTCTGGAGACTAGAGTGGTCAAGATGGAGAAGCTTCTGCTCAAGGTAGGTCTCCGCCACAGTGTGACCAGGCGTCCTCGCTAAACTACCATCCAGCTCTGTCCCGACAGCGATATCTTGGACCAACTTGGCGGTGCATTCGATAAGGAAGCTTGGCTTGCGAAGGGCGGCCCTGTCAAGACAACCTCCGGTGTTGGTCCCTCGGACGCACGGAGTCAAAGCCGGGGGCGGGCCGTCCAGCCCAAGCTACCTCCCGTCGACGCAGACGATCTTGACCCCAGCGACGACGAGCTGACCAAGACGAACACTCTTGAAACCCGTATGAAAGAGATCTCTATCGACCCTATGCATCCGCGTTTCTTCGGCAAGTCAAGTAGCGTCATGTTCCTCCAGACCGCAATGGCCCTCAAGAACACCTACTCTGGCCAGCCGCCCGCCCTCACGCCCGAAGGACGGCGTAGGATTGCCCCCTGCAAGCGTCCTGAGTATTGGCGTGCGCACTCGGTACGCCCCGCGGCTTGCATCATACGCCAGTGACTAACATTTCCTAGTGGGTGATGGAATCCCTTGAGAACCCGAAGGCGCACAGCAACTTCCCACCAGATGATCTCATGAAGCACCTCATCGAGTGCTATTTCAAGCGCATGAACGTTGCGATTCCCCTACTTCACAGACCCACGTTCGAGAAAGGTATTGCGGACGGTCTACACAAGCGCGACGAGGGCTTCGGCTCGACGGTGCTCCTCGTATGCGCGCTGGGTGCGCGCTGGTCGGAAGACCCTCGGGTTATCCTGCCCGGTACCAACAGCGGGCACTCGGCGGGCTGGGAATGGTTCCGGCAGGTGCAGTGGGTGCGAAGGTCGCTGCTATCCCCGCCGAGGCTGTACGACCTACAGATCTGCTGCGTGCGTGCTATCTTTGCTCGTGTGTGCGTATATGCTAACGCGCACCAGCTGACGGCGATATTCTTGCACGGCTCATCGACGCCGCAATCGTCGTGGACTGTCATCGGCACAGGCATTAGACTCGCTCAAGACGTCGGTGCGCATCGCCGCAAAGTGTACAATCACAACAAGCGAACCGTAGAGGACGAGCTGTGGAAGCGGGCGTTTTGGGTGCTTGTTTGCCTCGATCGCTTCATCAGCTCGGCGCTCGGTCGACCGTGTGCCATTCACGACGAAGAGTAAGGTGCTTCCTTGTCTTTTCATCCATATGCTGACGTCTTTGCTAGCTTTGATCTCGAGATGCCCATGGAGGTCGACGATGAGTACTGGGTCCACCCCGATCCTGAGCAGGCATTCAAGCAACCGCCAGGCAAGCCGTCGAAGGCGACGGCATTCAACTGCCTGATGCGCCTCAATCAGATTCTTGCCTTCGCTCTTCGCACGATTGTGGGTTCCCCGCTGTTCGCCCCGATTGCCATCGCTGAAACAACAGTCGTAGTACTCTATCAACAAATCGAAGGTGATGCTTGGCTTTGTTGGACCCCAGTGGGAGCAGCACATAGTTGCGGAACTCGACTCGGCCCTGAACAAGTGGATCGACTCCGTGCCGGATCATCTGCGCTGGGACCCAAATCGCGAGGACCTCGACTTCTTCACGCAGTCGGCAGGACTCTATGCGACATACTATCACCTGCAGATCATTGTGCACCGGCCGTTCATCCCGTCTCCGCGCAAGCCATCCCCGCTATCGTTCCCGTCTCTCGCCATCTGCACGAATGCAGCACGGTCGTGTATCCACGTGCTTGACGTACAGTACCGACGGATGGGCTACCCTGCGGTGAACAGCATGATGGCGCTGTTCTCCGCGGCGATTGTGCTACTGCTGAGCATCTGGGGCGGGAAGAAGGCTGGCCTGGCGGTCGACCCCGAGAAGGGCATGGAAGACGTGCACAAGGCGATGCGCATGCTTCGGGCACTCGAGATGAAGTGGCATACTGCTGGTCGCATCTGGTGAGTTGGTCGAGCTTGCTATAGGAAATTTCTCTGAATGTGTGTCCCAGGGACATTCTATACGAGCTTGCCAGTGCAGGCGAGTTGCCATTGCCGCGCCCCAGCCCTCCTGCCACGAACAAACGCGACCGCGACGCTGAAAGCCTGCCCGCCACCCCGGAGAGCAGCGGCTCGGTCTCTGTCGCGAGCACCGACGAGCCGCGGCACTATGCGGGGTCCAAGCGCGTCTCTGCAGTCGCCCGCTCGACTGACCGCCAGCAACCTATACAGCAGCAACAGCCTTTACCTACGTCGTTCGTGGATGCCGCAGCGTCAATGAACATGACAAACGGCGATGCCCCAGGACCTACCAATCCGGTGGACATCAACATCGCGAATGGCCACTTGGCGGCGGGTGTGGCTCCCGCGGGCTTCGCGCCGCCCGGCGGCTGGTACGGTTACGACGTACCGAATACGCGCTCCGCAGACCCGTACGGCGGCAGCAGCAGCGTTCCTGTGCGGCAGACGTCATCGGCTGGCGTCGTGTCCGGGCAGGCAAATGCGCCATTCGAGCTGGGGCACATGTTCTCGACCCAGAGCATGATGTACGATCAGGTGCTGTCGAACCTGTCGGCGTCGCTGGGTGCGCCGCCTACCGGCGCGGGCCAGGCGCAGGCGCAGTCGCAGGACCCGTTCGCCCAGCAGCAAACGCAGCCGCAGGCCGAGACTTACGCGGCACCCATGACGCCCGACAACTTTACGGACCTGCTGGCCTCGTTTGGCGAGGACTACGGCGCGATCTTCCCTGACTTCAACGACGGCGCGATCAACTTTTCGACATGGTCGAACGTCCCTCAAGGCTTTGGGTGAGCGCTGCATTAGCTCTGTTGCCGTTCGCTTGCTTACCTTTGCAGCAGTCCCGATGACTGGGGCTCATACGTCGCTGCTTTCGGCGGTGTACCGCCGCAACAGCAAAGCCAATTGTAAAGTCTCTGTCGGTCTATGTCTTGAGATCGGTTATGTTACGACAGAATTACTGCGCTAGGATGTGCTGTTACCGACTGGGCCTCGCGCTCGGGACTTGGATATCCGACTGAATATGATCCTTAGCTACTGTACGCTGCAGTAATATGTACGCTCCTAGAGCTACCTTCTTGGAACTAGCTCGCATGGCAGGCAGTGCTACACAGCGAGCCAGTGGTCCGGCTGGGTAGGATGGCCAGAAATGGAAATTGTGAGATAGTTATGTGAGAAGGTCCTCGCCACCAGCCGCAGCTGCCCAAGCAACTCTAACTTACATAAAGCTCTGGATGTCGCTCCGCGACAGCGATATACAGCGAGCATAATCCATAAATGAAGCTCAGCGCGTAAAGATGGCGCATTTTCTCCGCAGAGGCCCTGTGGCAGCCGCTGGAATCCATTCGACGATTGCAGGGCTCGGTGCTGCCTTTGCCGCCTAATCAGTGTGGCAATGGGGGCTGTGTTGGACCTTGTGCAACCCTGGGTATCGTCCGGCCGACAGTCCACAGAACAAGTGCTGCGGGCTGTGGACAGAACGTTCTCGGTTGCACAGGGGGTCTGCAGGACGGTTAGGACGGCTCATGATCATCTCCGCCTGGCGCTTGCTGGCGATGCGCTCATCTTCCTCCGTCGAGAGCTCCCTCTTTCCATGTGCCCACTATCCCCCATCCCGGCTTCTTCTGCTCTGACTCCTGCGCTCGGTACCGCCATCACTTGACTCCCTGGATAACGACGAATATTCGGGGGAATTTTCTGTCATCGTAACTGCTGTGACGCTCGCGCCGACCAGTCAGCGGTGCTACGAACGACCTCTCGGTCTCAAGAGCAGTCATGTCATCGTCCGAAGACGACCACAAGACTACGCGGGATTCAGCGCGAGCCAAGAGAAGGGGCCGTGCGTGCGATCTGTGCAGACATAAGAAAGGTGAGAGTCGTGTATGGCTGCTCCGCGCCCGAGCTGAACGCATCCTTTTCAGTACGATGTGAGTATCCTATAAACAAGGCCTCGGACCTGACGGACTAAGATTGTCTTCGCTGGGAGGTGACGGGCGACCAGGAGAGCGATGTTCCAATTGCTCGGCGTCGCAGCAGGAGTGCACATACGTCAGGGAAGCAAAGGTGCGTAATCCAACACTACGGTCGTGTGCGCTCGAACTGAAGCCTCTCGTCAGAAACGTTACCCTGATGCTGAGTGAGTCCCATTATCTTCTCGGAGGATAGAGGATTGACATGCATGCAGACGTATCAAGCAGCTCGAGACGGAACTCACGAATTACAAGAAGCTCCTGAACAAAGTGCGTATTACGCCGCTGCACCAAAGTCCTGGACCTTGACAGCCATCCTAGCTTCACCCAGGCGTCGACTTCAGTAGAGAGCTCAGTGGAATATTGAGCGACAATAGCCTGTGGCTCCTTGACGCTGAACAGAAGGCAGCAAGCTCGGCGCAAGTCCCTCTGCGTCTTCCTTCACCACCATCTGCGCCCAACCCACGGCCGAGCCAAGACACCGACCCAGGCGAATTCGAGTCGAGCGATGAAGAGCTGACATTTCAGCTGGAGCTGAAGCGAAGCATGGCTGCGTTGTCCCTCACAAACGAGTACCCGAGGTACCTCGGCAAGTCGAGTCGGCTACGCTTCTTCAAGAAGGCGTATGATATGAAGAACATGTATACCGGCGGAGAGAATGGCACAACGCTACTCAACGAACGGCTCAGACAGTCGGTCTGTCGGGTCAAGTACATCAGAAGCCAGCCAGTATGTAGCCTGCAATATGCGGCCGAGATAGCACTTACGCCCCATGCATAGTGGATTGCTCCCGCGCTTGAGCCAACGCCACTGCCACCCTACGACTTCCCTCCTGACGACTTAATGGGACAGCTCATCGACTTGTACTTTCTGGAGCTTAACTGCCATCTCCCACTGCTGCACCGGCCCACCTTCGAGACCTGCGTCGAGAGCGCTCTCCATTACGAGGACGAGGGCTTCGCCTCCTTGCTGCTTCTCGTATGCGCCATCGGCGCCCGTTTCTCGTTCGACAAGCGCGTACTCTCCGAAGGCACGCAGAACTGGCACTCCGCGGGCTGGAAGTGGTTCATCCAGGTCGTGCAGCACCGCAAGGGCATCATGCTGCGGCTTCCACGACTGTATGACATCCAGATACCCTGCGTAAGTCCCCTGTATCTTGTCGAGGCGGAAGACTGAACGCATCGCTGCAGCTTATTTACTGCTACCTGCACGGCTCGTGCGTCACACAAGCAGCGTGGGCGCAGATTGGCTACGGTCTACGGCTGGCGCAAGACATGGGTGCCCATCGCAAGAGATCCTACGGTAACAGCCCCACTATCGAAGGGGAGCTGATGAAGCGAGCGTTCTGGTATGTCCAGCCTATATTCATCATCGAGAAATGCGTTGGTCTAACACACCGTAGGATCCTTGTCGCACTGGACAGATCACTATGCTTGAGCCTAGGTAGACAATGCAGCCTCGAAGACGAAGAGTGCGTATTTTTGTTGTACGTATGGTCACTGCCACTAAGAGATACGACAGCATGGATCTCGACTATCCTCTCGAAGTCGACGACGAATATTGGGTCTCTTCGGACTCCGACAAGGCGTTCAAGCAACCGGAGGGCAAGCCGTCCATGGTCTCGTATTTCAACTCTTCGTTGCGGCTTAAGCAGATTCAAGCATTTGCATTACGGACCATCGTACGTACCATTTTAGTGCCACCATGACCATGCATCTCACTTTCTGCAGTATTCGACCAAAAAGGCGAAGGTACTTTCCGGGCGTACAGGTCCGGAATGGGAGCAGCAGATCATCACCGACTTGGACTCCGCGTTGAACCAATGGATGGACTCCGTCCCAGATCATTGTACGTCGTACAAACAGGTGCTGGGAAAACCGTATCTGACCGTAGCTCGCAGTGCGATGGGATCCGCACAAGGAAGATCTAGCGTTCCTCAAACAGTCATCCTTCCTATATTCGTCGTACTACGGCACTCAGATCAACATTCACCGACAGTTCATACCCTTGCCGCACAAACCCTCGAAGTTAGCGTTCCCTTCACTTGCTATCTGCACGAACGCCGCACGCTCGACGATACATGTGCTGGACACGCAGTTCAGGAGATCGGGGCTTTCGCCGTTCCTCAACATGGTGCGTAGCTGTCTCGGCATTGCGCAGGACGACGAGAGCGCTGACCAGTTACGCGCTAGGCTGGTCTTTTCAGCTCTGGAATCGTGCTGCTCATGAACATCTGGGGTAGCAAGCAGTCGAGCGTCGCAATTAATCCTGCGAAAGAGTTGGGTGAGGTACACAGAACGATGGAAATCCTGAAGTCGTTAGAGGGCAGGTGCGTGCGCACTTTCAAGCGATGGGCATCAACCTCACCTCCCTTGCGCAGGTGGTATTCAGCTGGCCGCTACCGTGAGGTCCTGCACGAACTCGCAAACGTTGGCGATGTACCGCTTCCACAGGGCATCTCGCGTCCACCGAAGCGCTCTCACGAGGAGAGCACGATGAACGGCGCTGGTCCCTCAGTTTCTACCCCGAGTTCGGCCTCGACCCCGTCAGACCGTCCCACACCAGACAGCCATCGCGAGATCGCGGGCTCGCGCCGCGTGTCCCTGCAGCAGAGCCCTGTACTCCCAGATGGCTCGCCACCAAGCAGCGACGGCCTGTTCAGTCCGACGCTCGACTTTGCGCTTCCGATGCACAGCGACGAGCTCGGGCGTATTCCTATCTTTTCTGGGCAAATGCAGAACCAGATGCAAGGACAGATGCAGCCCCAAGACCCGCTGCCGGTGATGCCTGAGCGTGGCTGGGCGGGCTTCGACATGGCGCCGTCCTCGTTCAGATCGGTCGACCCCGACGCAGGCCTCACCACCATGGCAGCGCCCGCTGACACCACGCAGTTCGTAGGGGCTTTCTCAGGACAGTATGCTGCGGAGGCGCTGTCCGCCGCGTTTGCGAGCGTGCCGCAGCAGCAGATGGGCCCGGCGTACCAGATGCAGGTCGGCAGCAACAGAAATGGGATCGCGGACAACACGCTCGCGATGTGGTCCACTGCGCCGGGGAATTTCGAGTAAGTGCCATGCTGGAGTGGCTTAGGACGAGAAGCTGATCCCATTGTACAGCTGGGACGAGTGGGGCATGTTCATTTCCAGCATGAACGGTCAAGAGCAAGGCGCCCAGTAGCTGAGCCGTATCAAAGTTGGTTTATCTCATTAATATTCGCTTTGTTGTACTTTATTATACCACGAGTCTCCTAATACCTTATCTGTCTTTGGCCGCGTAGGCAGGAGTTCTTCCTGCCCTACGGTTCGAGGTCGGTGTGGCGTTCTTTCTTGTCATGTCACGTCGCCACCGGCGATACCGCGGCTATTTCGCACGCCCGGACGTCCTCAGCGCGGCATTCTGATTACACACCGGTAGATCTTCGAACACTGAAACTCTGCCAAGAGTTCGCTAGCACTGCCGCACGGGAAGAAATACTTGAGCACGCCGAGGACATATCAAGGTCTGGCTTGAAAGGGAACGAGGAGAGTGTTCTGTCTATCAGAAGTTGGCGCTGTGGTATGGGCAATCAATCATTAAGTTTACTCAGGTCTACTTACCTTGCTTATCATATAGACGCCCATATAACAAATGCTCACTTACGTTCTCTTACTTGTATTACTTGCTGTCTTACTGGTCAATACCGGGGAGTTGACGCCGAGTCGGCATTTTCTTCCGCGCACTGAATGTCGCGTTCCGTCAAGTCAGTGCAATGATGACATATGTATCCTCCTATCCCTCCATCCTCCTACCATCTGGTCCGCGGACTTGTTCCATACAGCGCGCTCGAGCCGTCCCAGCGCGCGCAACGACGCCTTTCCCGACCGGAGCCGCAACGAGCTGACTCATATAGAGGCATCCTCTCTCGGCCCGACTTCTCTGAAAAGCTCTGTAATACGCACGCATTGCCAGTGACTGCAAAGAGGCCCTCTTAGCTGCACGCCAGCAGACGTCTGTTCATCCGCCCACCGCACAATGTCCAGTCACGACGAAGGGTCGTCTGGGCAGCCCTCGAAGAAGAAGCGCATCCGGGCCTGCGACCAATGCCGGCGGAGGAAAGGTGTGCACGCCGCCCTGTTCCGTTGCGCTTAATGCTGAGCTTCATGCGATTTCTGGTTTGCCGAGCGAATAGTGCGATGTAAGTTTGACATCAGTGCATAGTGGCTGCAGGGCCGCTAACATTTCCCACAGGTGACGGGTCAGAGATTCAGAGCAAGGAATGTTCGAACTGTGTGGCGTTCGGATACGTATGCACGTACCTCACGGGGCCCGACGTGAGTGCTAGGAATGTCCCTCTCTGCTTCGTGCCTAACCAAGCAACGCAGAAGCGACATCTTGACCCAGAGTAGGTATCTTCACAACGTTGCAGCGAATACGGACGCTCAGCGGGACTTAGCTACGTTAGAGACCTTGAGTCGGAGGTGACTAGGTTGCGGCTCCAGGTACAAAAGGTGCGCTTGCAAGCTCCACGAAGCCAACGCCATTTATAGTCTCTCCTAGCTGCAAAACGACCCGTGCCCAAGGTGTGCATTCAACGATGCGCGGGATACGTCCACCCCATCCAGCACAGATATTTCTACTCCTATCATACCTACGACAACCCTAGGCAGTCCAACAGCTGATGCCGACAGCGACGGCGAAGAGGTACTGGTCGAAGGATTCAAGAGTCTCAGCGTCGACGCAAAACCTATCCACTTTCTCGGACGGTCAAGCAACTTCACCCTCATCAAGGCTGCGAGAGATCTCAAACAGCAAATCACACACAATCCTTCTACTTCGTCGCCTGGAATAGAGCTCCTCGATGCCTCACAAGCTTGCCCAACACGGCGACCAGAATTCTGGGAACTCGCTTTAGTCAGCTCTTCCTGCGCGTACTGGGTTGTAACAGCGGCGCTGACAGTTCCTGTCGCAGGTTCCCATCAAGCCAGATCCCCCATACACGAACTTCCCGGAGTCAGCGCTGTTGGATGAACTCGTCGCTATCTACTTCCAGTCCATCAACGCCATGTTCCCGCTGCTGCACCGCCCGACGTTCGAGCGCGGCATATCCTCGGGACTTCACCTGCGCGACGAGGGCTTCGGCGCCGTCGTACTGCTCGTGTGCGCGCTCAGCGCCCGTTTCTACAAACAGCCAATCGCGCTCCCGCCTGAGGCACCAAACTGGCACTGGGCGGGCTGGCAGTGGTTCGAGCAGGTGCGCGAGCGCCGCAAGCTCGTGCCGCTCCTCCACACCCGCCTCTACGACCTCCAAATCGCTGCTGTGAGGTATGCCCCCCTCGCGCAGCCCACTGCTCTGCTGATGCACCATCGCGCCTGCAGCTTGCTGCGGGGTACGTGAGCCCGTCGCCTGCTAGTCATTCGAACTATGCCATTGTTGGACACGGGATACGTCTCGCACAAGACCTTGGCGCACATCGACGCACAACATATCCAGCGAAGCCGACAGTGGAAAGCGAGTTACGGAAACGCGCGTTTTGGTAAGTACGCTCTTTCGAGGGTAAATGGGCAAAAGCTAACATCGTCTATAGGCTACTGGTCGCCATGGACAGGGGCATGTGCTCTGTCCTGGGCAGGCCTTGTACCATTCAGGACGAGGAGTAAGCTCTTCTTGTCCATGTATACCAAAGCGTCTCTGAGACATACCTAGCTTCGACGTTGACTACCCTACAGAGTGCGATGACGAATACTGGGAGCTTGAAGATCCAGAGCTTGCATGGAAGCAACCTCCGGGAAAACCCTCGACGACTACGTACTTCATCCTCATGTTGAAGCTCGCACAAGTTCATGGGTACACGTTGCGCACCTTGGTACGCCGACGCGCACACTCCACCATCAGCGCTACTAATCAAAGGACAGTACTCATTACGAGGCTCCAAAGTTCTGTCGGACCCTGAGCGCGCCCAAGCGATTGTGTCGCAGCTCGACTCCGAGCTCAACAAATGGCAAGACTCTGTGCCAGAACACTGTACGTTATATGCTACGCCGCATACACCCCACCCTGACGGCGAGACTTAGTGCGCTGGGATCCCCTACAGCCGAACGACCTGTGGGCGAGCCAGTCAGCGTCGCTATTCGCCGCGTACCACGCGATGCGCATCTTCGTGCACAGGCCTTTCATCCCGATGCCGCGCAAGCCCGCGCCGCTGCCGTTCCCATCTCTGACGATCTGCACGAGCGCGGCGCGGTCGTGCATTCAGGTCCTCGACAAGTACCTCGCGCGCTTCGGGCCGGCGTTTCTGCACAATCATCACCAGGTGCGTTGCTCCACCGGATGGGCTGAGGTGTATCTGAGACTGATTACGGCGCAGTTGACGCTGTTCACCTCGACGCTCATCCTGTTGCTCAACATCTGGGGCGGATCGCGTACTGGGGCTACGGTCGACGTGGCGAAGGAGATGGAGGAGGTGAATCGGGCGTTGAATTTGCTCAAGCAGCTCGAGGGATGGTGCGTAGCAGCTCTCCTCGCAAACCTACCGTTGCTCAATGTACTCTAGCTGGATATCTGCTGGCAGATTTTGGTGAGCAGATCCCTATCCATGCGGCTCACCTCTTCCTGACTTCGCGGTAGGGACCTATTGCACGATCTCATGACGGCGGTCGACCCAGCGCAGCAACAACTCACATCAAGTAGGGCTCAGAAACGCAGGCGCGAGGACGACGCCTCAGAAGACACTAGTCTGTCCCCCTTCGCTCCTGCCCCTAGCCCCACGACGGCCACAAACGGGCCCCAGCAGCCCCCCGAGACACTACCATTTGTACCGCCACCATTCGACGGTGCACCTCCTGCACCAGCTGCACTGCCGAGTGTCGACTTCACCTTCAACACAGGATGGCAGGCGCCAGCACCGCAGGGCGCAGGCCAGCCGTTCGGCGCCGGGGCGACAGGTATCGACGGCGCGGTGATGTTCGACCCCGACATCGAGGCGATCTTCGCGGACCTGCTGCCCAACGCACCGTCGTACGAGGACCCGTTCCAGGGCATGACGCTCTTCCCGAACTATATCTACGACGGCACCGATGTCGCGGGCGGGCTCGCGCAGGGGAGCGTGTTCTCGCCGCTGCAGAGCGAGTCGCCGGGGCCGGTGTGGGGCGCAGGGATGGACGGAACACAGTGGGTCGAGCCTTTTTCTATGGTCTTGGCCTCAGCTGATTGTTCGGTTGTAGGAGCAGTGCTACCGGGCCGCGAGCGACGTTCGGTGCGATACCCACGGCACAGAATCCGCCTGGCAGGCGGTAAGGTGTCACGAGGCTTACATCCCACATCATATACCGTACTGTACATCTATCTGTTTGTGATACCACGCTCTGTAGAACATGGCCGCAGGGTCGTGTAATAGCACCCCTCTTCAGCAGATGTGGCGTATGTGCTCCGAGTCGCCACCGGATGCAGGCTTGTGTCGGATACTTGTTTAGACGGCGGATGTGTGTCGCCGCGCTTGATTCTGCCTAGCGCACCTTGGCTCGTACTTCGACCTGCGTCACCTCCGCGACCTCCTCGAACGTCGTACTTGCAGCCAACGAGACTGTTCGTGCTGCGGTGGAGAAGCTGCCTCTGGCATCTGTAAACCCTGTCCACGGGCCCCGCTGAGTCATAGCCTGGGTGTGCTGCGCGGCGCGCCGACCACGAACGGACGCAACTGCACTTTGTCAGTGACCACGACCCCGTCGAGGCCAGCCGCTTGAAACATGGCGGGAAAGGACGCGAACGAGGATTTGAAGAAGAAGAGACGTCCCCGTGCGTGCGACCACTGCCGACGCAGGAAAGGTGCGCCCGTTCTATCTCGCACTGTGCCTACATTCTGAGCATAGTGCATCTGCGAGGACAGTCCGATGTTAGTGCCTCCGAGCTCCCAACTCCGAGATCGTGCTCACTGTGCGTCATCGCTAGGCGACGGATCCGAGGAGGAAGGGCGAGCCTGCTCACTCTGCGTCGAAACCAAGCGTCAGTGTACGTACGTCCTTGGCCGCGAGGTACGCCACGAGTCTACCATCGGGCGCAGGTCGCAGCTGAGAGCTCTCTCAGGGTAAACGGAAGACGCATCTCGAACCTCAGTGAGTGAAAAGCTCAATGTGATTCACAGGCCGCTGAGCGTATCCCAGATACGTCCAAGCCTTGGAGATAGAAATCACCAGACTACGGCAGATTGTGCAACAGGCATGTGTGACTTCTCCAGAGTCGAATTTTGTCGCCTGACGGATGCACATAGCTTCAAGAGAAGGTCCGCTTCTACGAAAAGCAAAACGCTCACGCGGCACTCGGGACGATGACAAGCAGCATCGTCCGCGCATCTCCCAAGAATGAATCCCCCGCCTCTTCCTCAAGTGGAGGCACCTACGACGATGCTCAGGTGACCGACGACGACGAGAACCTGGTGGAGGGCTTTAAATGCATGTGTCTCGGCGAAAAGCACCTCCGCTTCCTCGGTCGCTCGAGCAGCTTTCCTCTCATGAAGGCTGCGATTGACATGAAGAAGGAGCTCGGCCATAGTGACTACGACTGGCCTACAGTGAGCGGGTATGCTGCCAAGTCGTTGGCGTTCCGGCGGCCGGAGTTCTGGATGTGCATCACAGTAGGTCGTCTCATATGCACCGCTGAGTGACCGCGTTCATGCGTGTACGGCAGGACATCGTCCCACCCGCGCCACCGTACACCGACTTCCCTGAGCCCGCGCTGATGGAAGATCTCTTGACCCACTACTTCAACAACATCCACCACAACTTCCCCCTCCTGCACCGCCCAACGTTCCTGCAGGGCGTCACGTCCGGGTTGCACCTCGTCGACGAGGGCTTCGGCGCGACGCTGCTGCTCGTCTGCGCCCTCGCGTCGCGCTTCAGTAACAACCCCGCGGTGCTCCCGCCGGGGAACCCCAGCTGGCAGTGGGCAGGCTGGCAGTGGTTTGAGCAGGTCCACGCCGCGCGCCGGCTGATCCCGCTTGCTGCGACGACGCTGTACGACCTTCAGGTTGCGACGGTGAGCAGGGTCTATTCGCCATCATATAGTACGCGCCTTGACGCCGATGATAGCTTGCTGCAGGATACACCGGCACATCGGCGATCCCACACTCGAAGTACGCTATCGTCGGACATGGTGTCAGACTCGCCCAAGATTTGGGCGCGCACAGGCGCATGTCGTACGGCACGACGCCAACAGTGGAAGGCGAGCTGAGGAAGCGAGCCTTCTGGTAAGCGATCTCACCTAGTCTTTGGGGCTTCTTAGAATCTCTAACTGACTGTTGCGTAGGATGCTGGTCCTCATGGATCAAGGCATGTCCTCAGTCTTAGGCAGACCCTGTGGTTCTTCGAAAGAGGAGTAGGTGTATCTGCCCTACGTTCCGTACCCTTTACTGACTGTGCACCACAGCTTTGACGTCGATTACCCTCTGGAGTGCGATGATGATTACTGGGTGACGGAGGATCCTCAGGACGCATTCAAGCAGCCGCCAGGGAAGCCCTCGACAGTTGCGTACTTCAACTGTGTCATCAGGTTGGAGCAGATTCACGCGAATGCTCTGCGTACGCTGGTACGTGTGCATAGCTTTTATTGTCGGAGGCAGCAGCTCATTCGGTAGTAGTACTCGTTGCAAGGAGCGAAAACTCTACATGACCCAGAACGCGCTCAACAAATCGTCGCGGACCTCGACTCTGAGCTCAACGAATGGATAGACTCCATCCCAGAACATTGTACGACCTACATCCCCTCTTCTTAACTCTCGCTCACTGCTTCTAGTGAAATACGATCCGCAGCGCGAGCCCAGTGTGTTTGCAAGCCAGTCCGCAGGGCTCCATGCGTCCTGGTACAGCCTGCGCGTGTTCATCCATCGGCCATTCATCACGGCGCAGAAGCCGCTCGCGGTACCTTTCCCCTCGCGCGCGATCTGCACGAACGCCGCGCGGTCGTGCATTCAGGTGCTCGACCGCCAATTCGTACGCGCTGGCAGCGGGCTCGTCCACCAGGAGCACCAGGTGAGTATGTCGTCGAACGGAGCCATTTGTTCGGAGAAGCTGACGGTATGTGCGCAGCTGTCGCTATTCTCTGCGAGCGTAGTCCTCCTCTTGCATGTATACAACAGCAGACGGGACGGTCAGGTGGTAGATGCGCAGAAGGAATTTGAGCATGTCTACAAGACATTGCGGATCCTCAAGGCGTCCGAGAGCAGATGGTATTCGGCAGGGCGTTTTTGGTACGTAGAAAGCTTGCAGTTGGAAATGCCTCATACTGATTGGTTGATCCACTCTAGGGATGTTCTCAGCGATCTCCTCTCCGCTATGGACCCAACATATCGTCCCAGCGCTCACTGCGCGCCACCGGCCGCACCGGAGCAGACGCCGCCCCTGCAGGAATACACGTCTGGCACCACGATGGCACCCCCTGCGGATCTACCCCTCGAGCCATTCTCTAACATCTCGACTTTCGGAGGTGTAGACATCTGGCAAGCTCCGGAGCTCCAGGCACAAGTGGCGCAACCCCTCGAAGAGAGCATGTTCGCGGCAGACCCTGACCTCGAGCGCATCTTCGAAGAGTTTTTCCCTGCAGCCACCTCGCGCGAGGACCCGTTTGCACCGATACCACAAGGCTTCCCCACCGCCCATCACGCCTTCGGCACAGGCACGGCTGTCGCGTCGGCCGCCTTCGCCGGCCCAGAGCAGATCGCGGGATACGCGACAAGCCATGGAGTCGTGACGAACGGATTTGGAACTGGGACGCCTGCGATGTGGGCGTCCGGGTCTGGAGGGTAGTGGTGAGTTTCGTGCATGAATATGGAGGACCGTTGGCTGAGTTGACGCTCCGTGCTCAGGTGTTTTCTCGTTCACAACTTGTATTCACACCATATTTATGAGCGTATCAGTCGCTGTCGGGGCATACATGTCGGAGCCAGGAATGCTGTGTCCGTCATGAGCTTCCTCATCTTCGTCTGGGCTACAGTCTGGACTGAGGGCCAGACCAGGCAGCGGCAGAGGATCTTAGATCATGGTAAGACTCCAGCCACAGCTGAGCTGAACGCGGAGGGGACGATCCGGGAAGGAACGCTCCGGGGTGGCTGCCAGTCCTGGGTCCAGCCCGATAAGCCTCTGGACGCCGACTCCGACTGTCCTCGTCGGCTCTGGGTGCCCCGCGGGGAAATCTCGGAGACGGCACGTCTGGCGTCGGGTGCTGTCCCGCTCGTGGCGCTCGTCGTACCACGAGCACGCTTTGCGACCTGGGTTGGCCCTTTCACAGGAAAACGCATCTGCAGGCGCATCCAGCTCTACCGCACGGAATGGTATATAACATAGCACCGCAGATGGTGACAGAGCCTCAGTCTACCCCCAAACCTACATCTTCACTCAACCTCTGCGACACACATCGGGATGCTGTCTTCACCCAGTCTCCGCCTGAGAGACGGCGCCGAATTTCCCCAGATCGGCATGGGCACCTGGAAGCACAACGGCGAAAAGGCGATCAACGCTGTCTACACGGGCCTGCAGGTCGGATACCGCCTGATTGACGGTGCTTGCGGTACGCTGGGGCACGGCCATGCGTTCGAATACAGTGCTCACGCCTCGTAACAGACTACGGAAACGAGAAAGAGTGCGGAGAGGGCCTCCGACGCGCTCTTGCGGACGGCTTCGTGAGACGTGAGGACGTTTGGGTCGTCTCGAAGCTCTGGAACACCTTCCACCACAAGGAAAACGTCAAGGAGGCCGTCCAGCGCTCGCTGAGCGACTGGGGCGTGTCATATTTCGACCTTTACTACGTCCACTTCCGTGCGTGCTCTTACACTGGACGATATTGCTTACGTCGCCGCTGACAGTCTCGCTTATTTGACAGCGATTTCCCTCAAGTATGTTTCTCCAGCTGAGCGCTATCCGCCAGGCTGGTACGTCGACGGCAAGAGCAAGGTCGAGCACGATCCAGCGCCGTTCCGCGAGACCTGGGAGGCACTCGAGGAGCTGGTCGATCTTGGTCTCATCAAGCATCTCGGGGTCTCGAACATGTGCAGCGCACTGCTCATGGACCTCATGAGCTACGCCCGGATCAAGCCCTCGGTCATCCAAATCGGTACGCCCTGCGCTCCAAATAGCCTATTGACCATCTGATTTAACTCATATTCAGAGATCCATCCTTATAACGTACAAGAGCGCGCCGTCCAGTACGCCCATTCGCAGGGCCTGCAGGTGACGGCTTACTCGTCGTTCGGCCCACTCGGCTTCCGCGAGCTGCATACGCCCAAATCGCTGCGCACCCAGCCGTTGTTCACACATTCGACAGTCACAGCCATCGCCTTGGCGCACGGCGCTACCCCCGCGCAGATTATCCTGCGATGGGCGACACAGCGCGGGCTCGCGATCATCCCCAAGAGCGACACGGAGCAGCAAATGCGCGAGAACCTTGAGAGCGCACGGATTACGCTCAGCGAGGCAGAGATGCAAGCTATCTCGGGACTTAACGTGGGCTTGCGATTCAATGATCCTGCAGACGTGCGCTTTTTTCTTCGTCTTCCTATATGCGCAGGCTGACAGGTGGCTCATAGGATTTTGAGGGCTGTCACATCTTTTCATAGCCTAAACTACGGGCTTGGCAGAGCTGATACCGTGAGGCTTCTGGACCAATAGTATTTCGTGTCTGTTAGCTGTGGTTTTGATCCACGGATCCAGTGCAGACTTGTGCAGTCAATACTGGATATCCTACTATCATAGCGCTAGTACTACTTAGCCTAGCGACTGAGGCCGACGCTTACATTTACGAAACGTTTTTACGATATCATGAATTAATGCGATTGTTGTTTCCTCACTCTGAAAGCCATCCCAAAGACGCTCTCGCGCTACATTCTCAGTTTTGAAGGCAAAAATCTGGGCGGTAAAGGGTCTATCGGGTCCCTGCTGGCGGTGCCAGGGGGCACGCTTCCTGAAACCAACACGATGCAATCCGAGTCCGACGTGATTTCCTCTGCCTCATCACGCTCGCATTCGAATTCCGTTGATGAAGACATTCATATCGACATCTATACATACAGTTCCGCATTATACAGGCGCTGGAGATATCTGAAAGTTTGCTTCGCGCGACCATCGTCTTGCTGTCCGCTACATCCCTTCGGCTTACTGTCTTTCCCGTCCTACTACACAGAGGCAGATACTAGGCTCGACTTGCACAGGGATCATGAGCGACAGAGAAAATATTGAGCGCGAAGAGGAGGACGATATGACACAATACTTTGGTAGGAAGCGTTTCCGCGCATGTGACCGATGCAGGAAGAGGAAAGGTACGCTTTCCCCATCGCTAGCGTAGCTATTTCACCATAATAACCGCCCCAGTACGATGTGAGTTCTAGTTGCAGGCTGTGTCGAGTAAAGCTGATCTGATTCTCGCAGGCGACAAGCTCGACGACGAGGCAACGACGTGCTCAATGTGTGCACCACTCGGAGAAAGCTGCACATACACCGACACGTCGGAACAGAAAAAGGTAAATATACTCACTTCATCGCAAAGATTGCATACTCAATGATTTTAGAAACGTTTTGTAGACGATGAGTGAGCGTAGATGCACCATATGCATGGGCTAGCCGCTGAGGCTGTGAAGATACGTCAAAGGACTAGAGCAGGAGGTTGCTCTTCTGCGAATTTTGGTTGCCGAAGTACGTCTCACGATCCCTACATTATCGGCGAACTGCAAACTGAGTGCAAAATTAGCTACAAGCCAAACTCAATGAGCAAGAGGCGATTTCATCTGTCGGTACAGTATCTACGAAGACTGGGCGACCGCCTCAAAATTCCCTTTCCAGTCGAGAAGAAGCGAGCGACGACGCGCTGCTAGAGGGGTTTAGGTCAATAAGCCTCACCGACACGCATCATTCCCGCTTTCTGGGCCGCTCCAGTCACTTCCCGATCATGAAGGCTGTCTCCAAGATCAAGCAAGAGTACGCTGAAGCAAGTAGGCGTGGTGGTAATGATGTACTCACGAATCGGCCCCAACGCCGCTCGCAATTCTGGCTTCGAGTCTTCGTACGCTCCTACCTTTGTGTAGACGACTCGTGCTGACGTTTATCTGCTACAGGACTACCGGACTCGAGATCCGCCATACACCGACTTCCCTGAGCCCACGTTGATGAACGAGCTCATCGACAACTACTTCCGCACGATCCACTTTGACTTCCCCCTTCTGCATCGCCCGTCATTCTTACAGGGTGTCGTGGAGGGTCGTTACATCACAGACGAAGGTTTCGGAGCGGTTGTGCTTCTCGTATGCGCCCTCGGCGCTCGCTTCTCCAACAACCCCGCGACCCTCCCGCCGGACGCTCAGAGCTGGCAGGTCGCAGGGTGGCACTGGTTCGACCAGGTTCGCAGCATGCGTAGGCTGATGCCTCTCACGACGACCACGCCGGCTGACCTGCAAGTGACCACGGTAAGACTTCCGCGCTTACTGCAGCTTACGCCTGCTGACGCGAGTGCAGCTGGCCGCTGCATATGTAGCTAGCCTGGCACTGCAGTACACGAATTCGTCTGTGGTCGGGCACGGCCTTCGGCTCGCACAAGACTTGGGCGTTCATCGCCGCATGACATACGGAAAGGAGCCAACGGTCCATAGCGAGGGCAGGAAGCGTGCGTTCTGGTACGCCAATGATCTGTGGCAAGCGACCTAAAAATATTGACAACGCGACAGGTGTCTGATCACAATGGACAGTGCGATGTCTGCTCACTTAGGGAGGCCATGTGCTATTCATGAAGAAGAGTAAGTGGCGAAGCACCTGCATGCGAGCCTGTCGCTGATTCAATTTTAGTTTCGACCTCGATTACCCAATCGAATGCGACGACGAATATTGGCTCGCTGACGATTCACGGGACGCGTTCAAGCAACCTCCTGAGAAACCATCTGCCGTGTCTCATTTCGTCTGGTACCTCAAACTGATGCGAATAAATTCGCGTGCTCTGCAAACACTCGTACGTGCTTACTTTCTGTGAACACGCTCGCGAAGCTCAAGAAGCTGCAGTATTCTTTGCAAGGGGCGAAGAACCTTCAAGTACCAGAAGCCGCTCAGGAAATCGTTGCGGAGCTCGACTCTGAGCTAAACCAATGGATGGACTCGCTTCCACCACACTGTCGGTGCACTTCCTTTCCTATATTATAGTCAATCTGCTGACCGCGCCGTAGTGAAATACGAGTCGACTAGAGAAGATATTCCCTTTGCAGCCCAAGCCGCCTCGCTTCAAGCTTCCTACCACCATTTGCGCATCTTCACCCATAGACCGTTCATCACGATGCCGCGCGACGTACCACTGCCATTCCCGTCTTTGGAGATCTGCACGAGCGCAGCGCGATCGTGCATCCAAGTTCTCGAGCGGTACTTCACTCTCTCCGGACCCGCGCTCATCTATCAATATCATATTGTACGTGCCTTACAACATGCTGATCGAAACCTCTGGCTGATATGAGATGGAAAGAGCTCGGTGTTCCAGGCTGGGATGATCCTGCTGCTGCGGATTTGGCAGAAGATGCGTGTGAGTGCGACAGCTGATGTCGCGACGGAGTTCGAGCACGTGGACAAAGCACTGCGCATCCTCCAATCCCTCGAGTTGTAGTGCGTTATGTTCACTCTATTGCTGAAAATTATCACTCACGACATCGCAGCTGGGATGTCGCCGGCCGGTCTTGGGACATGCTCAACGACATCATGTCCATCGTTAAGTCGCGCCATCTGCAGCTCGCAGCTGGCTCTTCAAGATACGGAGCTGACTTCCAACAAGACACACCGTCTACAGTCTTGCCATCTCCGCAGCATTCGTCGAACCAGGCACCGCTGGTGTGCTTCGATGCGCTGGCGAGTGCCGTGACGTCCGGCTTGGGACCGACCACCGACACCCTTAGCCTACTGCACCAAGCCAACAGTTGGGATACATCATCTGCTCCGCTTGCGGGCGCCCAGCCGGAATATGATCTTGCCCAGCAGAACCTCGACGCCATCTTCGCGGAGCTCCTCCCGACATTCGGGTACGACGAGTCCCTCGTGATGCAATCTGACGCGCAGCCGAGCTTCGAGTTCGCCCAGCAGCCCCGAGAAGAATGGGTCCAGTCAGCGTATGGCCCTTCCGCGTCAGTATGGGATTCGTATCGTGCTGGAGGCTCGTCGTAATGTTGCGGCGGTGCTTAGATGGTAGGCAGAATGAGAAATGGATTTACAAGAAACGCCCCCTGACTACTACATATATCAGTTGTACTCGATACTAGAAACCGGTCTTCAGAAATGGAATAGATGTTGAAAATAACCGTGCCACGTCCCGGATGCAACGAAGTTGACGAATTGGGCGACCGAGATACAGTACCCAGCTCGGACTAGGGTTCACGGGGTCTCTGGTGCCAGGGGACCTGCTCACCTCCCGCCGAGTCCCATACCCCACGGAACAGGCTTAAACTTGTGCGACCTCGACGTAAGGTCCGTCGCCGGACATTCATCTCCCACCTCAGGGTACCATACACGATGTACCACTCTGCAACAGACTTCAAAAGCATATACTTTCTTGATCTTTGTAGATGTGCGGGGTGGTGGCGCGGCCCCCGAACGCCTTCACTAGCAGACTGCCAAGCTGCGCGAAGCATAAATTCTTCCTCTTTACATACACACCGGTATTCGCTCATATTCTAGCCCCTATATTTTCCCGCATAGCACTACGCTGCTAACGTCTGCGGACGGGAGTATCTTGTTTGACTCCATCTGCCCTTCAGGCGCGCGCTGCGGCACAGTGCCGTCGGCGCTTGGCTTGCTGCACGCGTCTTGTCCCTAACATTCGTGTGGCCCCCTGCGACTGGCACTGCCAGGGATTTCTGGCCCTTGGCACAACCTCAGTTAGTCTTGATTCATACCGCGGCTCCCACATGAGCGATAGACACGACAGCGATCGCGAGCAGGAGCGGGAGCGGGAGTATGTGGCGAGAAGGAGGCTAGGTCGCGCCTGCGACCGGTGCAGGAAGAGGAAAGGTACATTTTCCGCTGCAGACACATCAAAGCCTGTGCTCATCTTGCTCACCCACAGTGCGATGTGAGTCATCGTCGGCTCTCTTCTGCAGCGGACGCCGCGACTGAGTAGTAGACGCCAGGCGACGGGTCTGAGACGGAGCGAACGACCTGCTCCACCTGCGAAGACGCTGGTCAGAAATGCACGTACGAGGCGAACGCAGAGCCGCGCGATGTGAGTGAATCTGCATAATCCTAACAGCCTGTCACCAACACGAGATAGAGACGCGTCGCCGACGCAGAGTGAGCGCGAGGTCTACGCATATTCTTTCTAGTCCACTCGGCTGACACCAGAAAAGGTACATCAAAACTTTAGAATCGGAGGTTGCCAAGCTACGCCGTTTAGTCGCGGAGGCGAGTTGTGTAGTGTGAATGCTGTGGTATAACTCAAGCTGACGTAGTCCAGCTCCAAGCGAAGCTTGACGAGAAGAATGGATCGGTATTCGCAAGGACGACGACAGAGACCGCAAGTTCGTCATCGCCATCGTGTATTAGCCACTCGTCATCCGCAAGAGGCACCCCTACCCCTACAACGCAGGGAGCATCGATGCCGACTGAGGACCCCCTGGTAGAAGGCTTCAGGTCCCTCTGCCTCGGCGGCGCTCAGCACACGCGCTTTATGGGCCGTTCTAGTCACTTTCAGCTCATGAAGGCCGCGTTCGGTATGAAGTTTGAACTCATCGCGGAAAGCACCTCCCATCTGGATGGAAGCGTCGACATCAATATGATCCTGCCCCACCGCCGCCCGCAGTTCTGGGTCCACATCTTCGTAGGCTCTCCCGCTTGCCCGTAGGCCTCACTTCAATCACCACTCATTCGCAGGACTTTCTTCCACGCGATCCTCCGTACACCGATTTCCCGGAGCCCACACTCATGGCTGAGCTCGTCGACAATTACTTCCATACCATTCACTACGACCTGCCTCTTCTGCATAGGCCAACCTTCTTGCAGAGCGTTACCTCTGGTCTCTATCTTGAAGACGAAGGCTTCGGCGCCATCGTGCTTCTCGTGTGCGCCCTCGGCGCGCGCTTCTCGAACAACCCGGCAACTCTGCCTCAGGACGCACAAACTTGGCAGCACGCGGGCTGGCGGTGGTTCGAGCAGGTCCGCAGCGCGCGCAGGCTCATCCCGCTGACCAGCACCACGCCGGCAGACATCAAAATCACCGCGGTGAGCACCTCGCTGTACGAGTGCGGCGCGCCTGCTGACAGCTGCGCAGCTAGCGGCAGCGTATGTGAACACGTTCGCGACACAGTACACGAACTCTTCTCTTATCGGGCATGGCCTGCGGCTTGCGCAAGACCTTGGCGCGCATCGCCGCTTGACATATGGAACGGTGCCGACGCTCGAGGGCGAGCTGCACAAGCGTGCATTTTGGTACGATGCGGGCTACCGATGATCTAGACAGTGCTCTGAGCGCCCTACAGGTGTCTGGTCGCGATGGACAGAGGAATGTCGGCGTCCGTGGGCAGGTCGTGTAGCATACAAGAAGAAGAGTAAGTCGAAAGATCTCCTTCATGCGGTCCTCAACTTACGGTCACTACCAGCTTCGATGTTGATTACCCCATCGAGTGCGATGACGAATATTGGCTGACCGATAACCCACAAAATGCTTTCAAGCAGCCACCTAGAAAGCCGTCAAGCATGGCATATTTCAACTGGTACCTCAAGCTGACGCAGATACAGGCGCGTGCATTGCGAACCATCGTAAGTGACTGCGCTTGCGACCACCCCGCGAGGCTTAAAAGAATTGCAGTACTCGTTACAAGGTAGTAAAGCCCTCGGGGACCCGGAGAACGCGCAGAGATGCGTCGCGGACCTTGATTCGGAGCTGAATCAGTGGGCTGCATCGCTTCCTGAGCATTGTCAGTACGCTCCTGTCTTCTGGAAGACCGCCTACTGACCTGCCTCGAAGTGAAATACGACGCAACCAGGGACGATATCCCTTTTGCAGCGCAAGCGGCGTCTCTGCAGGCATCCTACCATAACCTCCGCATATTCATCCACCGGCCGTTCATGTCTCAATCGCACGATATATCTCTGCCATTCCCATCGACGACTATGTGCACGAACGCTGCACGGTCCTGCATTGAGGTTTCGGAACGCTACTTTGCGCTCAAGGGCCCGGTGCATGTCTACCAGCAACACGTCGTACGTTTTCCTATTGTTCCTATCCTGAGGTTTCCCTGATACAGGCAGCGCAGAATGCGATGTTCCAATCAGCGATTATCCTGCTACTGCAGGCCTGGAGGCAAATGCGCGCGGGGATTGCGATCGACGCCGCAACGGAATTCGGGTATGTCAACAGGACATTACGAGTCCTTCGAACACTGGAGTTGCAGTACGTCGTGTTTCTTCTGTTACTTGAATCGTCGCTCATACTTGTCGCAGCTGGGATATCGCGGGCCGATCCTGGGACATCCTTTCCGATCTCATGACCGCTGTGCAATCGCGGTACGGCAATTATGCTCGGAATGTATCTCAGGGTGGGGTAGGAGGTACAGGAGTCGAGAGAACCTTCCGTGCGTCGTTGGCACGACCACAGCTTTCACCTGGCAGCGCCACTTCTCCCGTGTATGCTACCGCACCTCCATGGAACGCTGCAGCCCCAGCCCTCGATCCAGCAATGCACAACACCACCGGCACCACGAATGTGACCTCTCAAACCGGCATCTGGAGTCCCGTCTCCGGCGCACCCGCGGTGTCCTCGACGAACGCCCCTCTCGAACTTTCCGCTTTCACTCGGCGAAGCACCGAACCCAATCTCGACGCAGCCTTCGCGGCGTTCTTCCCAGCATTCACGTACGACGACCCATTTGTGATGATGACCCAGCAGCCCTACTCTTCCGGGCAACCTTTCGACGCAGAAGCGTGGCTAAACGGGGGCGGGACCGATGCGAACGTGGGTACGAGCACCTCTCATTTCGCTCAGACCTACGGTGGGCCTTTCCCTGCTGGCAGTGCACCCGCGCAAGGGTCGACCTTGCAGTAGATTCTATGGATTTACGCACCGTCCTTTTTCATTCGTTTCTGATATTGCGGTACTTAGCATACGCAAGTTTTAATGTCTAGTCCCAAGACGAACAGCTACGGCTATGTCTGAATAGATGAGGTCTATTCTACGACGGTCACCGGTTTCCTGAAATTGTGGGTGGAAGGTTGGTGGAAGGTCGATAGTACTCGGCCCGGTACAGGGTTCACCGGGTCTCTGGTGCCAGGGGGCGCGCTCGCAGTGCGACAGGAACCGTTCTCACCTCTTGCGACCTCGACGTCGGCCCCGTCGCCGCACCTTCATCTCCCGCCACGATGTACAGACTACCGGACTGCGCTAGTTCCTTCCATCATCCCTGGAAACCATGATTGAGACACACGTTCGCGCTGTGCTTGATACCCCACAGGCGCTTTGCGCTGCGCGGATGGCGGTTTGTTCTCCTCAGTCATCCCGACGTCCAGCCCAGACAGCTCCATCGGTCCTTATCTCTGTGCTACTTAAACGAAGCCAATCCCGACCTGTGCCGCGTCTAACGCGCAGCCATGAGCGACAGAGACGATAGCGACCACTCGCGCGAGCAGGAGCAGGAGCACGGGCATGAGTATGTGGCGAGGAAGAAGCGCACTCGCGCCTGCGACCGATGCAGGAGGCGCAAGAGTACGTTCATCGTTGCCTTCCTTGGAGTACTCTTTGACTTAATCACGGCATTCTGCAGTACGTTGTAAGTGACCTGTTACCTTAGGGTCCCCTTCGAAGAGCGCGTCGTAACATTGAACGCCAGGCGATGGATCAGAAGAGCAGGGGAAGTCCTGTTCGACATGTGTGTCGCTACAGCAAATATGCACATGGACACAGAGTGCAGAGCAGCGAAAGGTGCGTAACTGCGCGTGCTCGAAGATGGCTGCTACTTATGCAAACCAGAAACGTCTCGTAGACACAGAAGAGTGAGCGTCCATTCGCTTGGCAGAGGTCGTGCTGCTGAGCCTCCAAAAGGTATATCAAGAGTCTGGAGGCGGAAGTCGCGAAGTTGCGGCTTCTGGTCGTCGAGGTGCGTCTCGCGAAGCCCATCTTGAAGTGGAACACAGCTCTAAACCATAGACCAGCTTCAAACCAAGCTTGACGAGAAGAAGTCAACGTCTCCTCCAAGCTCAATGGTCGGCAGTCCTATATCCTCCCCGTATACTCGTCATTCGTCGGATGCCGAAGACCTCCTCGTTAAGCAGTACGACACAACTGATGAGACCCTGTTGGAAGGGTTCAGGGCCATGAACATCACCGATAATCGGCATTTCCGTTTCTTGGGCCGGTCCAGTCATTTCCCGCTCATGAAGGCCGCCTTTGACATGAAACGAGAGTTCAACGCAGACAATGCAAATGCTCAAGTCGGTGGTGGAAACGCGGTCGCCGTGAATATGCCCCATCGTCGCCAGCAGTTTTGGCTGCACGTATTTGTATGCTGCTTTCTTCGCATACACGACCCAGTCTGACGCATGTCCGAGTGCAGGACTTCCTTCCACGCGATCCGCCATATACCGACTTCCCGGAGCCCACACTGCTGAACGAGCTTATCGACAACTACTTCCGAACCATTCACTACGAGCTCCCGCTGTTGCACGAACCAAGCTTCCGACATGGCCTCGCGTCGGGTCTGCACCGCGAGGACGAGGGCTTCGGCGCGATCGTGCTCCTCGTGTGCGCCCTCGGCGCGCGCTTCTCGAACAACCCCGCGACGCTCCCGCCGGACGCGCAGAGCTGGCAGCTCGCAGGTTGGCAGTGGTTCGACCAGGTCCGCAGCATGCGCCGGCTGATGCCGATGAACACCACCACGCCCGCCGACGTGCAGGTCGCCGCGGTACGCCCCCACCCATGTGCATCTGGCGCGTGTGTTAATGCCGCACGCAGCTCGCGGCGGCGTATGTGTCGACGCTCGCGCTGCAGTACACGAACTCGTCGCTCATCGGGCACGGGCTCCGCATCGCGCAGGACCTCGGTGTGCACCGCCGCATGACGTATGGCGCGATGTCGCCGCTCGAGGGCGAGATGCGCAAGCGTGCGTTCTGGTGCGTTATACGGTTGTGGTGGGACACTGCAGTGCGCTAATTGCTCGCAGGTGCTTGATCGTGATGGACAGAGGGATGTCGGTCTGCCTCGGGAGACCATGTAGCATTCAGGAAGAGGAGTAAGCTGCGTTGCGCTCATTGCGCCGTCTCTCTCTCATCGTTGTCTTCAGCTTCGATCTCGATTATCCCCTTGAGGTGGACGACGAATATTGGTTGGCTCAGGATCCGCAGAACGCGTTCAAGCAGCCGCCCGGGAAGCCCTCCTACGTCTCGCATCTCAACTGGTACCTCAAGCTGACGGAGATCAGTGCGCGGGCTCTGCGAACGCTTGTAAGTGTCGGCAGGCCTCATACGTTTTCACGAAGCTCACCAACGCTGCAGTACTCGCTACAAGCCTCAAAGTTGCTCGAGGATCCCGATAACGCTCAACAACTTGTCGCAGATTTCGACTCTGAGCTGAATAACTGGCTAGCGTCGCTCCCCGAACATCGTGAGCAGCATTTTTCCCTGCTCATCGACCCATTTGCTCACGTGTCCGACAGTCAAATACGACCCGACCAGGGAGGACGTGCCCTTCGCAGTGCAGGCCGCCTCTCTCCAAGCCGCATACCACAACCTGCGCATCTTCATCCACCGCCCCTTCATCACCATGCCGCGCGAGGTGCCGCTGCCGATTCCGTCGCTGATGATCTGCACGAACGCCGCGCGGTCCTGCATACAGGTCCTCGAGCGCTACTTCGCGCTCGCGGGGCCGGTGCACATCTACCAGTACCACATCGTATGTCCGCTCGAGGGCGTGTGCTGCGGACGTCGCTGACGCCAGCTGCAGGGCTCCATGTTCCAGGCGGCGCTCATCCTGCTGCTGCACACCTGGCAGAAGATGCGTGCGGGCATCGCCATCGACGTCTCGACCGAGTTCATGCACGTCAACAAGGCGCTCCGTGTCTTTAGCTCTCTCGAAACATAGTAGGTCCTGCTTCGTTCTCATGCAGAGAACTGTGCTCACAACGCCGCAGCTGGGACGTCGCTGGCCGCTCGTGGGACATCCTCCGCGACATGCTCTCCGTCGTCCAGGCGCGCCATCAGCAGCTCGCGCGCACCACGTCGCCGCAGCAAGCGAGCAGCAGCACCAGCTTCGAGCCAAGTGTGCTTTCGCTACCGACAGACGCGCTGCTCGCGGAGGGCTACTCGCCCTCCACGTACCGCGGACCACCCGCAGGCTTCGCCCCGCCAGCGCCCCCCACCGTCGCACAGACCGCGCCCGCCCAAGCTGGCTCCTGGTACCCCTCCCTCGCGCCCGCCGCGCCGACCGCGGGTCAATCCGACTTCGCCCTCGCGCAGCAGAGCGCGGACCCCGACCTCGACGCCATCTTCGCGGATCTCCTCCCGACGCTCGGGTACGACAGCGCGGGAGGCATGCAGCCGTACTTCGGCGCCGGCCCGCTGTTCGACGCGGGAGCCACAGAGGGCGTATCGGGGATGTTTGGGGGTGGTTTTGGGTCGGGGTGGGATCCGAGGCTTGGAGGCGGGGCGGCGTGAGGCCTTGAGGGCGGGGACCTGGATGTATGCTGGCGCTAATGACAGACTAACGAGTGCTCATATTTTTAATGAATACTACGTTGTAAGAGTGAGAACGAGGACATCCGTACACTGGAATTTGAGATGTACATTTTATAGATTATTCTGAAAATCCTTTTCAACATGCAGCCGCCTCCTTGGCCTAGCCTTCGTGGCGTCGTGATACAATCACTGAAACCGGCCGTGGACGCGCATGCACCTCGGCACCGCCGTCCCTCTCGACGCTCTCCGCGCCGTCGCTCGTCACCAGGCCAGTCAGCAGCCTACGTGGCGGCTCGGCACCGCCGTCTAGTCATGCATTGACTGCTGCGCATAAGTAGGTTTTACCGCGAACCTGGCCCGGCGGCTCGCGCGCCCCCGCCTCCTCCCCAACCCCCATGAGCGATAACAGCGACAGCGAGCACGAGCACGCCCAGGGCAGCGTGCCGCGCAAGCGGCGCACCAGGGCGTGCGACCATTGCAGGAAGCGGAAGGGTGCGTGCTGTGCGCGCCTCCAGAGAGCATATACTCACGTTTTACATTGGAATAGTGCGATGTGAGTGTTCACCACATGCCGCCAGGAGGTCGTACTTAGTGCAGCGGCTCAGGCGACGGATCGGAAGAGGACCGGAGGGCATGCTCGATCTGTGTAGCGTCAGGAGCAAACTGCACGTACACCTCGTTCGCCGAGCCTAGGAAGGTGAGTGTATGCGCCCACGCTCTAGGACTGGTCTCATGGGCCTCAACAGAAACGCTATGTAGACGACGAGTGAGCGTTGGCACGCTTCTACGACGAATATACATTGCTGAGGGCACATGAGATATCTCAAGGGTCTGGAGGCAGAGGTCAAGGCGTTGCGACTCTTGGTCTTGGAGGTGCGTTTCCAGTCCGCCACCCACCGTATCACACAAAACCAACATGCTCTTCAGCTGCAATCCCAGCTCAGAGCAAGAGAAACCTCTCCGTTCGGCGGCTCGCCCACATCAGGCGGCTCGCCGCCCCCGCGTCCGCGGCACACGTCCCCGGACGACGCCATCGTGATCAAGCACGAAGAGCCCGACGACGAGAGCTTCCTCGAGGGCTTCAAGTTCATGGACATCAACGACACGAAGCACGTCCGCTTCATGGGCCGCTCCAGCCACTTTCCGCTCGTCAAGGCCGCCATCAAGATGAAGCAGGACCTCGCCCTCGAGCGCGACCACCCCCTCGAGGGCATCACCCTCACCCGCGGCTCGATGATGCTCGACTACCGCCGCGCGCAGTTCTGGACCCAGCTCTCCGTGAGTCCTGTCCCCTGACCGGCGCAATCACACCCGCTGACGCACCCCACGCAGGACTGCGTCCCGCCCGACGCGCCCTACACCGATTTCCCCGCACCCGCGCTGCTCGACACGCTCCTCTCCGCGTACCTCCGCCTCATCCACCCCACCCTGCCGGTGCTGCACGCGCCGACGCTGCTCCGCGCCGCCGCCGCGGGCGCGCACCGCACCGATCCCGGCTTCGGCGCGGTCGTGCTGCTCGCGTGCGCGCTCGGCGCGCGCTTCGCCGACGAGCCCGCGGCCCTCCCGCCCGCGGCGCACAGCTGGCAGCTCGCGGGCTGGCGCTGGTTCGACCAGGTGCGCGCGAACCGCAAGCTGATGCCGCTGAGCACGACGACGCTCGTGGACTTGCAGATCGCTACGGTGCGTCGCGCTTGTTATGGGGGTGGGGGCGTTGGGCTGATGTGGCTGTTAGTTGGCGGCGGCGTATGTCGGGACGCTTGCCCTGCCGCATACGAATTACTCGATTGTGGGGCATGGGCTGCGCCTCGCGCAGGACTTGGGCGCGCATCGCCGCACGACATACAGCGCGACGCCCTCGGTTGAGAGCGAGCTGCGGAAACGTGCATTCTGGTACGTCCCTGCTCGTAAATGCATGCTCGCGCGGTTCTGACCGCTCGGCAGGTGCCTCATCGTGATGGACAGAGGGATGTGCTCCATCCTCGGACGGTCGTGCAGCATACAGGACGAAGAGTACGTATGAGAAATGTTTACCTGCCACCGGCCGCTGACACCCTCCAGTTTCGACCTGGACTATCCCATAGACTGCGACGACGAGTACTGGATGACAGACGATCCTAGGAAGGCGTTCAAGCAGCCGCCAGGGAGGCCTTCCATGGTCTCGTCGTTCATCTCCTACCTGAAGCTGACGCAGATACACTCGCGTGCGCTGCGAAATCTGGTATGTGCCACCAGCCGCCGTGCGCGATCCCCCGCTCACCAAAGCGCAGTACTCGCTGCAAGGCTCCAAGGATCTCGAAGACCCCACGCGCATCCCGCAGATCGTCGCCGACCTCGATTCGGACCTGAACAGCTGGGAGGCCTCGCTGCCCGCGCACCGTACGTCCTCCGCCTCTCCCCTTAACTGCCCCTCACCCGCCCCAAGTGAAATTCGACACCAAGCGGGCCGACGCGCCCTTCGCAGCGCACGCCGCCTCGCTCTGCGCCGCATACCACGCCCTCCGCATCTTCATCCACCGCCCCTTCATCACCGTCCCCCGCGCCGCCGCGGCCGCGGCCGCCTTCCCTTCCCGCGCGATCTGCACGAGCGCCGCGCGCGCGTGCATCCAGGCGCTCGAGCGCCAGGCCGCGCTCGCGGGCCCTGCGCAGGTGTACCAGTACCACGTCGTGAGCCCCTCGTTTTTTGGGTGGTGGCCAAGGGGCTGACGGCGCGGCAGTCGAACCTCTTCCAGACGAGCATCATCCTGCTCCTGCACGTCTGGCAGGGCCTCCGCACGGGCACCGCACACGACGTCGCGCGCGACTTCGCACACGTGCGCCGCGCCCTCGGCGTGCTCACCGCGCTCGAACTGCAGTACGCCCCTCCCTCCCCCTCCCGCCCAACCCACACTGACACTGACGCGCGCGCCAGCTGGGACTGCGCAGGCCGCTTCTGGGACGTGCTCAACGACCTCCTGCGCACCGTCGAGGCGCGCGTCGCGCGCACCGGCGCGTGCCCCCCGCCGCCGCCCGCGCCGCCGCACGCGAACGTGTACGCGACGCCGTCGCCGGAACCGATCGGCTCCGCGGTGCCGCTCGTCATCGACCACGGCGGCGTCATCGCGTACCACGAGCTCCCCGCGTCGCCCATCTCGTGCTGGCCGCCCGCGTCCGCACCCCCGGCACCGGCACCTGCACCACCGCACGAGTCAGCGCCGGCTACGCTCGATGACGAGGCGTGTGGAGGTGAGGCGTTCGGTGGTGAAGTGTTCGGCGCGGAGTACGACGGCGCGGACGACCTCGACGTGCTGATGGGCGGTGACCCCGCGCTCGACGCGCTCTTCGCCGAGCTCTTCCCCGACCCGCTCGCGTACGACGACCCGCTCGCGGCCGCCGCGCAGCCGTACTTCGGCGCCCCGGGCGAGCCTCCCGCGTCCGAGGAGTGGACGGCGTACGCGCCAGGGTGGGGCGCGGGGCCTCCGGGTGGGGTGTCAGGGTCTTAGGATGCGCGGGATGTGGTGCTGCTACGTGCTGTGGTGCAGTGGGCGTGGTTTATCTCTGTCCGTCGCCTGGAAACCTCTGTAGATTAGATGCGATGGCGCAGCCATCGGTGGTACAATAAAACACATGACACCATTCACGCTCTATCCACGTTCGGCCGCGCGACAGCAGCACCGTGCTCCCCTCTGCACCCAGGCCCATCTCGGTAAAACCCCGATAGCACACCCCAACTCTGGCCGATCTAGCGCGTCGCCCTATCAGATAACCACTCGTCCGCGCCCGAGGGCCACGGACGCGCACCCACACCAAACTCGGGCCCCCACCCGTCCGCCAAGACGTGGCCATACGGCGGTGGGGCCGTGCCTGGGTTCGTACCGCCGTTGGGAGGCACGTCTGGCGCAAAAAATGGGCCGTCGAACGCGAGCGTGGGCAGCAGGTCCGCGAAGAGCGCCTCGAGGTCGGGGTCGCTGGGCCCGCCATACGCGTCTGCGAGCGGGTCTCCCCAGAACGCTGGCTGGCTGGCGAAGAGTGCGTTGGTTCCGTCGAGCCCCGCCTCATAGCCATGAGCCATGCCGGGCGCAGCTGCCGCTGCAGTTGGTATTGTGGATGTAGATGCTGGGTGTACAGGCCCATACGCCCCGCGCCGGACGCGCGCCTCGACCGCGCCCGCGAGGTCCTGCAGCATGTCCCAGAACCGCCCGGCGACGTCCCAGCTGCGCGGCGTGTCAGTCATACCAGTGGCTGCACCGACGGCTGGACGTACTGCGATTCGAGCGAGCTGAAGACGCGCAGCGCGCGCGCGACGAGCGCGAACTCTTCCGCGAAGCCGTCTGCGGTGCCAGTGCGCATGCTCTGCCAGATGTGCAGCAGCGTGACGAGAGCGGCTTGGAAGAGCGAGCCCTGCATGTCCGTGGTCAGCGATGTCCAGATCACAGAGCGCAGGCGCAGGATGACGCACGATGTGGTACTGGTAGATGAGCCCGGGGCCGGACAGCGCAAAATACCGCTCGAGCATCTGAATGCACGACCGCGCGGCGTTCGTGCAGATCGCGCGGGACGGGAATGGCACGCTTGCGCGCGTGGACTCGATGATGAAGGGCCGGTGGATGAAGATGCGCAGGCTGTGGTGCGCGGCGCAGAGCGAGGCGGCCTGCGCCGCGAACGGGAGGTCTGTCCGGTGGGGGTCGTACTTCACTGTGCGGTGGATAAGTACAGGAGTCCCCGTGCGCTTGGAATGGAAGGGCACTGACGATACTCTGGGACCGAGGCTTCCCATTTGTTCAGCTCCGAGTCCAGGTCTGTGATGATTTCCTGCGCGCGCTCGGGCTGTTGGAGGTCTTTGGCGCCTTGAAGCGAGTACTATGGCATCGTGAGCTATACCATCTATGTGCTATGTAGCTCGACCTACGATCGTGCGCATCGCACGCACATGTATGCGTGTCAGCTTCAGAAATTCGTTGAAATGAGCGACGGTGGAGGGCTGCCCGCTTGGCTGCTTGAACGACTGCTGGGAGTCCTCTGTAACCCAGTATTCGTCGTCGCATTCGATGGGATAGTCGAGATCAAAGCTAGGACAGGTGATTAGCGAAACCCGTACAACGCCTCCAGTGACGACGTACTCTTCCTCTTGGATGCTGCATGGCCTTCCGAGAATAGTGCACATCCCGCGGTCCATTACGACTAGACACCTGTACAACGCTTCAGCTCTGCGAAAGCACAGGACTCAAAAGCACGAACTGACCAGAACGCGCGTTTGCGCAATTCATCCTCTATAGTCGGCGTAGGCCCGTACGTCGCACGCCGGTGCGCGCCGAGATCGAGCGAGGCGCGCAGACCGTGTCCAACAAGCGTATAATTTGCGTGCGGCAGTGCGAGCGTCGCGACATACGCCGCGGCGAGCTATCAGCACGCGTCAGCATCTGTGCCCAGACATCCACCACGACAGACGCACCGCAGAGACCTGCAGGTCCGCGAGCGTCGTCGCCCCGAGGGCGATGAGCGGGCGCGCGGCGCGGACCTGGTCGAACCAGCGCCAGCCCGCACACTGCCCGCCGCGCGCGGACGCACACTCCGGCGCGAACCGCGCACCGAGCGCGCACACGAGCAGCAGCACCGCGCCGAAGCCCGGGTCGGCGCGGTGCAGGCCCGCCGCGACGCCGCGCAGGAGCGTCGGCGCGTGCAGCAGCGGGAAGTACACGTGCACGAGCCGGAAGTACGCGTCGAGGAGCGTGTGCAGCTGCGCTGGGTCGGGGAAGTCGGTGAATGGTGGAACCGGCGGGAGGGTGTCCTGGGCGGTGCACAGGTCAGCGCGGACGCCGTGCCAGGGTCACAGAACGCTCACTGAGTGTTGGATCCAGAACATGGGGCGGCGGTGGGACATTCTCATGGCTTCATCCTCGCTTGGCGAAGAGCTCTCGCTGTCCGTGGCAAGCTCATGCTTCATTTTGATAGCAGCTCTGATGAGCGGGAAGTAGCTCGAGTGACCGGTGAAGGGTGCATGTTTTGTATCATTGAGACGCATGAACGTCAAGCAGTCGAGAGCGCTGTCGAGCTCGCTTTCTTCTTGCTTCTCTGGAGTGTCGGTGGCAGGCGACGACGAGGAGCGAGGAGCGCATTCTGCGTCTGACACTGGGTCTGTTGCCAAGAATACGGAGCTGTACTTCTCATCGAGTTTACTCTGCAGCTAGATTGTAGACTGAGTTACGCCTGCGTGATGCGGCTGGGAAGGGATGGTATACCTGCTGAACCAGCAGACGCAACTTGGCCACCTCCGCCTCCAAATCCTTTATGTATCTCCCGCGTCCTGAGTGAGCTTCTTGACAAGCGATGTGGGTCGGACTCACTGTTCTTCAACGTAGCGTTTCTGACAAACGTTGAGATGTAGCCTCGCAGATACGATAGCAACCTACCTTGGAATTGGCGAACGTACAACGGGCGTTGAAAGCTATGCAGGGCGAGCAAGGTCCATCCTGTTCCGTTTTATCACCTGGTGTTGCTAAGTCTTGAGGTCACTTCCACTACATCCAGAGCACTCACATCGAACTGCGTGCTTCAACACGCGCCGTACAGATCAACAGGATGTAACATACCTTTCCGCTTCTTGCAATGGTCACACGCACGAATGCGCTTTCTTCTACCTCCAGTTTGTTGTGAATGTGCGCGCGAGGGGCCAGGGCTTTCGTCTCTGTCGCTCATTTGGTGGTAGGAAGGAGAACGTTGATAAATTAGGCTCGCGTGAGTCGCGTCACGCTCACGTGCTGCGCGCCCGAGCTGTGTAAACGAAGGAAGCAAAAAGTATGACGAGAGTGGGATTCGAACCCACGCCCTTTCGGACCAGATCCTTAGTCTGGCGCCTTAGACCGCTCGGCCATCTCGCCTTGTGATCACGGCATCCTGTGTATAATCGTGGCGCAGAGTAAGCGACAGCACGGCGGTCCTCCTGTATGCCGCCGCCAATGCCGCCTTGCTCCCGACCTCATGAGCCAGAAAACGACGCGAAGCGCAGCAGCACTATTTAATGCCGCTTCGTCTTGTTAGAAACGAAGGCAATGCACTTCACCTAACGAGCGGCGGCAATCCCAGTGCGTAAGGCTTGTGAGTGCTCCAGCCTGTTTTTGCCGTCCGAGCGTCGCGGATTTCACATTGTCTTGCCTTCCAATGGCCAGCATTGCCCCGCAGACCTCATTGATGGGCTCCGGGGGTCGCTTGGAAGAGCATTTTGTGCCGTTCCTCGAGCCGATGCCGTTCGTGGACTCCTGGTGACCCTCGTCCGCATCCCCGATCAACTTGGCGCAATCGGCATCCTCGGTCTATCTTATCAGATAACGGCCTCAGCACGCTGATCAAGGAGCCCCCTGGACCCACCGGTGTCTGCCCACTCACGTTCGAGTGTTCCTCGCACAATGAGTCATGAAGATTGCTCTGCATGCGGTGCGACCCTTCGCAAACAGAGTCGAGAACCCTTCTGGATTTTCCTCTTCGCCGGCCGCACCGCAGGATACCCACGCAGAGGCCGCAATGGACGGAGACAGGCGCGGTTGAACAAACATGTGCATACGCGGCGCGTTCCTCCTCGCCATCCAGCGCGAAAATGTGGAACTGTCAATCCGAAATTTGCAGGAGTTTTACCGCACGGCCTGCGTGACGCCACCACCGAGCGGGGTCTACCTCGTCGAGGCGCCTCGTCATTCTGCGTGCAAAGTTCGGTCTTTCGGTGCCGCAGTTGTCCACGGTGGACGTCTTAAAAGCCTGTCGATGCACCATGCTCGTCAGGTGCCCTTGCCCTCCGTCCCTCCCCGCTTCTTTACCCGCACGCGCTACCTTCCGCGATGAGCGAAGTGACCTCCCAGCCACTCCCGCCTGCCGTCCTAGAGTACATCTACGAACGTGAGAGATGGGCCAGGGTAAGTCTCATACTCCTCGCCTTACCGTCATGTCCATTGACCGTTGTATCCGCGCCAGATATCCATGTTCCGCATGTGGTTCTTGGATACCGGCGTCATTGGCTTCGCCACCGTCATCAACGTCGTATCGGTGATGTGGGCGTGGAAGCAGCGACGTAGTCTGCGCCGCCGCTCCTCCAATACGTCGACGAACCGCTCGACCGTCGACACGTCACCTGGAGGCGGCGGACGCATATCTTTGAGACGACTCCCTGCCGCAGCGCTTGCGCTCATCAGGATCCCTGCCTTCCGCTGGCGCATCCCCTTGGTCAACATGACCCTCCTGGAGCTGTTCCTCACGCTCAACTACCTCGCGGCGCTATTGATCTTGGACGTTGTCTACTGTACGTACCAAGCCACTCCATGTCCTCTGCCCCGCCTCATCATCGCCCCCAGCTCAGCACCGACAGTATGGTTCTATCCAAGCCCACGCCGCCAACATGGCATGTTCCCAGTTCCCGCTCATCGTGGCTCTGGCGATGAAGAACAACGCAATTGAATGTACGTCGTTAGCCTGCGCGTACCAGTATGAAACTCACATTTTATCGTCCAGACCTCACGGGTATCAGTCATGAGAAGGTGAGCAACATCTAGAATCGCTGCAAGGTCGTTCGCTGATCGCCCGCGTGCAGCTCAACCTCATGCACCGCATCATCTCGCGGCTCATCTTGATACAAATCTGGGTGCACTTCATCGCTATGTACGTGCCACCCCGAAGCTCTAGCTCGCCACCGGCCGCTGACAGAAGTCTCACCCTAGCGTCGCTGGCCATGCCCCAATCTGGACTGAGACTTGGCGGTTCTGTGGCTTCATAGCGGGGATGTCGTTCTCAATCCTTACTGTCCTGTCCATCAAGCCCATCCGCCAACGGTTCTATGAGTTTTTCTGGATCACGCATGTCATTTTCGTCTTGTGTGTATTTATTCTTCATCATGCCGTCCGCTAACTGATTTACATCTGCTTCTAGGCTGTTCCTCGTCGCGGCGACGATTCACACCAGCGGTCCGCTGGGCTTCCCGTACGTCCGCTACTCTGGTCATCGTAACCCACGTTGACCAAGCCGCAGCTACGATAACTTCATCTGGCCGTGCTTCGTCATCTGGGGCCAGGACCGCATCTGCCGGTACCTTCGCTACGTGCTGCTCACGTCCTTCCAAGCACCAAGTAAGGCGCCCGCGCGCGTCGAGATCCTCTCCGACGACACCCTCCGCATCACCGTCCGCCGCACGTTTTACCTCCCGACGTTCACCGGCCGCGGTGCGTTCGCCCGGGGCGCGGGCTGGAAGGCCGGCCAGCACATGTTCCTCGCGTTCCCGACGATCGGCCCGCTCGAGAGCCATCCGTTCACGATCGCTGCCTTCAGCGAGCCGCTCGACGCGCCCGCGCCTGGCGAGACTACGGTCGACGACCGCGAGCGCGAGCTCATGTGGATCGTCCGCAAGCGCCAGGGGCTAACCGGCCGCCTGTACGACCATGTCGCAGCCGAGGGCGGGGCGTGCGATATCCACCTCTTCATGGACGGTCCATACGGTGCACCGCCCGATATCACAGTGTTCGAGACCTGCGTCTTTATCGCCGGCGGGTCGGGCGTCGCGTATACCATCCCTCGGATGCGCGATATCCTCCTGTACGTCGCCGCGAGCTTGCTCACGGGTAGTCTCTGACGATGGTCTTTAGTGAGGCGAGAAAAGGTGCCGCTTTCGCCCGCCGCGTCGTCTTCATCTGGGCCGTCAGGCACACAGGTTCGTTTGCCCTTCTTTTCTTCTCCAATAGCCGACCGATGTCCTCGTCAGCGCATATCAATTGGATAGTCCATGACCTCCAAAAGGCAGTCGCCAGCTGCCCGCCCGATGTCGAGCTCTCAATCCAGGTCTACGTCACCTCGTCCGACAAGCCGAAGCTCTCGCACGCCTCGACGCTGTCCTGCGTCCCGACGCTCGCCGACAACCACGACTCGCCCGCCTCCACGACACCCGTCGCCTTCGGGGAAATCACGACCGAGCGCCGCCCACCGCCACCGTACTCGTCCGAGAAGGACGCCTCGGAGAAGGAGAAGGACCTCGAGCGCGGCTCGGACAGCTCGCACGCCGGCAGCGTTGACTGTGAATTGAAGGGCGTCGACGTGCGGTTCGGTCGGCCAGACGTGCAAAATCTCCTCAAGGAGATCGTGACGGCCGCGAGGGGTACGGTGTCTGTGGACAGTAAGTATCCAATAATCGATTGGCCGCCGTACCGTATAGCTGACATCTGCATAGTTTCGGGTCCCGAGCTTCTCGTCGCTGCTACCCGGTCTGCGCTCGCCTCTGAATGGGCGGGCCCGCTGGCCGTCTTGCGCGGCGGTGCAAGTGTGCAACTCAATGTCGAGGACTTTACTATGTGAGGCCTTGACTCAGCCCCAACATCATAACAACCGAAGATGATTGCTGTGTAGACGACGTGTTTGTAACGAGCCGTGCAGACGAGTTTACGATTTGAGAGCGGTACGAGGACATCTACAGCGAGGTTGTACAGTCGTTGGAGAAGCGCGCAAAGTCAGATACCGAGAACATTTTCCCATGCTGTACAGTTGGATGATTCGTCGATACGGGCTGGCTCGAGTATCAAGACGTCGCCGAGAGCTCAAGAGGAGAAACCTCATGGCCATTTCAAATTTGAGGATCGGCAGCTGCCCGCGCAGGGGCTGGCAAAACAGCTGGTAGTAGGTGCTGCGACTGCTCACTGCTTACTTGCCATCGCCCAGGCACTGGTCAGCGGGCGGGCATTAGCTACTAGCTAGTAGCTACGGTGCTGCACTAACAAAAAATTTGGGACAGCGAGAAAAACATTCCCAGAGATGACCACCGCAGGGGTCGAACCTGCAATCTCCTGATTCGTAGTCAGACGCGATGCCATTTCGCCAGGCGGCCATGATAACTTGAGGAAACGGTATAAATATAACCTACTCATGCCTATGCAATACATCGCGAATTCGTAAGTACCTCAAAACGATCCCTACCAAAACCCTCGATGCCGGTTCACAAGCTCAGTTCTTAGTGAGCATGCAGCGTTTGTGCTATGTGGAACTTGCTTTACTCAGTATTTGATACGGGTGCGGTTTAGTAGATCCTGCGCGAGGGTCAGCATTGCAAAGGTCGCGCTCGGAGCGAAATCCTTCAACAACGGTTAAGCAATGACCATGGTCCAGACGAGATCAGTCAAATATGACAATATCGGTGTTTAAACACGAACTCGATAATTGAGGTGTAGTACATAGTGCCAAGCGTTGCAAAAAACTACTATCATCACCGTACCGTCATCCATCTTGATATCATGTCGGTGCTGAGGAATCAGCATGCAGGAAATATGACACGAGGTAAAGCACTTACACAGTCTTTACGCTCCTGTGTGAATGAAATTGACCCATTGCTCCAGGGTAACCTGTTTCCGCTTGCGCATCTCTCTCGTTGCAATATTCAACGCTCGTGCGGCCTTTCTTCCGCCAGTCTCCAAGGGATACGTTCCAGCGTTGGAGTTCGAGAACATCTCGCGGTAGAAGTCCCGCGCCAGATCGGGTCCGTCCTTGTCCTGCATCTGCCACATTGTTCCGACAACGCTTCGGTACCCCAAAAATTGCATGGCCGCAGCAAGGTGGAGGACTTCATCAGCCGCACTATCCTTAGTTTGACTCGCTGTGTGGCACGCCGACAGGAATGCAAACTCAGAATATGGGATGTGACTCTTGATGATATCGAGCAAGGTAAGCCGATCACTACCTGCTAGGACGAAGGCAGACTTGAAGGGAGCGCCAGACTCCAGGACACCGTGGCAGGCGAAATGGACCCAAGGATGGGAGGTGAGTTGCTGTAGCACCTCTTGCAGGTGCGCATTTTCCCCGATCAAATAGTCTGTGCTGGAAAACTGGAGATCACGAAGCGCAGAAAGCTCTTCGTGTACGGCATGCAGCGAGCCACCCGGCTGGGCTACTACAAGGATGGACGGGCACGATGAGGGATGCAAATTTGCTGACTTCTGACTCTCTCGGGCTTCCATGAGAGCAGATAGGGAGGGGATATACGAGCAGACAAACAGATCTTGTAGATAAACCCTTTTTGCCTTGTCTCGTTTCGGGCGGATACTATGAGTATCACGAGCGCTGCTGTAATCATCCCAGTTTCCAATGGGACCGGCCGCATGTAAGGGTAATGCTGTCAGAACTGAGGTAGGGCAAAGCCAGATGCGACTCTTCTTCTGGACGCCAAGGATTTTCAGGGCATGGACCACGGGCTCGGCAAAAAGCTCCCCTAGGTCCTCTAAAATATGCCGTAGCACAGCTCCGTAATGCTTCTGAGCCGAGCGGAGGTTCTGGCGAGCACAGGTCAAGTCTGAGGTCATTGCGATTGTTCGTGCATAAAAGTCGTCGTCGAGGGGCACGATAACGGGAGATCGTCCTTGCAAGACAATGACCACGTCGCATCGATACTTGGTGTGGTTAATGATGAGTACAGGCCCCTCTTTTGCAACGGAGCGAAGCAGCACATCCAACTTCGGGGGCTTGAGGAAGTCAGCGAATCCTGGCAATTGTCGGATCGTCTCTACCGTCACGTCCAGATCGGCTTTTAGCTCTTTTCTTCTTGCCATGGTAACACCAGCACGGTCCCGTGGAAATAGCGGGCGGGCTGAAAATGCTTCGGTGGGAAAAGCGGACTCTCCGCTAAAGGATGTTCCGAGCATTTCCAAGGCACGAGTCGCAGCAACGAACTTGTCGTATAGTTTGCTGTCCCTGTCCCGCAACCTGCCCAGGGGCGCTCGAAACCCGCGGAACTCTGACAATAAGAGATATCGTCCACTCTCTAGAGCTTGTATGGCGAGATCAGCATTCCCGCTTTCGAGAGCATAAGATGCGGCGTGCAGCGCAAGTGGCAATATGGTGTGGCGCAGAATATCGTGTTGGACTTCCAGCGTGGCAGGGATCGACAGAGCACATACTGTCAGGGCAATCGCTTCTTCGTACGCCTTCGCAGTAGAGGTATGAGCCTCCTCGTGAGCCACCTGCGCCCAGTAGGCCGCTAGCCGGGATAAGAACACAGCAGGAATAGTGCACGGAGGGCTTGTCACAAAGTCTTCCAAAAGATTGAGTGCTTCGTTCAAGTAGCTGATGCTAGCTGGGCCATGAGCACGATAACTTGATATGAGAACTGCTGCAAGAGCCCAAACGGTGTGCACTGGAGCGAAGGTCTCCTTGGAACGCGTCACGGCGATGGCATTGCGAGCGTGAGCGAGCGACTCTCGAAGGTCGTCATCACTGCTGTCCAAAGTCGCGCGGATGCGAAGGCAAGCAGAGAGTTCAGAAAATACTCTTGCGCGCTGAGAAGTGTTGCTTTCGCAAGCATCCAGAACTTCGCGATAGCAGTTGATAGCCTCTTGAAGGGCATCTCGCTCCAAGCTCTGCAGGAACCGGGCTTGCAGGGCAGCTGCTAAGCCCATATATGCGACGACAGAGTGACCGACACTGATGACATCACGGTACACCTTGATAGCCTCGTCAAGATCTCTGACGCCTAGGCTATACGTGGAGGAAGCTGTGTCGCAGAAAGCTTCGTGTGTATCATCGTGGAGTTTTCGCTCGTCGATTTCATGAATTGTCATGGCAGACTTCGTGTACCATCTCGATCGAGTGCACAGGGCTTGAGCCAGGTGGAGCAAAGGAAGGCGAGACCTTGTGCGAACGCGTGAAGACAAAATAAGTGCTTGGCGAGAATATGTGATGGATTGTTGCAGGTCCTCCAGATTTCCGCTTTGTTCAAAATGCTTGTATAGCGCGGCACCCAAAAGCTCCAACGTCACAGAGCGAGGTAAGCTCCCGGGTAGCTCATTGACGAGGCATGCCCGTAGACAGGTTATGCACTCATCTAGGTTACTACCATCTCCTGTTGCAGTGAATCGCGTATACAGAGAGTGAGCTAGATGCTTGACGATTGAGGAGTAGACACCGTCCGTTCTACTTGGCGGACAGAGCCCCATTGCTTCTCGAATAAGGGCTAGGGAATCGTCTATATCCTGCGCATTTCCGGATATTTGGAACTGGTCCACTAAGAAGGATGAGAGCTGAACAAGTAGCTGTCGCCGTTCAGGGCCGCTTGTAGTACATAGAGGAAGAAGGCCTCTGAGAGTCTTCGTAGCTTGTTCGAGGTCGGATAAATCTTCATGCATGCGGAAGCGAGCGCGCAGCGCCATCGCCCATCGTATTTGAGCCATGACTCGCCTATCGTCTGGACACGTTGCAAGGTTCTCTTCGCAAAGTGCTACCCACTGCGCTAAGTCGCGGGGATCTCCAGACACTTCGCAGCGGTCGCAAAGCGCTTGCGAGAGGAGGGATAGATATGCATGTCGTTCTGGATGATTCGGAGGGCAAGTCGAGATTACTTCGCGCCAGATAGTGATACACTGGTCCAAGTCTCCACGCTGCCCATCCTGCATGAAGCGACTGTACAGCATGCGTGCTGCAGTCGGCGGATGCATCCCTGAGATGAAGTGTTTAGGATGGTCCTCGTTACTAAGCGAAAGAGCCTGGTGTTGCATGGCGATACTCTCTTGCAAGTCCGTCAGACTCCCAGTGCGGTCGGATCTCTGGTGTAGCATGTTGCACAGCATCATGCGTAGTGTCTTGTGTTGGTTCGGCGCGTGAGGGATTTTCAGTAGCTCGCGATGGATGTCTATGGCTTCGTTCATGTCGTTCAAGTCATTTGTGAGCATGTAATGAAAGCCGAGCATATATGAAAGAGCCATGAGACAGTGTACGTGGCCTGCATGGCCCATAGGGCAGAGACCTCGCGCTTCGCGAACATGGGATATGGCTTGGTCGCAATACGTAATATCTCGAGTCAACGTGGATCGTTGGTGTAGGATCTGAGCCAGTCCAAGTAAGAGGGGATATCGTGCGTCGTGGGGAACGCATGTAAGCGCTTTCTTCTGAAACGATATGCAGCGATCGAGGTCGTTGATGTCACCGAACCTAGTGTAGCGATGCCACAGACTCTGGGAGAGCCACGCGAAAGAATGTGATGGTGCAGGATGGCAAGGAAGATTATGTGTCTCTTCTTCTCGTCGAATGGATTCGTCCATGTCCCTTGGATCACCAGAGAGGCGAAATCGCTCGACCAAGCCCTCTGCCAGCGCGTGCAGCACCTCCACAGTTTCGCGGATTCCGCGAGCTTCCTCATAAAGAGCTATGAACCGGTAGAGATCGTCAAAATTTCGGGTCCGAGTGTATCTCCATGTTAAAGATTGTGCGAGCTTCACAAGGATCTCCCACCTTCTGGACGTGCAGTTGCGTTCTAAGGCGGCTGCCTCTTCCAAAAAGCCGACGGCCTCGTCGAGGGCCGACCGTTCGACAGCAGAGCGACTTGCACGGTCCAGCAATACTCCTGCAAGTTGGCACAAAATCGCTTGGCGAGCCAGTGGCTCTGCAGGGCAAGCGAGCCTGACGCGGCCCTGCCCGATAACATCCTGAAGTTCGGAGTCAGACAACATCCGTGTGTCCAGCCAAAGCGAAGTTTCATTGATCGCATGCGGGAAGGGGGCTACGCCCAAAGAGCGAGTCATTGGAAGGGGGATATGCGACTGCATAGCATCAGATATGTCTTGAGCAAGTGCGTCCGTGCGCGTTAGGGGGCCAACCGTCAATTGGGGAGGGGGAATCTGTTCGAGACTAGAGTGGGCTTCAGGCGTAGAGAGCGGAGTGGGAGCATTCATCGGAACGTGTACGCGGCCTGGGATAGAGGAAGGATGAAGTGCATGGGGACCGGGAGTATCATAGCCCTCGCTAGCACCGAGATCGGCAGAGTTGGGAGTCGAAGCACGCCTGAAGAAGTCTAACACAGAGCCTTGAACCCGGTGATATATCGACGAGTGCTCATCGTCTGAGATACCGGCACGTGGGCCGGAGGCGGACAAGGGTCTCGATGTGTGTACGCCGCCTCGTGAAGGACGCATTTATGGAAAATTGACCAATAGCTTAGTCAAGCGGATTTTTATATTTTTGTGGGGGGCTCTGTCGAAGAACGGAAATACAGCGTCCGCTTGGAGTCTGTGTACGAAAGTATAAGTCGAGTAGCGTACCGAGGAGTAGCGTATACACTCCCCTCGCTAGGTCCCGAGAGCGCTGGAAGACAAAGTCGAATTTCCTGAGCGTAAAAGCAGATCTGTCCAGCAGTCCGATATTAGAGACATACGGCCACACGCCACAATAGTCGTACACGTACTTGAAATAAACACTGAGAGGCGAAGTCGTAGACAATGTCGCGTTCAACCTGAGGTGGAGGATGGTGGTGAGCAAAGGGCAAAGTGGGCACGGCCTCAGGTGGACCCCCATGCAGGAGGCCGTGTGCTTTCCGCGAGGTCGATGAAGGCTATGTCCGCAGTGCGTTCTCCATTAATAGGACCCGAATGTTCGGCCTGCACCGACATGCGAGCGGTCAACACGAGGAAGCACTTCTCAGCTGCTGCGGATGCTATAGCCCCCGGGACGGATGGAACTCTGTCGTACGGTCTTCAGCCATGGATACAAGGTTATCGATTAACGTACAGGATGCGTAGTAGGATACTAGGTATACAAAAGTCAAGGGTATGAGCACAGCGGCAAAGCCAATCGGGAATAGTCTGTGATACAAGCAACATATAACTCAACAATAAGTCAGATCGTCACGGCGAAGCTCTGTACAATGCATGCCGCCACCACACTATCACCCCTGCACACCTGCAAGCACCTTGAACACCGCGTCCTGCCGCTCACGGAACGCGCGCAGCTTCGTCATCGCGAGCGCGAGCGCGTTGATCCGGTTCGCGAACGCGACCGCGCGGTTCTCCGTCGACGTCGTCCGCCTGCGAGAGTCGCTCGGGCGCACGGGGCTGCCGTTGCCATTGCTCGTCCCGTTCGCAGTCCCGTTCGCGGCGCCGTTCGCCTGCGGGTCGCGCTCGTGGTGCTTGTCGTACGCCCAGCCGACCCCGCCGCGGAGGATCTCGCGCACGCGGTCCATGCGCGGCTCAGGCGCGTCGCGGCCCTCGCTGAGCGCGCGCACGGTCACGAGCGTGTCGTCCTCGACGATCTCGGCCGTGGCGACACCGATCGCGCAGAGCTCCTGCATGAACGGGCGCAGCTCGCGCGGGCACTCGCCGAGCGTGAGGGTCTTGCCGAGGACGCCGCGGATGCCCGGCTCGCCTGCGCCGACTGCGTGTTCGGGCACGACGGCCGTCTGCGCGACGTCCAGGATGGCGAGTGCCACGGCCGAGAAGTACGCGCGCGCTGGGTCGCGCCGCAGCATCCGCCGCAGCGCCGGCGTCCGTTCCAGAACGTCGCCGAGCGCAGCATAGAGGGTTTCACGTATGAACTCTATCGCCGGCGAGTCTGGGCCGAGTATGCTGGGCGAGGGTAGGGGTGAGACAGAGCGGAAAGAGGATGTGGAGGGTGAAGGGGAGCGGAGGCTTGATTGCGAGGGTGTGGGAGAGTGGAGCGAGGTTGTGGAAGTCGCTGGGGACGTCGGCTCGTACACTGGCGGCGGGACAAAGCTCGCCTTCACCCGCGAACGGCCGCTCTGCGGTGCTCCAGCGTCAATGGCAGCCTGAAGGTCCGACGCGTATCGGTCTTGGAAGGTGCGGCGCATGCTGATTTCAATGGCGACTGCGCGCAAATCGGCCGACAGGGCATTGAGTCCAGAGTGGGGTGGGCGTGCGAGAGGAGGAAGACCGCAGATGATACGCGCCAGGTCGTGCTGGTGTTCCGGTGCGAGAGCCTGGATGCTGGGCACTGTAGTCGCCCATACTTCCAGGAAAGGCCGGAAGGCCTCTGGACAGTTATTCGTTGAGAGGGCTGTCGGAGGTGCTGAAGACTTGGATTGTCGTGGCAGAGGGACGGATGGAGGGCTGGTAGTGGAACGTAGTGCGGCAAAGTAGAGACACAGTGCGGGTCCTATCTGCCTGTTGAGCAAACTCTCGAGCCGAGGAGCAAACACACTCACCAGTTATCATCAGGTCTGCCTCTGCACTCGATAGCAGCTCAGTGTCCAGCAATCTCTCCGCCTTGGCCTGAGTGAGGGCCGACTTGAGGTAGCTGTGGAAGCAGTTCTGGACATACTCCTCGGAGAGGAGGATGCGAGTCTCTGTCATCGGGAGAGATATGGTCGTCGTTGAGGGCAGCAACAAAGGGTCTCTGGGCGTATTTGTAGTCTTTAACGACAGCCTCGGCGGCGTCGCACAGCCTGGAACGGCGAGAGACAAGTGGAGGCAGTGACGGAGGGGCGAGGACCTGCGATTCAGCCGGAGCCTTTCCCTGGTGTGGCAGTGCTCGCCACGTGGTGCAGACGCCCGGCGTATACAGCGCAGAACCAGCTTTGCTCGTGCCGGCGTGACGGGAGACCCTACATCCAAAGTGGCTCAGGAAGCAACGACCAAAGGAAAGGAAGGAGGAAATTACAAAACGAGCTTCAAGAGTAGCAGCGAGGTTCGCTGTACGTTAAATTGAGTTTTTATGCGTACTATCACGGGTAGCTAAACCTCAGTACTTGCCAGCGAATGCTGCTCAAACCCGAGCATAGGACATTTTGAAAGAGCGCGTTGTATTCGTGGCGTGCTTCTTATGCGACGAGCGTGTATCTTCCCATACTAGAGAATCTTGTCCAGGCTGTAAATCGGTCTGCTGAGCGTCGCGCGGCAGGAGGATCCAGTGCGGCAGCTACGAACCTGGCTAGGTCTATAAGCGCAACCTATACGCACATGCCTGTTTGCAATCTGGCCATGAGGAAGAAGGGCAACGAGAGATGGCGAGGTCATGGATGCACGGAAGAATGATTGGACGGTACGCCCAAGCATATCACGGACCGTGTCAGCACGGGTGATTGGACGACTAAATTGTTACCACCATACTCCGCCCCAGGACAGGTTTCACCGCAGAACACGGTGCGCTACCAACGCACACCCTGCGCATTATTGGCGGCGCAGCCTCTAGGATGGCTCAGAACCTACCGCACGGCCGAAAACGCGACATTGTCCGGCAGCACGAGGCGGGGTGGTGATGATGTCAATCAAAGCATGTCAGTCCTGAGATATATAGTGAGTCGCGTCCTTCAGCGCAGGTGCTGGCTCCATTTCCTCACGAATTCCTATGCTACAGGAGCAATGACTTCGGCCGCGGAGGTCTATGCAAGCCAGCTTCTGCCGAGGCGCCACGGCCTGCCGCTCTGGCAACCTGAGCCAACGAAGTTTGGTGAGGTCCTCATCGGCGACGTCGGGTTCGTCTTCGAGGGATGCTTCTACCGCCTCTTCAACGCCATCCGCGATGCCGACGATCCCGTGAACGCGCACTGTGGTGTCCCGCCGGACTTCGTCCCACTGCAGTACAACGAGACTGCGATGCTCCACACGACGACAAACTACCTTCCGCCGGGCCCTCTCTACAGCTCGTCCATGCGCCAGCTCGACATCGGCGCGGGGCTATCAACGTGAGCACGGCCCAGACTCCCGCACGCACCCGCTCACACGTCCGACAGCCACGGCGCCGGCGCGCGCTACCGCTTCGCATGCGAAAGCGACCAGGGCGCGCTCGCCGTGCTCGGCAGCAGCGCGACGCGCTCGCTCGTGCTGCAGAGCTGCACCGCGTTCCGCGCGTACATGCACGCGCACCACGACGCGTGGCACGCGTTCGCCGCCGCGCTCGGCCACACGCTCGACGCAGACGACATCGTGCTCGTCTCGGGCTGGCTCAAGACGTCGTCCTGGGCCCTCGCGGCCTGCACGCGCGCCGGCCGCGCGCACGAGTTCGCGGTGCAGGCGCAGCTCGCCGACCTTGCCGGCGTCGAGTTCCACGTCGAAGTGAAGGAGGACGGCGCACATTCTGTCGAGCAGCGTTGCGGACCCGTGCGCGAAGCTTCTCAGAGCGGGGACGGAGAGCCTCCGCATGACCAGTGCCTCTTTCTGCGGTATTACAAAATGAAGAGGCGAAAGTTCTTTGGGAAGCGGCTCGTTGCCGCTGGATCCCGCGAGCAGAGTTTGAACGATGCGGACCAGGCACTGCTGACAAAGATACTCGCAGACCAGCTTGGAAGCCCCTTGGTGGATCTGACTGCAGAAGGCACGCCAGCCCGGGCAGCAGACTCGATCCTGTCTTCGCTCGAAGATGAAGACGGAGATGATGCCTTCGAATTTGAAGTTCAGGAAGAACCTGAGGCTCTATTCCATGTGAGTCGTCGTCACTGCGCCTTACAGACGATTTACCACGTATTGATTCGCAGGATCCGATCGACGATGTGCTTGACTACATCTTGCTGGCAAGTTAACCCTCGTGGACTGTGATTGTCTCCCAATATCTCACGAATAAGCGCAGACTTCCGAGGCTGATGTCGCGGTTGCGAGCCATGACGATTTATTCAGCCTTTGTCCCGACAGTAAGGTTACTTGCCTATAAACCGCTCACTATCGCTAACGAGAAACAGGCTGGCCAGAAAACTGGGCCGCATTTCTCGCGGAGAGTCGTCCCCTCGTTGATGTAGACTCCGATGGAGGTAAGCAGTCCATTGTGGAACCAGGGAACCATCTAACGGACTGCATATAAGTGGGTCAAATTCAGGCAACTGCCTCTCCGGACTGGCTCGCTGGCGGAAACATCGACATGTCCCGGATCGCCCAGGAACACCTTCACAGAGATGTGGACCACAAACCCGCGGAAGTTAGGCCAGCATCGCCTCCCGTGCGCAATCCGCTCGCTTTCATCAATGAGAAAGCGATTACCTGTCGTCACGCGTTCGGCGACTACTGCGCGGACTGTATCGTCCCGGAAGACGAGTTCGACGTCGAGTCGCGCAGCGACTTGACCGAGACCGACGGCTCCGAATGGGGCGAAGACGGGCCATACGGACCATACGCACAAGCCGACTACCTTTTCCTGATGGCGCTCGAGCTGCTCCGGCGCGTCGAACGCACGAGCAAGGCGGGGCACCGTACGACCAGGCAAAATCCACGCAGCGGCACGCCGCCCCACGCTGCCTCTCTCGCGCACAGCTTCCGCGACCCACGGGCTCTGCGCACCGCCCCGCAGGACGGCGCCCCAGAGCGCAGCCGCGACCCCGGAAAGTACTCCGCGCGCGTGCTCGCCGCTGCGCCGCTTGCACACGTGTTCATATACCGTGCGTGCGCGCGGTGGTCGGCGCGCCCGGGCGTCGGCGCCGCGGCGCACCTGTCCGCGGGCATCGCAGCTGGCGCGGTGCTCTACGAAAGGCGGAAGCTGAAGAGGCTGTCTTCGCGTCTCTCACGGGATGCTGCGGAGGCGGAGCGTTGGTGTGCGCCGATGGCGTGGTAGGTGGTGCTGCGCTTGGAGCCCTCTCCCCGCGCAGCTGTACATACGTCGCCGGGCGTGCAGCAGTAATGAGCTCCGATGATTGTAAATGTAGCCACTTGTATAGCAAATGAATGGAACGAGGAACGAGACTGAATTGTGATATACAAGCGTCGATAGCGATGGATAAAACATTCTTGAAGCGTCTTGTGTCGTTCGTGAAGGTACAGTCATGAACGATGCAAGATCACAGAGGGCATGCGGTGCGAGGTCCCCAGGGTCTGCGGTGCCAGGGGGCGGTGATGTCATGGGGAGAGCGCAGCGGCGCTAGCGCGCGCGCGCGCGGCTTTGCCTCCGGCTCCGAACCACGCGCTCGGAGTCGTCAGCTACTGCTGTCACCTTCAGATCTCTTGAAGATGCCATTTGTCGCCTTCGCTAGTCCGTAAGCTGTGCACCTTTTATCACTGTATTGTCTGCGAAACTAATTGTACACAGTCTTAGATGCTTGTCGGCTGCTGTTAGGGCTGAATCGACGTTAGATGAAGGGCGAGTCTGCCCGACGTCTAGGCCTGCGAAAAGCCTTCTGCGGTCATCGACAGCCAGAAACCACTTCTCAGGCCCACTTCAGGCCTTCAGGCATCTTTCGGGACCGACGCACCTACCGAGAAGCGCTTCTTGCGAAGCTTCGTAAGTTTCGCGGCTGTTTCGCTCTGTCTCGCTGCGCTTCGCTCCCGAACGGCTCGCTGACGACGGCTATTCATAGGGAATGCCCCTGAAGGCCGCTTGGAAGAGCTTTTTGAGCCCTTCTCTGCGCCGATGGGCTTCGCAGGCCTCCGCCGTCCGCACCTCGGATCGGCTTGGCTCGATCAGCACCCCGCTTTATCTTATCTGATAAGGACCCCAGCAAGCTGATCAAGATATCCGGCGTACGCGCTGCCCACTCATCTTCCAGGATTCCTCAAATATGACGCAGGAAGGTCGGACAGCATGTGCTTCGACCCTGCGCATTGCACGTCGAGAGCGCTTCTAGCCGCTTCCTCTGCCAAGCAGACCCCAGGACTCGCCCTCCAGCCCGCAACAGCCCGCCCAAGGTGCGCTCCAGCCTACGCACCCACACGCGGTGCGTTCCTGCCCGCCATTCATTCCAGAGAAGCGAGACGACCCATCTGAAATTTGCGGACGTTCTACCAGACTGTCGGCTCCTCTCCACCTGCAGGCGGCGTTCCCGACGTCGAAAGGTCTCGTCATACGCCGCGCAAATTCTCGCTTTTTCGTGCCCGCCCTCTCGACGGGCAACGCTTAAAAAGCCACAATGAAATATGCTACTCAGGTGCCCTTTGCCCTCCGTCCTTCTCCACTCCTTCGCCCGATCTCCACCGCGATGAGCGCGACGACGAGCCAAGCGACGCCCACCACGACCGCCGCCGAGGAAGGCCCCACCGACTATTGGGATGAGCGTAGGAAGCACGCCTTGGTGTGTATCCCTCTTTCCACTCCGCTCCTGCGCCCGCTGACCGCCATTCATCCGCAAGATATCCGCCTACCAGGTGTGGTATCTCGAGACAGGCATCATCGGCTTCGCTACCCTGATCAACGTCGCCTCGGTCCTGTGGGCGTGGAAGCAGCGGAGGGCCATGCGCCGCCGCGCATCTCGCCCGCCGGCGGACCACAAGGCCGTGACCGAGTCGTCTGGCACCAGCGACCGGGTGTCGATGAAGCGCCTGCCCGCCGCGGCGCTGGCGGCCGCCCGGATTCCCTCCTTCCGCTGGCGCATCCCCTTCGTGCACATGACCATCGTGGAGCTCGTCATGACCCTCGGCTACATCGCAGGGATCTTCATCTGGGACTTCGTCCACTGTACGTCCCGCCCAGCTCCTCGTCTCAGATCCCCTCTCACGCTGGTGCAGCCCAGGGCTTGAGCTTCAGCTCCATCCAGGCGCATGCCGCCAACATGGCCACGGCGCAGTTCCCGATCATCGTGGCGTTGGCGATGAAGAACAACGCTATCGAGTGTATGTCCTCCCTTCGCGCGCACTGGCGTGGTTCTCATTTTCCCCTCCAGACCTCACAGGCATCAGCCACGAAAAGGTGAGCCCCATCGCAGCTATAGCGTTGGTCGTTATCTTAACATCGACGGCCAGCTCAATTTGATGCACCGAGTCATCTCCCGGGTCATCCTGATTCAGATATGGATTCACGGCGCGGCCATGTACGTCCATGCCACTCTGTAATTCACCACGGTTCTAACCGATAGTACCTTCTAGCATTCGCGCTGGGTCTATCTATGTCTTTTACGATACTTGGCGCTGGATGGGTCTTATCTCAGGAATCTCCTTCGCGATCCTGACTTTGCTATCCATTAAACCAATACGCCAACGATTTTACGAATTCTTCTGGATCACGCACGTTATCTTCGTTATGTGAGTGATGCACTACAGTCTGAACGCCCCGTGCTTACTCCGTCCCGTGTCTCAGTATCTTCCTCATCGGCGCGATGTGGCACTGCAGCGCGGACCTAGGCTACCCGTATGCCCACCGACTCTATCAATACTTACCGACACTCACGCCACTGCAGTTACCACAAGTTCATATACTCATGCTTCATCATCTGGGGCCAAGACCGCCTCTGCCGCTACATCCGCTACCTCGTGCTCACATGGAGCCCGTCGCGCGACAAGCGGCGCGCGCACCTCGAGGTCCTCTCCGACGACACCCTCCGCATCACCGTCCGCCGCTCGTTCTACCTCCCGCTCTTCGCCGGCCGCGGCGCGCTCGCGCCCGGCGCGGGCTGGAAGGCCGGCCAGCACATGTTCCTCGCATTCCCGACGCTCGGCCCGCTCGAGAGCCACCCGTTCACCATCGCCGCCTTCAGCGAGCCGCTCGACGCGCCCGCCGACGCGAAGCCGAACGTCCACGAGCGCGAGATCATGTGGATCGTGCGCACGCGCGACGGCCTCACGCGCCGCTTGTACGACCACGCCGCCGCCGCGGGCGGCTCGTGCGACCTCTACATGTTCATGGACGGCCCGTACGGCGCGCCGCCTGACATCTCCGGCTTCGACACCTGCGTCTTCATCGCTGGCGGATCCGGTGTGGCGTACACTATCCCGCGAATGCGCGAGATTCTGACGTACGTCGCCACTTACCGTGCCGCCGACCGTAACTGACGAAACGCGTATAGTGAGGCTGCGAAGGGTGCCGCATGTGCACGGCGCGTCGTCTTCATCTGGGCCATCAGGCATGCTGGTACGATTTCCCTCTTCCTCTGTCTGCCTCGGCCGCTGACTCCGCTGCTCTAGCGCACATCAACTGGATCGCACACGACCTCCGCAAGGCCGTCGCGACCTGCCCGCCCGACGTCGAGCTCTCGATCCTGGTGTTCGTCACCTCGCGCCCCACGCTGCCAGATACACCGACGAAGCCGACGCTGTCCTGCGCGCCGACGCTCTCGAGCCTCCCCACCCTCTCCGCGACGCCCGCCGCCCCCACGACGCCGCTCGCAAGCCCGACCTCGCCCGGCTCGCCGACGCCGACGGTCTGCGGCGACATCGCGACCGAGCGCCGCGAGGCGTCGGGGTACTCCGCGTCGAGCACGGACTCGGGCAAGGACTCGGGCAAGGACGACGACCTCGAGCGCGGCTCGGACAGCACGCACGCCGGCAGCGACTACACGATCAAGGGCGTCGATGTACAGATCGGCCGTCCCGATATCCATGCGCTCCTCAAGGACATCATCACAAGCACGAAGGGTGCGGTGTCTGTCGACAGTGAGTATCTTTCTGATTGGGGAGGAGAGGTGATGCTGATTGTTCGATAGTCTCTGGGCCTGAGGCGCTGGTCGCTGCCACGCGCTCTGCGCTCTCGTCGGATTGGGCGGGCCCCTTGGCCGTCCTCCGCGGCGGCGCGAGCGTGCAGCTCAACGTTGAGGACTTCACGATGTGACGCACTTTCCTTGTCAGTATCATGAAAGACGAGTTGTTAGAGAAGCTGCAGGCTAGAGTAGACGGACCCCTGCAGTCTCACGAGAAAACAATGATATACGGTAGAGTGAATATATCGACGATGACCCATCCTATGGACGCCCTGAAGTTACTGCCCATACATGTTTCACAGCATCTTCGTCATCTGCGGACTTTCTTTCCCTTATCCCCATCCTTGAGCTTGGCACTGTCTGCTGTGCGCTTCTTGGCACTACCGGACGTGCCTTCTTGGGTGTCGACCGCCACAGACGTCGAAGCATCGCCCGTAAGCGCATTGCTCGAATCCGTAGCGCTCCAACCGTTGCGCACGCGGATGGACAGCCACTCTACCGCACCCTCCGCGCACCCCTCGTTCGTCTGCTGATACCCGTTCCTATTCTCAGGATAGAACTTGAGTCGCTTGAGGTGCGCGTCTGTCAAATTCGGATAGAGCACGTTCACTTTCATTTTCGGGATGCGTTAGGGCGAAAATGAGATCAGCTTTAGGGGAACACAGCCGGAGGTATGCGCACGTAGTGGCGAACACCTTTGACGGCTTCGTAATGACCGCCGTACGGCTCTGCAAGCCTCTTCATAAACGGGCCGTTAGCCTTCTTCTTCTGCGGTCGCGTGGCGAGGTGCTGTAGCATCCGGTCGTCCTTGTAAATGCCGCCTGTAAAGGAGAGGCGTCTATAGCGACCGTTCACGGGTACTGTCCTATGGCGCCTGATCTCCGCCCAGACCTCGTTGCTGTGGTACATGCGCCGAAGGGCGCAGCACGTCGCAGCGAGCGCGAGGTGCTCGCGGACGCCGAGATCAGGGGAGGCAAGAATTGTGCCCATGATCTCGCGAGGAATGCGGAAGGGCCAGTCCGCGATGTCTTCCGCCCGCTTCTTCTCGCCCTCTCGTGACAACGGGGCACCTGCAGGAACAGCAAGGTCGCAACCTGTAAGCATTCCACGCATTCTGCGATTGACGCGAAGACTGACTAGAAAATGACATCCTAAAGTGAAGTTTGGATAAACTTGAATGGCGTAAGCACGAGACTATAGACACCAGGCACGGTGTCGAGCTACGGTCGAGTTTTGAGCGGGCTGAGGATATTGTTGAGTCCAAATCAGCAGAATTTTTGACATATTTGCATCATACAAGCTGCGAGTGGCAGCGTGAGCTACGTTGCATGTCGCGGAAACGTGCAAAGAGGGAGTAACGAGGTGGCAATTACCTAGGGGCAGCCGGAATATGACAGGTGGACTTGATATACGGTATATGTAGGGCTACGTGACAGTGTTTCCAACGGCCGCCTGGCGAAATGGCATCGCGTCTGACTACGAATCAGGAGATTGCAGGTTCGACCCCTGCGGTGGTCATCGTTTCTTTTTAACGATGCTCGACGTAGTTTCTGTGTATCGCGTACACGGTGAGGTATGTAGCTGTTGGGAAGACACAGTTCAGTTTTTGTACTGCCGAGTAATTGGGTATCCTCAAGTAAATCATCTCGTACAAACAATACGACGCACAATTACAAGAAACCCCGCTGAACGACAAGACTTACCTGCTGCGGGCACCTGGTAACACGAACGCGCGTCCGGTTTGTAAGAACAGCCAAATCGATGTGGAGGTGGCGACGTCTGCGCTGCGTACTCCGCTAACGTGATGCAAACGGGACGCCATAGCACCTGGTGGCAAGTCACGACTCATCACAATACGATGTCCTGGCTGAACCCGGGGATTTCACGTCGCTGCGATGCAAACAAGGTCCCGACCAGTTGCCAGGTAATTGTGGCGTCCGGAGACACTGCCAAGAAACAATATGTCCGCATAAAGAAGCCATAGCAATGCGATGCCTACATAGGACTATAAGAGCATGAAGTTGGGCCTGCTCGTGCCTGCCATCTACTCTGTCGAGCTTTAGAAGGAGAGATGTTCAGTCAGTCACCCCTCTACTTCCACAGCCCTTACACGCAATATTCAAGCATTCAGCCGACAACACTTGTTGGAGGAACTGCTGCGCCATGGCTTGCGCCACCTGCTCCGAGGTGGAACCTGTATGATGTGAGCACCAGCGTGCGCCAACACGCCGGTCAGTCCTCATAGGCATTCCTCCTCGGAAACAATGCGCTGAACTGTGATTAGGCTCCGCCACCCCGCCACTGTACCCGCTGGAGTCGCCCAAGAGCTGGGAACATCCTGGACCGTTCCAGAGACAAGCGCAAGGTCAGCCCCAACACGGGTACGCGTATCAAACCCATTATGCGGGGCAGTCGCCATACTCGATTCCAACTCAACATCCGCCACCAGTTCAGTACCCTGCTCGAGCGCGCGAACCTGAACAGCTGGTGCAGCCTCCGTATCAGTCACCGCCACCTCCGCCAGTCCGATCACTGTACGAGGAATGGGCCCCCTCGCGACCCAGACCGCACTCACAGTCGCGCTCACGAACCCGAACACGAAGTCGACGTACTACGCGCGAACCGCCGCTTTATTTCTATCACCGCGATGAGAATTACTACGAGTATGTTTCTACTTGCCTTGTAACGGACTCCTCTCATCTGCACCTCAGATTCACGAACTTCGCACCTTTTCCTGTGTGGTACGGCGGTGTTGAGTACCCGACATCTGAGCATCGTAAGCCAAACGCAGCTAGCGACCGAATCCGGGGCTGACCTGCAACATCCTCTAGTCTTCCAGGCGCATGGATTTTTCGAGACTGATCCCGGCCTTGCCGAACGCATCCGCCTGAAGCCAACTCCGCAAGAGGCTCTCGAGGAAGCGGAACGTAACCTAGATTCGCGGCGCAAGGGCTGGGACGAAGTCAAAATCTCGATCATGGAACGCGTTCTGGAGGCGAAGTTCACACAGCATCCCAAGCTGCGGAAGCTGCTGTTGTCGACAGGAGGTCGCGATCTATTTGAGTACAATCCTGTGAGTTTTCACGTCTGTGTGGCGTGCTCGTTCAGTGCTCATGCCGGGATACAGGACGACTGGTTCTGGGGCAGTGGTGCGGACCGCAGGGGCAGGAACGAGTTTGGCAGGTGCTTGATGAGGGTGAGAGACAAGATCCGTGAAGGTGATCATAGATAGCAGAGAGTGAGGAGCTATGTCGAAGGGGAACCGGGAAAGCCGAGATGATTGCTGAAGATATTGGCTGAAGCTGCAAGCTCGACGCGCGCCTCGTGTTCAGGCATCCACAGAAGGCAAGTCTTGTCCTTCGTTGATTTCTCTTGCTGTTGTGGGCCGGGCTATCCAAATAAAATTTATCCTCTTTCGACTGGATATAATGCAAGGTAACAGCGAAGACTAGTTTTCTAAGCAATGGCCGTGTACTTATAGTATACACAAGATCGAGAGCAAAACAGTTGAAAAAGAGACGATGACCACCGCAGGGGTCGAACCTGCAATCTCCTGATTCGTAGTCAGACGCGATGCCATTTCGCCAGGCGGCCGTGTAAACCTGCATTCATTATAATACTATACCGTGCAGAAATATCTCTGCTTGGAATACCGTCTGTGACCCTGGGCAATCGTCGGCTGGGATGCGTGCAGCTTACAAAGCAGCTGTCATGTCCGGCACAGCGGCAAGAAATGACATTTTCGAGAATTTTGGAGCAGAACGCCCGTTTTAGGCAGGGAGGTGGGGCCCCTCGGTGCTCGTCGCATCGTCCAAACCTTCGCTCATGAGCTGCGACCGAGCCGTGTACTACGAACGTCTGTATTACCACACCCGCTATTCTTCATAGTCAGACTCTTCGTCATACACAGCATCTTCACAATCCTTCTGCAGCGTCATATTCCCGCCATCAGGGTGCGCCGCAGACTCCATTTCATCGTCTCCGAGGGCGTGCGAGTGCCGGGTCTGATACCGTGCGACGGCCTGCAGAAGCTCGGCAAGCTTCTGGCCTTTGTTCTTCAGGTGCGACTTGAGGGGTATGGCGGTATCCTCCTTGAAGGAGCGATGCTTATCGAGCTGCGCGTCGAGTTCCTTGACGTTCATAGCACGGAGACGAGCCTCGTCCACAATTAAGTCGAGCTGGGCGAGTTTTGCAAGCTTCGCCGCGAGCTTCTCCGCTTTTGCGCGCTCCTTGGCTCGCTTTTCCGCCACGGTAGCCTGCTCTACCTCCGCGAGCTTGGATTTCCGTAGCCGCTCCAGTCCACTACCGTCAATCCGACGAGCTTCGCGGCGGAGGAACTGTTGATTAGCGTCGTCAGCGAGCATGTGCTTGGCAAAGTCTTCTGTGCCGTTTCGCTGGTAGGTCATGAGGGCGTTGAATTGGTGCTCCGATGTACTGGGTTTGGCCTCGTAAAATCGTCGATAGGTGCCAAGGATCCCTTCGCAGGCATCGTTGCAAGGCTGCATCCAGGCACGGTGGCGTTCCTGAGCCGTCGATGTGTCGATAATGCCTCCCGGCGCAAACTCGCCGCAGAACCGTTCCCAAGTTGCAAGAGCACCCTTGAAGAAAGCCACGAGAAGTGGTTGTAAGTGTGGCATTGTAGGGGCAAGCTCGTGCATAGCAGCAACGGCATTGGGATGTCTCCATTCCACAGAGCCGTCAAGGGTCGCACTGGCAGGCTCCGCGTCAGGGGAGAGTATGAGTGTGGGATTATCGATGAGCTTCTGCAGGTGCTTTCGCACATAGGCGTGGAAATCACCGAGTTCGAGAGCGTTCAGATGCTCCGAGCCAGGTCCGCGCACGATGGCCGCGTAGGGGTAAGATATGGCCTCGCCGTACCAAGCGAAGACAACCATCTCGGTCAGGGTTGACAGATCATGCAGCCCCTGGTAGACGTTCGCCTCCATGTTGTTGAAGTTTCGAGCGTCTTTCTTGTCGCGTACAAGTTCGAGGAACTGGATATAGATGAGGCGATGAGTGAGGAGTTCGGCAGAGGCGAGGCAATATGACTGATAGCGTGTATTGCTGGTATCGGGAAACGTCAGCGTACGTCCCGTGAGTTGCAGGAAGTGGTATAAATAGGTGTCGTGCTGCCCTTTCTTGCTATCTTTATGGTTGAAAATCGAGCCTGCAAGACTTGCGAGCTTGACAGCGCCACCTGATGAGACCAACGCAGCGCGACGTTCCGCAGGGCTCGTCTCCGCCAAGGATGCGTCAGCGAGCTCGACAACAGCGCGGTTATCGCGATTCGGCAGCAATACAGGTGCGGAGTGACCAAGGGCCTTCCAGTACTCGACCAGACCTGCATTGCCGCCCTTGACAGAGTTGAGCTCTTTGTGCATGCAGCAGCCGGCCCAGAAGAACAGGTCCAGCTGACGCTGCAACTCAGCGTCCAATGCTGCGTACGCCAGGTCGCCCAGAGACTCCGCAAGACGTTGAATCATCTCGACGTCATGTGCAGCTTGCTCGTCTGCGGAAAGAGCGCGCCAGGCCTCGAGACCGCCGAGATTCCGGATTTTCTCCTCGTTCGCGCTCGCGATTAGCTTTTGAACTTCAGGGGTAGGGTTCTCAAGCGACGCTGTGCCGAGATCGTGCCGTGCTACGAGTTTCTTCCACTGACGGAATGTGCGCTCGAGCTTGCGCTGATCTTCGGCGTGATCAGTGTGCATGCCGAGCAACTTGCGTGCGAAGTCAGACAGCTCGAGGTGGGCAGCCTGCTGAGCTGCGAGGGGAGAGCGATTGAATGTGTCAAAAATATGGGTCATTTTCGACTGCCAGCCCTCGAACTGAGTCTGTGACTTATGGTCGATAGCGGTATCAACGCCAACAAGGCGGTTCTTGTGCGAAAGGTGTGACGGTTCTGCGTACGAGTCTGGAACGAGGACGGTTACGTTACGCGCTTCCTTGCCAACGTTCCGATGAGTCGTCCCGTCGCCACTGATAGTTATGTCTATAGCGTGCGGTGAGTGCGAAATTTACGCAACAGCATTCATAGTGGCGCACCAGGGCTGTTCTCGATTTCAAAACCGAGCTGCACCGTCGCAGCAACCCCGCCTTCCAGCAGGAAGCGTCCGACACTTCGACGGCTTGGCGCGTGCAAGACGGCGACTCCCATCATAGCTCCAATGTCCTGCATGGCATCTCCGACGTTCTCCTGGGCGCAGCCGTGCTGCACCAAGCGGAGCGCCATGGTACGCGCCTCAGGTGTGTACGTCCCCTTGCTCTTGATGCGAAATGTCTTCAGCTCCTTCTCGCAGTCCGTCTTGGCCTTCGCGACTGCCTTCTCACGGATCTGCGGCGCACGCGAGACTTTCGCCTTGAGAGACCGGTTGGTCCTTCGCACATCGGTAAGCGTTTGCTGAAGGTCTGAAACCTTCTCGCGCAGAGTCGTAGCCTCCTCCCGAGCATCCAGAGCGCCAGTAGTACAAGTTTCTGAGACAGTCTGAGCCCAAGAGAGCGCAGAGTTCATTGCCGCAGATGCAGAAGCCACGTCCTGGCGCGCAGTATCAGCAGCAGCGTGCGCAGCCTCGAGCTCAAGAGAAGTGCGCATATAGCGGGACTGAAGGTTGCCAAGATCCCCAGAGAGCCGCGAGCTTTGTTGACGAGCACGAGAAAGATCCAGGGAAGTCTCGTCAAGGAGGTGTTGATACACTGCCAGTTCTGAGACCGCCGCGTCGCGCTGCGTAGTAGCCACTGCGAGCGATTCGATTGAGCGCTGAGTCGCCAGCCGAGAGTCCGAGAGACGGGCTGCAAGCTCCTGAGCTAGGGTTTGGGACCGTTCCAGCTCTTGGACGGTCTGTCGAGCAGTTGAGTTCGTCGCCGAAAGGTGCTCCCGGAGCGCAGCGTAGTCGTACTGGAGACTAGTGTGGTCATCCAGCAGGCGAGAGTGGCGAGCGTCGAAGTCTTCGATAGTGCGCAAGTCCTGCTCGTGCTTGCTCGTCTTGCTCTTGATCACCCGGTTCGCGCGGGCACGCGCATTGTTACGCTCACGGCGAGACTGTTGAAGCTTCGTGTTCAGCTTGCGAAGCTCGTCTTGCTGATCCTCTATGTACGCGGCAGCAGCGTCCGCGCTGTCTTCAAGTAGCGCGATCTGCTGGTCTTTGACCAATATCTTGTGCTCGACCGCGCTGAGCTGGTCTAGAGCTGCCCGACGTTCTTCATGGACGGCTTGGAGCTCATGCTGACGGGTAGTTCGAGGGTGCTGATGATATGCGGGCGAGGATGGCTGCGAAGGGGTGTTCTCCTTCGCGTTCTTCTCGCGTTTCAGGCGAATGTTGAGGATCTGCGCTTGCTGCGCCGCAGAGCGCTGCTTCGGCCGCCATTGGGTACGCTGCTTCTTTCCGGTCATGGGTCTGGTCTGAGATGCAGCGAGCAGATGGAATATGGAGGTATAGGGTTTAATTATGCTGGTATTATGACGAGTATAGCGGGTCGGGTCGAGCTCGAGTGTCTATATAGCTAGAAGGTGGTCAGAATTCCGGGCGAGCTTTGAGAACGGGACTGGGCGCACCTATAACGTTTCTACACCGGTTCAACTCCTGGCTACAGCCCTCACAGCATTCTAATCCACCTCGGAGGGTAGCCGCAATGGGTCACGAGTGTTTGCAAGTCGACGATGGGAGTGGGAGGGAAGAACGACGGCGCCCGCGTGCGTTCGCGTCCGCTCGTGCGATGGGCGCCTACTTAATGAGATGCGCGAACCATGGCGTCGACCACGACACGCACACCGGCGGACTCGCGGGTCTAGAGGCTTCGGAAATGCGACGTACTCACTGGGATACTGCGTCTCCGTGATATGGCCATACGAGATTCCTAAATTCCTATGCATATCATTGATTTTGGCGCACCAGCAGGGCCCTCATGGCCCCCAAAATTATTTTTTGACGGCCATATCATAGATTATACGGTTTACTATCGACCTGGGGTCATCATATCGTCTCTTTTGCGATACATGAGGACCATGCGGTCTCCTGGCAAACCGTGTATTTCGCGAGCACTCTTGTCTGATGGCATTACCTTACAGGGGGCGCACTCCACCGGCCTGTCAAGCCTCTCGCCACGCGAGAGCGACAGCAGCCCTCGGGATACGCCGGACGTCACCCGTGGGAATGAAACTAACCCTGCGGGCGTTGCCCAGGGTCACCGTCTGCTACCTCGCGGCTGTTCTGCTCTCTGCCACTGTCACCGGGCGCGACGGCAACATTTCGAGAATGAAGGCAGATTATGGCCGTTTCAAGGCTGGTTACATCAAGCCTCATTGCAGTGTACGCTAAGCTGCGGTGCTTTCTCAAGTGCTAACACAGCTGTACCACGCAAGATTTTGATACACTGCCCGGCACTGGCGGTGCGTTGACAGATGCCACATTCATATGGAACCGTTGTTCTTTGATACATGCATATAGGGTGTTCATTACTGACCGCATCTGCACCATAGCTTCTACCCCGCCGTTCCCCCCATGGAGTGCTCTAGTTCTGCGGTGACCTACGCCGAACAGCTGGCCAGTCGTGGGTACGGACTACCTCTCTGGCATCCCGAGCCGCAGGCGGGAGCATTCGGACACGCGGAAATTGGAGACGTGGGCTTTCTTAGCGAGGGCCGCTTCTTTCGCCTGTTCAATGCGCTGCACAGCGCGAGCCATCCCATAAACGCGTACGGTGTTCCCGCTGGCTTTATGAAGCTGGAACCCAACAAAGAGCTTCTCAAGGACGACCCGCGGGCTGTGGACCCGAGGCCTATCTGCACGACCTCCACGGTCTACAGACGGGCGGGTGTAGGAGCCGGCGTATCGTTGTGAGTAATGGCAGCCGGCTTCATACTTTGACACTCATACGAGCTCGACGTTTACAGAAACCTTGCCGGGGTCGAAGCATCGTACTCCTTCAGCTCGTCGGTAGACCGAGGGGCTATCGCCGTATTGGGCGATTATGGCCACCAGAGGTGGTATCTTAGCAACCGGCAGTTTCGCGACTACATCGTGGCGCACCATGCGTCTTGGTACGCGTTCGCGGACGACAATGGCTATCTCCTGTCTCCTGACGCCATAATCCTCGTGTCCGGATGGCTCAAGACCTCCGAATGGGCCATCGCTACTTTCGCCAACTTCGACCGCTCACAACAGATCGACCTACACGCTTCTGTCGGCTCATACGCATCTGCGGTCTTTCGTGCCGCAAACCACAGTGTCACTCACATGTCTGTCGAGCAACGCTCTGGTCCCCAAACGCGTTTAGCAGGGCACGAGTCTGCTCTGCCTCGCGACCAGTGTCTATTCCTGCGCTACTACAAGCTCAAGACCCGAACATTTGGGCGCCCCAAGGTCCTTTTGCGCGCCGACGCCAAGGACATTCAGCCATTGCCGGAAAGTATAGCATCGCCGCAACGGAGCTATCGAGCCTCCGACTCTGCATCCAGCACCAAGACTCAACACTCGCGCCTTCGCTCCCGACTGCGATGGCCCATCTGAAGCGGAAGGCAGCAGCGCTTGCAGAATCGCGCCGGCCGTGCTCCTCCCGCAAGCCATGCAGCAGGAGTGTACTCCAGGAGCATGTTGTCCAGTTCGTCGAAAGCCGACGAAGTGCCGCTGACAGTGCGTAGCTCAATGCATGCACCGGCATTCGCTGACGAAAACACAGTGTCGCGATCCTATCGACGATGTGCTAGACTACATCTTAGAGGTGTGTCACACATGCATCTTCGGTGAACTAACTCTCACTGACGCGCCCTCCCAAAGAATCATCCCCTTGTAGACGTCGCGGTGGCTTGCTTCGAAGATGTGTATGCCGCGCTGCAGGTGCGTCCTACACACTAAACCCTCGGCGTGTACATGCCGACTCGTCTCTTTAAGCTCGAGGGCTTTGCGCAGTCGCCGTCAGAGTACCTCGCTTTGAAGGAACCACCCGTCGCGATGGATCTGTGCCAGACTGGCACCGGAATCGCTCGGCCAGATGTGGGAATCGTCGGCTACTTGGACGAACAGCTGTCACTTTTTACACCTACCGGCGCGTCGACACTGATCGGCAGGGATGAACTGGCTCCGCACAGCCGCGCAGGCGATCCGAGTGGCGGTGTGTCAGGTGAGGGTGCCTCCGTTCACGAGAGATAGCACGGGCTGCGCGCTGCGCTGTTACTCGGACCCTGTTATGCCGACAATGCACGCTGACAGTGGACGCATTTTACAGAAAGCACGCAGAGCGGGGAGAGCTTCCAGTGAGACCCATCATGCGGCGCCTCTCGCAATGTCGAGGAGCTGTGATGTTCGTAGGATGAGTACGGACCTGAGTGGTGTTTCGTGCGCGCTGGCCATTTGAATGACTGTATAATGAACCCCACAAATGCAGATATTGCGAAATACTAGACTATCTGCAAAGCCCAGCATCGGTGATGAAGCACAACACTGTCTTTGAAAATCGTATATCAAAGCGAAGAACAAGGACCAGCACAAGCACGACCTTCCTCCTCAAGCGAGGACTCGCACGGCGGCTAGATTTACAACACGATGGACTTCACTGGCCCGCCCTCGGCGGCCACCTCCCTCGCATCCGGTGCGTGCGGCGCTGCACAGCAGATCGACATCGACCGTGAGTACAGTGTCCTCGAGCCGTCGTTTTCAGCGCTAACATGTCGCTAGCTTCCTCCGCGGCAGTCCGCACCGCTTGACACGCGTGTCTTCCACGGAGTCGAGGACTCGGAGGGGCAGCGCGCCGAGCGTGACGCAGGACCCAAGCTACGCCTCGGCATGGGAAGCAAAATTCGTTCGCGGCGGCGCGAGATGGGAGCGATGTCAGCAGCCGAGGTGCAGGTGCTTGTTGTCATTATTCGTGCGAAGAGCTAATGTTCACACATCCATAATTGATCCCAAGGACTTCGGAACCTTATGACGCTCACAGCCACATGTGCCATGCGTCGTGAGCATGTGGAAACCACGTTTCCCACCAACTCAGCCTCTACTGCGGTGTACAGCTTCAAGGGCCTGTATATAAACCTACAGTTGCGGGATAAAGTGGGGGGCGCCACCCCCATCTGCCTCACCTACCGATCCCTCTCAGCACGGGCGGACGCCATCTGTGTTTGTGATGGAGGCTTCCTGCGCCGCCGTTACCTATGCCGAACAGCTTGTCGGCCGTGGCCATGGGTTACCCCTCTGGCACCCAGAGCCGCAGCCAGGGCCGTTCGGCGAGACAGAAATCGGAGACGTGGGCTTCGTTAGCGAAGGCCACTTCATCCGTCTGTTCAATGCTCTACACACAGCCAGCCATCCAATCAACGACTTCCGCGTCCCCTCCGGCTTTGTACCGTTGGTCCCTAACGAAAGAATGCTGAGGGACGACCTACGAGCCGTTCAGCCCGGACCTATCTGCACCACATCTACGACATGGAGACAGATTTCTGTCATGGATATGACGGTCCTGCCCTATTTTTCGCCGATTTATTGCGATTTTCCCTGGTTTAATCCAGCGCTCGAGCAGCCCTCGACGCATCTGGAGTCATAGCCGCCCAGGGCACGCGCGTGGCACAGATGCCAGCGCTCCTGATGGCGCATCACACCACAGCCGCCAGCGTCCCCGACGCGCGTCACTGTCGGTCCATCACGTGTCAGAACAGCCCCAGGGCTCTGCGCGTAGCCTCGTGATCTCCCCGGGCCGAAACCATCATGCCTGATGACTCCCCGGACGCAGCCTCGCCGAAAGGGCCGGAATACTCAGCCACGCTGATGCATCTCCGACCTGTTTCGCCCTTCGATCTCAAGCGCTCTGAAACGCGCGCGACCTTCACATCACATGATTGCCTGGTCCGTGCGCAGCCCTCAGTAGTATATATACCCCTGCTCCTGTAGCCTGTCCGTCATCTCGACCTCTTGGTCAATACGGACAGGTAAGCCCCAGTTTGTAACTTAGAATACAACGCTAATATTATCTTGGTCAATACGGACAGCTGAATAAGTTGTGCGCCAGCAGCGTGACTCGCTCCGCCGCGCCTCGTCGTCGTCGTCCCCGTTTGTCGTCCCTCGTGCGGCGTTTGTACCCTCGGTCCGCAACAATTTCCGTGGACGCCGATGCATCTATGTGAGCTGCTTTTCTCCTTGCAAGTATTCTGAGGATTATGAGCAGTACTGACTTATTCAGGGGTCTCTCGGGGGTCGGTGCATCCTACAGCTTCCGCTGTACAAATGACCAAGGCGCGGTGGCCATCTTAGGTGATTACGGTCACCAGAGGTGGTACCTCAGCAGCAGGCAGTTTCGCGATTACATAGTCAAGCATCACGCTTCATGGTGCGCCTTTGCCGAGGTCGAGGGGTATTTAGTGCCCTCTGATGCTATCATCCTGGTGTCAGGGTGGCTGAAGACGTCTGAGTGGACAATTGCCACCTTCTCCAGCTCTGGTCGATCGCATGGCCTTGACCTCAATGCTTCTGCCGGCCCATACGGGTCAGCAGCCATTCAGGCGTCTGGAGGGGAGGAGAGATATATGTCAATCGAACAACGTTCTAGTCCTCGGAAGGTGGACACGGGTCCTGAGGTAGAGGATCTATCTCGTGATCAATGTCTTTTCCTGCGATACTACAAACTCAAGACGCGCGCCCTGGGACGCCCGAGGGTCGTCTTACAGGCAGATGCTAGAGACGTGCAGGGGCCTTGGCAGGATACCTTGCCATCTCCTCGCCTACCGTCGACGGTACCTGTTCAGCCTAACCACAGGTCGCTACTCTCGTCATTCTGTTCATGGTTCACTCGATTGGCACAGTATCGAGCAGCTATTGTCCGCAGGCGATCCGGAAGCTCCGTCGCATCCAGCGTGGTGCCAGGTAGCCCAAGCAGCAGCAAATCCTCCCTTCCTTACGTGGAAGAACCTCCGATATTTTCACTTATAGCAGAAGTATGATTCTACAGCTATGTTGCGAAACAAGTGGCTAATCTCATATCTCAGTCCCATGATCCGCTCAATGAAGTACTCGACTATATACTCCTGGTACGCTCTGTTAACTCTTTACTAAGAGATAGCCTTTGACTTGATCAACGAGCAGGATCCTGTCGTAACTTGTGCCGTGGTCTGCCATGAGGATCTTTATGCCCTATCTCAGGTGAGTGACGTTCACTTTCCGCTGTGCAGAAAAAAATCACTGGGGCTGATACATACGGGTATTCAGTTACACGAGCCTTGGCTCGAGGGTGTGCCACAATATCTTACCAATGAAAAGCCCCCAGTTGAAGTGGACGGCTACGGTGAGTACATGTTGCGCATCTCGCTCTTATGTGCATTACGCTGAAGCCCATCATTTACGCCTGCAGTCGGCTATCTGAAGCCCAGTAGGGGGGCTCAGAATTCGATTATGAGCTTGATTCCAGGTCGATTTTGGGCGTGATACGATTTTGTTTTGATCGGATCGCCTCTGAAGGCGACGTACCGGGCTCCATGCTCGATTCTGCCCGAGTTTGCTCAGTATTTGACTGCCACTCATATGTACTCCGTCGTCTCATACACCACGAGTACTCGATTCTGCTGTGCACTCAATGTTTGTGGTGATTTTGCTCGAGGACTGGACCTCAAGAAGTACTACGTAGGAGCTACGTTGACATAGAGGCATGCTACAAATATAATTTTCGGCTGCATGGCAGCCTTGAACACAATATAATAGAGTCCAGACATCGACTTCGAGGCAGGAATAATCATAGACAAATCAAAGCATCGACAGCGTTGAAAGCGATTCGACGGATTGTTCAGCGAAGCTCCAGACTGGTATCACGGTGCTCGCATTCCGCTAGAAACGAGCTTGCGATCGAATTAGAGGGATCTGCACTCACTACACGACTATGTCTTTGAGAAATGGAATTTACCACAAACAAGATAGTCTAGTCTGCGTAGCTTCCCTCAGCTTCGACGACATTCACTGTGTCCAAGGCGTGCATGAGCCGAAGCACGCGCCGTTCCCGCGCATGCCAGCGCTCCAGAGCGGCACCCACGGCCGCCATCACGAATATAGCGGCCGCGAGCGCATGCGCCACCACAGGAGACAGGAAAAGACGCTTGTACACCGACTGCAGATCAGTCTTGACCGGCCGCATCGCAGGGATGAAGTACACCGTCTTCGCAACGAGCGAGAGGTACGACGCCTGAAGCAAGTGTTAATTGGTGTAGGTCAAGAGTGCCGGAGGCGACGCACGTATATCTGCTCTGCAAGCCCCGCAAACCTGTAATTGGTGTAGGTCAAGAGTGCCGGAGGCGACGCACGTATATCTGCTCTGCAAGCCCCGCAAACCTGTTCTCTTGGAACGCTTGTGTGTGGCCAGACGCCTGGGCGGCCTGGAAAATCGCTGCCGGCAGCAAGAAGCGGATTGCGTCCTGGCGGGCAGCAATGAACCGATTGGGACTGTCGAGACCGAAGAAGACGCCGTTGTACGCGGTCGTGATGTTACCTGCGTACTGCGCAAGGGTTCCTGTGTGCGAGCCGAGTGCGCCGAGCGGTGTCACCTCGAGCGAGTGCGCATCGAGGTCGACCGCTGCGTTGACATCGAGAAGCGTGATATTCGGCGCGCACAGCGTCGCGGATGTCATTGGCGAGGGTTCATACGTGAAGAACCAGAAGATGACCGGTCGGAAGAACTCCGGCAGGGCGGTGAAGATGGCGCAGCTGTCTGACATGCTTTCTATGATGTCGACGCCTGGCTAGAGGTAAGCACGCTCCCCGGAGGGCCAGAAATACAAAATCACCGAAGAGATCCCCCGCGGAGTTGTCGACTGACCACGCGAACTGGCATCCATCAAATGCGACGCTGTTGGTCCAGCCGCTCTTGTTAGCCCATTGGACCATGTTCAGCTGAGAATGGACCGACAACGCAGTCAGCAACCTTTACCGCCAGATATTCCCGCAGCTTACCGATCCGACATCAGCATTCACACACGACGGATGGCTGTACCCAGCCGTCGTATTTACAAAGAATGCACCATTTTGGACGGTGTCTGGGAGCTACGCGCGCATCAGGTTGGGAGGCGTTGACATAGCATGGTCTCAACAACATACCACGAGCGGCGCGACAGTGTATCCATTGTGCACAAATGGAGGGCCTCTAGTAGCGTAGAGCACGTCTGCGGAGACATATCCCGCAGCAGCCGAAAAAGCTGGCATTTGCATCGATAAGCTGGACGTCGTGCGACTGCAGAGGCTAGGGGTCTACCGGTCAGATCATGGAAGTTCGAATCTTGATTGAGACTTAGATGACCGAGACTGATTGCAGCTTCCTCTGCAGACCTGTTAGTCCTGTATGAGATCTGCGCGCGTGCGGGACGTACTGTGCGAGATCCAGAGGACATCTTGCACGTTGAAGAGCGCCGCGGCCAACGGTTGAAGCGAGAACGTGAGGACCGCGAGCAGCGTGCCGACGAGGACCGGCGAGCGTCGACTGCGAGTCGTGACGCCCCATGCGGATAGCGGCCTGCATGATCAATCTCGCTTCATGCACGTGCGGAGGACGGAGACAGTAAACACGTACTGAAGCAGCGCCTCGCCTCGCGCAAGCTGCATCTTCCAAACCTCGACACCGGTCCACATCCAAAATGCCGCGACGGTCATCACGACGGCCACAGGCACGAAGGACTGTTACGGCGATATGTCAGTACTGGCGACACAGTGCTAAACAACCACGGCGTACATAGATGTAGTGCATGACTCCACTCTCGGCCGTCGTCCCGCCTGGCGTCGGCCATCCTACGAGCAGATCAATACGGACCGCTCGACTATCGAGACATCACCATACCACGGCTCCGTTCGTTGAAGTGCAGCGCCACCTCAAGACCGACGCCGCCAATCGCCATGGCCAGCACGACCGGCACCCAGGCCCACGGCCGGAGCGGCACCGGCGCCGACGGCCTCGCCGCCATGTCGTCCACAGCCCCAGGACACTCTGCTCCAGCGGCAGATAAGCACGACGACGAGGCCAGTCAAGCGACGTGCCCACCGTTCGTCCAGGGCCCCGTCTTCTGGTCTGCAGACGGGTCGTCGCGGTACGCGGTGTCACTCGATGGCGCGCGGTCCAGGAGGCGCTCCGCGCTGTTGTCCGCGCGCTGCGGCTCGATGCGTGGGGCTGAGGGCGGCATGCGGGCTTGCGGTCAGCAGGTGACGATGGCACTCAGATGTCGAACTACGATGGAGAGATTTCGGGGCGATGTTGGCGGTGGGTGAACGCCAGGCAGAGGCCCTGTCCTATAAGGCCCCATGCCCGCTGCCAAGACCGCCCCGTCCGTGACCGTGGGCATCCCCTTCATATCTTCGAAACGCTACGGAGATCGGGATGCCGCAGGAGGGTCTGTAGCGATACCGCGCAGGGACGTAGATCCTGGCGTGCCCGTACATGGATCGGTCCTGGATCCTTATCAGCTGGGAGCACGTACCCACCGCCGACTGCACTCACCAGACAATAGGTTGTCAGCCCAGACACACCAGGTGCAGGACACCTGCAGCGTCCACGACGGCAGGCCCCGTGTGCGCGAGGCAGCTGCGCAGCAGGCCCGCTATCAGGACGAGGCGGGACGCGGCGGGCAGCGAAGAGCTGCGCGATGCTGCGGCCCTCGTCGCGGCTATGGACACGCGCGAGGGGCGAGATGCCTGGTATGGCGGGACGGTCAGCTGAAGCCGGGTTGGCGGATAAGGCGTCACCTTGATTCTGGGACACGTCGATCTTTGCGGGCGAGCGCGCGCGGCGGTACGTGGTTGTTTGCGCTGCGCGCGAGCGGCGGGTCGCATGGGGCCCAGGTCTGCAGGGCCGATTCTAGATTGTGGCATGTCAGAAGTATGCGGTCTCGGTGCCGAAGATGTACGACCTCGACCGCCAGAACGACGAGGATGATACACACGAGCTCGCACTTTCCCAACCTCACGAGAGACATGTGCGCCACCCGCCAGTCGTGCTTCAGCCACGACCCAGAGAGTGCCAGGCCGCCGTACGCACGACTGCGCGCCAACGCCCGCGGCGACCCGTGCCCGCGCACGCCCCGAACCCGACGGCGGGCATCTCGACGTCGACCTGCGGAGCAGACGAGAGTTAGATACTTTCTAGGCAAACAGGGCAGGAGACACCTTGCCTACTCACCAGTGCGGCCAGGCCCTCCTGCAGCACTCGCCCGGTCCAGAGTGACCAGGACAAGAGATGCCACAGCATCATGGCCTTACGGCACATAGTCGGGCCCGCCATGTTCTCCACACGAGCTCGCGCGTTCCCAACCTCACGAGCAGCACGCGCACCACCCGCCAGCCGTGCTACAGCCACGACCCAGAGAGTGCACGGCCGCCGCACGCACGACTGCGCACCGACGCCCGCGGTGCCCCGTGCCCGCGCACGCCCCGAACCCGACGGCGGGCACCCCAACGTCGACCTGCCGCGTAGACGAGAGCTGAGTACGTGCCAGGCAAGACAGGGCTGGAGACACTCACCTACTCAGCAGTGCGACCACGCCCTCCTGCAGTACTCGCCCGGTCCAGAGCAACCAGGGCACCAGGACAAGAGATGTCGCTGTATCATGGCCTTACGGGACAGAGCCGCGCCCGCAAGCCTGCGCGCCACCAAACCAAACCCACGAAACGCACATGCGCCGCGCGCCGGCCGTGGCGCGGCCACAGACCGACGCCCGGCGTTGACAGTCGCGCCACCTGCGCGGCGATCCCTGGCGTGGCAGACTCGCCGGCTCCCACACGGGGCGTCGCTACGCGGAACTGCAAGCCGGCCGTGGCTCAGATGCTTTTCTCGCGCAGCACCGAGGTGCAACGCACGCACCTGACCGCCGGCGCGACTGGGCTTTCGACGCGCTCTGGTGCCAGAAAAGGTGACGTTCTGAATGACATTCGTATCTTACATTTACATCGTGCATGGCCAGTCCGGCCGTCCGCCTCAACGGCCCCGCCTTAATTTCTCGCCCCGCCTTCACTTCCCGCCCCATCACTCCGTGACCTTAAACACTACCCCCAAATCAGCCCCCCCTCCCCCAACACAAAACAAACCACTCACCAAACGCGCCGTTACTGGGCTGCGTCGCAAACACGACGTCCTTCAGCTGCGCGTCGCTAAGCGCGCGGTACGCGGGGTACGAGGCGCGCAGGCGCGCGATGAACGCGGGCACCGCGGCCTCCGCGACGAGCGACACTGTGCAGCCGCCCCAGCCCGCGCCTGTCCGCCATCGCGCACGTCAGCACACTCTGTTCTGTATTCGGAGAGGGGGACGAGGGAAGGGAAGGGAGGGGATGGAGGAGGGGAAGACGCACCGGTGAGCCGACTCCCATACGCCCCCGCATCACGGCAGAGCCGCGTGAGCTGGTCGAGCTCGGGGCACGAGCACTCGAAGAGCGTGCTGCACGCGTCCTGCGACGCGTCCATGAGCGCGCCGAGCGCGCGCAGGACGTCGTCGGCGAGCTCTTCTGCGCCGTCACTGCGCACGGCCGGCCGGGGGCGGAGGCGGAGAGGGGAGCGGCGGCGGAGAGGGGAGCGTCGGCGGAGAGGGCAGAGCGTCGGCGGAGGGCAGAGCGTCAGCGAAAAGCAAAGCGTCAGCGCGAAACCCGGCGAGAAGAACGAACGCGCACGCACGCCGCGGCCGCGAGACACACGTCGCGGAACTGCAGCACGCGCAGCGCCTCGCCGAACACGTGCCGCGCGCGCTTGTACAGCTGGAAGTGCGTCGCCTCGACTGCACGCGAGCAGCACACACGGGGTCAGCACACGCGGGGCGGGTCGTGGCGGTGGTCAGCACGTGCGCAAGGCGGGGCAGCGAGAAGGACGCACCCTCGACCCAGCTGAGGTACACCTCGCGGAACACCTCGGGCGCGAGCCCGCTCGCCGCGACCATCTCGTCGTACGTCAGCCCCAGCTCTCCATCCTCCTGCTCCTCTCCACCCTCTCCCTCACCAGCCTCGTCACCGCGCACCCACCTCCTCACCCTCCCGGCCCTCAACCGCTCCACCTCCGGCAGAATGCCCTCCAACGCAGCTTTCACGTCCTCGGGCGCGAGGCTCGGCGCGGCGCGCCCGCGCACCTCGCCGCTGCCCGCGTGCGCGGCGAGCACCTCGCGCAGCGTGACGCGCTTGGTGCCGCCCTCGGCGGCGGTGAGCGTGTCGAGGCGCAGCGCGCGCGCGAGGACGCGTGCGGCGACGAGTGTCTCGACGACGCGCAGGTTGTAGCGCGTCTTCGCGCCTGGGATGGGTCAGCGTTAGCTTCGACGTGCGGGGGCAGGAGGGGGAGAAGGGGGGGGGAAGGGGAGGGACGGGACGCACTGACGACCTTCTCGCTCTTGACGAGCGAGTTCGCGATGACCCAGACGGCCTTGGTGCGCGTGCGGCGGATGGGGAGCGGGACGGGCGCGGCGCCGAACGCGGGGAAGAAGTGGATGTAGAGCGCGCTCTCGGGGAGCGCCGTCACCGACGCGGCCTGGTCCATCCTGCACATCCTTATCAGCACACGACACGCGCGGAAGGAGAGGGAGAGGGGAGGACGCACCCGCCGCTGTTCACACCCACGCGTGTCTCGTTCTCGACGGCCATCGCGACGAGCTCGCCCTTCGTGATGCGGCGCGTGCCGCCGGGCGCGGGCAGCTCGAGCTTGTCGTTCACCGCGAGGAAGGCGAGCGTCGACGCGACGACCATCGCGGCGCTCGAGGAGAGGCCCGAGCCTGCGGGCACGGTGCCCGTGACGAGGATGTCGGTGTTTGCGGGTTCGCTGCGCGGAGGGTCAGCACATGAGCGTGGAGGCGTGCGGGCCCGGGGATTTCGCGTCGTGATGACGCAGATCCTTGGCGGCCCTGGGGAAAGCCCGTTCCGCACGGAGAGCCGAAGATAGAATGATGGCTAGTATGGCCAAGCCTGCGCCGCGGACGCGAAGAGAGCGACGGACACGGAGAGCTCACCTGGAAGCCGCCGGCCCAGCAAAGAACTTCTCGAGCACACCATAGTACCCGGCCTTGACATAGCTCTCCCAGCGGAGCTCGCGCGGGTCGATGTCGAGGTGCCACTCCTTGACGTGCACATGCGCCTCCTCGCTCCGCACGCTCTCCTTCGGCAGCGCCGTGCGGAGCATCGGCGCGAACGCCTGCGGCGCGTACCGCTCGTTCAGGTTCTGCGCGTGCACGTGCCCGGCGTCGGCGTCGGGCGCAGCGGGGCCGGGGCGGCGCGCGCAGGCGATGAGGACGTCCTGCTCGACGGCGGCGGGGAACACGCCGAAGAGCGCGTAGTCGATGTGCTCGCCGATGAGGTTCACGCGGCCGGGCGCGCGCGCGATGTAGGCGGGCGCGTGCCCGAAGCGGCGCGTGAACTCGGCGGCGAGCGCGTCGAAGCGTGCGCTGGCCGGGCGTGAGCGGCGGGTGCGGGCGCGGGAGGGGCGGGGACGTACGCTTCGCGGGCGGCGATGGCCGGGAGGGGGTGGGCGTCGAGGACGGTGGTGAAGATGGGGACGGGGTCGTCGGCCATGGTGTGTGCTGAGCAGGCCGTGAAATTTGAGCTAGTCTGCGTGCACGCGAGAGCGTCATGACGCACCAGGTTGGTCGCTGCTCTCTAGCTCGCTACGGGTCTCCTTGCTGGGCTCGTCGGCCTCTGGGGTGGGATGGTGGGGGAAGAAGATGAGAGAGAGAGGCCAAGTGCGATGGGCGGAGGAACATATCGATGTGCGGGGACGTGGACGGGGCGAGAGCTTCGCGAACGCGTGCACGCTTTGACGCCATCGGCTTCTTCCGGTCCGCATGACGTAGCCGGTCCGATGTTCGAACCGCGTCCGCGCCCCGCGCGCACGAGCCGCCATCTGCAGGTCTTGCAACTGTCGGCGCGGGTCGCTATCGCATCGAAAAAGAACAGGAGACATATCTGGGGTTACCGTGGCCCATTCGTACGCTGCGGTGAGCCCGCTGAGATTTTTCTGGAGACGTGCGGACCGATACTCACCATGCCTGGCCAGTGGCCTTGCGCAACAACACAGAGCTACCAAACGATATAGCTACTACTCAAGAAATATATCAACGAGTTCAAGCGAGCATTCGTAGCGCTAAACGAGGGTGCATACATACGCTCAACTCGGGTAACGTGACGCGAGACACTGCCCGGGGGCCTGTGTCCAGGAGAGGTCACGGAAGGCGCGGGGAAGAGGAAAAGGAGAAGTAGAACACTGACTAGTGGTATGTGTGCTTGCGTAGGCCTAGAAAGGTCGATTTACGTCGACGCTGACGCAGTGCTGCTGACAGGACGTGCGCGTGAAGGCCACGGCCGCGCAGACTCGACACCGTGCTCTGCACCACGGCTGGGCGGGAGCAGCCTCAAACCACCGCCGAACTGCGAACGAGCATCATTCTCTCCGTGGAGAGGGCTGCCTACGACGGTTCCAGATCGTGTGAGAAGCGCGGCGATGACAGGGGCGGTGGATGGTATTACGGCGTTAATCAGCCAACGCGAGTTGCTTCGGCACCAGCAAAGGTCGTGAGGGCGTACCTAGGATTCGCTTCGTCGCGCATATGCTTGAGGGCTAGCATTCGAGCTTCGAGGGTCGTGGTGAGTCCACTGGTATCCCTCCTGCGATGACTAGCAGTACTCACCGCGTCTAATCTTTTCGCAGCGCCATACAGCACCTCGACGGTCAAGTATGCGTCCATGTCTCCCGTCAGTTACGGCCGGCCCGCTAACAAGACCGCGCATATACTCCTCCGGACTACGTGCAGCGCGAGGCACGGCCGGGCCTCGAGAGAAGTCGCCGACGAGACGGGCGAGAAGAAGATCGAGAGCTCCGCCTCCCTGCTCTGACCGCTCGTCCATGGCGTCGGTCTCAACCCCACCTATTCCACATCGAAGACGCTGCGAGGTGCCCAGCGCGGGCTGCTTTCTGCACCAGGCTGACCGCCTTTGCCGTGGCACAGGCCGAAGCCGGAGGCTTCGGGCTCAGGAGGGACGGCGGGAGGCATCGAGCGGGGCCTCGATACGGCCGTGGGCTGCCAGATGCCGCCGTGGAGCTAGCTGGAATGAAACCTGGCTTGGCAGGTCCGCAAAGCTCTGCTCGCCCCCGCGATCCCTGCACTAATGTTCGCATAGACGTGGCGCAAGGCCGCTTCCGCCCTCTCCACAATCTCTGGGGACCTGCGCTCACCGGCCGCGAACGAGGCATCCCCTTCTCCGAGAGGTCCGCCGGACGACTGCCACAGGTTTCGCGGGATGCGCAGCGACGATGGCGGAGATGCAGGGTACAGCGGCGCGGTCGAAGGCCCGGACCGGCTTCCGCAGACGCCTGCCACTTCTCGCCAGGCCGACCCCGAGCACTGCACGTTTCGGAAGGTGCGCTGTTCGCTGTCCGGGTACGTTTCTGTGCTCACTGTGCTCTTTCTGCAGACTGAACCGCACTCGCGAGGCACTCAAACGCTATGGTGAGCCCGCTGGGATTTCTCCTGAGACGAGCAGGCCGGGGCTCACTGTGCTCGACGTTTTGCAGCATCTCGGGGCTCTTAGCCGATAGAACTGCCGGGACCATCCGCCCTCTGCGCCGTGCTTGCGTCGCGGAACGGGCAGGCGCGGCTGCGCACCCTCTGGCCGACGCGTCCTTTACGAGCGGCCCTGACCGCGCAGACTCGACGCACCGCTCTGCACCTCGGCTGGGCGGGTGCTGCCTCCTGGATGCGAATGAACATCATTCTCGTTGCCAAGCGCGCGACCGACGACGGCGATGGAGGGCTACGGCGGCGCAGTGGGAGGCGGGGACCAGGACGCGCGGAAGGCCACCATCTCGCTCCCTGCTCGCGCGCACTACCGTTCGGAGGGCGTGCCGTGCGCTGGCCGTGTCCTTTCACCCATTCTTGCGCTGGTCTCCACGTCAAAGACACCCACGCTCACCGACCGCGGACGAGACTGCTCCCAGGTCCTGTCCCCATACCCGCAAAATGCCCCCGGGCCCGTGCCAGCGTTCGTGCCGGGCGTGGCGTCCAGCGTGCGCACCGCGCTGTGCCGTAGTGCTGGAAGGCATGCATCGCTGCGTCGTGGGGCAACCTGTGGCCGACCTCTGTCCCGCAGGAGACGCCCTGGTCTAACGCGTCGATGTCGGCCCAAGCTTTGTGACGAGCCCGCTCCGCGGCCGTGAAAGGATCTGGAGGACGCTGCCTTTGGTCACGGCGCCGCAGCAAACGACCGGCACCCAGGTATCCGAGAGAACGACCGGAGCTACGACACTCGGCCTCGCGGGATGGGCAGACGACCACGGGGACGACTGAGGGCATAGTTTCATGATGGAAGGCTGGGATCAGGAGGCGCAGATGTCGTCCTCTTCTCTCCAGGCCGACGCCGCGCGCTGCACAAGCTGATCCAGTTCGTCGTCTCCTCGGAGGGTGCGCCGTTCACCGTCCGCGTACGTCCGTGTGATTACTGCACGCTTGTTGCTAGGTGTTGCTGGGCGTACAGCCCCTCGCTGGACACTCGAGAGTTTCGACGGGCCATCGTGCGGCCGTACTGGTTCAAGGACTGAAGCACCCGACGCATGCTTCTTCCGCAGCGAGTAGGTTAGGCGGGCTGTAACATTGTGCGTCCGTGCGCTGACGCGCGCAATGCAGCGTCGGCGACCTCCCCGCTTACGTGCATCAAACACGGCATGGGCGGCGGCGTGCAATGCAGCCCGCGCGCCACGTGCGGGTGCTTCTCCTCCATAGGCGTGTCGCGAAGCTGCGTTTGGTGGGTGCCGTAGCTCTATACGGAGAAACCTGTCTGACCGTCGCGGTCCCCCAGAAAACCGAGTCGGAGATGACCACGGGCGAAGCGCTCGCAGGAAGGCGTCCATGCCTGCCCACACTCCAGCGAACCAGATTCCCGCGACTGCCTCTCCGACGACCGCGGATACCAGCGCGGCTAGGGCTGCCAGAAGGCCCACGCATTGCTGCGGTGCCACCCTGCAGTGCGGCGCGCAGGAGGCCCCGGCCGCACGGGGTCTCTCCGGCATCTCAGTACACCTCTCGCAGCGTGCTCTGCGCGCACCCTTCGCAAGATACACCGCCTGATGCAGCTCCAGTGAATGCGCACAGCTACTGCACGTCGGTATGCCTGCGCTAGGAACATCGTACCCTGCCTCGGTGCAAGACATCGTGGCGCATGCGGCCGCGGTAGTATGCTACATATGCGAGGCTTCAGGCGGCACCAGAATGGAAGGAGAAGCAGCGAGCGACGGCATCGTCAGGGGCATACAGGGGCGCGATGCCAGAGTACGCGCACCGTCTCCCAGCCTGGAGACGTCTCCTGCCAGAAGCTACCACAAGCGCCCGGATGTGGCGTGCCGCTGTCAGTGGATGTGAGACGGCTGGGGACCAATCTTGGGGTCTGCCCCTCCTCCCCTTGACGTGCGCTGTGCACGCCTTCGGTGCGCTGTACATGTTGAGCAGGAGGGGCCACGGACGTCAGGACGACGACGGGCGCGTCCTGCTCACTAGGGGGCGATATCTCGTCCTGCACAGGTCCCGCGCAAATACGAGAGGGGCGCCGACTTTGAGGGTCGCATCGAGGTCCCCTCCCTAGCTACCGTGTCCCGGCCCACGGCACCAGCCGTGGCACCGCTCCAAGTCTACCAGCAGTAGATGTAGACCTGGAGGCGGATGTCGAGCGCGTGTCGCAGGTCGACCTTGGTGTCGCCGTCTTGGCCTCAAGTACACTAGCGACCGCCGCAAGTCGCGCAGTGGGTCTGCGAGCAAATGTGACGGTACCCAGCCACTACAGCCCCAGGTAGGGTATGTGCTCGTTCCTCGTGCGCGCGTTCTCAGCGGTCAGCTCATGCATTTTCGGAATTCCCGATAGGTCGGCAATCGTAGTCGTGGCTACAGTCAGCAACAGGGTCTGCCGCCTCTTCGACGCACCTGCTGCGCATCTGTAGAACAAGATTAATGTGGCGAGAAGCGTCCGAGAAGCGCGGGGCACTGCCAGGATTGTCGGGTGTTGCAGTGGGCATCCTCTCTCCGTGCACACGTGCACAGCCGCTTACCCGCAGATCTGGGTGTCGCTCTGATACAGCTAGCTGGGAAAACAAGAAGACGGCTGCGCACGGACGAGCGCAAGCCACATTCTCTGTGTGTGCTTCAGCCACACGGGCTCGCCGCTCCGCGAGCGAGGCAAGGCCTCTAGGTCACACGCGCAAGCCTGCGACATTGTAATATGTGCGGCCGACGGAGTGCTGAATTCATCCAGTGAGGCGGTACGAGGGCAACGCGTCAGGCAAGAAGCTCCACTATCCGCTCCCCTGCCCTTTTCGCTCGCCTTCCACGCATGGACGCATACACCCACTTCCAGCCAATGCCATCGCTGACTGTCGACGACGCGTAAATTTGCAAGTCTATCCAGCGGCCTAGAGGATACGCTTGCCCGGCCATCAGCTACCTACACCTTGTTTGCCGCGGTGGATCATCGTGGGCGGTCGACTGATCCTGGATTCTGCCGGTGCCGGCATCACGTATTGTCTGAGAACCTCAGCCAATTAACATCGCTGCCCTTGCCGCTACGGGACCATCGCACGCTCACTGCGCTCGCCGGCAAGCGCGAAGGCATTGCGAGGGCTCACGAACAAACCGGCAACTGCACCATTCACTACGCAGACCAACGATGCCACCGCCGCCTGGCAATGTCGCGAACATCAGCGTCCATACACAAACTGCGCAGCCCGGCTTCGCGGGACGCGTGCTTTGGCGCGTCGCGCGCAGGTTGCCGTTCGCGCGTGCCAATCCATGCATATCCCCCATCCATGATGTGCGAACCTGTATCGCGCACCGCGGCCTCGCAAGCCCGCAAGGGCCTCTGTTGCATGAAGAGCGGAAGCTTCTGCCGCATTTGGGCCTGCACGACGCGTTCTGCTGCGCGCGCACCGCCTTCGATGCGCTGCACAGCCCCATTTCGGCAAGCAGCGGGAGCTCCAGTCGCATCCTACGATACGCCAGCGCGACATACACACCTTGTGGCGCAGCTCGAGCATACCGCAAGCCTCAGGCAGCGAGCAAGCTCCCTTTCGCTAGGCGGTCGTTCGGGTGAACATCTCGCCTGCAGACGCAGGGCGACGGCGCCAGCGCGCACACACTCTCTCCTCCCGCCCCCCAAAGGAGAAACAGGCAACGGTCTCGCCAGCCCGTCCTGGCGAGTTCTTCGTCCGAGAAGAGACGTCGCAACCCGTGCCGCCGTGCCGCCCTGTTGGACCCGCGGGCCCGTGCCGCTGCGTGCCGTGCTCGCTGCTCTCCTCGCGCCTCAGGCGTGCCGTCCTGCCCAGGCGTGCCCGCGCATAAATACCAGGGCAGATGTCGGAGAGACGGCATCATTCGCTTCCTCTTTGCCTTCAGGCCTTCTACGGTTGCCACAGCCTATACTCGAATCTCCAAACCTTTGCTCTACCAGCACAAATAGGACGATGAAGCTCTCCCCGACCCACGTCCTCGTCGCCCTCGGCGCGGCCTCCGGCGTCCTCGCCAGCCCCCTCGTTTCGGTACGTGCGCCATCGTGTCGAGTATGCCCGCGAGACTGACCGCTGGACCCCCAGGCGAGCCCGCTCACCTCGGTGTTCGTCAGCGACACCGCCCTCCCCGCGTCCAGCAGCCCTTCGCTCGCCACCGGCACCGGCGGGTTTGTCTCTGACACCGCGGTTGCCGCGTCCTCCAGCCCGTCGCTTGCCACCGGCACCGGCGGGTTTGTCAGCGACACGGCGGTCGCGGCTTCCAGCAGCCCCACGCTCGCTAAAGGCACCGGCGGCTTCGTGAGCGACACCGCCGTCGCCGCGTCCTCCAGCCCGACGCTCGCTAAAGGCACTGGGGGGTTTGTCTCCGGCACCGCGGTTGCGGCCTCCAGCAGCCCCACCCTCGCGACTGGCACCGGCGGGTTCGTGAGCGACAGCGCCACCGCCGCGTCGAGCAGCCCGACGCTCGTGAACGCGCTTGAAGTCTCAAGCGTCTTCGTCTCCGGCACCGCCCCTCCCGCGTCCAGCAGCCCGAGCCTCGCCACCGGTACCGGCGGGTTCGTGAGCAGCACCGCCGTCGCGGCGTCCTCCAGCCCTTCGCTCGCCACCGGCACCGGCGGGTTCGTCTCTGACACTGCGGTTGCGGCCTCTTCCAGTCCCACCCTCGCTACCGGCACTGGCGGGTTCGTCTCTGACACCGCCGTCGCAGCGTCCTCCAGCCCGACGCTCGCGAAGGGCACTGGTGGGTTCGTCTCCGGTACCGCCTCACCCGCGTCCAGCAGCCCGAGCCTCGCCACCGGTACCGGCGGGTTCGTTAGCGACACGGCCGCCGCGGCGTCCAGCAGCCCGACGCTCGGAACCGGCTTCTAAGTGCTTTGAAACGGTGCGTGGTGCGCTGCTTTGGCTCTCACGTACTGTATGCTGATGTTTGGTTATAGGTAGTGGGAGTGGTAATCCGGTGGAGGTGATCGCGGTCCAGGCGGTGGATTGTGGACGGAGAGGTTGGAGGACACTCGAGCCCGGACTCGAGACTTTCTAGCTGCATCCCAGCGATGCGTCGCTTCTTATGCTTCATATTGAACAGTACTTTGAAATTTGACTTTATACCAGACGCGGATGCTACTCTGCTGTACGAGCTGTATAGCCGCAAACGCGTGACGTCAAACATTCATAGCAGTGCCGCAACAACTTCATACGGCCTGCAACAGGAAAATTCCCCTCTCGTGTGTAATCGCCACGCACTGTGTTCTACAGCGTCACTTCGCCGCCCTCACATCGGCCATGCAAGGTCAAGCCGGGCCCGGGCCCGCAAGCCTGTGCGTATCGACATCTACTTCAACCGTGAGTTTAGGGCACAATCGAGTAAGAGCTTCTGTGGAAAGCAGCTCTCGTTGAGAACACGGTGCTAATTTAACCAAGGTACCTGTTGTAACCCCTCATGGACCATGGTGACCTCTGGCGCTGGTTAAAATATCAAGGTGAGGGCTACCGATGCTTCTGTCTGACATATGCTAAATTTTGTGGTCGTCGTGATGCTTTCCATGCTGTATACAGTGTACCGGCGGGCGTCGCTCCCCACGGTCAAGAGTTCCAGGGGTCCTACTATGATACTACCGCGCACGATAATAAATTTAGGTAAACAGGGCTATATTTTACAGGAAAATCACCAGCATGTTTCTTCATTACAAGCGAAATCGCTCTGGTGATTCCCTTTTTACATGACAGACGCATGTGTTGCTGACGCCGTCCTTCTAGTTTTTATGCGCTGGGCGTACCAGGGGACCTGGCTTAGCTAGGCGTCGCCCATCCACGGCGCTCTGACCTTGGTCAGCGTTCTCGCGCACAACAGAGGCGCCTCGGCGACCGCGCTACCGCTGCGACCCACAGCAAATGCAAGCGGCCGTGCTGGACGTGATGCAACGACCATGCAGGCAAGTCGGGGGCCGGGCGGCCAGGCCTCGAGTCCTCGCAGTTCGTCCTGCGTTCTATTTGCTACAGCCTACGGCCGCGTCTTGCTGACGTCAAACAGATGGCGCCAGTTCTCGCAGGAAACGCGCCGAACACGGAGGCGACGGCGAACACTGTCGGAGTCAGGACGCGCAAAGCGACCCCTCCTTGAGCCCGGAAGCCGGGCGCTCCGCGCGCAGAGGTGCGCTGCTCGCTGCGCAGCGTCGCAGTGCTGCTTCTGACTCTCTTGTCGCTAGGTACTAGTGACAGAACCGCCGTGCGCGTCGTAGACGGGGCGCGACCATCGTGCGGTGATTGTCGAAGGAGAACTACATCTGTCCTCAGGCCGGGCTCGGGAGCCGAGCGCTCCGCCGCAGAGGTACAGCGTCCGCGGCGCACCTCCGTTTCTCCTTCTGACTCTCTTGCCACTAGAACATCGGCAGCTTGCTGGAACTCGACTACACCGTCCGAGCCATCGCGCGTTCGTCGACGGGGCCCGACCATCGTGTGGTAGAAGTCCAAGTGTGACCGCCGCTACGCGCGCGCTGGCTGCGCTGTACGTGCACCGCAGGCAACGCAGGGACCTCGCTGCTTACCCGCGTCGTCAATGCCGCGGGCGGAGCGTCCGCAGTGTAGCCCGCGCGTCTCGCGGACGCCGCTCTCCAAGACGCGCCGGCGCGGCGGCGGGCGCTGGCCGCAGGCCGGGCGAAAGCGAGGGCGAAGGCGCGTTCGGTGGGTGCCCTGCTTATATGGTTCCACCGGGAGCGATATGTACCTTATCCCAGGGTGCGCGCACGGAGTGGTGCGCTTCTGCGCTGGCCGCGGCGGCGTGGTGTGGAGACGGCACTGTGTCTCCATAGCTCGGCGGCGTGCCTGGCTCTGCGGCGTGTATGTCGTGCTGGGGTGGAGAGGCTGTGGACGGCCGATGGGAGATGGGCGCATGAGGCCTACCGGACCCAGAACTAGGTACACGGTCCTGCGCGGTATGGGCGAGGCGCGGATTTTGGGACTCGGGACCCCCTGCTCTCCAAGGCTACGATCGCGCGGTCCACGGCACCACTGGCAGCACCGCTTGGGTCTGCCTGCGGTGTATGTGGACCTGCCGGAGGACGATACGTCAGCGACGAATGCATCTGGGGCCCGCCCATGGTACCCACCGCTGGGTCCCAAGTCCACCGGCCCCTCAGCGCACATTCGACCAAATGCGACGGCACCACGCCGCTGCGTCCTCGGGCAGGGAACGTCCCTGTCATCCTCCGCGCACGCCTTTCCGGGCGAGAAGCGCACGCGTCGTCGGAGCCCTGCCAGCGCGGCAGCCGGGCGCGTGGCTACCACCGGCAGCAGGGCCTGCAGCCTCGCCGCCGCCGCGGCCGCCGCGCGCCGGGACAATGCCGCGCGGAGCGTCCGGGACGCGCGAGGGCCGTGGAAGAGGCGCATGCATCTGGGTGATGCACCGCACGGACGGTATCCGGAAGTCTCCCAGAGCCCGCTCGGTCGACTGTAACGGCATGTTGCCGCCGCGCGCGGCACGCCGTCCGTCTCGCGCGCGCGCGTCCGCACAAGGATAGGCCCGGCACGCTGCGCGGCCGGCCGCTGGCCAGCCTGGTCTGCGACGAGGCGGACGGCGGGAGACAGGATGGGCACAGGCGGGTACGGTGCGTGTGATTGCTTCGGGAGGGGGCCGCTCGTGATGTAGGACGGGCGGTGATGGTGCGGCAGACGGCGGTGGTGAGGTAGACAGCGGCGGTGAGGCAGACGGCGATGGTCAGGCAGACGGCGATGGTCAGGCAGACGGCGATGGTGGGGCAGGCTCGAGCGGCACATGCTGTCACCAGGGCAAAGGGAAAGATGGCTTGGTCCATGGCACCGCTCGACGGACCGCTGCAGAGTCAGCGGACGTCTGCCGGTGGATACCGCGCGGCAGGCTGGCGCATACGGCGGTCCAGGCTGTGGTACATCGACCGAGCTCCACGTCCACCAGCGACCGCTGCTTTGATCGAATGTTATGCAGGGTATTGCCGGCGCGGCCTCGGGCAGGGTATGTCGCTGTTATTATACGCGCGCACGTTTATGCCGAGCGGCTCATGCGTTTCCGGATTCTCCACAGGTCGGCAGTGGTATTCGTGGTTAGAGACGGCCTGCTGTGGAGGTACAAGCCGAGTAATGTAGGTAGAAGCGTCCGGGGCGCGGTGTGCACCGCCAGGACTATTGCTAGGCCCTCAGGAACGAACACGCGAAACGTCGTAACTTTAGTGCCACTTTCTGGGAACCAAGTCCACCCGCGATAGCCGCAAGTCTCCCTACCTCCTAAGGACCGCGACGGCCTCGGGCAGGATATGTCCCTGTTCCTCTCCGTGCGCACGTTCATGCCAAACAGTTCACGCATTTATGGACGTCTGACAGATCGGCAATCGCGGCCATGGATACAATCGGCTGTAGGGGCAGCACGCCGTTCGAGACTGCTGCTGCGCACCTGCCAGACAATGTGGCGAGAAGCGTCCGCGTCGCGCGGTGCACCGCCAGGACTGTTGGCCGTCGCAATGGGCACGCTCTCTCCGCGTTCACGTGTACAGCAGCTTACGCGCCAGACCTAGTGTTTTCCTCATAGAAGAACAAGACGACTGCGGACGAACGAGCAGGAGCCGCGTTCGCTGGTTGTGCCATAGCCGTACGGGCCCGCGGGCCCGCAGATACAGCCAGGTCTCACGCACGAGCTTGCGACGCTGCAGTGTGTGCTGCTGAGGAAGCATTGGCCGCGCGCAGGGAGGCGGTACGAGGGCAACGCGTCAGGTCAGAAGCACTTTCATATGCGGCGTCCGCTGCCCTACGCCTTCCTCGCACCCTCTGCGCACAGCCGCATACACCCACTATCAAGCTATCTGCCTACACGCTTCCTGGCCTTGGCAGTGTCCGCAGCAGGTTCGAGGAGCAGCTCGCCCGCAGGCCGGCTCGGCCATCAACCACTCGCACCTTGTTTGCCGCGGTGGATCGTCGTGGGCGGCCCGGCGCCTGACCCCGGAGTCTGCCGCGCCCGGCATCACAGATCGTCCAGCCAATCAGCGGCCGCGCCCTTGCCGATCCGGCAGCGCCGTGCGTGCAGCCCTCGCCCGCCGGCCAGCGCGAAGGCCCACGGACGCCGTCACAGGCCACGCCCCGCTCCCCGCACCGCGCAGCCCGACGGTGCCGCGGGTGCCTGCCAACGCTGCGAACACCGCGGGAGCGCCGCCTGCGCAGCAAGCCCCCGCGACCCGCGGGCGGGCGCGTCGCGCGGGTTGCCGTACGCGCGTGCCCGCCCGCGCACGCCGCCCATCGATGCGCGCGCGCCCATATCGCGCACCGCGGGCAGCCATGGCCGCGCGCTCCACCGGTACGAGAATAACGGAAACTCCTGCCGCACCTGCGCCTGCGCGACGCGTCCTGCTGCGCGCCGCACCGCCTCCGACGGCCTGCACCGCCCCGCCTCGGGCTCTGGCGGGAGCCCCAGCCACCCGCCGCTGCACCGACGCGCACGCCCGCCCCTTGTTGCGCGCCCCTAGCGCACTCAGCGCAGCGGGCGGGGCCTCGCGCGCGGCACCCGACGTGCGGGTGAACGTATCGCCTGCACGCGCGGGCGGCGCCTGCGCGCACGCCCTCGCGCTCCTCCCAAAGGAGAAACGACCCGCGGTCTCGCCAGCCCGTCCTGGCGACTTCTTCGTCCGAGAAGGGGCCCTGGCAGCGCGCCGCGTGCCGCCCGGCTCAAGCGCGCGCGCCTCGGCCGTGCCGTCCTGGCTGCCCAGGCGTGCCCGCACGCATAAATAGGCGGGCTGCCCCCGGGCTGAGGGCACCGTTCGCTCCCTCTTTGCTTTGTGCCTCTTCGGTCGACGTACCCTATACTTAATTCTCGCCTTCCGCTCCTGCTTCCTCCAGCATAGACACGATGATGAAGCTCGCCCCCGCCCACGTCCTCCTCGCGCTCGGCGCTGCCTCTGGCGTGCTTGCTAGCCCGGTCGTCTCGGTGCGTGCACTACATCGCTCCTTTGCCAGCAGTACTGACCGCCGGATCCTCCCCCCAGGCCAGCCCCGTCACCTCGGTGTTCATCGAGAGCGCGACGCCGTCCATCTCCATCGAGTCCTCCACGCCCTCCATCATCTCCATCGAGTCGTCCTCCCCCAGCGCGGTCACCTCCTTCTTCACGCACCCCGACACGACGCGCGCGCCGCACGCCACCGGCTGCGCGCACACCGTCACCGTCACCGAGACGGTGCTCGTCGGGAGCTTCTTCAGCAACACCACCAGCGGCTTCGTGTCCGGCACCGCCGTCACCGCGTCCAGCACCCCGACGACCATCTTCGTGAACGGCACCAACGTCAGCGGCACCGCCGTCACCGCGAGCAGCACGCCCACCACCATTTTCGTTTCTGGTACCGATGTTAGCGGCACCGCCGTCGCAGCGTCGAGCACGCCCACCACCATCTTTGTCACCGCTACCGGCAGCGATGTCAGCGGCACTGGCGTCGCGGCCTCCAGCACGCCCACCACGATCTTCGTCACTGGCACCGGCACCGACGTCAGCGGCACTGCGGTGGCGGCCTCCAGCACGCCCACGACGATTTTCGTGACCGCCACCGGCAGCGATGTCAGCGGCACCGCCGTCGCCGCGTCGAGCACGCCTACCACGATTTTCGTGACCGCCACCGGCAGCGATGTCAGCGGCACCGGCGTCGCCGCGAGCAGCACCCCGACGACCATCTTCGTCTCCAGCGTCGACGTCAGCGGCACCGCGGTGGCGGCCTCGAGCACCCCGACCACGATCTTCGTGAGCAGCGTCGATGTCTCCGGCACCGCGGAGACGGCCTCCAGCACCCCGACGACCATCTTCGTGAGCAGCATCAACGTCTCCGGCACTGCGCCGGCTGCCTCGAGCACGCCCGTCTAAGCGTCCCGCCCGGGTGCTACGCGCGCCGATACGTGGAATGGTGCGTCCGCCCCGCCGTCTCCGCTCAGCAGACACTGACGACTCGCTGCAGGCCCTCTTCCAGTTTCGCAGAGGGCGCCGCAGAGCGCGGTAGGACGCGTCTGGACTCTAGACTTTCTGCATCCCGGCGATGCGCTGCTCGTTGTGTTTTTTTGTGAAGAGTATGCTTTTGATTTTGGACTTTGCTTTTGCCCCGGACGTGGCTGCTGCTGAGCCGTACGACATGTATCTCGCGTGCGCGTCGCGCTGCGGAGTGGTAGAACACGATGTTTTCCTTCAGATATGTGCCGTGCTGAGGGAGGCGGGGAGGAGCAAGCTGGCCGGTACATGTGCAGAGGCCGCCCAGCCGCTGCAACCGACGACACGCTACTTCAGACTGGAAACTCTAAAGCGCAGCAGCATATAGTCTCGCAGAGAGCATGACGTCGTGCGACGAACAGGCAGGCTCGGTTTTGACGAACAGACATACGGCCGCAGATCACGCATCCAAAGCCCAGCCCAAGTCCACACCCGCACCCGCCTGCGACATCGCCCGCCTGGCCCGCCCATGCACGCCGTCTTCATTGGGCGCCCGCACACCGGCGCACCCGCGTGGGCACGCCTGCCACGCCTCGCGTGCGCCGCTGCGCCCGGAGGCGTACCCGTAGTCCTGCGTCGCGCTCGACGCGCTGTGCGTGCCCGACGGCGTGTCCGCGACGCGCGTACCGCCGCGTACAACACTGGTGTGTGGTCAGCATGTGCATACGAGGGTGCTAGAAACTGAGGTTTTGGACGCACATTCGGAGTCACTGGGCTCCGCGCCGTCGTTTTTGACATTCGGCCGCCGCTCGCTCTCTGGCAGCTCGGGGCAGGTGGCGGCACACGCTCGCAGAGGATCAGGTGGTCGGCTGTGCGTTGCGTCAGCACAGCGAGAAGGAGCTGTGAGGGACGTACTGTTGTCGCCCTTTAGCCGTACGTGAGGAGCCTTCAAAGAGAGCGTGGAGCTTGTCGTAGCGCAGGAACAGACTGGTCGCTGGCGGTGCACCGCTCCAAGGACCCAGGTTCCCGCGGCGGCCCCGCGCGCTGCTCTACGCTCGTCCCGACGTCCTCGCCGCCAAAAACCTGGAAGACTGCGGAAACATACGAGCCGACTGATGCGCTCAGCGAGACGTCCTGCGCGCGGCCGTGGTCCGAGAACGTCGCGAGCGCCCATTCGGACGTCTTGGCTAGCCGGATACGAGGATGAGCGCGTCGGGCGCGACGAGATAGCCTTTGTCGTCGGCGAAAGCGCAACAGGACGCGTCGTGCTTGGCGATGTAGTTGTGAAACTGCCCGTCGCTGAACGCTTCGGTTCTGAACGTGTCGGACGCCCCGATGCTTGCCACGCTGGGAGTGAGAGATGAAGCCACGGATGGCGCAGCATGACCCCCATAGACGTGCTCGCGTCCACGGTCACCTGTTTGTAGGTCGTAGAGGTAGTAGATTTGGATCCGGGAGATAAGTGCTGCCTGACCGACTGCAGCAACTTCGTGTTCGGCTCCAGTGTCACGAATGCGAGAGGAGCACCGTCCGCGTTGACGGGGTCGTCTTCCCCGCGTGGTCCGTCGAAGGGACGAGCAGAGCGTCCTTCGCTTACGAACCCGACATCCACAATCTCAACTTCGCCGAATGCCTCTCCTCGTAGCTCGGGATGCCAGAGAGCGAGCTCGAGCCCGCGGGGTCACGAGCGAGGAGTCTGGGGAGAGAGTCGTGGGTAATTGTGTCTGTATAAAGACTTAGTCTGCAACAACGCACGAATACGACATACGTACATACCTGTGCCTTCCTCGTCGCCTTGAGGCGGTGAAGGCACAGCCCGCGTCGTATACGGTTTCGCAGCGTGTTCCTAGAGCTCAGTTGAGACATATACCACTCTGTTCCCAATGTAAAAATAGAGATTGCTGTACATGCCATGAAGCGAGCCTCAACGAAAGGCTGCGCCCTCAGCCTGTCCGCGAAGCGGGGTGGAATGCCCATAGTACCGTTGGCAGAGAGGCTCCTTTGTTGAAGTTGATTGCGACAAGCCTGAGGGACCGTTCACATTAGCACCAGCTTCTGGTATCGTGGATATCGCCACCAGACCCAAAGCAAGGTAGTGACTACAGTTGTGTGGCAGTACTATCTAGGCACGACTCCGACGACGCGGCGAAGTCATTCACTTCCCCGAGAAGCTTAGCTGTAATGGCGGGCGAAACGCGAAGCTCAGATGCAAATGACGCATCGTATGGTCTTCCTCGCTCTGTGGGTCTCAGTGATCGAGTCGCCAAGTACAGTAGTAGATGAAGCGAATGGACCGCGAAGGGTCGCAAAAGATTCCGGGTTGCCAGCTGAAGGGCGATACCGTCACGCGAGCTACCATAATGTATTCGTTAATAACGGCCGCCTGGCGAAATGGCATCGCGTCTGACTACGAATCAGGAGATTGCAGGTTCGACCCCTGCGGTGGTCATTTATTTTTGTCTCTTTTCCTCACAGTACAAGCAGTCTCATTTTCTCGCCTCTCGCTCCACTGATCCAGTGAGCCGCAACTCACATACTTTTCCAGTACGGTCTTGTGTATCGTACACCATGACGCATACCACGACTATGTCATGGGCTAGACTTTCGCACCAAGGCGCAGCATAGCGATGTAATCAACCGCTTCGTGGACGACCGGATGCAACGAACGTTAGTGAGCAGCTTCGCAGGCTGGGCACTGGCTGTGAGCAATAGTGAATTGACTGACGGGAACTGATGAAGCAGGCTATACTATCTGCTGGCTCTACCTCATACATAACTGTGCACACACATGCTTCAATACTACGACTCGCGCCCGCGCCCTCTTTCACTCCGGATGGCACACTCTTGTGCATCTGCTGTATACGCTGAGCAGCTCGTCAGTCGTGGATATGGGCTGCCTCTCTGGCGTCCCGAGCCCGCGAACCCAATGGACGAGGTCGAGATCGGCGACGTCGGCTACGTCAGCGAGGGGGAGTTCATTCGCCTTTTCAACGCAATGAGGCCTGCGGACGATCCTCTAAACGCGGATGGTGTGCCGTCCGGGTTTGTGATACTACAACCCAGCGCTCGGCTTTTGCGATCGGACGAGCATCACCTGCCTCCTGGCCCCGTTTGCACGACAACAACAACCTATCGACAAGCGAGTGGAGAGCTAGAAGCATCTAGGTGAGCGTACTCCAATGTACCCCCGCCTTCATTGACACCGCCATAGCATTGTTGGCGCCTCGTACACGTTCACCTGCAAGAGCAGTCACGGAGCCGTGGCTGTGCTAGGGGACAGCGGGCACCAGAAATGGTACCTACGGAACGTCAAATTCCGCGAATATATTGTCAAGCACCACGCGTCCTGGTACGCCTTTGCCATCGAACGTGAGCACGACATCGCGCCAGGGTCGCTTGTGCTTGTCTCGGGCTGGCTCAAGACGTCCGAGTGGGCTCTCGCAACATTCGCGAATCACGGCAAGACGCACGATGTCTCACTGAGCGCATCGGCCGGCTCCTACGCATCTGCGGCATTCACGGCTGCCGCCGGCACCGAAGTCGCGATGTCCGTGGAGCAGCGCTGCGGTCCACAAAGGACAAGGACGGCGGACGGCAAGCTTCCGCGTAACCAGTGTCTGTTCCTGCGATACTACAAGCTGAAGAGTCGCACATTTAGGAGGCAAAAGGTATCTGTACGCGCCGAAGCGACAGACCTGCAAGGTTCATGGAACGAAAGCATATCCGGCGGAGCACGGAGCTGGTTGGGGTCCGCAGGCTCCTGGAGATCTCCGTTCTCTGGAGCAACGCAGCGATCTTCAGGTCGCCTGGAGCCGTCCGACGAAGATTGCGAGATATATGAAGCTGGCGACACCAGCGGTGGGTCCATGGAAATAGAGGAGATGCCGTCAGTATCAGATCGCACCGCTGTGAGAATATGCTAGCTGCATCCTTCCATCAAACTCTGACACTGCCAGTGCAACAGGCCGTTGACTCTGTGGATATCATACTGGACTATCTCATGGAGGTGAGAAAATTATACCTTACTCGCCGAATGACATAAATGAGCATGGGACTATCATCAATAGCACTCAGAGGCGTCCGTGGCAGTGGCATGTCACGAAGATCTGTACCAGATCCTACAAGACGGTAATGCGCCCCATGACCAGAGCCTTGGGAGCTACAATTTGCAACCTCCTGTACACATATCCTTGGCTCAAGCCATGCCCGCTGTTTCCTTCGACGGAGACGGCTGTGAGAGACATCTACCTGGCTGCTCATCAGTTGCGATCGCTAAAAGACATTCTCATATAACAGCCTGTCACATTCAAGAGACACCGGAGCCTGGCGTGATTCCTGATCGTGCAAGCAGGGGCGCCCATGCAGCCAGTATGCTCCCTCAACGCCATGACCAGTGGTCGGAGCGGGCATCTGGTGGCGATGTGCAGATATTGCCACGACAAGATACCCACCTCTCGACACACGCTGTGGGCGGCCGGAGCAGTCATACACAACCTTCTCGCGGCCTTGCAGTACCACAGTGTAGCCCTACATCGCACATAGTCCGGCCTACCCACCTCCGAGACGCTCCAGGGAGTACACGGACACACATTCCGTCTGGAGGCACACATCGTCATGACCAAGATGGAGCCTCAACATCTGGGAATCGCCCGGAGCGCAGCGCGACTTATGAGGCTTGTAAGCATTTACTGTAATTTTGTTCGGCATTCCACGGGGCTGATCATTCCTCAGCCCCTCTAGCGATACATACTATGAGTCAAGAATATTACAGGCGCGATGAACTGCGCCATACTCACAATGGGGCGCATCTCTCTCGCCAAAATTCTGGCATCTCTGTCAGTAGAACTACCGGCCCTTTCGCTAGTGCTACAGCATATTCTCGCAAGGAATTAATGGATGAACGATTCGATTGCCAAGTATGCGGGAAAAGGTTCAACAGGCACGAAATCGTTCTGTACCTATAAATAATAGCGCGCTGACCTTACTCTACAGCCCCAGCTCACTTGTCATACACATCAGGACACATACAGGAGAGAAGCGTACGTGTAGATGCTGCGTCACGTTTTTGAGGTGAGTTTGATGCTAATAAGTTTCGCTGTCAGCACAATCGTGTCCAGCACCAGGCTGTCTCAGAAGGTTCAGCACCAAATCAGGCCTGATGCATCACATGCGCATGCATCACGAAGACGAAGGGGTTCCACCGACTGCGGTGGCAAGCCTGCCAGACCCATCAGGGTCTATCTCGCACAGCGAAGGTATGGGTAGATCTAGCCCAGTGCATGACTCAGGAAGCAACCGTGCTGAGAGCTCGTTCAATGGTGACTCGGCTGCCATGGACTCTGGCGCATCCGAACGGCACACTCCGGGACTCGAAGAGATTTTGGTTGTCTAATATGTGTACAATGTATCTAGGGACAAGATAGCGTCGGTGCTCGTATACCAGTAAAGGGCTCGAAACTGGAAGCCAGAAGCTGCCGCACGAGAGTAGAATGGATGATAACATGACGCTAGCCACGCGGGAGCTGCGCAAGTGCAAAACTCATGCATTTGAGGCTCCAGAGCGCGAGCTCTAATCGGCCTCCGCTAGCAGCGCTAGTGCGGGGGCGTCGATCGAAGCTGTAACATCGTCCACAGGGGCAGCCGCGCTACGGCGGGGCCTGTGGTGCGACCGAAGTCGCCGCGTCCATCTGGCGGGAGCAGCTGTCAGCGTGGCGAGAAGAAGAAAGCGTAGCAGATCGTTCCGGCGTTGTTGAGGTGCTACTCCAGAGTCTGCACCGGGAGGCGGCTGAGCAGGGACGCGCAGCGGGCAGAACCATGTAGCAAGGCTCCGTGTCTTCCACGTACGACTACCCCGTCGGCTGCGCTTGCGCACCTGGGGGCGTGTGCTCCGCGCCTCCTGCTCCCGACGCCAGGAAGGGTTCTATTCGCACGAAAGGCTCTCCCTCACGGGCAGAATATATATTCGTGGACGCCTTTCGCGATGGACGTCGATTTCTCCAAGCAGCAAGTACGAGATGTCGAGCTCAGCGTTCACCATGCCTTTGTCGAATCCATCGCCATAGCGTAGTCATGGTGAAGAGCGCGACGTGCGAGGCGGTGACAGGCTCTGAAGCGAGCTCGGTTGGGTCTTTGGACTGCGCAGAGCGGGAGAAGTCAGCGCTTTGTAAGACACCGAAGATAGGCGGGTATGAGAAGAGCGACTGAAGGCAGGTGGGGCGGGGAAGTTAACGCGACGCGAGTGAGGTATTTCGGCCAAGGGCGCACATTTTCCCGCTTTACCCGTTCAGAGTAACGCAAGAACATGCGTGGACATCCATGCTGACCGCGCGGCCCTGCCAGGGAAGGGGCTGAGGTCGGGACCAGGTAGGGTCGACGGACCTTGATCTTCACCTCGGTCTCGTGCATGGGGTCCAGTCCGTCTTTGTCCGACACGCTCGGTTCTAGCGATAGCGATACCGCGAAGTCAGACGGGGCGCACATTTAGAGTAGGTATATGCGCACTTGTAGAGCCAGGTGACACGATCTCGCTGCAGACACCAGGCGTCGCACGGTAGGCGATGGCGAGGCTGCCAAGGCAGCACTCGCCGGTTTCTTCGCGGCCCGCCGAGCTTACGTGGTTCTCAAGAGTAGCCTACGACGTGGAGCCGGCCAGGGCAGCCCCCGTGTGGCAGCCCTCCTCGCCGTCGTCGTTCCTGCGCATGCAGACTATGCCGTCGAGCGCATAGAAGTTACACTGACGAACGGTAAGCTCTGCGCGCGTGATCATGCACATGAGGAGGTACGCACCCACAGAGCGAAAGAGCGGGTGCCAACATCAATTTACTGACTTCCAGGATGCCGCCGCTACTTACTAAGCAAAGCGATGGAAGCACTGGCGGCCGTGTCACGGAGCATGCGGTGTGTCTGGCCGCGGTTCGTGGGGCGGAGGCGGACCAGCGCGCGAGTTCAGACATGCGGGACGTGTCAGCGGTGCTCTTCGCATCACCGCAGGCCTCCGCGCGAGATGCACGCAGGGGCAGCAGGCAAAAGCAGGCGTTGCGCTACGAGCGTGGAAGACGGACATCGCGGACACGCAGCAAAATCGGCGAGATAAGATAGGCGCGCATGCACCGTCATCTCAATCGGGAGATGATGGTTCGATTCGCTCTTGGGCTTTCACCACGACCGTCGTGTGGAGATGCATCTCCGCCGCGCCTCCAGCTGGTGGTTGCGCTGTACTGCCAGCGATACAGGCGTTTCACGCGCATGCTCTGAACGCTTGAGCCGTCACGCGACGATGGGTGCGACATCTCAGGCTGTGGCGCACGCCTCGCGAGGTACGCTGCCCGTTGTGCACTCGCGCGCACCACTGCGCTCACTGGTCACAGCTCATCCACCTGAGCCCTTCCGGAGATGGAATGAGCGTGTTCTCCCCCGCAGCATCACGTACGATTCTGATACGCCCTGGCGACGCTGACAAGCGCGCAGCCTACCCATGCCCTATCCCGTCTTGCAACAACAGGTTCTCGAAGCGGGCGAGCACAGAGCGCCACCTGCGCACTCAATCTCACGCCCTCTCAGAGGAGCTTTTTGAGGCCTTGGAGCCTCCAGTACCAACACAGGAGGGTGCTGCGAGACGCGCGGCTGGATCCAAGTCAGAGGCGGCGAGTTGCTGGCATCACGATGGTGATGGAGGTTGTGAGTATACAAGTACACTGTGGGTCATGTCGGCTGACTGAGGCCTATGCCAACGAAGGCTATTCTCTAAACCGATGTACACGTCTCTTATAAGGACCGCATCTCCCTGCACTTCGGCGGCAACTCCGGACCCCAGCTTTCCGGCCGTACTCCAGCTGCCTACGCAGCTGAAAAACGGCAACGCTGATAACGTGGGTGACCCACAGATGATATCCCCAGGAATTGTATCGCTGACATACGGGCTGTCTTCAGAAGGCGTGCCTATACTACGCCGCCTCCTGAGACACAGACCATGCCAGAGTCATCCAGCGCGTCCGCGCACGCTCCCACCGCTCCGGCGCGGCGTGCTAGCAATGCACGCCCAGCGCGCCACACCTGCAAGATCTGCGGCAAGGCTCTCGACCGGTACGTCCACCGCGCATGCCGAACGCAGAGCGGCACCGACCATCACGCCAGAGCCCCGTCGCGCAGCCCCGACATACCGTCGAGGCCCGCGTCCCCAGGTCCGTGCTTGATCTTGCTAGTGTGTGCCGCGTTGTCCTTACCACGCTCTGCAGCGCACGCGTGTCCGGTCCCGGGATGCCCCAGGTCGTTCAGCTCTGCGTCGACCTTGAAGCGGCACCTTCGCACACACCACGGCATAGACCGTCCTCCGGCAGCCGAGTAGTCTGGGACGGTATAGGCCGAGGGCTCTGCAGGACGTGGGGAAAGCGGGGTTAGCGAGCAGGGGACGGTGGGCTAGGGACTCGCGAAAGCTGGGTAACGGGCGTATCAAACTTGCACGTGTATCGATGCATCTACGCGGCCGCTTGCGACTTACACGAAGTGCTCCGCAGACATCGTGCTCTCGAGCGTGTCTGCGCGCAGCCTGTGAGCCAGACGTGCCGTGCGGCACGCCCTACTGGATCAGAGGCTTGCGAGGACGCCGAGAGAAGAGCCGGGCGGATGCTGAATGGGGTAGGCCGTCGCCGTATCGCGGAGCTAATATGCTGCATGGCTTTTATGATTTTTGTGCAGATGACGACGAAGTTACGGCGGACTTGTCGTGCCCGGCAGGAAAGCAGCATTTATGCACTTCGACTTCTAGGGAGACATTCCCACAAAGTGTCGCTGACATCACGATGGTGATGAAGGCTGTGAGCGCACAAGTTCGCTGTTTATCATGTCGACTGATTGAAGAATAAGCCATAGAAGGCTATGCTCGTAACCAGTGAACATGTCATCTATAAGTACCACATCTTCCTGCACCTCGGCGGCAAATCCAGACCCAGCCTTCGAACTGTGCCGCCACCGCCCGTGCAACTAGAAAATAACAAAGTCTATGACCCACGTTGTATATCTACACAGAATATACCACTGACATACAAGCTTCGCAGACATACTACGCCGCTCCGGAGACGGAGACCATGCCCGAGCTATCCAGCGCGTCTCCTCACGCTCCCACCGCCTTTGCCCCGGCCCAGCGGGCTGGCATCCCACGCGTGGTGCGCTACACCTGCGAGGTCTGCGGCATCGAATTCGACCGGTACGTCCGTCCCGCACACCGCAAACGGAGCCGCGCCGAACAGCACAACAGACCCTCGTTGCTCAGCACCCACGCCAGGTCCCATGATGTGGCTTGCGGCCGCGGTGCGTCTCTGTGTGCGCGCTGCGCGGCCGGTTCTGACCTGCGTCCGCAGTACACACGTGCCCGGTCCCGGGATGCCCCAAAGCGTTCCTGACTCCGTCGAACCTGAAGCGGCACCTTCGCACACATCATGCCGAAGGCCGTCCTCAGGCTCATGCATCCGAGCAATCCGGGACGGCGCCGGCCGAAGGCTCGGCGGGAGGAATCGCAGAGGGCGACGGGAGCGGGAGCGGAACGTTAAGCTAGGCGGGGATGATGGCGCGGAACGAGCTGGTCGAAGCCAGCGAAAGAGCATACCCATGGTAATTTTAATTACTCACGTCGTCCCTGTAGAACTGCGTCAGTGGGCTGCCCCTCGTGAAGCATCCCACACTTTTGCGTGCTGATCGCTCGCATCGTGTTCCTCTACGATCTACGGACACGCAGACAATGAGCGTGATAACAACGGCTGATATCTGTAAGTTATTAAGCATAGAAGCATCGCTTCGCGTGCGTGCGAGGTGATAGATTGAAACTTTGCCAACATGCTTTCACAGTTCCCAAACCTTATAGGGCGCGAACCTCCATCGGCCGACTGGGAACGTGTGAAAGCATCGCTCACAGCCTCCCCTCTTCTCTTATACCAATTACATTGCCATCGCCTACTCCGCCGCACCCATGCCTAACCCTGCAATCGTCTATGCCGAGCAACTCGTGGACTGTGGGCTCGGAATGCCTCTCTGGCGTCCCGAACCTCGGCCTTACGAGGTTCGAATTGGTGACGTCGGATATCTCATCGGAGGGCAGTTCATACGCCTCTTCAACGCCATGTACCCCGCCAGCCACCCTATCAACGCCGGAGGCGTACCCGCAGGCTTCACCGTGCTCCAGCCGAATCCGGATTTGTTGCAATCCGACGAGACTGCTGTGCCTCCTGGTCCAATCTGTGCATCGACGACCAGCTATAAAACAGTGGACGTAGGTGCATCCGGGTCGGAGTAAGCTTCTGCATGCATTTTTCTCCCCTTTGGACGGCTGCTGAGTTTCGGCGCAGTGTCATAGGAGCATCATATACCTTCAGCTGCAACGCGAGCCGCGGAGCTGTTGCGGTACTGGGCAGTCACGGTCATCAAGAGTGGTACCTACCCAACAGCAAGTTCTTGGAGTACATCGTGAAGCACCACGCGTCCTGGCACGACTTCGCCGTCGAGAAGACCCACCTCATCAGCAGCGACTCGCTCGTGCTCGTCTCAGGATGGCTGAAAGCGTCCGAATGGGCTCTCGCAACTTTCAGCAACCAGAGCAGGGCCCACGCCTTCTCGCTGAACGCCGACGCAGGCTCGATCGCTTCGGCCAGGTTCACCGCCTCTTCCGGAACGCAGGTGCACATGCCGATCCACCAGCGCTGTGGCCCGGTGCGGCCGGTGAAGCCATCAGGCCCCCTGCCATGCGACCAGTGTCTCTTCGTGAGATACTACAAGATTAGAAGACGCGCGTTTATCTACGAATCTCTCCTCGGAGTGAAGGTCGTAGAGTCCGAAGATGCGGCGGATATGCACGACACGTCGCGGGGACAGTCTCACAGTGGACTCCGACGTAGCCGAGCGTTGAACGCTATGGGTAGTCGATCGAAGGTGCGCTATCTCAAATTCTCAAAGAGAAGGAGTAAAATATGTCTGACCGAGATTTAAAAAAATGGCATGGCTAGAGCATCTCCGAAATGAGTGCGCGGAAAGGCGGCTTAAGCGATGCTCTGGCTAAAGACATGGCAGAGCTGGAGGTCGAAGAGATGCCACCTGCAGGCAGCGAAGTTGTCGTAAGTTCCGCTTCGCCCATAATCAAGACGTCGTACTAATTTGAGAATGTGCAGACTCGTGATCCCATTGATGCCGTATTGGACTATATTTTAGAGGTGCGTCGCCAATCAGGCACCCCTACTATATGTCATGTTGATATCGATAATTTGGAGACTGCGCCCGCTGCAGAGATAGCAGTCGCATGCTTTGAGGACACCCAAGCAGCTTATTTCCGCCCCGCCCTGCCATCTCTCGACAATAGGCCTGGGTTCTCGGTCACGCAGAGCAGTAATGCGGCGCACAGCACTGCGCCTCGCATACATATCAACGCGCATGGCGGTGAGGAAATATACCTCCATGTGATCGGCAGGCTCTGCTCACGTTGTTCACAGTTGCATATATATCGGCATCTACAGAGAACACGGATGAGGGAAGCCGCGTCTCGCCCAATCAGAGAGGTAGTGTTCTGCCCCGCGTGACAGCGGAAGATGAAGGTCGCCGATAGTTCCCACTACTGCAGTTTCGTGATGCTCATAATCCAGCTCTCGCTGTTCTCGCAGGTTCTCCGAGTCCACACGTATATCCGCGAACGCCCGCCGTCCACGCAAGATTCCCTATGACAGGAAAGCGTATACACTGGGAAGACGACTCCGACTCCGATGCCTGGGATGGCTCTGACGAAGACAACGACGAAGAGAACGACGAAGACATGGGCATGGACATGGAAATCATGTTGCGTCAGCTGTAAGTGCGATCATGACTATCCACGCACCGTCTCATGTGAGTCTGACCGGTGCGGACAACAGCGGGCTCATGCAGCGCCACCGCGCGGGAAGGTCCACACTACCGATCAAATACTCTGAAAACTCGAGGAAGGTAGAAGAGAGCACGACACCAACAGGAGAGAAGATGCGGGAGATATGGGCACGAAGGGATACTAACCAAGGTCAGACCCAGGCGGGACCCGACACCGGGAAAGGAACGGAGCTGGGCCCAGGGCCCTCGCACTTGCATGAGCGTCGTGCCGCTGCGGGAAAATCCACGATACCGACAATACGTTCAGAAATACCCGGGACGGTAGGATGGAGGAAGACACGGGCAGAAGAGAAGGCGAAGAAGCGGGAGATGGCACAGAGGGATATCGTGGAAGCAGCGGAAACAGAGGGCGGGGCGGTAGGCCCTGGCACAGTGGGATACTGGCCAGAAGTCGAGGGTCAGACCCAGCTGGAGGTGGATAGCCAGCAATGAACGAGGCACGGTCTCGGGTATTCGCTGGCGAGCTCTTGAACACGGTCAGATAAGAGCTTCGTCGTACTTTGCGTCGCTTAGAGCCGCGCCTTTCGATGTAACCGGAGATTCAAATAACTCGGCATGTACTTTGGAGGACCTAGCGACAGGAATATAAGCAATCGTAGACGAAAGGGACGGTCTGAGCAACTAGGCATGCGGCGCAGGGTGTGATACCACGTGTCGATATTCGTAGTGTCTTGTCCTTGGAAAGAGCGACTGTATATGAGGCTACCACCTCTATGTGTATTCAGGAGCACAGAGACGGGGAAGCGAGGCTGGCAGAGGCGTTTTTAGTCTGCCCGCGATAATTTAGGAGACTTGACGTGGACGTACGGACCAACTAGGAGAGTCTGCGCTAATGCTCCCACGACCTCCAGCCGAGAGCATCCTCGAGCCACCAAGACGGGCGACTATCCACCCCGCTTGTGGACCTACCACGGCGGCGTAGCTTGCAGTTCTGACGACTCAGAAGAAAGAGAATGTGCGTCCTTTGCTGCTGCGCTCAGACCAGCCGGTCGCTGGCCGCACGCACCGCGAGATGAGGAGCGCGTTGGACATGCGGAGAAGCGTAGCTTGTCCCGCCCCAGTGAGAGTATATTTCACTGCAATGCGCGTATACTCTGAATGCACACCGAAATCATCAACAAAAAGCATGGCACGCACCTCGAGGGGAACTGAAGTCGTTCTAGATCGTTGCGTGCTTAGCGAGCGTAAAGAGCTACGCCTAGGACGGGGCGAGGAGCGGCTCCCAGACGTGCCCATCGAAGCCCTAGACGCCGCCGTGGAGCGAGACCGTCGCTTCTCGTTCGGGCGCTGCGCCCTTCGCGAGCGCGACTAGAGAGGAGGCGTTCTGAACATGCTACCAGCGGAGCCATAGCAGCGCGTGGGTCTGCGGCCTCTGCGAGCAGCGGCCCCTGGCGTCGGTCGCCGTCTCCTTGCGTGCGAGTGCGGGCACCCCAATCGTGTATCGGAGCGCACGCGCATTTGGCGCACATGTGCCAACACGGCGCGGCGCAGCACGCGTATAACGCTGGCGCACGCGATGAGCAGGCGCAGGCGTGAGTCGTCCGCTCTGCGCGTTGTGTGGGGATACCCCGACCGGCGCGCGTATCGCAGTGACGATCCGCGCGCGGCAGACGGGGTGTTGTAATAGGCCTTCTGCAGTTCTCGCGATTGGTAGCCCGCCGGAAGCACCGCAATCGCGGCGGAGTGTGGCGGCGGGGGCGGCGGGGCTGCAGATTATGCGGAAACCGGGAGAAATACCAGGTTTGAGGAGCAATGACACAGAATTTGTGACATTTCGCGGACGGGCTGGGTGCACCGCGGGGAGGTCGCTCAACGCTGCGTTGTGGGCTCGCGTTGTCTCGCGTTAAGTAGCGTTAAGTAGCGTTAAGCGCCGTCCCTTACACAGCCTGCGTTGGGCTTATTCGCGTTGGACTACAATACGTTATGCGTGCTGCTGAATGTTTCCGCTGTATTGTAGTAGTTTTTCACGATATCATCTTGTTTTCAGAGCCCGTCTATGCCGCAACAAGTCACGTAAGCGTTCCATAGCAGATTACCTAGCACTGTAAGTGCTGTGTACCTGCACTCCTGCTTACATTATAAATTGCGGAACGATGTTCTTACAGTTAGTATGTTAGCCATCGCTTTCCTGCATAGAGTATTCTGCCTTGGTAACTGAAGATGCCGCGATCCTACAGCACACTTGAGCCCAATCAGCGCCCGCGCTACGCTCGTAGTGCGAAGGTCAAGCGTTCCAAGGTCGTCGTCTAAACGTTGCTGCCTGCACGCGCTGCATTCGACTGCATCCGTGTGGACGCGGCTAACTCAGGGGCAAATAGGACGGGAGCTGTAGTATCTCGGTGGCTGTGTGCTACACCATTGGTAGGTCTTCAGGCCCTCCGGCTCGGTGTCATCGTAGCCACGTTCAGCTACCGCAGCAGCGACTTGACTTACATGTATCTCTGCCAAATATGTTGGTGTACACCTCATTTTTCGAGTACATGAGCTGATGATACAGGTGACGAACACAGTGTCATTCGGTTCTATACGTCAAACTCACGCCGCAAGTCCACAGCGCGCCACTGCGTCAGCAGCCTTCTGTGAACAAAACAACGTGCATGGAGAGCCCGCTAAACGCACGAAACGTATGCAGCTATGCGGTTGGTGCACACGATCGTGCTATGGCTGTTGCGCGCGCCGTTGCTAGGAGGCGGTCAAGTTGGAGCTCGCAGTAGGCGGTCGGCTGCAGAGAAGCACGACGCTGCAGGGATAGCCATGCCGCTGGGGTATGAGGTGCACACATTCAGTGATCAAGCCGCCTCAGCCCTTGTATAGCTCGTGGGCTAGCCCGCGCCGCCTCGCGTCGTCTCGCGTTAACTTGCGTTGACTAGCGTTGACTAGCGTTAACTTGCGTTGACTCGCGTTGACTCGCGTTGGCTCGCGTTGGCTCGCGTTGATTTGCGTTGACACGCGTTGGCTTGCGTTAGCACACATTGACTTGCGTTGGCCCACGTCTTACCATGTCCGTCCATGTGAGTTGTATCCAGCCGCATTTTTGAAGTCCTCAAGTTTTGCAGCGCATTTCCACGCCCCGTGTATGTACTACACTACGATGATCTGCGGAGCGCGCTCGTTGAAGGGTAAGCTTTTGTTCGCCGGCATGAAGGAGAGAACGGAGGAGGCCGTGCTTAGCTTCAAACGGCATGCAGCTATAACGCCACACGACATGCCTCGGAACACACACTCATAGTGGCCGCCTGCGCGCGCATGGTAAGTGTAACGTATTAAGCGAGTCTGATTCAGCAACACAACGTGTGCCTGGAGCTGAAAAACATCTCGCCTATGCTCTATACGCTCACTGTCAGCCGTCTACAAGGCGTCGCTGCGGCCATGCTAGATATTTTCTACCGAGGATAGATCGCAAGACCTCGGGCACCCTTGACCGTGGTAAACACATCTAGACGTGCCGGCGTACGCGCCCTCGGCCGGACGATTATCATATATGCAGTATGTACTCTAATTTCTGCTCTACGTGCTATATCAGGTTACTGACTTGCGCTTTTTGGGCTGCGTCGTGCTCTCCTCAAGGGCGTCGCTGAGCGAGCGCTTTGGGAGGCGGCTCGGAGGAACCTTCACCTTTTTCTGCACAGGACCACCTTCCAGCCCGTATGGAACGTATAGAGGCCCTCCGGAAAGCCCACGGCTCCTGGACGGATACCAGGTATGCGGCGGGGTGTCTTCTTTCGTCAGGACAAATGCCGATGGCTCCCCTGGGTCAAGGTCGAAGCTCTTGCCGGATTTTCCCTTGTCGACCATGGACCTTGTTGGATGCAGCGGTCGCACCGGCTGATCAGACGCCGACATGTATCGGTTGTTTCCTGTAGTGTCCGTCCAGCCTAGACGTGCTGCTAACGCCTGCTCAGCCATGGTGAAGCGACGGACGATCCGGTGTGCCGGGGCAAAGTCTGGTTCGCCTTCGTCGTCCGATATTTCATCCTCGCCCTCTGACGAGGGCCCCTTCAGCTCTTGCTGCTTCTTCCATGCGGCCCGCTGCGCAGCAACGTCGGCGACAGCTCGATCCAGCAGGTTGAAGATCTGATCGTCATGTTGTGGCTCTAGTCCAAGATACCGACGGAGGATGACGAGCCGGAAGAGCATAAGTCCTGGACCTTCGACGAGATCCATTCGTGGTATGTTCTCTGGCGTCTTCTTGCCTTTCAGAGCACTATTCAAGCGATAGACAAGGTCGTTGGTGAGAGGGGCGATCAGGGAATCGTCGCCAGGTAAGATGTCAAGATTATAGGTCGCGTGAAAATCGTTGATTTGGTGCGGACTTGTGTTACCAGAACCGACGAATTCCTTGTAGCGGCGAAGAATCGGGTGTTCTCGCTTGCCCTCGAGGATTTCCAGGATCGACGCGAAAGCGTTCTGTAGGTCGTCCGTGAGTGCAGGGCTCCGATACTGAAGCTCTGAATCATGAGCATCATCGCAGAGCCGAGCTGGCCAAGCAAGCTTGCCACACTGTAGCATGTGGCGTCAGAGATCGTCAGAGATCGCACAATCTAATCACGGTACGCACTGTCTGCCCTTTATACTTGATTTCTTGCTGGCTCATGGCGCCAGCACACTGGTGTATCGGTATCTTGTTCCATCTGGGGTTCCTGGGGTCTGGAGCGTCACCCCGGGCATATTTGTTCCCGGAATACCACTCGACACGGGCATCCGGACCGTCCCTCTCCGCGATTCGTGCTGCATAGATCCGCAGCGATGTAGGCTTGGTGCGGTAGAATATCGTCATACCCAGCCTATGGCGGAACATCGAGATGGTAAGCAATTTTGGCTTGGATCTGCGGGCTCCGTACTCACAAGCTGTCGGTCCATAGGGCGATATCCTCGGCGCATCGTCCTGGGCATCTAAATTGATGTTCCGGGTCTGCGATCTCGCTATCCGAAAGTCCGAACTGCACGCGAACGCATTCGATGTGCGACCAAAGGAAGCAGGCAGCGCATTGTATAGCGGCCGCAAGTTCGTCTCCTGACGTGTCTCCGCAGGCCGAGCAGTCGAGCGTGTAGCTCTCCTTGCGCCGCGCGAGCTCGCGTTTGTGCTTGTCCGGATGCTGGCCAATGGCGTGAAGGAATGTGTCCAAAGGATGCTCCGAGGTAGTGGCCTCTGCAAGAGTCGCGACAGGCGGATCTACCACCTGGGGCTCAGCAGGCGAAGAAATTTGTAGAGCCGGGGGAGTAGAGGGTTTAGGATCGTTCTCAGAGGAAATGAGAGACATGGGAGAACCAAGCGAGATGGGTGCGTCTGTGTGAGTGTTCTTCTCGAGATACTGACTGCTCTGCGAGGTCCGCGACTCAGCAGAGACTCGAGTGTAGACGAGAAGGGCAGTCTCTGCAGAAGGGGCAGTAATCGTGGTCGAATCTCCTTGAAGGCTTAGTCGACCGCTATGCTCCATATCATCGTAGCGATACGTCTTGTCGCACAGATAGAGCTGCGCCGTGAAGTGCCTGGGATACATGGAAGTGGTCGACGCGACCGGATGATGAAATTGGCGTCCGATGAGGCGATAGCGTACGTCAGAGCGATGCTCACGCCCTGTCGATCCTTGGGAAGCGATAGAGAACTCGAGGGGCATGAAGAGCGGTGCAATCTTGCGCTTCGCGAAGGCAGAAGACGTCATTCCAACGGTTTCGGGCTGCAGATGCAGGACTGCAGGCCAGGTTGTTTCGGTCGAATCGAGACCGGGTGCTTTGGAACATCCACTCTCCGGGCAGATCGCCGGCAGAAGATCTGAGAGACGAAGGCCTCCATGCTGAACACCGGCGTTCGATGGGATGCGTGCCAGGAGATGCGATAAGACTGTTCCAAGATCGAATTCTTCGGGCATCGAGCGCGTTGCGCCAGCGACCTGTTCTGCGTGCTGGATATCTCGCTCGCCAATCTCCAAAAAGGGAACGATATAGGCCTGAGGGACTTGACAAATGTGCCCCGAGGAGCAGCGTGTTAGGAGAGTGTGCTGAACTCCGAAGAATTCAGCCGCAGGGTTACCGACTAGCTCCTGCAGAACGTCGTCAGATACATCCATGCAAGGATAAACCGCAGACTCACGTTGATTGCGTGAGCTAGCACGTCCGTCGAGATTCCGAACTCTTTCGGCCCCCACAGCTTCCACTGCTCGACGATAGCTCTTCGCAGAGCGTCCTGAGTGGTACGTAAGACCTGAAGACCATGAGCGAATGACTCTGCCTCGAGAGCCTCTGCTGACGATGTGCCGGAATTTGAAGCACCACGGCCACGGCCACGGCCACGACCGCGACCGCGACCGCGACTACGCCGCGTGCCTCTGCCACCTCGTGACTTGGGTGCCTTGGTATCTTCATCGCGCGCAGAGGACGACGACGCCGTCTTGGTGGAGGGAGCTGAGATCCAGGATAGTCGCGCATGGAAGTTCCGGAGCAATGTCGCGATGACAGATCCATCCAAGCGAAGTGTATTGAGAAGCACAGCGCGTGTCTCAGGAGCCCAGGATGTAAAGGCGCGGAACATGAGCTCGAGTACAGTATCCATATAACACGAGTTATTGGAGAACTGGTACGACTGCAATGCGCGCGAATCTGCAACACCATCGAGGAGAGCGTCCTGCCAGTGTACCTCGCTACCTGGTGTCCCCGTCGCTGGGTTCGGCGCAGCCTGCACGGTGAACGCGACCGCTGTCAGCGTACTGGAGGTGTGCGGCTTCGAAGAAGTGCCTGAGGACGCTGCAGAAGTCGTGTTGTTAACAGTGAGGGTAGGTGCAGGTTTTGGATACGTCGCAAGTGGCGCCGAATGATTCGGGTTGACTGGAAGTGGCGCAGGGGGATCTGGGTCCGCAGGGCGGCCGTCGTTCTCGAACGATTTTGGCGGAGGCGGCTTCCGGATAGTGGTGATACGCTTGCCTGGAAACCAATGGCCGGCTGAGCGCGATCCGTCTGTCAGTAGGAAGTAATATGCGCCCTGAATATACATGTGCGTACCTTCGATGGCCTCCCGTTGTCGGCGCAGCTCCTCGGTATGATACCACAACATCTCGAGCCCATGTAGCGCCTCGAGACATTTCCCACAGGCGTGATGCAGAAGCGAGTGGCCGGTTTCAGAGGCGTTCGAGGTGTTGGGAAGCTGGGCATCGAGACTGGGGTCCCTGTTACTGCGCGCAGGGAAGATCAGGGGCGCTACATGAGGTGCAAGCCACCATGAGATCCAGCCTTCCAGCTCTGGGAACGCTTCGCGGAATCGCCGGATGGTACTGTCGAACAGGTCAGGTGATCTTGTAGTTTCTAAGATTCCCGTGAGATCGTCCAGAAGGTTGCTGTCGTCCTGAGAATACACGGAGGTGCGCTGCTTCAGCCGTTGAATGGAACTGCGGAAATGCACCAGGCAACCCTTCTCATAGTCGCGTGCTTTGATGCGAAGCGCAGCTAGCTCTGCGGCTTGAGCTTCCGGCGATAGCTCTTCCCAACGCGGACGGCTACGGAGGACAGCCCACGCGAACTCCTCCTCGTGCGCTGCGCGCTGAGCGAGGGAGAAGTCGAAAACCTATACGACGTCCCGGTTAGTTTATCGAAAGACGCTAGGTGTGGATAGACGTACATTCGCTAGAAGCGCAGGATCGAATCGAGGCCCTGCCGCGCGCACGATACAGTCGTTGAGGAACTTGAAGTGACGCCGACAATGTTCTGTATCGGCGTGGAGGACCCAGGTGAAGAGGATAGGAACCCATCGGTTCATCGTGACATCGAATGCGCTTGTCGCAAGAAGCGTCCCAAAGTTGAAGAAGGAATGGTCACCATCTGTAACGAACCCATGGCGTGTAGAGCTCGCGCTATCGGGTGGGGAGGGGGATTGCTGAAGCCAGTCGGCCACGGAGTCCTCGAGAACCTTCGCCATGAAGTCGGTCTGCACCATGACGAACGTTGGGCTGACCATCTTCGAATCGACGAAGAATCGGCTCTTGATCTTCTGCTCCAGCTCCTCCATGGCTTCGAACAAGCGAAATGCATTTTTGGTGGACGTGATGCGTATTCCCTGGCGTAGCTTGCTCTTCTCGACCTCGTAGCGTGCTTTGGACGCGTTGGTAAGGGTGGGATTGATGTCGCCCAGTGGGATCGAGCCAGGAAGACCAGTGCCTGTGCGAAGCTCGTGCGGGGTTGCCTTGGGGTTCGCAGCGACCTGACGATCAAGCTCTTCATCTTCGCGGCTGGTCAATCGGCCGCCCTGCGGAGGAAGCGCATGGGAATGTGTTCCGAACTGCTCCCACCGAAGGAAGTCGTCTCCGACGGTGTACAAGGAGTAGACAGTGCATGTGATGTGTCGCAGCGTACCGAGCTGCTTGCAGCTGGGGTTCGGACATCGTCCAGCACAAAGCCTCTCAAGAGCAGATGCATCTGTCTTTGGACGTACATGCTGGTCGCAGCGGAGACAAACCACATCGCCTAGGCACTGTCGCTTCTCTCCTTCGCGTCCCCAAGACCCGTGTGACTTCCATGACCACTTCGTGAGCTTCCAGAGTGCACCGCGCTGCATATTCTTCGCGTTGCGCTCGACCTCGCGCACCGTAGGCCCGATTGGATAGTCATTCTCGTCTCCTGCAAGTGGTCCATGAGTATGTGCGCTAGTATTTCGATGGCTCTGGGAGCATACCACGAGCTACAGCTGATGGCGCCTTCGAAGGCGGTGCGGAGACTGCGATGGAGGTGGAAGTGTCGACAGTGGGGATGGCGGAGACGGCCTGGGATAGATGTGGCGGGTGCTGCGCGGCAGTGTCCACGTGCGCTGTGGACGCCGAGACATGGAGAGGCATGACGGCGGCCTGCGCAGGCATGGAGTGGGGCTGAAAGATCGGCACGAGTCCATTTGGTCCTTGCATGAACGCGCCTATTGAGTAGCTTGGCGAAACGTCGGAGGCCCCGAAGTTGGGGCCCATGGAGAGTCCTTGAAACCCGGCGGATACAGGATCTGCGCCAAAATAAGATAAATGCGCACAGAATGGGACTTTCCAGACGTACAGTGACTTTGGCTCGTGATTGCCAAGACAGGAGGTTGCTGGCCGGTCTCGCGATGGCGTTCGCGTTCCTGGAGTCGACGGACTGGTTCGCTGCCAGTGTCGACCGGGGCGTAGCCCAGTAGGCCCATGAGCCGTCGAAACATCGAAGGAGCCTTTTTCGAGAGAGAGGGCGGGTGAAAAAAAGGCTCGGAGGGCGGGCAGCCGCCTGGGTGACCTAAGCAGCGCATCAATTCGCGGAAGTAAATCGTAGATCGGCCTGGGACTCACCACTCGTGCGCCGCATCGAGGGTTCAGCGTATAGAGCTGCCTCTGCATCCAGAACGCACGGAATGTAGCTATATGCGCGCATATAGTCATGGAACAGGAGCATGCGCCACCGCGACGAAGACAGTGGCACGCCCAGAGCGGGCAGCAGAACGCAACCGAACGAGAAGACCGGACAGACACGCACCATAGCACACCGAGCACCTCATCCAGCCGTCTGGATTTTGCTGGTGGTCGTGCGAGCACATTGAGTAAGAAGCGGGGAAGAGCATTGAATATGTATATGAACGTTAACGCGAACGTTGAAAGCGCATGCATCGCGGGAGCGTGGGCGCCCACTGTGACACTTGCCTTTTTGGTCGGCAAGGTGCGTCGCGGCATCCTGCTGCTCGATATTTGCTCGTTCGACCCCTTGCTGGGTCGCATCCGAAGACCAAGCTATCTCTCATGCCACTACAATCGTCACATTCCTCACGGGTAACACTCCATCGAACAGAGAACCTCGTGCAAGACTGCAGCGATGAGGGTCACGATGCTGTAAACTCTGAAACATGCAAGGGCCACCAGAACGCAAAAATGAAGTGCGCGCCCATTTAAACTCGCGTACGCTAGCGTCACCTAGCGTCACCTAGCGTTACTTAGCGTCTGCTAGCAGAACGCGAGCCAACGCTAGCGTTGGCTGGTGAACGCAAGTCAACGCGAACGCCCAACGCGAAAATCCCTACTGTCCACCGCGGGTAGTCACCATACTGTAACGGCCCGGAAAGACCTACACGCTACAAAAATCAGATATACCATGCCTGCGTGTGTGCAGATCGCGAACGTTGGGTTCGGCACCTCGTCGATGGAATTGTACTCACCGGCGAACCTTGATACACGCGCGACTCCACAGCGAGGACGGGCGCCGCCTTGAAATCCGTAGCAGCCCTCGAGCCTCCCACAAGCTCCCTAGCTGCGCCGAGCTGCGAGATAATATGTCCTGAATAATAACTCGTTTGTCGCCGCACCACAGAGCACCAGATTGAAAGCACAGGTCGAACCTCTAGCCAGGCCTGGGGAAGCGTGACTTATAAGCCGCCTCCCAAGCGCAGCCGACAGCACAGTGCTGGCATACAACCCAGCTCGTGGCAGCGCCGGTTGCCGTGCCGGCATCGGCCACGTCTGCTGCTGCAGGAAGGGCCTCCAGACGTGCGTCGCCCCTCTCCGCTCTGCGCGCTGGGCGCGCTGACCTCACATGTACCAGGGAGGACGCGTTCTACACAACGGGCGAGACCCCTGTCCAGTCGAGAAACGAAAACTGACTGGACATCATGTCCATACGTCCGCGCGTGTGCTGTCCAGTCGCCTACGCAGGCGCTTGTCCAGCCAAAATGGCTCAGGCTGGCTTCTTATTGGACCAGCTCAAGTATGACGAACTTGCGTCGGCGGGCGTGGGAACGAAACACCACGAGTGGCCCACTCGACGCCGGACTCTCCGGGAACCACCGGCCGATATTGGCGGTGTGGCCGGGTGAGACGATATGCTAGCAATACATGACAAGGCGGGGGGATTCAAGTTATCGAATCAATAGCAGAGATAACGCGAAATACGCCGTAAAATCATGTTTATTCTGCCTTTCAAGTTAATCAGCCGGAGCAGACCTAAGATCAAATACCATTCGACGCTTAGTCTTATGCGTGTGGACGGAGTGGGGTAGGCCTTCAAGCAAATAGAGAGATGCGCCGTGCGCGCCGGCAACAGGGGCCAAGACGAGGACAAGGCGAGGACGAGGTCCACGCTTCGTGCTGTGCCCGCGCTCGCCTCGACGTCAGCATACAAACCGAATATTTCGCATTCCCGCGATGGGCCTCGTCGTGGTGTGGTGGGGGCTCCTTGGGGACGGACCCGCGCACGACGTCTCCGAGACGGACAAGACGCAAACCAGGCATGCGCCGCTCTCGGCGACGGGGTCGATGAAGCGCAGCGTGCTCGCGATGTGCGTCTCGAACGACGTGAGCGCGAGGTTAAAGTCGATGCGCGACGCGTCTTGGATGCTCGCCTTCAGCTGCCAATCAACATAGCCGTTAGCGTGGGAGCCTCAGCGTACCGCACCTTGTAGATTGAACAGCGTGAGCCAGAGCAGCTCGTTCGTTGCGTTACCAAACAGCTGTACCAGCTTCGCGCTCCCGAGAAGGTTGATGAGCAGTCCGAAAAGACGCGACACTGCCTGTTCTGCGCCGCGGGCGATTGGTGGTTGAGCGTGTCCACGCGTGCGACGCGCGGCTCCTGTAGGCGTCGTGAGCATGTGGAAGCCGACGTTGCCCGTCCAGTTCGTGGTCAACACGACCGCGACGAAGCTGATGCCGATGCTATGCGGGGGCGCGTGGCGAGCGGTAGGTCCCGCGCGTACTACACGAGCATAAGCCCTACGACAAGGGTCTGTGTCGGCGATTATTTTTGCACGGTGACTTGGGCACTTCTAACGGTTATAGCTGCTCATGAATTCCGTTTCGCGGTCGAAGACAAAATATGATTTTATACGGATAGCTGATATGTCCGTTCTCGTTCGCAGGCGGGGCCGTCTACCGGCCGCAGGCCGGATTTGGTGGCAATGCTCGGGCATCGGGGCGGCGCGACGCACCACTTTTGGAAATGATGCTGTGTAGGGCCCAATCCAATCAGATTGCGCGAATCAGCGCGACTGGACAGCACACCGGCGGATGTGTGGACATGATGTCCAGTCGATTCTCGTTCCTCGACTGGACAGGGGTTTCGCCTGTTGTGTCTAGGTGCGCTCCCGGCGGCCTCACTTGAAGCAGCGTGCGGATCTGCGACGCCTGCGAGCAGCATTTCTGGACGTTCAGTGTGTCGTCTCTGCGTGCGTATATGGATCGTCTGGACGGTGCTCGGCAGCCCGCTGGAAGGACGGTGGTCGGGGCGGAGAGTGGTGGCAGCAGCGCCGAGGGTGGAAATTAGAATCCTGATAGATACGCGTGCAGCGGCAACAAAGTAACGGCCGCCTGGCGAAATGGCATCGCGTCTGACTACGAATCAGGAGATTGCAGGTTCGACCCCTGCGGTGGTCATAATGTTTTTCTCTCTCTTGTCGAGCTGCACGGTCTACGTTCATTTTTTTAATCCAGATCCACTGAAGTCAAAGACCAAATGATCCTATGTACTATACTATACCCGTCGTTTGACAGCTGAAGGAGATCTCATTAAGGCGGCAGTGAACCCAGCAGCACAGCCGGGCTGATCATGACAGAACCTTGCACAGGTGGGTATTCTCGCTGAGCACAAGCTCAGCCCGCCAGAGCGCACTCCCAACAGAGACGATAACCCTTTCCCCTATAGAGCCGATATCCTATGTCCCACTTAGCGGATGCAATCGCCAATTGGCAGTCAGAGTGGAGGTCTGGGCTTTGTGGCGTTTGCGGAAAACGCTTCGCAGGGTGCGTCTACACTTCACATCCTCCTACACGAAGCCTTGCAGAATTTACTGCCAGGGCTCCATCGCTCCATATTCACATAAACGCCCATACCGGTACGTGTGGGTCGCTCCATTGCACATCTCGTTCTAACCAAGTTCGCAGCGACTGGCTGCACCATTTCCGGGATGCACCTGGAGGTTTAACACAGAGGCAAACATGCAACGCCATTTGCGTACACGTCATGCTGATCCTAGGAGGGAGGAATGAACAATTTGGCGAATATCCTAGTAATCTCAGTGAAGTGAACGGCGGTGCATCTGCAGAAGGAATGGACATTCCTTTACACGCTGGTAAGGATATGCCATAGCGTGAGAGAGTTCGTGGCTGTACAGCATCTTCAGATATATAGCACTCAGCCGCCGAAGCTTGAGCAGGGCATCCCCAGTACTCATCTTCACCGAGATGGTATCCCTTGACTGGCGCATCCAGCAACAGTTAGACAAGAGCCAAGCGGATTTCATGCAATTCCTGTAAGTGTCTGTCCGCCGGTGTCAGATTATAAGCCACACTGATCCTGGACTCGGCAATGGCAGTGGGGGGCATGACCCTACCGCCATTCCCTCGACAGAGGATCGCAGCGCGCGTCTGGAAGGTGAGCGATCCAGCGGTGTCGGCCTACGAAGCTCACAAGGGTATGGCGGTGCTAGAGGAAGATGACAGTTCAACCTGGCGCGATGAGTGCAAGCGAACGCTCAGGGAACGCAGCGACATCGATGTTTGGTCCATGCGTTGGGACTGCAAGAGCACGGGGACCAGAGATAGCCCCTTTTGGTTGGCAATCGGCTATAGTCAGTACTGAGACTGTTCGCATCCATCATACTTCTCACTTGCTGAGTACATGTAGTTAACGGCATGGAATGGGGGCGCGCGCAAGGACATACGATAGAGATAGCTAAGAGTGAAGCTGCACGAATAATCTCCCGATCATTACGTCCTCCAGAACCCTGGACATCGAAGATCAAGGAGTTCAAGACGGTCGTTCTCTTTGAGGACTCAACTTCCGTGTCCAAGTGCTACAGCGAAAGGTCAAAGAATAATGGTAGCGAGAGAGTGACGCGATGGAAAGAGGTGCACTCTTCAATCGTAGTTGTGGTCGAGGTGTTGCTAGGCTAAACTCTCCTTGCTAGGCCAAGGGTGCGCTCGCTAATCTCGCCGCTCTAGTCGCTCAGCACAGTGATGACGCCATCGACATACATCTTCTGAACAACGTTAAAGTGGCCCGCAGGCTTCGGGTAACTATATTCATAGCTGTCATGAGATATATGTTCGATAGGACATCTTCTACAGACACCCGAAGCTGTGCATGCTTTTTTCCGTAATAAAACTACCCGGCGTGGTAGACCAGTCGCCGCAAAACTCACCGACGTTCTTCGGCAATACTTGGACGAATACAAGCACTGGAAACATCGCGACAGTAGTCGTAGAACCTTATGGAAAGGAAAGAAATCGCTGAAGAAGCTACACATTGTGGTTATCATACACGGTTATCCAAGTCAGCTGCATACATTCCTTATTAATTGTGCCGTAGTCACTCAAACAGCCCCCTAGCTGACAGTCCAGGACAAGTCATTAAAGAGTCTGCGCGTGAAATGGTCAGGCTCCGTATGATTCGCGACTCCATTGGCATCCAGTTTGTGCAAATCGGAAACGATCGAGGCGCACGACGCCACCTCCAGGAGCTCGACGAGATGATAGAACTGTCTAGCCCCATTCCCGGCATCGTCGATGTAACACAATACACTCGGGAGGGATCACTCGATGCCGATCCGAACACCATCGCCGAGGTTCTACGGGGCGGGATTTGTTTCAGACTCGGGCAGGTGTTCGACCAGTGATGTACAAAGAGGACGGCAGCTGTAGGGACAGAGAGAAAATTCAATTGCGCTGATACCAACCTTGTCCACCTGTGGGCTTACACTCATGGTTTCCCCATACGCAGATCTAGGTCCTGCATTTCACAGCTTGTCTTTATTTGTGATGTTGCCACTTGAGCTTTCTCTGTCTCAAAGTATATAGCATGAGTGTTTCTTGAGATAGCGCAAGCAAGAGAGCAGTCACATATCGTGTCCAAAACTAGTACATGCAGTGCGCAAGGACCTGCCGCGCGCCAGCGCAGGAAATCATTCATAGAGTGTGTGTATATGCCACAGCGAGCGTGTACGCAGAAGTTTGAAGAAGCGGAGCATTGTGACGCAGACGCAGGCCTCCATCTTCGCCGCCGCAGGCGCAGACATAGCCGTCTCGCTCTCCGTCGATGTGCACGCAGGTGCGCGCGACCGCCGCCGTCCTCACTAGTCCTCACGCGGTTTGTGCTGGACCTGTTCATCACCCAGCTGAGGGTGCGTGCACGCCTTTGGTGACTCGAGCGCACATCGCTGCTCAGTGTACTGCTTCGCTTTCAAGGACCTCTCGCAGAGCCTCTGCGAACAGCCACGGCTTTTTGTGTTCCGGTAGCGACGTCTATACATGTTCTTGCTGTAGCTGTGTATTTATGCAAGCAAGGCCGTGTCCTTTTTGCACCTTTACTCCCGCAGTTCAACCTAGTACGACGAGGAATACCTTTTCTGCTAGCCACCTTACCGCACACAAGCTCCCCGCACACACAGCGCTAAATCCAGATATATCCAAGCAGCCCGATACCAATACATCGTCCCATAGATTTCGTCTTCTTGCGGCCACACCCTACTCCGCAGCCCCGCCCTCGGGCGCGCGGTACCACACGTCCGCGCGCACGAAGTTGTTGTACAGCTCGCCGGGCGCGAGCAGCGTGTCGTCGCCGCTCGCGCCGCGCGTGCCCGCGTTCTCCGCGAGGAACGCCGCGAGCGGCTCGTGGAACTCGAGGAACGCCGCGGCTGTGGGCAGGCGTCAGCGGGTGTGCGGAGGCGTGGATGATGCGGAAGGGGATAGGCAGCAGGCCGCGGGACGGACCCGAAGGCAGAGCCTGCGCGCCGTAGATGCAATTGCGTGCGCTGCCGAGCCGCCATGGCGCGCGCGCACGTAGGAACTTAGCGCGAAGTGGGCAGCGCGGCCGGCTGCGCAGAGACACGAAAGAAAGACGGCGGACGAGGACAGCAGAAACTCACATCCGACATCATACCCATCCTTCCCGAACTCGCCGCTCCCGCCGTGGATGCGCTTCCGCGCGTTCTTGGCCGGGCTCGTCAGGTTGTTCGTGTAGAACTGCACGCCGGATTCTGCATCCGCACCAAACATCAGCACCACTCTTTCCGCACAGCCTCCCGCCGGCGGCAGAGGACGGAAGGCGAAAGGCGGAGGACGGAGGACGCACGGTTCGACTCGAACACGACCTTGAGCCCACTCTTGTCGCTCGCGAGGAGCACGAGCGGGTCTGCGGCGGCGCGGGCGGGGGACTGGGAAAGGACGTCGTTCAGGACGTTCGCGTCCTCTGCGTGCGCACCTTGGTCAGCGTCTCCGGGCGGGAGAAAGAGCATGTGGGAGACGCACCGGCCTCCGCGGGCAGCCGCGTCGCGACGGGGTGCGCGGGGCGGTCGAAGACGTAGAACTCGTCTGTGTGGGATGTGGTTAGTACGATGACGGTCTGGGGACGGAGTGTATTTAGTGAGACCGAGGACGCTGTATGGTGGGCAAAGCGGGCGCGCGGGGACGCGGAGGCGTCGCGAGACGCGTCGTCGGGGCTACACCGGACAACACGAACGGGAGACTCGCTTGCGGCGCGCGCCGCCATCGCGACGCGAGCAAGAGACCCGCCCACTGCACGTGAAACACGCCCGACCACCACGCATGCGCCCCTCCACCCGTCTGCGCACACAGAACATCTCATCTCCAGGTGTTTCCCCAGCCGCCAGACCACACTCTCCATCCTCAACGCCCTCCGCCCACAAAACCCCTCAACACACGCGAACGAAACTTGCACGCACCGTAGCCCTGCTCGAATTGCTCGCCGATGGTGCCCGCAGCCTTCGCGGCGTGGTCGTGGTGCGTGCCCGCGACGGGCGCGAGGCGGCCCGTGCTGAGCGCGGTCGCGGGGTCGAGCTCGATGGTGTGTTTTGCCTGCGGGGGCGATGGGGCGTGTCAGCAAGGGGACTTGGCGGACAGAGAGTGATGTGGGAGGCGGGCGTATCAGAGGAGGGCGAGGGAGAGGAGGGCGAGGGAGAAAGGCGCAGGGCGCTGCAAGACCGGTGCCGCGCATGCGGGTGCCGCAGGGGCCAAAGCGTGCTACACGCGCGTGGGTCGGGGCGCCGCGCCGGCGATGCCCAGGGCGCATATATGCGGGCGGACGTGCTTCGTTCGCGGGCGCGTGACGCGGCGCAGGAAGGAAATGTTCGCGATAGGCGAAGACAGGGAGGACGACGAGAGAGAAGGGCACATGACATGTCGGCCGACGCACCTTAATTTTCAGCTTGTGTCCATGCACAGACGGCGCAGAGCCGTCCTGGAGCGACGCGTCGAGGTTGAAGCCCCAGTGCTGCCGCGCAGTCAGCCAACGCTCGGCATAGACAGACTGTATGCGCACCTGCGTGAGGTTGATGGGCGTGACCTTGTCCGCGTCCTCGAGCTTCGCGCGATAGACGACGACGAGGCTGCCGAGGCAGTACTCGCCCGTCGCCTCGTCGATCGCCTTGCCGCGCGGGCCCGCGAGCCCGACGAAGACCTCGACGCGGAGGCGGCCCGGGTAGCCCTCCTCGCCGTCGTCGCTCGTGCGCGCGAAGACGACGCCGGCCTGCCCGGGGAAGTCGGCCTGGATCGTCGCGCGCTCGGCGGGCGTGAAGAGCTGGGCTTCGGAGGGGTCGAGCAGCGGCTCCCAGACGTGCGCGTCGAAGCCCTGGACGCCGCCGTGCAGCGAGACGGTGGGCTTCTCGTTCGGGCGCGGCGCGAGGGCGCCCTGCGCGGGGCCCTTGGCGAGCGCGGCGGGCGCGACGGGCACGCGGTTCGCGTAGCGGCCGACGAGGCTGTTTGTGTACTTCTGCTGGAGGTGCGTCGCGGGATCCTCGGGGCCGACGAGGATGTCGTGCGTCTGGCGCGCGGGTCAGCGCGGGCGCGGGGCGGGTGAGTCAGCGCGCGGGTCGCACCTTGCCGTCTGCCTGGACGTAGAGGCGGTGGAAGGTGACGCCGTGCGGGAGGACCTCGAGGGCGAGCGAGGGCGTGAGGCTCGGGAGTGTGAGGAGCACGGGTGTGAAGCGGGGGTCGGTCGTCATCGTCGGGGTCAAGAGCAAGGAGGTGGTTATCGCGATGGCTGTTGCAGGCGGACGCAGAGGTGAGAGGATCGCCCGGCCCGATCGCGTTCGTCACTCGCCATCCATGACGCCACTGAACTTTATCTTATCCGCCCTGCCGAGAATCCGCCGCCGGATCTTTTTTGCACCACGCGGGCGTCCGCTCCGCCCTCGGTCCGCGAACGCGTCGCGTCGCCCGCCCTCCAGGCTCCTCCCTGCCATCTCACCACCAGCGCGCCCTCCACAACGCGCAGAGCGAGCGCCGCACGCTTGCGTCTGCCCCTTGCACGCGCCGCAGAATTGCGCTGCCTTGGCGTTGTGTGCCCGGATCGCGTCCGTTCAACGTCCAGTACTGGCTCTGTGCTGTCGGCCGTGCTGGAGAGGCGTTTCTTTGGTCCCCGTAGTCAAGCTTTCTTCCACTACACCCATGATTGGATGTAGAAATGCACGTTTATCAGCGTGCTCTTTGGTGCAGTGACGAACAGGCGATGAATCACGGTACGACATCTCGTACCTGGCTGCTTGCAGGAGCTCGAGATGCAGACAACGTCAACTTAGGAGTCCGCGGATCTCCGTGATGGGCTCGAGGTGCGTCGATGTACCCAACCTTGCCAATTGGGACCTATGCTGAGCTCCGCCATTCGTAGGCTATTACAAAGTACTCCTGCCGAATCGATGTGCAGTCCTTATCGACCTTCCGTTCATCGCAGCTCTTTGCCCTCTCTACATGGATCGTACGTGCAGAGTCTATATTCGTTGCAGGTAGCCACATATCCCCTGTCGCTGATGCTATACTCGGCCTCCCTTCCGGTTCCCGCATCATCTGCAACCTCGCCCTCGCTACTTCCATCCGACCCGAGCACCGTGCTTATGGCGCGCTACTGAGCACCACGTAGACGATCCATGTCCCACATCCCGTCTCTCTCGCGCGAATTGTCACTGTGACACCCACGCTGGTCAGCACGGCCCCACACAGCGCAGAGCGGGTGACGCACGTCGGCGGCTGCTCTTCGCGCACACCAGCGCCGTACGCGCGCTGCCACGCCTGGTGCTGGCGCACATGCGCCCAGCTCCCCTCCTCCCTAGCACACAGTCAGCGTGCCGCCATGCGCGCGCGCGGAGACAGGCGACCCACGTCTGGGACTGCTTCCCGCAGAAGCCGCAGATCCACACGCGGATGCGGTGCTGCCGGTAGTGTACCGTGAACTCCTCCTCGCTGTCGCAAGTGAGGTCGGCGTGCGCACGTCGCGGAGCACAGAGCGTGGAGGAGTGACGTACGTCCGGAACCCCTCCCCGCAGGTACAGAGGTAGCCTACGCCGCGATTGTCGCCAGTTGCGCTGGATGAGACATCTGTGCTGTCATCTGCGCTGGAGAGGTGGTCCATGAATCTTTGTACTAGTCAGGTTTTCTTGCACGATAGATTGAACAGGCAGTGCTAGATATCGAAACTGCACCGTTACTATGCTGCTCCATGATGTAGCGAAGAAAGGGCCATGACATACAATGCGCGATTTTTCAGCTTGCGAGCTTGTGGGAGGCTTGCGGGCTGTTATGGACGTCAAGGCACACTCTGTGCACTCTAGCACCAAGATCACTTATATGTCGAGGCTCTTCGGTGAGTCCCGTCTCATCGATTAGAAGCCAAAGCTGACCTTCGCGATCTGCAGAGCGCTGCATGGATCCCGAGCTGGAAACCCGCCTGCCTTCCTGCAGGACGATCCCAAGGATTCCTACTGGTCCGGCGCACGCTCTGTATTCTCCCTTTTCTGCACGCTCTGGTGCTCGCTGTCGCTACAATGAACGGCGTGCATATTCAAGATCCGTCTTCTCAGGCGTGTCTGTCTTCTGACACATCGCCTCTCAAGCCAATGCAGCGGGCATGATCGTCTTTTGTGGCAGCTCCACCCAGCTTGCCAGTGGCTCAAACGACCCTCCTTCCGCTGTCGTCCGGTGTGCAATTTACACAACAAAATCAGATTGCCCATGTGTAGGGCCCTGACGCCTCTTCTGTTCCCGCAGGTCCGCCACCACCACCGTCCGGACGCGCCGTAGCGGACCACGCTCGCTGTGTGTAGCCCTCCAGACGCTCCTCCGAGGCATCCTTGCCTCATCTTCATCGACGCTCACAGCGTCCTTGATGGAGGGCGACGCAGCTTGCAAGCGCGCCGAAAGCGAACAGCGCGTCGTTCGCGCGCGCGCGCCGCGCGTACGCGCGTCCTCCACCAAGGACCTTCTCGCACCTGCTTGTCATGACTCAAGATGTGCCAAAGAGATTCGTGCGCTGACGTATGAGATCTCGCATTCGGCTTAGTCTACTAACGTATTACTATCGCTTTCCCGTCGCGCATGAGGAAGGCTCCTCGTACGCAATAGAGCACTAGCTGGGGGATCTTGTCGACGCTTCAAACCCAATAACCTTGTAAGCATAATTCGCGGCGGGGCTCCAGATTGGTCCATGACATGGTTCATGTGCCTCTGATACTGTTCACCTTGGTAAAAAAATTAGCAAACGAATGTCTATGAGGTCTGCTCGAGCCGCGTACTGTCCAGGTTCGAGTCGCCTGGCTGTTCAAGTGCAGGATTGTTCCCAAGATCTCGTCCCTTTGCATCAGATGGAAGTTTCCGCGAGTCAGCTAGTACATCGTCAAGTGTCTTGTACGCGATCTTAGTATGTGAGACATACCATAATCTCGACCGGAAACCGCATCGGCGTAGCCAGTGACCTTGGACGCTGACGCGAGCTTCGAGGTACCATCGTGGACATCCTGTTCGGGCCTAAAAAATTGTGTAATATCTTCTCCACGCGACTGTAAACTCAGACGGCCGACTAATATACTGTAAGCTAGAACCACGGCAGCGGTAAAGTATTACATACCTCCCTCGTCGTCCACTTCTATCTCAGGCATTCTTCGAGCAAGGTGCTGCCTGAGGTCCTCTCTGTCTGCCTCGTCTGACGCACTAATCAGTGGACCGGCCGAGGCGAAAGCCTCGTAAGCATCCTCGTGGCATACGACTGCCACATTTGCTTCCGAACGCTGCCCGCCGCTCAATCATGCGAACAGGATGAGCGTCTCCCTGGCTCTGCTCACCTGTAGGATGTAGTCGAGGGTGCATTCGATGGGATCATAGGCCTACTCAGGTATTACTTCGGGGACAGTTTCGGGGGCAATTCACGACTCACTCTGCCCAAGGACTCCACCTGCGGCATCTCTTCTACCTGCGAGAACCCTGATTTGACGCTACTGTGTCCTGATTTGCCGCTGCTTTGCCCTGTTGCACTTGCCTGGCGCCATGGATTTGAGCGGTTCGACGCCGTGCGCTGCTCCCCGAGCAGCCTCGTGAGCCACGAGCGCGATGTTCCGGCGCTGTCTCCCGTGCTGCTCGACGTCGACCCGCGGTTTTGCCCATACGACGGCGATACCTCCTGCCAGGGACTCTGCATGTCCTTCGCATCGACCTGCACAGACACCTTGGCCCGACCGAGCGCGCGGGTCTTCAGCTTGTAGTACCGTATGAACATGCACTGGTTCCGCGGAGGGCTTCCAGAGGTCACGGGGGCACTACTGATTTTCGGGGGCCCGGCGCGCTGCTCGAGAGACGTCTGAACCTCGATACCTGCCGAAACCTCAAACGCGGCGGAGGCGAAAGAGCCAGCGCAGGCGTTCAGAGAGATATCGTGCCCCTTTCCTTGGTTCGCGAAGGTCGCGATGGCCCATTCGGATGTCTTGAGCCAGCCGGAAACCAACACTAGCGACTCAGGTGCGATATCGTGGTCTTTCGCTAAGGCGAAGTCGTACCACGAGGAATGGTATTTGGCGATGTACTCGCGAAAGCTGCGGTTACGCAGGTACCACTCCTGGTGTCCACTGTCTCCCAATACCGCGACAGCGCCACGACTGCTGTTGCAGCTGAACGTATACAACGCTCCAGCAACGCTAGAGAATGCATAAGACAGAGCGGCTATGCCGCGGTGAGGTACGTACTCGGAGCCTTCGAGGCTAGCGCTGATTTTGCGGTAAGTGGTCGTTGTCGTGCATATCGGGCCGGGCGACACATGCTGCTCGCTGGAGCGGAGAAGCTGACCGTTGGGTCTTAGCTGGGAGAATCCGGCCGGTACGCCGTCCGCGTTGATGGGGTCGTCCTTGGAGTGCAGCGCGTTGAAAAGTCGTATGAACGCGCCTTCCGAGATGTATCCGACGTCGCCGATTTGGACGTCGCCGAAGGGGCCTATAGGTTCTGGATGCCAGAGGGGGAGACCATATCCGCGACCGACAAGCTGCTCGGCGTATACGAGTGCTGCACAGCTGGACATGGGGTGTACGAAGATTGGCGAGGGTCGTGGTGCGCTGCGAAGGCTGCAGAGGTATACTAGGCTGCGAGACCGGCACAGCCTCCTTCGTAGAGTTCTGTCACGATCAATCAGCAGACAGTCCAGTGCGCTCGCTCTCACCTGAGTGGACGTCCGCATTGAGCGTAGCCAGGCTCTCACGCGGAAGAAGGGAACCAGTGTCTGCCGTTGAGCGGCAGCACACCTCCGGTCGCTCCTAGATTCGCACGTACGCTACAGTGTAAATGAATGCTATAGCGGTTTGCAGCCCATGAGACGATAATGATTGCGGACATACCGGTGATTCAAACGTCTGGGTTTTGCCCCCGAACGTTCTTCAGGTCCCAGCATTCAATGACTTGATTGTGCAAGCAGTACCACAAAAAGGCAAAATTAAGCAGTATGTCCAGGATTAGCACATGGAGCTGAACCTACTTAATCATCTGCTCGAAGCCCAGCAATCTCTCGCGAAATCATTTCGGTCTGCAGCGCTTTTAGCCATGGATGTTCGGGACAGATCACACCGACACTCCACCTGTCTCGCTACCACGTCGTTCAACTTGTACAACGGCTCCACTCCCATAATCTTGAGAACTTTACTACCAATCGCAGCAGAAACAGAGGGCGGTCAACCGCCATAAAGACAATTGCTGTATTTTCAAAAATAGAGTGGTAATCAAAGGGGACAAAAACATATTGACCACCGCAGGGGTCGAACCTGCAATCTCCTGATTCGTAGTCAGACGCGATGCCATTTCGCCAGGCGGCCGTTATGAAGAGGTACCTGTAGGTATATCCATCACCATCATGTTTTCCGCGTCTCCGAGGAGATGTCTTGCGGGAAGAAATCACAAATAATCCGAGTACAAGCGAAAATGTGCTGTCCAGAAGAATATGGAGTTGTCATCGCTCGTCGGGATAACGGCCATAGTTAGTATTTTTCTTCTTTGCGTCGGATGTGGCCTGTTCGTGGGCATATCGTCAGAGAATAAGGCACCTAGGACTTCGACTAGCGGTGCGCATCCCCCTGGCCCCCTCCCTCAACTCGGTTTCCTTCCTCTCCCTTATCTGGCGGACGATGGCCACGAACGCAGCGTGCACGTTCTGCATGGTCTTGGCAGATGTCTCGAACACGACGCACTCCAGCTTTTCTGCCAGCATCTTTCCCTCTTCCCGCGAGACCTCTCGTCTGTACGCTGCGTCGCACTTGTTCGCGAGCAGCACGACGATCCGTTCGCGCCCGCCTCGTGGACTGCGAGTAAGCTCGTGAAGGGCCTCGATGCGCTCGAAGGACGCGCGGTCGGTGACGGAGTAGATGAGGGCAACGGCGTGTATGGGCCTGTGATGACAGGAGTCATTGCGAAAGTAGCCAGCCAACAAATCCGAAGACAGCTTACCGGAATCGCGACTCGTGGTCATCAGGGACTCCTGTCAGCATTCAGAGATGTTAGCTCTTGCCACGCGGGGAATGTGCGGGCGAGCGACCTACCTGACTCTACGGCATCGATGAGCTGGACAGCGCACATTCGGTTATCAACGCGCAGCGCACGACAGAGTACATGGTCGTCATCCGCCGACGACCGAGGTTCTAACTGCCAGATATGTGAAAACACAGCGGTGCTGGATCATATTGTGACGTACGTCGGCTTCCAGTTCAGGACCGTGAAGGCATCAGTTTCGACTCTGAAAGCTGAAGCGGGTCGCGTACGTACTCATTCCGTCCCCTGTAAACTATCCGAATGCAAGGATGAGGACGTCAGAGCTTGGCGATACAAGGAGGGAGGTATACTGACCTGTGTGGCTAGCAGCGTCTTGCCTACGCCAGCGGCTCCGGTGATCAATATGTTGTAGCTATCCATACCCGTGCTCATGATCCCTCTCGAGGAAGTCGCGGCGTCCGGTGCACGCAGGTGGGAAAACACTCGTGGATCGCTAGTCGTGCACCTTCCCGACTGCTTTTCGTCAACATGCATCTTAACAGCCGGAAACCCGCTCTACTCACTTTGGCTACTGGCAGCTATGTGGGTTAGCAACAAGTGTGGCAAGCAAATCCAGGGAAGACTCACCGAAGGCGACACGTGGGAGCATATCAGCACTCACGTGCGCTTGGTGTGAAATGTCTATATTTTATATCCAAAGTACATCGTAGGCCAGAACGCGACAGCGACGAAAGGCGAGCAAAGGAATCTGTGTGAATGATGGTAGCAGCGAGTCCGACACCAAGGCAGCGCATGATCAAATGTTCAACACGTTCCGCCAGCGAACACCGCCAACCTCGCCGAGCACGCGCTCGACCTCTCCAAACTCCAGGTTCAACACCAACCGGCGGTCGTCCTCATGCTTCCTCGCGATCTGCGGCCCGTCCTCGCAAAGCACCGCACGCGCGGCGGCGAGCGACTCGAGCACGAGCAGCAGCTCCTCGCGCGCGGGCCGGCGCGCGGCCTCCGCGCCGTCCGCGAGCACGGGCACGTGCAGCAGGTGCTGGCGCTGCACGTCGCCCCAGCGCACCTCCTCGACGCCCGCGCGCCGCACGCAGCGCAGCACCGCCGCGAGCAGCAGCCGCTCGTGGAACGCGAGCTCGCGCACGTACGCCGCCGTCGGGCTGTTCTGCATCTCGCGGATCACCGCCTTCACGTCGTCCGTCCGCGCCGCGCGCGCCGCCGGCTGCACGAGCTCGACCGCGCGCCGGCACACGTCGAGCACGCGCCGCGCGTCGCCGCTGATCGAGCTGACCTTCATGCAGGCGAACTTGATGCCGTCTGGCGCGATGACGTCGGGCGTGTCGTCGAGCAGTCCGCGCTTGGCCGTCGCGAGTCGAGCACGGACGATTGCCTCCAGCTGGGGCGTGGTGTACGGCTGGAAGTTGATACGGACCATGCCTGCACGGAATGAGTACCGCGTCGAAGAGCAGTATTGCGAAACGTACCCAGCCGACTGCGGACGCGGCCGGTCATGACTCGCTCGGGCAGGTCCATGGTGTTCGCGACGGCAAGCACAATAAGCTTGCTCCCCACGAGCGTCGGCCAGTTGAAGAAGTTATAGACGACGTCCTGCTTCGCCGTCATGAGCTGGTCGAGCTCGTCCATGAGCACCACGCTGTGTCCGGTCAGCTCGCAAGCTTGTACCATACAGTGTTCGCACTCACGTAGCATGTCCACCCGGCCCTCCGCCCCCAGAGAACCACCGGCCCAGCCTTCGCAGGGCCTCCTTGCTGCTCATGCGCAGGTGCCCGTCCTTCGTCGCGTCGTGCCCGCTGACCGCCTCCCACAGCAGGCCATACGCAGCGCCGGGCTCGGGGATGCGCAGGCCGTTGATCTCGACGTACGTGAACGGCGGCACGAGCGACTGCGTCGACAGCGCCGTGAGCGCACGCACGACCGAGTGCACCGTCGCGGTCTTGCCTGTGCCCGGTACGCCAGATATGTCTAAATACCCTCGTCAGCACCTGACCGAGTAGAACTGAGAGCCCACGTACAGATACATCCACCACTGCCCTCATCAAGCAGCTCCTCCACCGCCCCCAAAATCCTTCCATACTCCGTCTCCCGACACGGCAACACCGCACCGCGCCCCTCACCCTCCGCCCCGCCCTCCGGGCGCGCCGACACATGCAGCACCTGCATCGCCCGCAACCACGGATCCTGCTCCCCGCCAAAATCCACAACGGGCTCGCCCGTGCCCGCGGGCAGGTGCGCCGGGCCCGGCGGCGGCCGCACCGCGAGCTGCCGCGCACGCTTGTGCCCCGCGCGTGCGCGCAGCGCCGCCTTCGAGTGCGGCGTCGGCGCCGCGGTGCCTTTGCCCCGGCGCCGCGGCGTCGCGAGCCCCGCGGGCCCCGCCTGGCGTCGGCGTTTTGGTGTGCGCGGGTACGCCTGCGTGTCGTCGAAGTCGGAGTCCGCGGCGCTCGAGGCGTCGCTGGGCGCGGCCCCGCTGCCGTCGTCCGAGGAGTCCGAGTCGAGGCCCGCGGGCGTGAAGGCGTCGCCGTCGCTGTCGTCGTCTGAGGAGTCTGCGCGCCGCCGGGCGTGCTTCGACGGTGTGGTCGGGGCGAGCGTGAACACGGGCAGCTCGTCCTTGCGCCTCTTCGCGAGCCAGCCGTCGCCGCTGTCCTTGCGCTTGCGCTTGCCAGGCGACCCAGGCCCGCCCTCGTTCTCGTCCGCCTCTGCGATCGCGGACAGCTTGACGGGCCCTTCGTCGTCGCCAGAGCTGTCATCTAGCGTGCGCATATACGCGTACTGGGACTTCTTCTTCGGCTTCAGCGGTGTTCCTGGGGTCTCTCCGGGTGTCATATCCCATAAGTTGGTGCGGCTCCAGGGGTTCTCGGCTAGCTTGGAGGTGCTGGGTCCCGACGCGGATGCCCGATAGGACGAGAGCACAGAGAGAACGGTGTCGCGGAAGATGTCCCATTCGAATTCGTAGTACAAGTTTGTGCGCGCGTAGATGGCCGAAAGGCAAACGAACGTCTTGTCGTCCGGCGACCAGTTCGCCCTCGGACGCGACAGAACGGTGCAGTGACCGAGTATGGTGTTCGGAGACGCGATGTCTGTGCCTTCCAGCTGGTAGTATATCTCATTCTGGTGCAGGCGTTGCAAGAGTAAGCACTCGAGCCGCGAGTGAAGACCATGCCACGCACCTTGAGAACGTCCCTGTGTGGCCTGAGCTTGGCTAAGTCCTCCGGCCGCGAGAACCAGTGCACAAGCACGTTCGCCATCTGCTCCTTCTCGCCTGCATACACCTTGAAAATCGCCACGATGACGCCTACGGCGGGGTAGTTGCTGAAGGTTTTGACGAGCACAGTGTCGCCAACCTTGAACTCCTCGTGCGTCGTGGCTTTCTGCTTGCCGTAGACCTTCTTCTCTCGTTTTATCCCGCTACTGTCCGCCTCGTCAAGAGCCTCTCCACGGCTGAACGACGCGTAAAATCGCGTCTGCAGCCCCGCCGGCAGCCTCTGGCCATGTCTGTCGATGATCGTCTGGCGCTGCTGCTGCCGGAGGTCGCGGTTTAGGTCCGTATCTCGAACGTACACAGGCTTGCTGGTAGTAGTGAAGGTGGCCAAAGAGTCATCGCGGGCGGATTCCGCGGCTACGGGCTGGCCGCGACGCGACCGACGCGTCGGTGTCTGTGGCAGGCTCATCGTCGCGGTCAAGAGTGGTTGTTTGACGCTGTAATTCGGCAGTAAGTAGGAGTTGTAAGCCCGCTAACAAGACTGATCAGTAGGAGTTCTTACCTGGCGTCTATAGCATAAGCTTCAGTAAGAATGGAGGTTAATACACCATGTACAGTGTGTGGGTGTGCGCTGCATGGTCTCCTACCACTCCCGCGGGAGAGAACACTTCATGCCTCAGAATACTGTGTGCGCGTAGCGACGTACATGTGCTCTACGTGCACTCGAACAGCCGCAAGAGGCTGACGTCAGACCTCTGACGGTACTGGTGGCGTTTTCGACGTGGCTGTGGCAGAGCACCGCGCAGTGCAGGGTGAGCGTGGTCTGCATGGCCGGCCGTCGTGTGTTGCTACACTCGATGATGGCAGCTGGCATCAACCTTATACAGCAAGCTGTGCACGCGCGCGAACCGTGCCATAAATGCGGTCCCGTACGGTTCGATCCTTGGAAACCCAACCTCTTCGCCCCGCAGCTGCGCTGCCAAAGGCCCGCATGTCGTCCTCGTGCGCCGCGGTCATCTACGCCGAGCAGCTGGTCAGTCGTGGCTACGGGCTGCCCCTGTGGCACCCTGAGCCGACCAAGTTCGGCGAGGTCGAGCTCGGAGACGTCGGTTTCGTCTCCGAGGGCAGCTTCATCCGCCTCTTCAACGCGATGCGCCCCGCGCACGACCCCATCAACGACGACGGCGTCCCGCCTGACTTCGTCATACTCCAAGTGAACGAGCGTCTCCTCCACTCCGCGAAGCAGCACGTCTCTCCGGGGCCGATCTGCACCACCACCACGACGTACCGCAAGCTCGGCGCCGAGGTGTCCTGCGCAACGTGAGTCCGCTCCCCGCCGCACACCCAGCGCGCGCTCACGCGCCGCAGCGGCATCCCCGGCCCCGGCGCGTCCTACACGTTCAGCTGCCACAGCAGCCGCGGCGCGATCGCGGTGCTCGGCGGCTGGGGGCACCAGACGTGGTACATGCGCAACCGCGCCTTCCGGGCGTACATCGCCGCGCACCACGCGTCCTGGCACGCCTTCGCACTCGACCGCGGCTACGACGTCCCGCCCGACGCGCTCGTGCTCGTCTCCGGCACGCTCAAGACCGCCGAGTGGGCCGTCGCGACCGTCGCGAACGCGAGCGCCGCGCACGACCTCTCGTTCAGCGCCGCCGCGGGCCTCTACGCGCACGCCGCGTTCGAGGTCTCGCTCGGGTCCGATGTCAGCATGTCCGTCGAGCAGCGGAGCGGCCCGCCGCCCGACGACGGCGCGGAGCCCGCCACCCAGCTGCCGCACAACCAGTGCATGTTCCTGCGCTACTACAAAATCAAGACCCGTGCCCTTGGGAGGCCCAAGATCACCGTGCAGGTCAAGGCGAACGACATGCTCGGCCCTTGGCAGGACGACTCGCCCGCTTCTGCGCATCGAACGCGTAGCCGCGACTCCAGCGGCGTCGGCAGCTCCGCCTCTGGCAGGTCCTGGCTGTCCCGACTGGTTGGAAGTGCGAGGCAGCTGGCAGGACGGCCCAAAATCCCGGACTCTGACGCGAGCTCCAGCGGGTCGAGCTCGTCGCATATAGAGGAGATTCCGCAGGCAGGCCCTGTATCTAGCGTGTGTATACCTACCCTCGTACCAGTCACGTCGCTGACACGGCGACAACAGATTCACGACCCTGTCGATGTACTCCTGGATCACATCCTTGAGGTAGGAGCCCGCGTCCTGTCATAGCCGCCCTTGTTGCTGACGAGGCGACAGAACTCGGAGGCGGACATTGCTATCGCATGCCATGAAGACGCATACGAAGTCTTCTCCGTGAGCCTCACCACCGCACTCTGCTTTGCCTAGCCCCGACACTCTTGCCAGGAAGACGCCTGGCCAAACGACCTCTCCCAATCACTCGCCGACAACCCACCCACACTAGACCTGGAGTCCTCGGGCACGAACAGTCAGTCACAGCCCACCCGTCCACTTACACACGAAACTAACGCCTGGCGTCTTTCGTCCCCAGCAACCGCGTCCCTCGCCTCCCCCTCCTCCACCGCAACCAGCCGCCCACTAACCCAAGACTCGGGCTACGCCTCGCTCGCCTGCGCCGACGCCGCGCGGCGCTCGCGGCGCCTCTCGCAGCCCGACGTCGAGCCCGCCGAGCGCCCCGCGCGCTGGTCCGTCGCGAGCTTCCGGTCCCGTTTCCGTGGCGCGTTTCGCGAGAGTGTGGGCACTGCGGCGGAAGAGGAGGAGGCGGAGGAGGAGGAGGCAGAAGAGGCAGAAGAGGTAGAGGGGAAGGATCGGCGGGTGGGCGTGGCGGTGTAGGCGCGTGTGGGTGGAGGTGATACCCTGGAGTACGATACCCTGCTTTCTTGCTCGCTGTTCGCGTACACTGGCCTGCGACTGGCATTCGGCTCTGGCAGCCACGTCTTTCTCCGTTCGTTTGCGACGAATACGTTAGCAAATGCTTGTTATCACGGCCGCCTGGCGAAATGGCATCGCGTCTGACTACGAATCAGGAGATTGCAGGTTCGACCCCTGCGGTGGTCATATAAATGCTTATTAGGCATGTTTTTCTTTTTTTATTCTAAGTGCGGCTTTTGCCTGCTACTAGCTACGCTGACACTGACAGCTGGCCGATACATATCATACAATGGGCCAGTAGCTACTAGCCTACCCCTCTGTTTACCATTGATCATACCACCCGCAATCCAGCTCTCAAACAGGTATTCAAGCAATGTCCACGCGGTTATCCCAAAAAGGACGGGGCGCGCAGTAGCGCCTCCGACGTCAATAGTTGTACAACTCTACCCTTTCTCACCGTTGGCGGCACAGGGCACTGACCATGAACCGAGACAGCTGCAACAACTGCTCTCAACCCTCCAGCAAGGTCACACTCAAAGCCTGCAGCGGCTGCCGGTGCGCACCTCTCCATCTGCTGCACCAATCCGAACTCACCCCTGTCGCCCGGCGCCGCAACAGCATGGTGCGGTACTGCTCGGCGGCATGCCAGCGCGAGGCATGGCCGCGGCACAAGCGCAGCTGCGCGACGAGCGGCGAGGCACGCGCGGCGCTGGAGCAGCCCGCGCAGCGCGGCGAGAAACTCGCGTTCGAGACCCTCATGAAGTGGATCAGCGACTGGAGCGAGCACCTCACGCTCTTCGGCCTCGGCGCGATGGACCTCAGCAACCACCCCGACCGCCTGCGCACACACGTGTACGCCCTCCGCTGCCCGGGTCCATGCCGTGCACAGCGCGCTCACGCCCACGCAGCTTCTTCCTCGACCTCAGCTTCCGGACGCCGCGCCCGCCCGACCGCACGCGATGGATGACGGTGCGCACGCTCTGCGCCCCGTCCGCGCCCCGCTGACCCCGCGCCCGCCCCGGCACAGATGAACACAGGCTGCGTGCTCCCCGTCGCCGACCTCCTCGCGCGCCTGCGCGCGCGCGGCGTGCCCGAGGCGCAGCTCGCGCTCATCGGCAGCCTCCCGCCCACCACGCGCGGCGCGCCCGCGGACGTGCTCCAGGTGTGCGTGCAGGCCGGTGCGACGCTGCGCACATTCGAGTGCGGCGTGAACCACGCCGCGCGCTGGCGCGAGATCCCGCCCGACGTCTCCGCCTGGCGCGCCGCGACGTGGGTGCCGCGCCTCAAGGCGCGCATCGACGAGGGGCGCAAGGACGCGTGGTAGGCCCGCGCCCGACTTTGATACCCCTGGGCCCTGGCGCGTCGCGCGAGCGTGCGCGCACGCGTCGCCGGACGCCGTAGCCACGCGCCCCGCATGTATGTATTTGGACGCCCGACGCGAAGTCTTGGCGCGGCGACCGCTCCCCGGGGCGAGCAACCATACGCGCATCACACCAGCCGCCTGGGACTCGGGCGTCGCGTGCGCCGCGAGAGATGCGAGTGCCAAGACATGCCAAGCCAAGGTACGTGCGCCAGAAGAGCTCGCTTAGGCGGGCTCCGGCGTGCTGGCGAGTGTTGCCCTGTGGGCGGGTGCTTCTTGACGACGCTACGAAGCGATGGGCTTCGAGACACGATACGCGCGGCGGCGTCGCTGAGATTCAAGTTGTTGGTGCAAATGAGGCGTAGGGACGAACCGCTTGCTTTGTGGCGTGAGAGAAAACTCGGCTCGAGCTGATCGTCGCATAGTACGTGCGAGAACGGGATGCACGCGTACAGCGTAGGCTCTCATCGAGTCACTGATGCTTCCTAGTCTCCGTTGCGACTATATACAGGGGCTTCCGAGTCCTGACAGGAGGCTCGTGCGGACCGTCTCGCTTCAGTCCATTCCCTTCGTCGCTGTCGTACCTCTGAAAGGCACGACATCGCATCTATGTCTGCGGTTCGCACAAGTCCTTACATCTTTTCAACGAATCAATCCTCGCACGCAGCGCAGAGCATGAGAAGCAAAACGAATGTGTTATTGAGCCTGGCAAGTGTGCGTACACCTCGAAGTCCGATACCCGTCATGTTCGAAGCAAACAAGGTATATATGATGTGGGGGTATATCACCACGGCCGTAACTCTAGCGCAACGAGTGTATTGCCAATAGAAGTCCAGTAATGTAATACGAGTCGCAGTAGATAGTCCAAACCCAACGCCTCACCGTGAGGCCGTTAACTAGATGGTGGGCGAGCGCTTTATGCGAAGAAAGCGACAGCGACGACAACGCCCGCGATGGTCGCGAACGCCGACGTGCGGAGCGAAGCAGCGCCGCCGGTGAGCGACGAGCCGCCAGTGGGAGCAGCGCCAGCAGAGCCAGAGCGCGAGGCAGAGCCGGACGCGCTGGCACTGGCACCAGCCTTGCCGGTAGCAGCAGGGCCAGCGGAGCCGGACGCGCCGGCCGAGGTGGCGGGGACGTTAGTGGGCGTGGGGAGCGAGGGGAACAGGTCGGAGGACTGGTAGGTGACGCAGTTCGACGAGGCGGGGACACGCGCGGTGTAGGGCATGGAGGTGATAGCGCCGAGCGACTCGGGGGGCTGGGTGTACGAGGTGGTCGTGCCGTCGGACAGGGTGTAGACACCGGGGTAGTCCTGGTTGTCGGAGTCGCAAACCTCGAAGACGTGGTTCTGAGCCTGGTTAGGGCAGACGTACTCGATACCGACACGGTCGAGCTGGTTGTAGCAGTAGTTGTGGTCGTTGGGATCCTGGGGGTCGCAAGCCTTGAAGCAAGAGAAGTTGGAACCGATGAAGCTGCAGGCAAATGTCAGGACTGGGCTACGGCAATGAACGCAACCGAACGTACTTGTGCCACTCGATCACCTGATCGTAGGTGTTGTTGTCACCGGTACCGCTCAGAGGCAGACCGTTCGAGAATACGAGACCACCAAGGGGGTTACCACGCTACATGAGACGTCAGCGGCGCGGACAGGCCAGATGCGTAGTGCACTCACGAGATCGGCACCGTGGGGGTCAAGCTCTCCTCCGTAGTCATCGGCGGCGAGGTTGAGCATCGTCTGGTCGAGGAACGCGATGACCTCGAGGTAGGACTTGGCGCGGAGGAACTGGACACCGGTGATCGCACCCTGAGGGATGAGACGGGTTCCGCGGCCGGGCTTGGTGCACCACGCGACTTCCTGGCCCTCGGACTCGCCGATGGTGGTAGGGCCAGTGGGAGGAGCCCAGACACACCAGTCTATACGCAAGGTAAGTCCCAGTTCTGGATAAGGACTGTCGACACGTACCGTCGATGTGGTTGATGAACGCGGTCTGGCACAGAGAGGCCTGGTTCTCGGTGGTGGAGTTACACAGGTTGTAACCGTTCTGGGCACCACGAACACCCATGTTGGGGTCGACTTGGTAGGGCTAGAAGGCGGTGCGTCAGAAATTGATCTCAGCGGAAGCGAAGTCCGAGCAGGAGATCGGGAGGCGAAGATGCGAGCCGCTGGCGGAACAAAGCATGATGCAGCCAGCAGCGCAGATGCAACGCGCGACGACCACGCTGGTTCTGGCGGTGGGCTGGGGCGATCTATTTCTAGACGACAGCAGTTGTCCCCGGACACGCTTTCGCGAGCTCCGTGGGGTCTCTAGCCTCCAGGCTGCCCCACCAGCGCTCGCTTGTCCGCTCTCCCAGAAGTTCCTCCTCCAAAAATTGGGCGTGTAGCATAGGCAGTTACTTACGATTCCGGTCGGGTACGTGAAACGCTTGTCGGCGAGAGGCTCGGTGCCAGTGGGGTCTTGCGCGACGGCGACGGCGGCGACAGCCAGGAGTGCAGAAAGAGCGACGCGGGACATTGTCCGAAAAATTAAGCGGGTATTAGGTGAGGAGGGCGGGGACGGGGCCAGGAAATGACCGACGCGGACGATGAGAAGGAGAGAAAGAACGATGTCTGACGGACAGCGTCCGCCGCCATCCTCATATACAACCCTCCCCCTGCTTTTCAGACTCCGCCCCAACCTCAGCATGAGCACATCCCCCGTTCTATTCTTGTCCGCCGAAATCAGTTCGTTGCCCTCGGCCGGCGCCGCAATCTCGGAAAGGGAACCGATCTGCGCGCACCACCGACGCCTACTGCACGTGACCGCGCGCGTGAGCGTGTTTGAAAGCCCGCTGTCATCCCAGCCCTACATAAACTTCGAAACCTGCCCAGGCTCCTCCTCTCTCTCTTTTTCTCTCAACCACCACAGCAACCGCTCGTACTCGACAGCCCTTCCAGCTCCCAGCCCTCACCATGGTCAAGACAGTAACAGGTGCGTGCCCCTGCCCGCCGCGCTTTGACGCGTCTCATCAGGGGCGCTTCAGAGACGAGGTCCAAGGGTGCCACCAAGACCGCCGTCGAGGGCAAGACAAAGTCCAAGAGTGAGTATATGCGCCCTGGTCACCGTCCCCGCTAATATCCCTCTCAGGCACTCGCGCTCCGAGCGCATATAACCTGTGGATGAAGGACAACCTCAAGAAGTACAAGGAGGACCACCCCAATGTCGCCCAGAAGGACATTATGAAGGCTGTATGCGCTCTTTTTCTCGTGCAATGGGTCCCCACTGACCCTTCCGCCCGCAGGTCGGCGCGCTCTGGAAAGACGCGCCCGAGAACCCGCGCCGCGGCCAGGAGCCCAAGCCCAAGGCGGCAAAGAAGGCCCCGCAGGCCAAGTCGCGTAAGCCGGGCGACGAGACCGCGACCAGCGAGCCCGAGCCCTCGAGCGACGACTAGCTGCCCTCTTTCACCCCTACCCATGCATACACCCACTGACCTTAGGTCCGTCGCGTCGCGCCCCCGCGTCGCGTCCCCCTCCCGTGCTGCGCACCACCGTGTCTTGCTCCCGATCGCGTCTCGTGTATATTACTCTCCCGTGTATTCTCCGCTGTACTGTACGCCTATGGAACGCTGGATTCTTTTCTTGTCCCCCGTTGCCACGCCGACTTGGACGCCACAGGCATCAGCCGGGCCTGCCGCTGTCCTTGCACTCCGCGTACCTGGCCGTCCAGAACGCCCGCAGCGCCGCCTGCACGCGCGAACACCGGCCGCGCGCACGCGTTGCAGTCTGCATATAAATAGACCACCGCACGCGAGCACGTCCAGCAGCGCAGTCGCTCGCAACTGCCAGCGCATAGATATTAATATTCGTTGTCCTCCATGCAACAGGCTGAAAATTCTGCGAGTTGCACTGTGATCATCTCGCCATTTCACGTCCTGCTCTTGCTCGCCGTACACTCTGTCTTGAGGCGCGGGAGTGACGGCCTTGAGGCCTTGCTGTACTTCGCAGCACGGCGCATACAGTCAACTCCACGCAAGGGGCCTCTTGGAAAGACTTCGAACACCATTGGTGACCGTTACAGTGGGTATAATACTCCATTTCGTAGAGCTAAACAGCATCGCATCGACGAGCAGCGCCAATCGTCCAAGCAGGGGGACCCAGTCCTTCGCCGCGAAGCCCAGCGAAGTCGTCTGTCAGCGGCTACGCTTGCCCAAGACCGACCCCGGCGCACAGAGCGCGCCCTTCTCGAGCGCCGCGTGCTCGCCCGAGTCGTACTCGATCCCGAGGTCTTCAGCGAGCGCCGCGGCGTCTTGCGGCGGCAGCGCGTCGGTCGCCAGCGCCCAGAAGCTGCGGTCGCCAGGAAGAGCCCGAAGCGTCAGTACCCAGGGTATACGCGCCAGCCACCAGTCCAGGAAGCCCAGGAAGCCGAAGGAGTCGTCGAGAGCTGCCAGGGGGTCAGGAAGCTAGGCAGGGAACGTACGTGTGGAATATCTTCTTGCGGCGCACCCACTCGGCGCGCCATTGCGTCCACTCCTTGTCGAGCTGGGCGAGGTCTTCTGCCGAGACGAGAGCGGAGCCGGAGCGCAGCGGCTCAAGGTGGGCGTTGCACTTCTTGATCTGTCGCGAACCATCAGCGGACGCGCATATACCCAGTCTGCGTCGCGCAAAGCACCTTCATTGCGGTCTCTCGTAGCTGGCTGTCTAGTTCGGCGTCCGTTGGTGTCGCCTTGAGCTTCGCGAGTTCTTCGCAGAGCTGAGCCGGCGAAGAGGGTCAGGCTCACGGAAGCGTACCTGCATTCGCGGTCCGCAGCTCCGCCGCAAGGGCTTTGTTGGCTTCCTCGATGGTCTTGTGCTCCTCCTCGAGCTTCTTGAGCTTCTCCGCGGGCATGTCTTCGAGGTTCGCCTGGTTGGCGACGAAGAACGTCGTTTTCCCTAGCATATACCCACGCTGAGAGTGAATTTCCGCCACACATAGATTCTGGCACACACCATATGTCTTCTGTACAAGTTCCCCCTTCTCCGCGAGGGCGACCATAATCTTCTGTGTCGCAGCCTTCGGCACTGCGCCCTTCAGATTGGCAGATACGTCGACCGCGCCGAAGGGGCGGTTCATCTGTCAAAGTGCCATCGACTTTGTACCCCGCAGACGTCAGCGCACAGAAAATTGCGCACCCGTTTGATGTACGCCAGGACCGCGTCCTCCGCTGGGCGGTCATGGGACACCCGTCAGTGCTTACGGCCGACGGAGCATGCGAGCGAAAGCTTGCCCTCTTGGCCCTTGAGCACCGCGACCTTCGCCTCAGCTTTCGGCTTGCTCGACATTGTTCTTCTGCGGCACTTTCAGCGATGAGTAGGTGAGCTTGGCGATGGTGGACGGTGGGGGACGACGAGGTGGTGGTGAATGCGCGAGACGAGATTGGTCCGACGGCGAACCCTAGTGTGAGCGCGGGGAAGCGCCGGACCCTAACCCCGGTGTGGGGGTGACATAACCGAGATCCGAGCCCGCCTCGCTCAGCCCGCATATACACACCTTCCTCTCGTCCTCCACCGCCCTTGCTCTCTTCCCTCTCACCCCGTACATGCTCTGAACTCGTGCACAGGCTGCACCGGATGAGTTCCCATGACGCGAACAAGCACGACAAGCACGACAAGCAGAGTCTGCCGTACATCGCACGCTCGGGACTTGCGGGAGGGTTCGCGGGATGCGTCGTGCGTATCATGCATGTCTCGCATCACAGACACGGTTTTTGACTACTTAACCCGCAGGCAAAGACCGTCGTCGCGCCGCTCGACAGAGTCAAGATCCTGTTCCAAGCGTCCAACCCCGATTTCCGGAAATACGCCGGTACGCCGCCCGCTGCTCCTCGCGTGCGTTGGCTGACCTCTGCTACTAGGAACATGGAGCGGTGCATTCAGTGCTGGCTCGCAGATATACAGGGAGAACGGTGTCATGGGCCTATTCCAGGGCCATTCCGCGACCCTACTACGCATCTTCCCGTACGCGGCCATTAAGTTCATGGCGTACGACCAGATAGAACATGTGCGTACGCTGGCTGTTCACGCGCACCGGAGTCCTGACGTCCCACAGATATTAATGCCTACAAGAGAGCAACAAACTAACCTTCGGAGATTCTCTGCAGGGGCAATATCTGGTGAGTCTGCCTCCTTGTCGCTTTGGTCTGCCGGATATGGCGTGCAGCCTAGTCTTGCCAAAATCCCGGTTTAGAGCTTTCAAGTCGATTCCTGCCAGGGATAGCTCCGCAGAATATGGTGTACGGAGCTTTGTCATTGCATTTGCACACAAAAGTGCAGTTCCAGCTCGGAGGCTGGCCTTGGCCCGGAAGGGCCGCCTTCGCTGGGTCCGCCAGGTCTATCGTACTCCTGCTTGCGAAGCGTCGTGTACCAATACCCACGTCCTGTTGATCCTGTAGCTACAGCTGCGGTGGTTTCTTGAACATCTCATGCCCTCCGTGTAGTCGAATGGTCGCTGACTTCGTACCTGCAGGAATGATTTCTGTACTATTCACCTACCCATTAGACCTCATCCGCGTTCGCATGGCATACCACACACGATCCACCAACAACGGCCACCTCTCCAAACCCACGTTCATCCAAGCCGCTTCCGAAGTCTACCGCGAAGCCCCGAAAGCACAGCCGTCCGCGCTCCCACCCGCGGCGACGACCACCCTCTTCTCACGCTTCCCTATCCTCAAGTTCTACCGCGGGTTCACTGTGACGCTCACGGGCATGGTGCCGTACGCCGGCACTTCCTTCCTCTGCTGGGGCTTCCTCCGCGCGCACTTCGTCCCGCAGAGCCCCGATGGCACGCCGCGGCGGCCGACGCCCCTCGCAGACCTCGTCATCGGCGCCGTCTCGGGCGCCGTCGCCCAGACGGTGTCGTACCCGTACGAGGTCGTCCGCCGACGCATGCAGGTCGGCGGCCTCACGCACCCCGACCGCTGGATGCGCTGGGACGAGACCGTACGCACGATCTGGCAGTCGCGTGGCTGGCGCGGCTTCTACATCGGCCTCAGCATCGGCTACCTCAAGATTGTGCCCATGACGGCCGTCAGCTTTGCGGTGTGGCAGTGGGGGAAGCGGATTCTGGATGTCTGACGTTTTGTATCCATATTTTCCAGTTTAATTGCATGGTGTACAACATCACTATCATCTACCTCATCTTGACCAAGGCATCTGGCTCGAACTTCGCGAGAGTTTTGAAGCAACGGTGCGTCCGATAAGCTCTGCCGATCTTACAGCAAGTCTCGTCAAACATAACATGATAACTTCACCCCGCATCCTACTCCTCTCGCTTGATGGGGACCAGCGACATATACTTCTTGAGTTTCGCCATGTGATCGCAGAAATCTTGGAGCACTGCCCGTTCGACCTGGCGGACCGCGCACATAATCCGGAAGGAGACGAATGCATTCGAGCCCAGCTGCTCCTCCGCCGTCGTCTCCCCAAGAATGTACTTGATCTTCTTGCAGACAGCGCGGTGCGGCACGTCCGCGTGTCTCCACGCCTTCGCGAGGCACTCCTTCGAGCAGTACGTGACCTTCCCACACCCCGAGCACGCCGCGAATACGCGCTGCGCCCCCGCAAACGTCTCGCGACACCCCGGGGCCCAGCACCGCTCATGGTCGAAGTTCAGCATCTGCATGTATGCCGCCCACACTGGGTCGCGCTCCGCTTCTTGCTGCTTGCGGGCCGCCTCGACGAGTCTAGACGTGTACTTCTCTGCGTCATGCGGGAGCTCGAGGCGGTGAATCCACAGGATCCCGGCGACATGGAACGAGAGGAGGCAATCATTGAGCCGGCCGCGGGTCTCCTCGTCCGAAGCGGCCGCCATAAGGTCTGGGAGCACCGTGACGGCGAAGACGCAGATTGACATCAGCCCGCGACTTTCATGATCGTCCTCAACCTGCTCCGTGCTTCTCTTCAGCAGCTCGCGCGTCTCTTCCTCGTCGAAGATGTGTGGGAGGATCTTGAAAAGTTGAGACGTCTGCCACGTCCGTATGAGGGCATGGGAAAAGCCTCCCATGGCGTCGAGATCGCGCCCTGACAGCGCAAAGAGAGAATCTTCCGCGATTTCGACGAACCGCCCTAGGAGCGTAGCTGATGCGAGAATCGGTGGCACCACCGCTTTCTTCAAAAGCGTCATGATTGTTCCGAAGAGACTGAGGTAAAGGCTGTCCGCGAAGATCTCGACCCACTCGGCGAGCGCAGCAATAGACTGGTCGATGCCGTACGGGAGGATGTCTAGCGGCGAGCGTGGCCACGGTACTGAGGTCCCGCGCCGCGCCGCCCGACGCTGGTTCTTCTCGACCTTGTGCAGCGACGCGTCCTCGCGTACCGGCCGTAGGGCGCTGTCGATGATATGTGCGAATCGCCATCCCGTAGCGATGTAGCTGGGCTTGGGGCCAGAGGGATCGTTGTCGTGCAGCGCCTGGATCCGTCCATCCGCCATGTCACACTTGCACACCGCCATCTCATCGAGGAGCGAACTGTGTTCTTCATGAGTCCGAGGAACAGTGATAAACTTGGCGCAAGTGTCGAAGAATTCTGGATGGTGCAGGCGGAGCATGGTGTCGTCATACGGCCGTTGGGCCAACCGGAAGAGACTCTCTACGCAGCCGTGGATACCTTGCGCGCAGAGTTGAGGGCAGTGTGGGTCCGATAAAGAAGTCACAAATAGCTTGACGACGAAGTCGGTGTCAGCAACGCAGGGCGCGTCGGACTGCATGGGCGTTGCACTGTAGAAGTACACGCGTCAGCGATGGTGCATTACCCAACACAGACGTCATGACCGCGTACCCGAGTTGGCTGTGGTGGGTGGGGTGGAAGAGCACGACAGACGCTGCAAAGCAAAAAACGAACCCCATGCTGATCGTATTACCAGAATGAGCAGGGATAGAATTTGGCAAACGAGTTACCTCGCGACGGAAAGGCCTGGGAGCAGAACGACGCGATGCGCACTGGGGTCTCAGTGGATGGTACGTGTTCGTTCGACGCTGAACTGCCGCAAGGCCAAATAATATCTTAATGTCCGTAGAAGATGTCGCGCCTGCTGGTGGACAACTCCCGAGAAGGCATGGGACCAAGAAGCCATTCGAGCTCACACCGACGAATGAGCAGACGAGCATCATCTCGACCTCAGCAGGTGCACGCTCGCCCGCCGGTCCCGCGGACGAGGCTCCTCGACGGCCTCGTCGGCGCAGACATCTCGAACGCGTGTAGCGCAAGCCCGTACGAGGTGTGCCGGCCTGCATATCTGTGTCAGTAACAAAGCCCAAGACAGCGCCGACGCGCGAGCAAAAGTGCGCACCAGCTCGACTCCGTGATGCAGCAGCATGTGAATACGCCGGCTCCGCGGTCGGGACGCCCCAGCTATCGCGTCGCTGCTACCATCTCGCACGCGCGCAGCGTCTGCCCGTCCGCGATTTGAACGCGGCCACGGATCCGGGAGACGACGTCGACGACGTGCCCTTGCACCCGGACCGAGGGAGCCCATGTCCGACGCAGGGCAGTATGTGCGTGCACCGGAATGGCGGGGCACGCGACCCTTCGTCCGCGTTCGATCTCCAACACTGTCCATTTCGTCAGCGGAGTCGCGAGTGCACGAGAGCAGCGAACGTACCAGAGTTGAGTCCAGCGCGAACTACCACAAGCCTACAACCGTCTAGGTCAGCACCGACACTTACGCGTACAGCCGAGTCACACATTTCACACAGAGCGGTGCATGAAAAGTCTAGCATATGATGGCATAGAGTCGAGTAGTATGAACAAGATGTGCGGGTGTGATGGCTACAGTCGGGTGTGTATGGAGGCGGGGCTATGCGACAGTCAGGTGTAGGAGGAGAGAGGGGTGCTATGCCACAGTCGGGGGTGATGTATGCGACAGTTGGAAACCAAAGGAAAAAGTGAGTAGGAATGCGCAAGAATCGGCTATGTGACAGGGGTATCCAAGGAAAGCAGTGGGAGAGTACAGGGCGCGGAGCGGGATGGGGAGGTATCAAGACAGTCCGTTGCTATAGTACAGAAACCGGGGCCAGTGGGTGTAGATGGGAGAGATGCGCCGCGAGAACCAAGAACGAAACGTGAAGAAAAGATGCGGGAGGGGGTCCGAGTCCGGGGATGCTGAAGGTGGAAAGATGGTGCCTAGTCGAAGTGCGTCTGCTCCGCGCGGAGCAGCGTGCGGATGTTGATGTTGAAGCCGTGGCAGTCCTCGAGCCACACGGCGCGGTTGCCGCTCTGCTCGATGACGCGCTCCCAGAACTGCTTCACGCGCGCCTGCGGGCGGTACGAGCGCATGCGGTGGCTCTCCGCGCTCAGGTCGCGCAGGTACTTGAGCGCCGGGAACGCGTCCTTGCGCAGCAAGCTCGCGAGGAGCTCATAGAGCGTGAAGAATGGCTCGCGCGAGAAGCTGTCGGGGTCGTCTCGCATGCGTTTGTCGATGTCGCGGATGCCGATGAACTCGATGTTCGGGTGGGCGGGAAGGAGGATATGCGCGGTGATCCAGTCGGGCGACTGCCAGTGCCACTCTGCGTCGGCAGAGCAGATGAACTCGCGGAGGTTGGGGCACCACGTTGCGAGCGGGATAGGCGTGGCCGGCTGGGCCCGGTGAGGCGCCGTAAGATAGTGCTTCTCGATCAGGGAGGACGAGTGGCCGAGCTCGAGCTGGACTAGCTTCTCGCCGTGCGCCTGGAAGAAGGATGCGAAGCCCGGACCCGTGTAGCTGAAGTCGGAAGAGAGGACCGAGAGGTTCGCGAGCTTCGGCATGTCCCAGCTCGACAACACGGCGAAGGTGTTGTTGTCGAGCGACAGCTTGAGCGCCTTGAGCGATGGCAACCGAACATCCATCTTCGTGCCGGCGGTTGTCGGCTGCGCGAACATTGCGCGGAAGTTCGGCGAGCACGAAGAAAGTTCGAGGAACTCGAGCTGGGTGGCAAGGTTCGTCAACAGCGGCGTCATGCGCTGTTGGAATGGCGCGTCCCCGTAGCTGGTCCAGCTGAGCCTGCGAATCTTCGGGTTCGCGACGAGTTTGAGGATCGCTTCGGGACTACACCGAGGGTCGGGGCCGTCATCGTAGAGGCTGCGCTGGAGAGAGTGGTGGTCCGAGTAGACGACGAGGTTGGGCGTGACCTCGACAATGGCAAGCAAGTCGGCGGGTGCGCAGCGCTCGAGGACGGGGGTTTGTATGTGTATCCGGCGAACAAATGAGCCATACGTGCAGGCAGGCGATTGCAGTGACTGCAACACGAGGGTGTGTGCGAGCTTCTTGGCCTGCGCGGCGCTAGAGATCCAGATGAACTCGTAGAGTTGCTCCACAGCGTACGCGTGCCAGGCCCGGCAAACGCGCATGAGGGTGAGCTTGCTCTTCAAAGATGCGCGATACGAGTCGAAACGGGTTGATGTATCTTCGAGGAAGGAAAGTCGGTGGGACGCGTTGTTGACCAGGTCGCAGTCGTGGGAGGAGGCATGTTGGATGACCACGCCCCAGACCTCTGGAGGAATGTAAGGGTAGCCGGAGGACGTTGTTTGCTGCGCAGATTTCCTGTAGACAGAGGCGATCAGTTGACTGAATTTGTGACGAGCGGCGTATTTGGAAGGCGAATGAAACAATTAACGGCAGACCCGGATCCTTTGTTGCGCGACGCGACATCGCAAGCCGAGGACAATAGGCAGTAGGAAAGGGTATGTGGTATACGAAGGAGATGGGCACGGTGGCAAAGTCGCTCCTGGGAGTCGCAAGGGGTGACGGACGTTCGTGAACGTGTTCGGGGAGTCTCGGTCGCACGGCGGGACTGATGGCTTTGAAGCAGGTTGCAGACGCGGAACGAAGGAGGATGAAGGCGAAGTAGAAAGAAAGCAAGAGAGGGCCATATACGAGAAGGTATCTCACCTCTTGGACCTCAACCGCTTGCCTACATACTTGAACGCTTTCGAGAGGAGCGGCCTTGCCGCTACGACGTATTCGCCAGGGCACGACGGGAGAGACGGGAGAGAAGACTCCGCCGCGGAGCGGCGGGGTGATGAAGAAAGAGCGTGCATGTTGCGCGAAGGGTCGTGCGACGTGGGAGAGGGGGCGCAGGTCGTGGTGTGCGGGAGAGAGAGAACGAGGGCAAAGCGCTTTTGACTTGGCAGCGGGAGCGCTTTCGGGCGCCTGGCGATCTGCACCCGATCTGAGGACAAACGCCGGCTCTCGATTTTGCCACGCCGCCGCTTTCCATCCTCCCCTTCCCGCTTTTCCAGACCAGAGCCTCCGTCGATGCCTAAACCACGTTGCACACCCTCGAATATTTCCTTCTGTTCTTTCTTTTTCTGTCTTTTGTTCGTGTATTCTGCGCCGACTTTGACTGATAGCCTGGCTCTGCCAGCTCGGGGGGCAGCACGCTCGCGAGGACGCCAGGCCGGCTCATGCACCGCCGCCGCTAGGCCAAGCACTCATCCAGAACGCCCCCGCGACGCTGGCGTGGCCCCGCGCCGCGTCGCCTGCCCAGACGCGCCAGGATAGGCCACGGTGCGCCCTGGCGCGACGCCGCCGCTCCGAGCCAATAACCTCCATCCGGGGCTAAGTCTGTGCCTGATTCTGAAGGCACCGCCGCGGCGGGCGAGGCCGCCCAGCTAGCCTTGCGCTGCCCAATCACCGTGCGCGAGGGGCCCGGCGCCGACGCCCTCGGCGGGGCACGCGTCCTCACGCTCGGATGTCGCCTGCCGCTGCGCACAACGCCAGGCGATGCTCTGGCCGCGCAACGTCATGCACAGGCCCATCTTCTTGCCCTCAGAATTGAGATGGCCATGCAGGTCGTCAGATAAGAACGCGACCCCCAATTTCGATGCACCAGGCACCAGCGGCCCGCCTCTTCTGGAACGAGCCGTCGTGCAGCGCCCTCGGCCTCCCGCCGCAGAGGGCCAGACTCGCGCGGGCCGCCAGTGCCATGCCTGCTCGGGAAGATGGGTAGGCGTCGGTCGGTCGTGCGCGTGCCTCGACCCGACACGCCACGCGCTCAGGCATTTGCCACGGATTTGATCGTTCTCCGCCAGGTTTTACAACCAATTCCTAAATTTTGTCGGAAATCCGGACGTGCCAGGCCTCCGAGCCAATAGGCGAACAGTGCACGCAGCGATTTCTTTCTCGAAGCACTCATCATCCTCGGGCAGACGGCGTCCGTCCCCTCCATCGACTTATGGCGATGTCGGACAAGCCCGACTGCGCCCAGACTGCTCGTGTCTGATATCAACCGCCGTCCTCACAACAGGGACAACACCAAAGTCTGACAGCACGCGCGTCGCACCCCCGGACACGCATTTCCGACCGCCACAGCCAGTTCCATCGCACGGCGGTGCGCGCGCCTTGACCAGCACGGTCCGCCAGCCGACGACGGTTGCTACGCGCCGTCCACCCTATTGCCTCCGCCCTTCACGCCCTCGCATCCCGCGCCCAATCCGAGGTGGACCCGGCCATGTGCGCGCTGCGCCCGCGGCCAATGGCAGCGTCCGTCGTGTGCTCGTGTATGTCTCGGTGGGTCCCCTAATGCCTCCGCCGGGTGCCCGACCTTGACTCTGCCTCCGCCAACAGGGCCTCGCTGTTCCGCGAACACGCTGCTTAGTCCTGCTCTCACCCACCCCTACCATCCACGGCGAGCCCCTCCCGCGAACCGCGCACCCTTCGCCCTGCAGCACGCCACCTCTCAAGATCTCACCGCGCGCACCTACATTCCACGCGCGAGCCGACGCCGTGCTCGCGTCAGCGCCCACCGCGTCCAGGCCCGAGCACACCCCCGGGCCCTGTCCGCGTTCTCCACAGAACCCGGCGCCCTTGTGGCGGCCACGCTGCGCCGCACGCCCCCGCGCGCCATTGGCCCGCGTGCGCCCCGCGGTCCTGCCGTGCGGAGACGGCACATGGCACGAGCAATGATCCCAGCAGCGTCCGGCGTGCTGCCCTCGCCACGCGGCCGACAGCGACCCCCGTCGACCCGCATCCGCCGCGCTCGCTCGCACGCTGCCCGATGCACGTCGGAGCGACGCCGCACGGGGCACGCACCCTCCATTCCTGGTGCGCAGGCGGCGGTGCGGGCCCCTGCACGATCTCTCCGCCGTCGATGTCGGACATGGTCGGTTGAATGGCGCGCGACCCCGTTTGTTGGGCAATGGGATCTTCCGAGGGTCTATCTCGGGCATCTCCTGCTGGAACCATGTGCCTAGAATGCCCCTCGTGGCGTCTCGTAAGTTTCCGCTCGGACGCTTGCGAAGGCCCAGCATTGGGCGCATAGTCCAGGACTCGTGAGTGCACGGATCTTTTGCTTTCGCGAACGGCCAGCGCGAGCGCGGACTCAAAGAAGTAGGATGTCCGGTCTGTTAGCGGTCGGTAAACATCGCTGGAACCTGCGGATGGCCTAGCAAACGCCGCCTCCGTGAGCGGTGTTCGTTAAATGCTACTACGGTCGTGATCAGGTGCGTGCGACGCTCCCGCTCGCGTCGTTCTAGACTGACGGTTTGCTAGTGTTACCTGCTAGCAGGAGCTTACTTCGTAGACGTCTCGATGAGTGGCTGCTCAGTGCCCGAAGCTGCCGGCTTGGGCTTATTTTTTGTATGGCCAGTGTATCTTATGCTTTCAGGCGTCCTCTCAAATATACGAAAGGCATGCTCTACGGGCGACCTTAAGGGCTGAAGGATGCCGCGAGATCCGTCATGCGCTGGTCAGTGCTGTAGGGCTCATCGTAGGACACCTCCAGAGAAAGTAATCCTACTTCTGCATTCGCATCCAGCACGTGATGCCCAGATTGGTGGGGTTGGCCGTCTTCTCCTGCGACCTCAGCTCTACAGCGACCGCCACCGTTCCTGTGACTGGTAAGGACATCATCTCGGTATCATGCGTTCGCTGATGACGCTAAAGTAGCCCTCTACAGGACATCTGCTCGAGGATGCCGTCTAAGAATCTGCGCGTGCTCGGCAACGCAGTCGACGCGACTTTCATCATCGCTCTTTTCACTAAATCTCTCGCCGATCCGCACAACCCCCAGCACTGCGCCCAATGCCTTCACGGCTGCGTCGTGAGCCTGCTTCATCCTCATCTCCGCTCCCAAAACCACGAGATACTGCGTATTCGCCATCATGCGCTCTTCGACGCTTGTGCCAGATTCATTACCGTGCCCAGGTCGGACGAAGAAATTGGTCGTTTGGAGGGCGAGATGAGCACCTGCAGGTGTGATATCACAGACGGACGGCTCAAGGCGATTCATGAAAACGGACGCAGAGGCAGCCCGTGTACGTACATCGAGCTGGGACTATACTTTGCCCGCGTCATCCATGCTGCGCTCTACCCGCTGTGGGATGGGCACAAGGTCGAGAAGATCAGATCGCCTCAGGCGCATCGAAGCGCAAGCACGCCGTGGCCTCGAGCCCCTCGCGACGCCCTCCCATACGGCATCGACAGCTCCATAGCCGCTCTGGGTGCGTGGATGAAGCTCCACCCAAACCCAATATACGTCGGCCTCTTCCACGTCCTGGTCGGAATCTTTAAGAAGGCTCTCGTTCTGCCCATTCTCAGATCACCTAGCCTTCCGGGGCGGTTTACTGCAATCGCTGAGATCGCTCTCGGTGCGCTGTCTGCCCCCGCCCCGCCCCAATATGGGCCTGGATTCCATACCTTCACCATAGACGTTCTCAAACAGGTGGCGGATTTATATGTGGCACTCGCGCTCATATTCGACGAGAACGAGACACGCGCACTGTTCTCCCGGGCGGCGGAGCAGGTCGATGAAGGGGCTCTCCTTCGTACTACCATGTCCGTCAGCATCGAGGCCGTCAAGCTCATCCCTCGGTTCCAGTCGACTGCGTCTTCTGAAATGAGAGACGCTCTCGGGCAATGGCTTCTCAAGTTCCAGATGGCCGCAACAGCCTGGCACGCCAAGCTCAACCTACCACATGATATCGACAAATACACGGAGCCGATTGTCGAATGCGTGAGAGAAATGCGCACCATGTACAAGGAACCGGCATATGCGGCATATCACAGCTTCCAGCAGCTGAACTTCGACCGTTGTTGCGCGCCGGGTTGCAAGGAGACATTCGCTGGGGCTCAACGACGGTTTGCAGCATGCTCTGGCTGCAACCGCGTAACCTACTGCTCGAAGGAATGCTTCGCTCGTGCGTGGAAGCATCCCGAAGTGCCGCATCGCGCGATCTGTCGAACGATTAAGTATATCGTTCAAGCCACGAAAATCGATCGCAGCCCAACTGTTCACGGCGAAAAAGCATTCGTGTGCTTATGCACGGTTTTGCCCGTTGATCGAAGGGCACTCGAAGACTTTTGCGCTCATATGACGAAACTGAAGAAGTATCTGTCGCTTGTCAGCCCGAACGATGACGCAGGTCAGCCGGATGCGTCCATTGCCTCCTCAATTGTAGCTCATCATCGTGGCAACCGCAGATGAAACAAGGGAGGAAGCGGAGCCTGCTTCGCAGACAGGATGTCCCACGGAGAAGAGCAGTCCGTGACTGTGCAGCGGAGCTATTCGGTCTCGTTACAGAGAGTACATCGTACAAATTATTGGAACAATCGCTTGCCGTTTGATTTCCCTTTCTGGAGTAAAACGACTCGACTCCACGAGCCACGAGCCGGCTACCGCATCGCGACACACCGTACGCCGCCATGGGCAGCAAAAGGTATGACGAGAGTGGGATTCGAACCCACGCCCTTTCGGACCAGATCCTTAGTCTGGCGCCTTAGACCGCTCGGCCATCTCGCCTTAAAACAAGCATCCATTTAGCTACTAGTATCGAGGGAGGCGCCCCTCACCTCTTCACCCGCCATCGACGAGTTTACGAGAACACAAGGCCTTCACGCGATCGAGACTGAACGCAAGAAACTTCTGTATTCTGTATAGGTAGTGATGCCACGGAACATGCGGGTTTGGGAGACAAAGATGCAAGGAGCAATAACTTATACCGTAGACTCTCGTGTAGGTGACATTAAGGTCGGGACATGTAGGTATAGCAATAAAGACATTACTGTAGAACACAATCCAAAATGGAGGCGATGCGGGTGAGGTCCGTGATAGTCGTGACGATCCCGATGCGAATAGTGTAGGTTAAGTCCGAAGTGCGGAGTGCGGAGTATTACGGCGACGTCGCGCGGTGGCTGCGCCCGATGCCCATGCCGACGCGCACCAGGGTCTCGAGACACGCGCGGCCGTTGATTAGGAGGTCCTCGTCCCACTCGACGACGCCCTTCTCGAACAGTACGACGATGGTCGACCCGCCGAACGCGAAGTAGCCAAACTCCTGGCCGCGCTTGACAAAGTCGCCCTCGTTCACGGTCGTCTTGATGCTGCCGACCATCATCGCGCCGATACAGACGGCCATGACGCGGCCGAACTGCGGGCTGTCGATGGGCACGATCTTGCGCGCGTTCTCGCCGTAGACGTCGAGCGCGGTCCTAATAGCTTGCGGCTGCAGAAACGTTAGCGAAGGGACATCTCACCAAGAACAGATCCTTACATTGACAGTGTAGTACTCGCCGGAGATGTACGTCATTTTTCCGATGACACCATCGACCGGCGAGTGGAAACGATGGTAGTCCTGCGGTGCGAGGCGGAAAATGCACAGCGCGCCGCCGTTGTACCGCTCCGCCTCGTGCGCATATGCCTCGCCAAGGAGGCGCTGCACAGAGAAGTCGCGGCCCTTGATCCATAGTCGCGTCGCCTCGTTGACCGTCTCGAAGACCATGAGACGGCAGTCGGCGCCGCTGACGAGCCGGTAAGGGTCGTCGGGATTCTCAACCGGACGTGCGTCGGGCTTGAGCTCGCGGTAGAAGAACTCGTTGAAGGTTTCTAAACGCGCGAAGGTCAGTATCTCGATGATCTAGAGACACGGTTTGACTTACTGAATTCATCGATAGGCCTCAGGATTTCGTCGACCTTGAGCTTGTGGAACTCGATGAAGGCTGGGATGTCGCGCGCAGACTCGGGCGAGTCGTACTTCACACCCTGCTTGATCGACAGGGACTTGAGGAGTCGACGGGCTCGCGCGCCCTCCATACGGCCCTTCCAACCCTTGTATAGCAGTCGGATGCCGAGGCGTACGTATACCTGCATCTTCTCCTCCTCAAGCTGGCCGGTGATACGGTTCTGCACGATGATGTTCGCTGAGTTCTGCAAGGCTGGTCAGTACAGCGCAAACAGCCAAGAACCCTGCACACGCACCGCGCCAAGCCGATAGTCGCCGCTCGAGACCTTCGAGATGACCTTCGTGTACCACTTCCGCTGCGCCTGGCTCGCGGTGACAAAGTTGCCCACGACGATGCGGTCGACGCGCGCCCAGTCCTGGCTCGCACATACCGCCATGTGCGTCACGATGTCGACCTCCGCCTTCGCGTTCATGCGCGGCCGGTGGCACAGCGGGCAGCTCTTCACGTTGATCACGCGCTCCAGCCCGTCGTCCGAGGCCGGCGAGTTCGAGCCCGAGCCCGACACCGAGCCCGACGAGTCCTCCGCATCCGACGACGCCGTCGACACCTGCCGCTCGAACCCGATCCGCGGCGACGACGTTCGCGTGATCGTCGCGACCTCGTGCAGCGGCTGTTGCATCGGCTCCGTAGGCTGCGGCGCCGGTTGCGCCGGTTTCCGCAATGGCTCGGGGTCCGGCGCTGGAATGTTTTGCGGCGGGCCCGAGAAGTCGAGCTTGTCGAGGTTGAGGTCAAACTGCGTATGTGTGCCGCCAAGCACGTTCGGCGTGACGGGCGCGCTCGTGTCCAGCGCCGCGTCATCGCCGTCGATCCGCTTCCGCTCGGACGGCGGGCGGCATAGCTCGGTCTCGAGACACTGAATTGCCTCGTCAACAGTGAGAACCTCGTCGGGCCGCTTGTCGAACCGCGTGAAGAACGAGTCGACGGTCTGCCGGCTGAGCGTCGACCCGAGCGAGTCTAGCATCGACGTCAGCTCAAGGCGCGAGATCGTGCCGCTGTCGTCCGTGTCGTACTGCTTGAGGTACTGCCGCCAGAAGCGCTGTCGGAGGGCGTCGTACGGCTGGTACTTCGCGCGAACGGTGAGCACGGGATGGTGCTTCGCCTCCCATGGCGACGACTTCTCCGTCTGCAGCGGCAGGACAAAGTCCTGCATACTGTCCTGCGTGCCATCATTGTCTTCGGGGTAGAGGCCAGTCTTCTCGTCCTTCTTTGGCGCCTTCGCGAGCAGCTCTGATACCGAAAAGCTTGCGGAGCCGACATGGTCGTTGGACGACAGCTTGTCCCAGTCAAGAACCGCCATGTGTACCTGGAAGGCGCTTTCGTAGCGTCGCACATGGAACAGCAACTTCTCGTCCCAGTGGGGATTGAGCGAGTGCCGGATAACGCGAGTGCGGAAGACCTTCTTCCCGAACGAGATGACGACGAACGGGTCCATATCCCATCCCGTTCGTGTCACTGCAATTTATCAGCATATATGCGCGGCCCGATGTAAGGTCACTCACTGTTCTTCAGCTTGGGCAAGTCAGTCGCTTTCTCAATCTCCAGCATGACGATGCCGATGATGTCGTGGCTGGGAGAGAAGTTGTAGTCCTTACTCTTTACGCCCCATGACTTGCGGAACCGCGCCTTGCCTGCCGCAGCTGACGGGCGCGCGGTGACAGCACCAGGTGGTGTCAGCGGGGGAGTGATGCCGCCACTGGGCAGGTTTGGGGTCGAGGGCGACACCGACAACGCCGAAGGCACCATGCTCGAGTCGAGCGAGGAAGACCGCTTGCTACTCGGACGCCGCAGGAACTTCTTCGTGAACGATGGCGACCGACGTTTATCCGCCGAAGCTATGGGTGTCTTCATCGTGGAAGAGGTCGTCGGAGTCATCTGGGGGTCGTCTAGCGTAGGGCTGGGCGGCGGGAGGACCGAATCGGACGCAGCGAGCGGCGCTACGCCTTGGCGCAGGCGAGACATGGCGGCAACCTCCTCTTCGTCCTCGATGTCGGTGGACGACTCGCCCTCGTCAGAGCTGAGGCCGTCGTCCTCGAACTCGGGACCGGCCTCGTGCGACCTGATGGTGCCGATGCCCTCAGTCGGCGGCGCGGAGACGAGACTTGGTCTTGAGAGCTTGACGAGATCCGCGTAGATGTCGCGGAAGTCGCGCGCAGCGAGGGCGTCTGGTGGTTGCACGAATCCGAGCTTGACTTGTATAGTACCTGTTGCGTGGGTGGACGTTCGAGTGGAGACGACATTGAACGTGAACGGCTAAGTTTCGGGTGAGCGAGACAGAGATAGAGGACTTCGTGCGACGTTACCTTGTTGTCCGGGTCATTAAAATCGTATGCGTTATCATCACGGAACCAATCCTCGAGGGGTATCCCAACTTCTCCAAGGTAATCCTTCCTGAGCATATCCTTGTCCCAGATGACGAGCTCTACGACACCGAGCTTCTCGGCGAGCGAGAGGTATATGGGGAAGTCGAACGTAGCTTCTTTGGCGGGGTATGTGGGGTTCAAAGTGCGCTTCGCGACGGGCGTGTGCTGCTTGCGGCTGAGGACCGAGACGACGACAAACCTGTGGGGACGGTCAGGGTCTGTGAGGAGCCGAGGAGGAGCGGTACGCACGGGTCACTCGCGCCATTTCTGTCCTTTGCGAGCAGATCGTGGCAGCCGATGACTTGCACGCGTAGGACGACGACTGGGCTCTCCCCGACAAGAGGCGAGAAAGTGTTCCTGCCACCTCTGCCTGTCGCAAGACTGGGCACGCGTACCGGAAGCTTCGCGGCGGTCTTGAGAGCCTTGCCGAGCTTGAGAGCTTTTGGCGGAGCCCTGACCATGAGGGCGTCGGAGAATGCTTAAGACAGTGCAAACGAGGAGGAAGATGGAGGACGAGAGGAGAGGAAGGGGCAAGGACAGGAGGCGGAGAACGAGTGATGGTTGGGAGCGGGCAAGCAAGGCGGAACCAACGTCAGTCCAGGGCCTTTGCAATATACCGCTTACGTAACGCGCCCAGGCGGTGATAATCCACGACCCTGTCCTCGCCCGCGACACTGCCAATCATCACTCCAAGATGTCGACAACGCGGCGGTGCTGTCTCACTCTTCCATCTCTGTCGAGCCTCGTCGCAAAAATTCCGCGCAGGTCGCTCTCGAGGTCGCCCGTTCACGGGCTCGACCTACTCTGAGAGTCGCGCCTCTGCTCCCGGGCTATGTACCCGGTCTCGTTTATCTTCAGACCGCACTGCAACCCAGCAGCTGCTCGACAATGACAGCGACCACAGCATGGTCTCCTGTGCTATCGATATCACGCTCCCGTGTTGCGCGCGCTGCGACACACCCTCCAAACACCACCGAGATCGCCAGTTGTTCTCGGCACACGCAACCGAAAGCGATCGCCGTACGAGCGCGTTGGCTTGGCCCCGCCGCAGCCGTCTTCCAGCCGACCCCCGTGCGCCCGCTCTCCATTTGCCCAGTGCTGTGCGCGCCGGTCGGCCCTCTGGCTGTGCTACCATCCATCCAAAACTGCGCCACGCCCTTCTTCGCGGTGGCGTCACCGCCTACTCAGGAGAACCGTGTGCACGTCAGCGACCTGTCCTCGGAAGCTTTCAACGTGGGGGACGCTTCGCGATCTGTTCCTCGTCCCAGCGGAACCGTCGTCGATGCGCCGAGACACGTGGATATCTTTCCGTTGTCTGCGCGGGCCCGCGCCGTCTCGAGCCTGGATCGCGCCCCGCACTCCTTTCCGGCGTACACCCAAGTCGTATGACCACCTACGCCTGCCCGATCTCCGTGCTCTGGACTTCCCTTCGGCCGCCCTGATCCCAAACATAGGCCAACTGCTGCGGAACGTTCGACCGCGGGACGTGCCTCGAACCGCAACCCGCGTGGCTCCGACGCGGACGAGGCAAAGGATAGCACGCCAAGGGTGTGTACCGAGGTGCGTGGCATGCTAATATGTCGTCCGTGTGCGAGCCTGACACGCTTGTGCCCACGTATACAGGCATAGACGGCCATTTGCATAAGCTCGAACCGTGCCTGTCAGCGTCGGATTCACCGCCACGCAATAGTCGACGCCCTGTGCGCGAACGCCCAAACAGCTCAGGTACGTACGACATCATACCGCCCGTAGGGCAGGGTAGGTTCAATCGGTTGGCCCGGTTACCGTGCGGTCCCCAGGGCTCCAGGGAGCTTTGCGTCGGACGCGCCCTGTTCTGCTAGGCGTTATCGGGGAGTACCCGGCACGGACACTTAAATTATGCGTAGAGATAGGGCTACATGTACCTGTAGTTGTACGGCCCTCCCAAAAACCAGCAGAATGGAAAAAAAAAAAAAAAAAAAAAAAAAAAGACATCATACCGCCCATGCCCGGGCGTGTTCTCACGACCGACGCCCATTCCGCGTAGCCCGTCTCGGACTTCGCGTCTTGACGTAACCGACACCCAAGATTCACGTCTGACGAGGATTGCGCGCACAAAGCGTCCGCGTCGTCTGTCAGCATACCCCGATAGCAAGCTCACGCGCGAGGCGACAAGATTGGGTAGACGAGAGCGCAGCCACAGGGTGGCGGGTAGGACCCTCTCCGGTACTGCATGTCAGCACATAGTCCGTACGTCCGAATTGCTCCTATCGAGGTGTATGCCAAGGACTGACGTAGGGTGCAGACAAGTCATGTGCAATCATACAACCACAGCGCCGGCTTCGCACTTCCCGGACGCGCGACTCCTGCTCGGCCTCATGAACTACGTAAACGCCAACTTCGCATCGTCTTGCTGAACAACGACGGCACGCTCTCGCTCTAGCGCGCCGCGCAGAAGGTCGCGCTCGTCCGGCCGTGGGCGAACGCGACGACGCAGATGCGGTGCAGCTACCAGGGCGTCCCGCCCATCTTCGTCAGCCCGCTGCAGACCCTCCGTGCAGTATGCTTCGCTATCGCCTTTGCGAACGGCACCCCGATCGGCAGCACCGACACGGGCGGCTTCGCCGCGACGCTCCAGGCGGCACGCGGCGCGGACGTTGTGTACGCGGGCGGCATTGACGATTCCGTCGAGGCGGAGGGGCACGACCGCATGAGTATCGCATGGCCCGGGAACCAGCCGCAACTCGTCAAGGAGCTCGCGAAAGTCGGGAAGCCGCTCGTCATGCTGTAGATGGGCGGCGGACAGGTCAATTTGTCCCCGTTGAAATCAAACAAGGCTGCGAGTCGCAGCGTCCTGATAATCTCCGCGTGCGATCCCGACCTCACCTCCAGGCCAACGCGCTCCTGTGGAGCGTCTATCTCGGCACCACCATGGTCAACATCGTCACCGGCAAGACCGTGCCCGCAGGCCGCCTGCCCATCACCCAGTACCCCGCTACCTACGTCGATGCAATCCAGATGACGGACATGGCGCTGCACCCGCCCCCCGACGCCCGGCTGCACGTCCAAATGGTACACAGGCACGCCCGTCTTCGCCCTCAGCGCGGGGCTGCACTATAGTATGACCTTCGCGCTCCGCTGAGCTGCGGCGCCGCCCGCGCGTTTCTCGACCGCCGACCTCGTGGCGAGTGCGAACAAATCGGGCATCGTGCACGCGGACCTTGCGGCCCTTGCAACGTTCCAAGTCGCGGTACACAACAGCGTGCGCACCGCTTCGAACTGCGCCACGCTACTCTTCGTGCACACGACTGCAGGGCCAGCGCCAGCGCCAAAGCAGGAGGTAGTTGCGTACGCGCGCGTGAAGGTGTGCGTCCCGGCACTCATGTGACCGCGGACCTCGTGGTTATGCTGAGTGCGCTCGCGCGCGTCGACATAGATGGTATGTGTGCACTTGACCCCGGGACGTACACTGCGCGAGCGGCATGATACACATGATTTGGTGTATGTTCACGCTCATGGGTGACCAGGCAACAATTCTGGAGTGGCTGCAGGGACAGCGAGGCACGTATTGGGTTCCTGATATAAAAGTACTTCAAGGGCAAGTATCAGCTTGTTATCAGCAGTCTCCAGTTTTGACAATGGACAGACTGCGTGAGGTCTGCATGTCTTTTGATTTAGCAGCATATCTGTCTATATATTTGAAATCCCGGAAGCAGGGCTCCTTCCGCGTCCAAACGGCCCATTCGGGGGCCAGTTCTTGTGCGCTCCGCGTCCAAATGGCCCATTCGGGGGCCAGTTCTTGTGCGCTCCGCGTCCA